>JAVBJF010000002.1:687515-1375030 GCA_033439095.1 Pseudococcus viburni | reverse complement strand
GAATTTCTATCGCAGGATTTTGATTTATCTGGGAATCGTATTATGTCTTGCGGAATGGATCATTCGTTAAAATTATGGCAATTAGATACCGAAGATATTCAAACTGGTATTAAAAAATCGTACGAATTCGTAGGCTATCGTTCATCTCGACCTTTTCAAACTGTCAAAGAACATTTCCCTGATTTCTCTACGAGGGATATTCATCGTAATTACGTGGACTGCGTTCGGTGGTTCGGTGACTTCGTGATATCTAAAGTTTGTATATTTTTATGATATGCATTTGAAAATATCGAGTGTAATTTTCATAATTTCCTTTCTGTAATTTAGTCGTGTGAAAACTGCGTGATATTTTGGAAACCTGGCCGCGGTGAAGACGGTGATACGAAGAATAGCGATAATAATGTATCTATTATTCATAAATTGGAATTGAAAGACTGCGAAATTTGGTTTATACGATTTTCTATGGATTATTTTCAAAAAGTATTGAAACTTTTGCATAACTATCTTAAATATTTTTAAATTTGCCATCATTACCTTTCTTTAAAATTTAGATTTTAGCGTTGGGAAACCAGTCCGGTAAACTATTCGTTTGGGATTTAGATGTTACTGATCCGACGACAATTCGACCGATTACACTGACACATCCTCGCTGTACATCCGCAATTAGACAAACGAGCCTGAGTCGTGATGGATCTGTTTTATTGTCCGTTTGCGATGACGGAACTATTTGGCGTTGGGATAGGGTAATTTCATGAATTTCGTCATTTTCTGTCATTCGAGAACATATTTTATGACAATAATGAATCATTGTTCGGTGTTTATTAGTACGTTTTTATCAGGTAAAATAGGGATAATTAATTTCTACTTTTTTAAAAAAGATGTATGTATATAACCATTTGTATTGCTGTGTAAAAAATAAAATGATGATCTTTTTTTGTGTCGAAAATATTGGTTGAATAGATGGTAGATGTTTTTTTGAAATAATCGAAAACTGAATATCGTATGTAAATCTCAGAGGATGTTTAAAAGCTTTACGACTTTCTTCCTCGAAAATAATGGTTCATCCCTTTCCAAGAAGTTCCCCATTTATTGGTCCGCTTTATTCTAATTTTTCGGTAATTTTTCTTTTCTTTAACTACGCAATAACCTATCGACTAATCTTTTTTCAAAAACTTGTAAAAATTTTGAATTTTCCTATTTTCGAACGAATTTAGGTATTATCGTAATTAACGTATTGCGCATGCGCAAACATCAAAAACACAGACATGTCTACTCTCACTACTACTCTGCTGCTTAGACCATATAGTATTAACATAGACCGCGCTACGGTCCATAAGACGTATGTTATTACCGTGTTCCAACATATTAAATTGGGTCCTCCGCGGAAAACGCGGAAAATGATCTAAAAACGAACTCGCGTTATTTGATTTCGCTCTAATTGTTTCTATGAGTCTCCATTGATGATGGAAATTGTTTGACTACCAATTTTCCGAATTTTGTTTGCAGCAATGGTCCCAATTCACGCGAATAAATATTGGGTCCACCGCGGAAAATGCGATCGAAGCACCGAACTCGAACCAAAAATGAAGTCGTATCCTCTGATTTCGCTCCAATTTTTTTTTATGATTGGTGCAAATTGTTTGACTGCTGATGTGGTATAATTTCTCTTGATTTCTCCCGCAGAAATGGGCCCAATTCATGCAAAATAATGTTAGAACTTGCCGCTTATCGGTAGCGCGGTCTATGTTAATACTATATCGAGGGGTAAGAGCACAAAGGTTGTATATGACATTTTTTTGAAAAATGATATTTTGATTGATTTTGGTTCAGAAGATCATCATCTTTTCGATAAAATCATCAAAATGTCATAAAAATTGCTAGAAACTGAATGAAATGCAAAAATTAAAAGTTGTATCTCCAAAATCATATCAAACACACTTTTGGTAAAAGCACAAACGTTGTATGTGACACAGTGGAAAATATAAAGCCCGAAAATCACATAACTCGCGGAGTTTTTCTTAGTTTTTTGTAGTTTTTCTGTAACAGTTGTTCAGTTCGCGGTTCCTAAATTTAGTCTTGTGACAAGAATTGAGATTTGAAAAATTAAAAAATGTATTATTTACATCTATAATAGTAAAAAAATAGGTACATACAACCTTTGTGCTTTTATAAAAATAAAGCATTCTTCAGCTAAATAAAAGCACAATGGTTGTATATCCAAAAAATATAAAAGAAATCGTTTTTTTAAAGATAACTTCATAATTTTGGGTCAAAATGGGTATTTTAAAGTCGAAAGTAATGTTCAAACTGATTATAAAACTACTACAAAAAAGAGAATTTTGAAAAACAGAAAAATTATAACACTGCAAAAACTTCATCTTCTTCTCCTACAAAATTTCCCAAATGGGAGATACAACCTTTGTGCTCTTACCCCTCGATATGGTCTAAGCTCTGCTGTCTGCAGTCTGCTAGTGATTGTATGTAAATAAATAAATAATTATCAATTCGTGATTCGTGATTAAAAATTAACATTTCAGAAGAATCTCTTTGTAAATTTAGGAATAAGAATGATTGTTATTCATTAATTTTCGCAAAAACTCGTTACACTATGTCCGGTGATGTTATGCAGAATTTTTCTTTGATGCGCAATTTTTCCTCGCAAAAGAAACCTAATGTAAGTGTATTTTTCATCCATTTAATAATATTTCTGTATTAAATACAAACTAACAAAACTATTCTAGGTGCTAGAGTGTCGCGTTTGTGAAGATGTATTCACTTTACAAGGAGACAAAGTACCAAGGTTGCTGTATTGTGGGCATACAGTTTGTCATTCTTGTCTCCTTCACATTACGCCGAATGAAAACGCAATATATTGCCCCTTCGACAGACAGCCAACTCCAATCGGTAAGTTATGTTAATTGAGAAAATATCTAATGAGTGAATTATATTTTGCACTTTGCTATTGACAGGAACTTCTGGAGTTTGGGGTTTGAAGAAAAATTTTGCTTTGCTCGAATTATTGGAACGATTACAAATGTGTTATGAAAAAGAAGCGGCCACTTTCCTTAGATGTTCTGAGGTCCTCGAAAAAGAGCGTAGCGTAAGTTCATTGAAGGAATTCACGATCTTTAGAATCTTAATATTTCTAATTCGTATTCCTTTTTCTGCAGTTACACATCCATTGTGATGAGAACGACGAGCATACCGCAGTACTGTACTGTACAGTATGTGCGACCCATTTATGCGAATCGTGCTCCGATATCACTCATTCAACTAAAACGTTGGCTAAACATCGTCGAGTACCTTTATCGGAGAAACCTCGTGAAAAACCTCGATGCCAATCGCATCCGTCTCATGTAGCTGAGTTCACGTGCCTGGAAGAAAGTTGTAGAGCAAATCCTACTGTGATGTGTTACTTGTGTAAAGATTACGGACGCCATAAAAATCATAAACACGCGTTGGTTGAAACGGAAGCTGATAATATACGTACTACTGTTCGAAATACTGCATTGCATATGCGAAATTTGATGGAAGAAATGGGAGAAACTTTGCATCGATTGGGTATTTAATTTGGATCAACTATTTTCACATTGATATGATCTGTTTTACAATATATATTTTGGTATTTAGGCCAAGTAGCTGTTCGTATTGAAGGTACAACTGATGAAAATGGTGAAATTATCGAAGAAGGTACTGGTAGTTTGGTTAAAAAACGCGTTCAAACGTATTTCGATCAGTTGAGGTCTACCTTAAATATACAGGAAGGTGCTGCCATAAATGCAGTAGAAACTTACGTTCGTGAAAGATTATGTTCGATTAGGCAACTACAAGAAGACCTAGTTGCTTGGTTGTCTCAGGTAAAAAGTTGAGACACGATTTCAACTCATGAGTATAAATAGGCGAAGTAAAACATTAATTCATTCGTAGATTGCTGTAGCCTGTGCTCAGTGTGATTACATAATCCAGCAAGATGACGCTCGCGTTTTATCCGCCGCATGTGAAATCAATGAAGCTATGGAATCAATAGAAAAACAACAGCAACAATTCAACGAATTAGGACCCGAACGTCGACACCCTGATCCAAATATTCCGATTACTTTTACCAAAGTAATTCTTTGTTTATTGTGGACAAAAATGCCAAGTTGTATGTATTTAAGGTCACTAATTCTGAACAAAATTATTTTTCAGGATAATCGTGTCCACATTGGTCCAAAAATGGAAATGCGTGTTGTAACATTAGGTTTGGACGGTGCCGGAAAAACTAGTGTTTTATTTAAACTGAAACAGAATGAATTCATTACGCAGATTCCTACGATTGGCTTTAATGTGGAAACAGTGGAGTATAAAAATTTGAAATTCACAATTTGGGATGTTGGTGGTCAGCCAAAACTTAGACCTTTATGGAAACATTACTATCTGAATACTCAGGTATTCATTTTTGAATTTTGATTCGAGTGATCACTGATTAGTTTTATAAATGATTTTTTTTCGTTAATTTCAGGCTATAATTTTCGTCATCGATTCCAGTGATAAAGATCGACTCGATGAAGCTCACGAAGAACTGATGAAATTGATGAACGAAAAAGAATTGAAAGATGCTGCCCTGCTCATATTGGCTAACAAACAGGTTCGTCTTGTTATGAATAATTTATAAAATGGGAATTTAATCGTGAAATGATGGTCGTATCATTGCAGGATATTCAAGGTTGTGAATCGATTGAATCCATCACCGAAAAGTTCTCACTTTACAAATTATGCTGCGGTAGGAGTTGGCATATTAGAGCATGCGATGCTCAAAGTGGTAATGGATTGCATGATGGGTTAGACTGGCTTTCTAGACAGCTTTTGGCTACTGGAGTTTATGATGTTAGTTAATGTAACAAAGGGAAGAGAATTTTCATTATGCTTTTTAACGTATCATTTATTATCGCCATTTTAATTTTACAACGCGAATATGAAAAATTTCTCATTTCTCAAGTTGAAATAAAAAATTTTCAACCAACGTTTCATGATTTTAACACCGAATGAGAATTTTTCAAAATTCAAAACTATTAAATAAAATGCTACTTATGATGTATTGGGATGTTGTTGCATTGAATCGATCTTTGTTACGAAGAATGTAAATTAATCAAATGTGATATAAATTTAATGAACTAATTAGTTGAAGAATAAAGTGGACATTTTTATTTTTAGTGAAATTATTTACTGTAGATTAGATTCGCGTACTAGGTAGTAGGTACCTAATATAAAGGAAATAGCTGCATTATTTTTACTTACCTCAACAGAAAACATTCAATATCACGTGACGTGATTTATTCGATCAGGTGCAATAAAACTACTCAAGTGCGCGAACACTCGGGAAAATTTACTTATCTCCTATGATAAAATAAATACTCTATTGCATAACATTCATCACAATGAATAGTAATATTTTGAATTTTTATCTACTCGTAAGAAAGGTTGGCGTTTCGTGAAGGATTTCATGAAACAAAAATGAGTTATAAGATTAAAGATTTTCAACTCGTATGAGAAAAATCATCATTAAATTCATTGTTTAAGTCTGATCAATTATTTTCACTTTTTAGAGAAGTGAATTATGAAGCAAATACAATAAATTTCGAAAATGAATTGGATGACGATCTACTATAATTCTTCACGTGTAAAAAGTACTTGAGATATTGAGAGTAACACGGCTCCTTGTGTCGTCTACCTACGTAATATAATTTACTTAAATGAACAAATACTTCAAGATAACATTTTAAAAACATTTCGGTATTCAAATCGCATGTACTACACTAGTAGGCGAATTAATTTTTTATAGTAATGAATCCTTTAAAAAACATAATTAATCATTTATTCAATAAGCATTTATTCATCACAAATGTAGCTGGTAGTTCTTTATTGATGGCTGCCGGAGATGCCATCGAACAAAAAATCGATTTCGGACAGAAAGGAGAAGATCATAAATGGCACAGAACAGGTGAGTGTTCTCATATTATGTTTTTGTCATCACATATTATTATGTTTAAACTTGATTTCAGGTAACATGTTAGGAGTTGGTCTTTTGTTAGGACCTTTACAGCATTTATTTTACAAATGTATCGATGAAAGGTACCCCTGCCGAGATATGAGATCTGTATTTAAAAAAATAGCATTGGATCAAATGATAGCATCGCCAATATATATTGTAGGATTTTTTATTTGCTGCGGCGTGTTAGAACGAAAAATTAAAGATTCCAGTAAAGAAATAAAAGATAAATTCTTCAGTATTTACGCGGTAAGAATCACTCAGCTATCTAAACGTACTAAATAATTATACAAAGTAATCAAACGTTTTTAATTTTGTTTAAGGTTGATTGTTGCGTATGGCCTCCTTCACAATTTGTCAATTTCTTTTTCGTTAGTCCACAATTTAGAATGTTATATGTGAATTTTACTACTATGATCTATGATGTATTTCTCGCGTACATTAAACACAAGGTAAAGGAAATAAAAACAGGCTGTAGACAAAAAATACGTTATTATTATCGCAGTAAAAGTGTTACATAAAAACGAAACAAATGACTAAGTAACTTCATCAAACGATCACTAATAAAATTACTGTTTTACAGGACACTAATTAATCATGCGGAAGACTCAAGTACACAATCAAAACGCTCAATTCCCCTTTATCAAATGTAAAACTAAGCAATAATAAAACTTCATACTGTCACGAGTCTTTGTACAAGTAAATATGAATAGCAGGGATTTCTCGAATCACAACCAACTGATCTAAATTTGGAAGTTTAGGGTCCCAAAATTCCTTCGCGTTTCGGTAACAAATACGAACTTTCTGCGTCAAGTTGAATTTCCTTTTGGTTAGCTCAGCACACGAGATAGCTTTAGTTACACCAGCGCCGGATCCACTCCACACTATATGGGGCAAAGAATCGAACTTCTGCCATGCAGCTTCTAATAAATTTCGTATTTTACTACCTGCGGATACTTGCATCCATATAAAATCCGTAGGAAGATCGGGAATGATGATTTTATCTCTCTGCCACTCTTCTTCTTCATTTTTACCCTTCGTATAATTGTTCATATTCCAGACTTATTTCATATCCTTGATGATTATAAAACACTGCGCACTTGATGAGAATTAAATCGAAATATTTTGTGTGAATTATAAAAAGGAATAACAAAAATTGTAATTCGATTTCAAACTCAAACGACTGAAAAAGTGAAAACGAAAATTAAAATTGATAAAGTGATAAAAATAATTTCACGTGTTCGATTAATTTTTTGGAGGGGGTAGTCTCAGAGTTGTCCACGCGCTGAGAAGAAAATCTTTTCAAGTTTCAAACTTTAATTTTTATTCAAGTTTTTTATCATTTTTAACGAAACAGAGAAAAAAAAATTGTGATGAAAAAATTTTATGAGACAACTTTAAAAATTTAATTATAATAATTATAATAAAATAAATAAATAAACCATTGAATGGCATTTTGGCAAAAAATTCTCTACAAAGAGAAATATTTATTTCTTTTTCAATGCATTGTCATGGCAACATGTAAAGTAGCGTTGTTTTATTTTTTTTCAGTTTGAAATTTTGATTTGAATTATTTTATTTTGAAATAGTTATTGTGGATAAACGGCAAATTATTCAAGTATTTTGTGTTAGGAGTTGATAAATCTATCTATCTTTCATTTTCAGAAGATGTATCTAATGAAACCATTCAAAGTAACGTTATATTTACTCACATTTTTCAATTCATACTTCATTTCTAGAAGCCGGAGTGTCGGTTTACGCTATGGCAGTGAGTCATGCTGAATCCCTTTTCATTTTTTCAGGTACTTTCAGCCGTATTGATCAAAAATAATGAGCGATACTGATGATACGGACTACCTATTGCTAATACCTCCGGATTTTTTTGTTGTTAATCTATCAGAATGTGAATCACCACACCATTTCGATTGTAGTTTTGGAATAGATTCTGGAATTGGAACCGCAGTCAATTATCTGGAGGATACATATGGGAGATCGTTGGTAATGGAGCATGCCAATTACGAAGATATTCACAACACTTCATTTCCTTCACTAAACTACTCAAAAGATTTCGATAATTCGAATGCCAATTTGTTTTCCAAAAATTCACCGGAAAAATTTTGCAATACTTGGCCTTTGAAAGTGGAAGACTTCCAGTCTAATTTTACCGATAGATTGAATAATAGAGATTTTTTGCAATTGAAAACATCCACACCTAATTTAGCGCCAAGAAATCTAGTTCGAGAATCTGTTAACGATATGCAGAAACAGAACATCGACACTTCACGCGTATCGAATGATACTTCTGTGTCATCTAAATTCAATCTTAGCCAAGTTGATAAATTACTCGAAGAAATGGAAAAGGCTCGGAATGAAATCAAAACTAAATTATTATCGAATAGAAAACAGATTTCTGTAATGAAGAATCATTTTTATAAAAAGCCCGACGAATCTGAAAAACAAATCATTTCTATAAGTGAGACCATTTCCAAGTTGGATGATCGGCTTAAAAATATGAATAGAGACATAACTAGTTCATCATCTAGCACGATTTCAAGTAAAACGAAAGTAAACGAGTTGATATCGTTACCAAGGTATTGAACATAATTTTCAATTTCTTAATTGTTGGAGTATAATGTTACTGATTCTGTAATTCGTTTTAGACAACCTAAAAGTTTGTTGAGTATTTCCAAAGTAACATCAGACACAAATAATGTTGAAACGTTACAACAGAAATTGGAAGCAGAAACGTTGAAAAGAAAGGTTAGTTTCGCCACTTACTTGGTAATAAAAGTTTTTCTAGTGTAATAATTCATGTCATTTTCTTAGCATTGTGAAGAGATAATTCAGCAATTACAAGGTAATTTATTAGAACAAGAGCAAAATTTAGCCGTTGCATTAAGAATCGATACCGAAAAAGAAAACTTCATAAAACAATTACAAACCGGATGGGCTCAATTGGTGGACCATTGGAAAGAATTAGAAAATCAACGGCAGGAATTGGCGTCTATGTTGGAACATGAACGTACGGAAGCTAGAAAATTGGCTGATTCTTCATCTCAAGTAACACATCTGTCTATTTTAATTTATGTTATTATCAATCAAGTTTACTTTGTCGATGCATAACTGATGAGTATTTTTAGAAAATTGAAGAATTGGAGAATCGTCTACATGAAACATACGAATTAGTCACCGAATACGAAGAGAAAAATAAAGGTTTAGAAGAATCTTTCAAAGAATTGCAACAATCTCTTGAAACCGTGCGAAATGAATTTGATAAAAAAGTTACCACAGTTGAACAAAATGCCAAACAACTTGAAAAAGAAAAGTTGCAAATTTCCGAACGTTTAGAACAGGTGAATAACATTTTTAAATCACACGTTTCACTTATAAATTATAATTATTGCTCATATGTATATTCAATGTTTTCAGCTGAAGCAAAAAAATCTCTCCTCTGAATCTCGTACTCATGATTTAGAAAAATTGACTGATTCGTTATCGCGAGAAAAACAAGATATACTGGAAAGGTACCAAGAAGAAAAGAAAACCGCAGATGTTCTGAGAAACGAAGTTGTGAAATTGAAACTAAATTGTAGTTTAGCGTGTAATTCAGAGGTAAATGAGCACTTTTGTATCTAAACTGTTCTTTTTCAATTTTAAAAATGATATATTTTTTTAAAGCAAACCGCTCAAAAAGAACTCAGCAAATTGAAAGAAGAGCTCGTGAAAATAAAAAACAATTTGAGAGACTATTACCAAAAACAGCTAGACACCGTATTGAAAGAAAAAGTAGAAGAATTCCAGAGACAGATCCAAAACGCTGAAAAAATCATGCATCAAGAGCTTCACAAACAAGAAAAACTGGTCGGTAATAAATTTCAGAATGTGGTGAATAAGCTACAGAATGAGTAAGTCTTACTAGTGAGAAAATATTCGTCTATTGTATTCACTTGATAGTCAATTTATCTTATTTTTCATTATCAGGCATAAAACCGAACTATCCGAGGAACGAAGGATCAATTTGAAGCACGTTCATATTTTAAAATCGGAACTGAAAGAAAGTCGTAGAAAAATTCAAGAATTAGAAGAAAAGCTCAAATTAGATTCCTCTTCGAAAATAGAACTTTCAAAAAATGTTCAATCTGCGTTAGAAACTCAATGGAAAGATGCAATTACTTCATTTGCTAGTAATCGTTCCAAGGTACAAAATTAATTAATTTTTTTGTCATTTGACTAAAAAAAAAACCTAAATTTAAATTTGGATTTTTTTCTAATTTAGGATTTACGTTCGCCCAATTCAAATGAAAAATATTTATTTACCGAAGAAACCAGTTTGAACGAAGATAATTTATCAGAAATTGACAAAACAGCGGTTGATCTTCGAAGATACGTCGAATTGGTAAAAATTTGTGTAAAAATGTTTTCAGATAATAAAAATGACGTAATGGGACTTGGGTATTAAAAAAATATGATTTTCTAGTTACTGGAGAAGCAGCCTGGTAAACCAGTCGATTATCACGGGAAATCAGTTTCATCGCAAGATTTGGATGTGAGTTTTTCTCAATTTCGTTTTATTAATTTGTAGTTATTAATTGATAAATGAAGCCTTTATTGAGCTCAGCACGTTCAAAAACCGTCTTAAAAACCAATTGCGTTGAAAATTTCATCGTTTTTTGAGCTCTCTCCCCTCCCCCACGTTGATATGACATTTTGCTCCTCAACGATCAAATCAAATCGTGTAGAGTGTTTTTCTGATTTATGTGATGTATTTTAATCTTGAGTTGAGCTCGATCGAATATTTAAAGAGAATGGATTGATAACGATGAGGTTTTAAGGATGAATTGATGAGACTTTGAGTATCCAGGAAGTTGGTATTGTCCCTTTTAGTATTTTCACCAGCGCCTTTATCAATATTTGATTCCAATATTCATTTTTCAATTTATATGAAAAGATTTTAAACATTGTAGTAGAAGAGAACGATTTTACGCCGTTGAATTTTAAAATTACGTAGATTTTTATTGACACACTTCAATATTTCTGAAAAATCTGAAATTTTGCCTTAGCCTCGCACTAGTTACACATGGGTTTACTTACCAAAGTTCTAATGTTACCCTCGACCGAACCATTTGAGTAGAAAAAATAATCTCGTAAATGCTTGATTGCTTGAATTTTCAACTGAATATTCGCAAATAATTGCTTTAACATAATTGTAAAGTATAAAGAATTTTATTAATAAAAAATTTAATAATTTAGGACCAATCTTTTGAAATTCAGAAACATCTTAAGAATGGAAAAAAACCGCCGTGGAGGTGAAATTATTAATGTACTTTAAATTAAATTTTAAAGTAATTCAATTCGAGCCATTATTTCTAAAATTTATTTGAACAATTTTTCTATCTATTTATTGCTTAACAGATGTAAAATGTAAATATCTGTAAAAAATTATTCTTTTTCATTTTCTTTTCCAGAATGTTATTTCATAGTGATTTTTTTTATTGCTTATAAATTTAAGTTGTATTAATTATTAATGCTCCTTGTATCAAAATTTTTGCTCATATTATTCGATCTCAATGAAGTAACGTACGTATTAATTTCATTTTTATTTATACTTTAAAAAAATATAACGATGTGATTTTATTTATAAATATTAAAAGATATATTCTAAAAATTTTCAATTCCAAGCATCAAAGTAATTTTCCATTTTTAAGTCGTTTTCAAATTCTTTGAAAATGAAGATAAAGTTTTCAATTCTAAAGGTAAAATTTTATTCACATTTTAAATGCACGTAAAAACAAATTTCCGTCAAATTTGATTGTATTAATGGCTTCGCTTTGAGTTTGAAATCTTTGCCATTCCTTAAAACGATTCTCGTATACTCATTACTCAGTTCTCTAGTTCCAGGTATAAATTTAATCATTTTTTTCCTCGTGAAATTAGATTCTTTGCAAACGACGTCAGGTCTAAATGAGATGATATCTGGAGATAAACATTGCTTATGCCATTTTCCGTGTTTGCGTATAAATAAGTTGGGCTCATTTCTGTAAAAATGAATTTAAATGTGGTTGACGAATGATACTCGTGTACTAGAGATGGTCTTAGGCAGTCAACTTACGGATTTTTCTCGCTATTTATTAATTTCCAACATTTTCTTTCGTCCTCGTGATCAGAACAATCGCTCTCGCCATCGCATACAAACTCCATTGGGATACAATGACCAGATCTATAAAATGAAAAAAATTAAAAAATGGTACATACAATGACTGCGATATCCATGATGTAATTCTGATGTTAAAGACGAGTACTTGGGGCATTTGAAATGTAATTTGGTTTTACAAATGGATGAGCAAGTGACCGTGTTTTCATCACTTTTATCCAAGCAGTCGACTCGAGTGTCACAAAGTTTTGATGGTTCGGTCATGTTCAAATAGGTAGCACAGGAGAAATTGTTACATTCTGGTGGTTCGTCGGACCCATCTCCGCAGTCGTTGTTACCATCGCAGATCACATTACGATCAACGCACCGACTATTTTTGCATCTGAATTCGTACTTTTTACATGCTAATTATGTACAAATTGAGTTAATCCATCTGCGTAGGTGATAAATATGCATTGTATTTTATACCACTTTATTATTATGATTTCTCAGTTCACTCACGGCATACGAAATTTTCCAAATTACAAAATGTAGACTTTTCTGCACATATTTCTGGTGTTTCGTCTTCGTTATTTCGGCAGTCAGGCTTTCCATCGCAGATATCGGATCGTGAGAGACAGTTCCCGAGTGAGCAGCGGTGTGTGGTACAGTTCGGAGATCCAAATGATTTGAAATCGTTGTCTAAGTCAAATTTGGAGCAGAGAGGAAAGTTTCGAAAAGGATCCAGAAATATGTGCAACTGTACGTGTTTATGGAATTGGGTACTCACATTCTATTATATCAGGATCATCCCATGTTCGCAATGAAAACGTGGTCGTATTGGTCGAACAAAAGTCATCGAATTGTTTATTGATCGCTGCTGTTAAGTACGCAGAATTTGCGCGATTGAAACATATCAACGGGCTCAGTGTGTAATTTTGTTTATAAATCTGTACATATTTTGAAGAATTATTTTTCACCATTAAATTCTAATGACTGGGCCTTGCACAGAAAATTGGGCTCGGGGGAAAAATTGAAGAGCAAAACAGGTCTCATAGGGGGACTCAAAACCCCAAATCTTTGATTTTTAATAATATTGCGCAAAAGAAGGAACTGGGGAGACTAAAAAATGAAAAAAAAATCAAAATCTAATAATATCTTTCGAAATTTCAAGAAAATTCAAAATTGGTCAGGTAAATAAATTTTAGAAATTATTTAGTGACTGTGTAGACCAAAAAGCATGATTTTTTTTGGTGAAAATCTATGTTTTATACCTACCTTTTTTAATTTGTCCTGTTACTTTTCACTCCATTTATGAAGAAAAATTGAAAAACGTTTTAAAACAGTGTTTTTCTCGAAAAAATAATTGTGCTTTTTGGTCCACACAGTCGCTAAACAATCTGGGGCCTCCCAAAAACTCGTGACTGGGGGAACCTCCCCCATTCCCCCTCCCTGCACAGGTCTGTCAAATGGCATTGCATGTGGTTGTACTTACTGTGCAAAATTGAGTCTTATTTGTAGGTCTGTATGGGCAAATTCTCGCCAAACAATCTTCTTCGGAAATTATTGAAATGACGGTTGGAACTTTCAGGTCGGCAATCATAAAACAATTGTGTTCTTTTGTTGGTGACAGAGACCTGGGTACAAATATTGTCAATCGTTACCTCGAAAAGATGTCATTTGTTTAAGAAATATTCAGAGTTGTTCTTACTTAGGCTTAGAAATATTTTTATCATTTTTTTTTTGCTCCAACCTTCTAAAATTGTTTCAAAAAATGAAAAAAAAATCCTAGAAAGTCTTAGAATCCAAAGCGCTAAAAAATTAGGTAATTTCCATTTTGGAAAAATTAATCCCACAAAAAATGTTTTAACCTTAAAAACTTGAAATATAAACGTAGGTACAAAATTAGTTATGATGAATTTTGGACCCGAGAAGACCAGTTTTAGGGATCCAGTGACCTCTTGAAAAGAGGTAAAAATGACAAAAACGCATTTGTCTGCAAAAATGATTTCTGCGTTGATTGTTTCGACTATAAAATACGACCATATGTTCAGGGGCGGCGCGATAGGGAGAATGGGGGAGGGGGGAGTAATTCCCCCAGCCAATTTCCAGTCGGCAATTTTGGCAGAATTTCGAAAATTTCAGATAATTCCTCAAAATCTTTAAAATGTCGGCAAATTCAAAACATAAGTAATGATCTTTGGGTAATTTTTAATGTATTTACTTATTCCCCAAATCGAAATTTTTTAAAAACTTCAGCCTCTCTGCGCTCGGCTTTATTGAATTTTTCCCTCCGTAATTTTAAAATAAACCAAATCCTACAAAAGTGATTTTTTTCGCATTTTTCCTCAAAATTATTTCAACTAATTTTATTAAATTTTTTCTCCTTAAAACTCATTTTTGATGTTTGAAAATAATTTTTTTTAAAAGCTTTGGCCTCGCTGCGCTCGGCTCAATCATATTTCTTCTTTAACAATATCGATTTTTTTATTCAAGTTTATTAATTTAAAACATTATTTTATTGCACCTTTTGGAATCTTCTAAAATTTTCGCCCTCGCTTCGCTCGGGCTAAATTCATTTCTCTCCTACTCGCATTGAAACTATAATTTTTTAAATTAAGTACATTATAATTTTTATTGAAATTTTCCATCTTTGCTTCGCTTGGAACTAGAACTAATAAACAATTTCATAGGTATTTTCAACCATGTACAATGAAATTATCGAGAGAAAAATTTTCAGGCATGAGCAGGCATGGCTTTTAATAATGGAAATATATTTGAAAAATCAGGGAGTAATTTCCGGGCGCGTGCAAAACTGAAAATTGACCTAATCAGGTATGATCAATTGATCATACCGGTTTAAGCATGATGTTACTTTTCAAGTTTTTGTTAGGTACGTTAATCTCTTGTTTTTTTTTCTTTCCATGATGTAGCTTCACATTGTTTTTGTTGTAATCATTGAGTCGAATTTTTAGTCGGCAATTTTGAATTTTTTATTCGGAATTTTTGAACCTCGCCCCCCCCCCCAGTTTGGGTTCGAACCGCCTCTGAATACGTTTGAGGTGAACTTTACTAAAATAATGTCAAGGAGATGAGATTCCAAGGAAATCCCCAGTAATTCGTCTTATTTTGGAATATTTTCGAATTAGTGAATAAAAATTAAAACTTTTGGTCATAATTAGTGGTTAGGATTTCTGGATCAGTCTTCAAGAGCAGAAGTGGAAGAGGAGATGTATTTTTTCAGCACTTTTATGGACTAACTATGTGTAACACAAACGCATCTTTTTTAATTTTGTGAGAAATTCACCACCCCTCCCCCGCCTCCTTCTCGAAATCATCCATGTCCCAAATATGGTACAAACATGACAAACCGGGGCGATAAAAATAGACGAAAATCAAACATCTCGATTTTTTTCGAGCTCGATAAAAACTAGGATATTTGATTTTTGTCGATTTTTATCGTACTGTTTTGTCAAAAATTTTGGACTTACCAGGAAAATCACTGAAAATGTCAAAAAACAAATTTTAGAGACATTTAACCCCTTTTCCCCCACTCGTTCCATGTTTTTCATTTATTTCTATTCTTTTCAAAAAATTCCGAATCAAGAGGAAGTACCGCTGTAGTTTTCTTAAATCCAGGGACACTCGATACCCCCTCCCCTCCAACTGTCATTTTTGGACCAACATTATTCAATAATGAAGTTCATCTTTCATCTTACCTCGTTTATATTGATGCTCTCTTTATAGTCCAAAAAAATTAATGCAGCAATAATTTGTAGATAAGTGCGCTTTCGTCATTTTACCCCCTCCCTTTGATGGGCTCCGAATCTCCAAAAAATTTGCCTCATTGGGTTCAAAATACATCATGCCTGATCTAGCACATCAAAGTGAAAATGAAATTATTTTTGTCATTTTATCCTGTGTTATTGTATTCTTCATGAAAGAAAGAGGGAGTCGTTTGGCAATATTTTTTTTGGACCTTAAGAGAAAAACAAAAATTAGCAATTACTTTATTATTTTTTGGAATATCTTTGATGGGGTGAAAAATCGCGTACTTGAAAATAAGGACTACCATCGCTACCATATTATTTACGCATTGAAAAAGTTTCGGTCACTTACCATCCCCTTTCTTCTCCCTCGGTTCGTAAAGCTTTCACGTGCGTAGACGTATTGACAGGATTTGCCAAGTGCATTAGTGTGGCGTTTTGCGTATCATAAAAGTTACCATAATCGATTCGAATAATTTGCTCGTGGATCGTTTGAACTTTGCTTTCCATTATTCGGTTACCTCCTAGAACTATCGCTAAGTAATCTTCCTGTAAACTGATTTTCACTTTATGACAGTAGGTTATTGAATTTTTTAAAAGTTTGAAAATACTCACTTGTAACTGGGGCAATTGTAATCGGCTATCAGCCATTGATTCGTGATCAATAAACCACTGCACTTTTTAATCCCGTTAATGTATATAGTACCAAACCAAGGTAAAATTGTAAATTCACTTTGATGGTTAGAGCAAGATAAATCGATCGAATAACACGCTAATCCCAGTATTTTTTGCTTTTCGAAATTGGCAAGATTTCTGAAATCATACCATAATTGTCCTTGATTTGTTTTTCAGAAAAAATACAAGGGCATATTGTTCGTCATGGTTCTCACTTAAAACCTAAATAATTGCATATTTTTCGCATTTCGTCGTGCAGTTGGCGTTGAGAACAATATGGTTTCCACGTGCCATTCTTATTTTCCATTATTGTTCCATTTCGGCGAACAATGGGAATTTTGAAAAAATCTGATGATATATTCAAATATTCGTCGCTGAGAGCATCTGGACATTGTCAGAGAAAATATTTATTTGATATCTTTTTTAAAACAGGTGCTAGTCGAAGAGTTTCAATACTTACAACAGTATTTTTCATCTTCCCCATTAGGACAATCTGGTTTCCCATCGCATACTTTGGTTAAATTGATGAAAGTATAGCTTTGATGACACAAAAAATCATCTTTGGTGACATTTTTCTCTGCAACAGAACAAGCGAGATATTTTTTTCAGACGTGTTTAAGAGACAAGCTTTCAATTTAAGGGCTCCATTTCAAACACCCCGCCCATTAAAGGAAGGGACGATAGAGGTCTTAATTGATTGTGCTCGGTTGGTACTCTCATGTGCTGGAATTATTTTTAGTGGAGTCGAATTATGGTTTGAGGTCAAACTAATTGCTACAAAACGTTTGTTTGATTTATTTTGTAGGAGAGGGTCTACTCAATCACTATCAAGGCTGGAAAGCCAGCTAAATCTAAAGCCGAAAGCTGAAAAAAGTCGATCATTCGACTGTTTTGAACAGCCAGCCGAAAGCTAAAGCTTTATAATTTCTAAAGATAAAGCCAGCTGAAAGCTCTATTTTTTTGGCAGTTGAGCTTTATTTTTATAAAATATGAAATTGTCATTTCTTTGATGGAAATACCTCAAAATATGAATTTAAAAAAAATTTCCAAAGTGGAAAAATATACATTTATGCTTACTTAGGTAGGTAAATGTTAAATATTTCCAACTTGGGAAAATATGAGGTTTTTCTAATTTGAGAACATCAAAATTTTTCTAGCTTGGCAAAATACAGAAATTTTTAAGCTGAAAGTCCAGTGTAAAAAGTTGAAAGCTAAAAGCTGAAAGCCGAAAGCTGAAAGCCAGAAAAAGCTAAACATGGAAAAGTTGATCCCAGTCGAAAGCCAAAAGTTGAAGCCTTATTTTTGAGTTGAAAAGTTTAAGCTGAAAGTTTTGTTTTTATTATACAGCTTTCCACCCCTGATCACTATAACCAAAAGCCTCTCCGAGCCACCCCCCATTCACTTTTTTGAGGGGTCTGCCCCCAAATCAGTTTTTTGCTTCTGGCGTGTCAGGGTTTAACTTTCTGGAGAAAACCACTTCTATAAAAGTTATTCTACAAAAAATTTCCTACAAAAATGGTTATATGCATTTTCTTGGTAAGTCACAGGGGAGTGGAGTTAGGGGGCTCTAAAGATGAAACCTTGCAAAAGCTACATGAAGAATACATGCATTTGGTGTTCTGTGACTGTAGTGGTTGGATGGGGGAGGGGGTGTCTATAGTATGCATAAGTGTAATACACCCGCATATGTCATCAAATGGTGCATAAATGTCTATTAAAACAGTCGCAGAACACCAAATGCATGTATTCTTCATGTAGCTTTTGCAAGGTTTCATCTTTAGAGCCCCCTAACTCCACTCCCCTGCGACTTACCAAGAAAATGCATATAACCATTTTTGTAGGAAATTTTCAGTGGAATAACTTTTATAGAGATGGTTTTCTCCATAAAGTTGAATCCTGACACACCAGAAGCAAAAAACTGTTTTTTTGTGAGGGGGCAGACCCCTCAAAAAAGTGACTTCAGGGGGTGGCTCGGGGAGGCTTTTGGTTATAGTGATAGAGTAGACCCTCTCCTACAAATTGAATCAAAAAAAACGTTTTTGTAGCCATTAGTTTGAGGTCAGGACATTTTTGGTCCTATTTCGACTCCACTATTCCGTTTGTGCTCACCCCTTCTCCTGAAAATGATTAAGGTCAGGGCGGGGCGTCAGAAATGGTGCCCCGCCCATTCAAGATTGAGAGGCGGGAGTGAGATCAAGAGGTTTGTGCAATTTTCTAATTTTGAAAAATATCACATTTTGATCTGCTCAGATTTAAACCATGAGATTTGATCTGATCTAGAAATTTGTCATTGAGATCACAAGCAAAAATAATGTCAGCACAAAGGATCACAATCGATTGATACCACTCCCACCCCTCAATCATGAATGGACAGGGAACCATTTCTGATACCCCATCCATAGAAGGTAGAGAGCACAAACAAAAATACTGTAAGAAAAGAGCGCAAACTGAGCACAATCGATTGACCCCAATCTCACAAATCAATCTTTGATGGGTGGGGCACCATTTCTAATGCCCCGCCCTTAGAAGGGAGGGAGCACAACGAAAATAATGTCAGAACAAACGAGTACAACCCTAACACAATCGATTGACCTACCCCTCCATCTTGAATGGGCGGGCACCATTTCTGACGCCCCACCCTGACCTATATTCATTTTCATGGGAATTGGGTGAGCACAAACGAAATTAATGCCAGCACATGAGAGCACCAACCGAGCACAATCGATCGAGACCACTCCCACCCCCTTCCTTGAATGGGCGGGGCGTCTGAAATAAAGCCCAATTAGAGCATTTGTTTGGAATAATTTACTGGTACAGTTCGCTTCATCCGACCAATCGCTGCAATCAGCCATTCCATTGCAAATCAACGATGAATTCGCCATTCTCAAAATATCGGTACACGTGCAATTAATTTCATCACTGCCATCTTCGCAATCCACCTCGCCATCGCAGTGCCACAATTTGGGGATTACTTGTCCAATACTAGGCGATCATAAAACTCGATTAAACCGATTTCCACCTCAGTTACCATTTTGTCAACTTACATTTTACAAACGTATGTTTCATTGGTCTTGAAATCGTGCAAATCGTTTTGCCATCGATAATCCGCAAACACATTAAATACGTAATCTTTTTTTATTTCTCGCAAGCCAAACGTCCCTATGGTCTTATTAACGTTTGTCGTACTATTCGTAATCTGTCTGATTCCTTGAGAACTTTCACGTTCATTGCGAAGTACGTCGGTGATTCCAGTGGTCCATTTGTGTCGACAGTTCGAAGTTATTTCATCTTCGCCATTTAAACAATCGATCACTTTGTCGCAGATTTGCCTACGAGAAATACATCGTCCTTCTTTAGAACATCTCATGCCAGGGCAATGGAGCAAGGGTTGTTGAGATCTTCCAAATTGCAAGTCATCTGTATAAAATTATACGTCAGCTGTTGAAATTTTCATATTTTTAGGATGAGTAGGATGAGTGTTTTATGTGATGACGTCCTTACCAGTGTTTTTCATTATCCAATCCATATATATCGCGATACGAGTGTAGACTCCTGGTTCCATGGGACGTGCGCAGCCTTCTCCATGACTTACAATGCCAGCCAGGTACCAACGATCTTGGCTTAAAGGAATTCTGTAACACAGATGGGTAATATTGTAGTTCAACTGATTTTTTCATCCTCAGATCATAAAAGAATTATTCGAATGCCAAGATCACCTGCACAATAGAGGACCTCCGCTGTCACCTTGACAAGTGTCGTGCTGTCCTTGAACATATCCAGCGCAGATTTCATGCCCTTGTATGTCGACCAAATGTTTACAAAATGGCAATATCGGTACCTCCACCTCCCTCATGTTATCAGCTGAAAAAATATTGGTGAAATCGTCAAGTTCCGCGTTATTAATAATTCAGAGAATGATATTAGTATTATAGACGATAAGGCATCTTACGATCTGGTCCATGCTCGCGGGTGGATCCCCATCCAACGGCGGTACAAACTTCTCCTGGCGCAGGACCCCAAGGAGGTCGGGCTTCCGGTAAACAAAGAGGTCGTATCCAACGATTCATTTTCAATGGAGGATCTACTCGCAAGAGAGCGACGTCATTTTTCATATCATTATGACTGTATCGTGCGTGTACTATCACTTGAATAATCTTCCTGTTTTGTTCCATGGGTGAGAATGATAATCTCCTTAAAATGCCAGCTTGCACTTCGTAGTAATTTTCACGGAAACTGTGCACAAGTCGAAGTATTTCTTATTAAGGTGGATCGAAGAAGAAAACATCTTGGATTTGATGAAAATTGACGAGGTAGTTTACGTTGAGTGGGAGGTTTCCCAAAAAATTGGGAGCCCCCCCCCCCTCCTCAAAGTAAAGAGAACGGAGCTAGGAGACCTTGAAGTGGGGGCATTTTCAAAATTAATCGGGTTTTCCTCATTTTCTGAGTAGAGCCATCTGATGGATGGTAACCTTTATTACTTCCTAAAAAGATGTAAGTTGAGTTTCTACGCCTCCCTGAACCATTGTCATGAAATTTGGATACCACATTTCAGTTTTTCTCCTTACAAAAAGGGTTGAAAAGTTACAGATCGCGAATTAAATTTTTTTATTTTTACCAAATTCGAATTGCTCATTCAACACCTCAAAATGGAATCAAAATTTATTTTGGTCATTTAGAATAATTTTCTATGAAAGGGTATGGCCAGATAAGGGGTGAATTTGGCCCCAGGTGAGTTTGGGCTCCTAAACACCTCAAGTGGTGTATATTGACTAGAAAAAAGTTTTCACAAAATTTTGGACCCCTACCCCCTTCCCTATCGGAGTTATGGTAATTTTATTGAATTGTTTTCAAGAATTTTTTATTTCAACGGAAGTGAAGAAAATTTTCTGTTCTTTGGCACAAAGTTACATCTCGTAGAGGTGTATTCATGATAATTTTTTCAACTATTTTGGTGCACTCCTTCACGTTTTTTCGGCTATTTGAAGTTTTCAATCGTAAAAAACATCATATAAGCGAACAGCGACCACCCTGGAAAAAGTACTAAAATATACGTTTTTTTGTGTAAAATTTGGCTGTGTACTTGGTTTTGGCCATTTCTTTGAACTAAGGGCCAAAAATTGCGAAACTGTGATTTTTTCCCGAAATTTCGTGAAAACTTTTTTCTAGTCAATATACACTACTTGAGGTGTTTAGGAGCCCAAACTCTCCTGTGGCCAAATTCACTCCTTATCGGCCATACCCTTTTAAAAAAATCTTCACAGCAGTGCTGCCAGCTACATTTTGATTCAGGCAGTTTTGATGTAGTTGAAGTTATTCATTCAATGTCTTGAAAAGTAATCCAAACATTTTTAGTCATTGAAATTAATTTTTTTGAAAATAGGTACTTAGCAAATTTTTTATAGTCGCCTAGAAGAATTTTTAATGAAATTTTTCAAAAAAAATTCATGACAATGCTGCCAATTGCATTTTGACTTACCCAATATTCATAAAATTTCAGTGAACAGCACTGTTATAAAAGATTTAAAAAAAATTACTTGAATGAGGTCGAATAACTTCAATTTTATGAAAATTGTCTAAATCAAAACGTAGCTGGCAGCAATGCGGTGACTTTTTTTTTTGAAAATTTTCATTAAAAAATTTTCTAAATGGCTGAAAAAACTGCCTAAATTTTGAAGCGATTGAGTGAACAATTAAAATTTGGCCAAACTCAAAAAAATCTTCAAATTCGAGATCTGTAAATTTTCCACTCTTCAATAAATGGTCCAAGAAGCGTAAAAACTAAAATTGCATCGTTTTAGGAGAATGACCAAGATACTCAACGGATGGCACCACTCAAATTGAGGTTCCCTAGATGCGACCAACTTTTGACTATAGGGGAGCTCAAAATTTTCTTGGGAGGTTTCCCTTTCAAGGGAAACTACCTCATCAATTTTCTAAATCCATTTTTTTAAAAATCTATCCTATTCCATTCAGTCTGCTCTTTGAATTGTTATGCCTATCTAATACTCAACTCATCAGTCATCAAATAAATTTTTTTTTAAAATAAATGCCTACTGTTCAACGCAGTGGGCAGCAGTTACAATCCAAGTTTCGTCCAGAATGGCTGCACCGCAGTGAAAAATACCATTTTTATAAAGCGCTACGATCCACGGCCAAAATCCAGGACCGCTTATTTTACCACCTACCACCCGAACATCTTCTTCTCTAACTTTTCGGACAAGTTCACCCAATATGGCGTCCGTTTCATTACCTGGGGGAAAGTATCGATTCGATTAAATACAATAACAAGCTAATAATCGATTATAAAATGTGTCGAGAAATTTTCATACCATCTAAGGGTAGATCTGTGGCTTCTCTTTTGTATTTATATTTGTGTGTGTCGTCTACTTTTACTCGAGAGCCGCAGTACTCCGTTGGACAATCCACGTGAATTGCAGTATTCGTATGGACACATGTATCTGTCAGTGTAATATGGGTACCATCTACTACGACGAATTTGCCATTATAAGGATTCGGTATTACTTTCGAATACGTTTTGATATTCCTAAGAATATATTTAGGTATCAAAATTTATGGTTAATTTTCAAAATTAGGTAGATTGAAAAATTTTCGTATACTTATTTAGGTTACCTAGTAGCTAGTACCTACCTTATGTTTTGAACTCCCAATTCAGATTCACAAGCCATGGTGGAAAATGTTGAAAAATTATCCGCACATACTGGATACCATTTGCCTTTCCAGTTACGATGGAGGTAACCAGAGGTGTAGGATATTAGAAATGTCTGCAAGTTTTTTGAAAAATTGTCAAACAATGTTGCAATATGTAGGTAATAATTTGAAGAAGTGTTTTGTAACTCTTTTCTTCATTGTTTTCCCCATCCACCCTCCTCCTTTCTCTTCCCAAAAAACAATCAAAGTTAGCTTCATCGAAAGAGCTATAAATCGGAAAATTTTCAATTTGAATGAAATTCTTTCCAATTTTTCTAATTCACGTGTATTCAATTTTCCTTAATTTTTTTAATTCAAAGAACAAAATTTTCCATTTTTGTTTGAAAAAAAGTCACCATCTTAACAAGTTTTTCTACTTCATTCGGCATAATTTCAACTAGAAAAAGTACACTTCGGCAATTTTAGGAGGCAAACTGCCCCATTTTGGATCGGCTCTATCTCTTCCCTTTCCTTCCCCTTATATTTTTTTTCGATATCGTAATTTCTTAACTTACTTCGTGAGAGTAAACATCATCAGCCAATACTTCGCAGTCTTTTTCATCTTTGCCATTGGGACAATCGATCACATTGTCACATCTTTTCTCTATTGATACGCAAGTTGCCGTATATTTCTGCTTGTGTGGTCTCCAATCGTCGCAGCTGAACGAATTTTTCGAACAATCTGTTAACATGAAATTTACAAATTTCAGCGCAAATGGTTGAATTGAAGGAATACAATTTTTTTTCGTTCACCTGTTCGGAAATACTCACCAAAACATCCTTGTTCATCTTCGCCGTTGGGACAATCGAAATACCCGTCGCAAAGTTTATCAGCGTTGATACGATCGCCGCAGGTACAGTTGGACTCGTCACTGAAATCATTGCAGTTGATGGTTTCATCGCACCATAACTCAGCTGAGATGCATTGGCTTCCATCGGCGCACATTTTTTCTGTACTCGAGCAGAGTTCGCTGTCCAGTTCTAAAGTCGATACAAATCGATTCGATTAATTTTCCGACAAAGAGTAAAATACAGTGTGATACAGAAGTCTTGTCCTCTTGAAACACTTCTCAATACCTCATGACTGAAAAGAGATACTAAGACTGTTGAAACGGCAAGTCCTGGCGACGAGGACATTGAAGATCGATAATCAAATTTCCAGCCCTACCTTTAGGGTGTCTACAAATTGAGAAACCAGTTTGGGTCAAAAAAATGGGGTCCGGATTTTCAATTGAAATAGTCTGCACACTGACGCGATTAAAATGTGATATGTTTTTTGAAACCGGTTCCGCAGTTTCGAACCAGTTGTCAATAATACCCGAAAAAGTGGAGATATGAAAAAAAAGTTGAAACAAAAGTTGTAGAGAATTGAAAAACAATCATTTTTCGTGGTGTCCATTCTCTGGAAAACCGGAATTTTCTCTGGAATTTTTCGAAAATCCAAAAAAAATGTAAATCATTTAGAAAAATGTTTTTTTGCTTATTTTATTATAAATTTTTCAAAAAATTTCGCCCTCACTCCGCTCAGGCCAAATTATTGCATCTTTTATCCAATTATTGTCTTATTCATCATTTTTTGTCGGTCGTAAGTCGTAATGTACAATAAAATTGATATTCAAAATGCATGTCTTTGTCAATTGAATTATGAATTATCTAAACAAAATTTCCCTCGCTACGTTCGGGGTAATTTTCACTCTTTCTTTCTACAGAATTTATTTTTAATCTAAAGTTTTTTGGAAACTTACTTTTTAATGAGCTGTGATGAGAAAGAAACGTCATGATGCCCTTGACCACGAAGTTGAAAAAAAGGGGAGGGAATGGAACAGAAATCGAAATTATTGGCCATGTTTTGGAAAACATGAATGAGGGAAAAGTGGTGAATTTTCATCTTTTGAAGATCTTTTTTCGCAAAAATTTTCGCCCTCGCTTCGCTCGGGCTCAATGCATTTGTATCTTTTCATAAAATGATTTATATTTTACCTTCTCATTCACTTTTTCATTTATTGGTACAAACTAAAAAATTGAAAGGGATTGCGTGAATTTATAAATTTGAGGCAAGTGTTTTTCATTTTGGAGGGGGAGGGGGGAATGAAATGTGAAGAAAATTTTGAATTTTTAGCCCGGAAAATCCGAATTTTTATTCGCTCAATTTGATAAACACCCTGGCATAATTTTCTTCATTTTTCAAAAATTAATTTTGCGTGGGAATACTTGGTTTTTTCTTTTTATTTAAATTTTTTTCTGTAGGTAATAAATTCAAATTTTTAAATTTTTGTGGCGAGGAGTAGTTGGATGGGCGGAAAATTTTTCAGAATTGAATTTGAATATTTTTTTTGACCCGAAGAAGGGCATCTTAAGTTCTCGTAAAAAGTATCTAGTGATTTTGAAAAAAAAATCGTAAGACCCTATGCATTTTATATAATTTTTATACAAAATTTCGGGATGTAAGTACATCACGCGAAAAAATTACCCCCCCCCCCCCTCCCTGGTTTACGAATACCATATTTATAAGGTCTGGAAAAATTCGAAAAATTGGTCTGGAACACCTGGAAAAGTCAGGGAAAATCATTTCTGAAATATAGTGGACACCATGTTTTTTGTTCCATAATTTTTTTCCCATCTTGCAATTGAAAGAAGTTGTAAAAGGTTTGAGTAGGTATAGGTAATTTTTTCTCTTTCAAGCTATAACTCATCTCCATTTCTAGATGAAAAAAAAAATAAAGAACGTGAAATGTTCAGTTTTTAATTCTCTAAGTACAACTTTTATTTCACACGTTTTTGAAACCTATTTCCACTTTTTTGAAACTGGTGCAGGATGAACCCAATTTTTTCAAGTTTCTTAGATTTTTTTTCAGTCGATAACTAGGTAGTTATCAAAAAGGGGGAATTTCAAAAAAAAAAAGTGAAATAAAAGTTATAGAAAATTAAAAGCTGAACATTTTACATTCTGTAATTTTTTTTTTCATCTAGCAATGGAGAAGAGTTATGGCTTAAAAAAGAGAAAATTATACTCGAGTTCTTTGTTCCATACCTTCTTTCCATTGCAAGATGGAAAAAAAGTTATGGAATAAAAAATTATTGTTTTTTAATTCTCTACAAGTTTTGTTTCAAACTTTTTTTTTCATATCTCCACTTTTTCAGATATCATTGACAACTGGTTCAAAACTGCTGAACCGGTTTCAAAAAAACATTACCTACCATATTTTAGTCACGTCAATGTGTGACTTTATTTCAATAAAAAACCCAGACCCCAATTTTTGACCCAAACCGGTTTTTCAATTTGTGGAAACCCTATAGGTAGGAGTGAAAGTTTGTTTATCAAACTTTAATGTCCTCGTCGCCAGGAACACATTTCTTTGAACCGTCTTGGCATCTCTTTTCAGTTCTGGGATAGGTATTGAGAAGTGTTTCAAGTGGACAAGACTTCTGTGTCATCCTGTACAAACACCAAAGAGATCTAAAAAAAAAAACAAGTAAACGAGTAACAAAACAAACAAACCATTCCAATTAATTTGAGAGTTCATCAGGAGCGATTTAATTCGCGTCTCGAGACCTTCATCGGTTACGTTGGCATCTCTGCCTTGAGAATAGGTGCAATAATATATCGATCCTAGGGGTTCATCATCCGAAGACAATGTAAACAAGTCAATTGGCTCGGTAATATTTCCGGTAGTTTGATTATTTGACGAATATTGCTGAAAATGTTTATGAGTATCGAGAGAATGAGCCGAGTACGACGGCCAACTATTTCGAGGGTTGAAATTTTTGGGGATTTTTTCTATCTCAGACTGATTAAGCGGCATTTTGATAAATTTCACGTCAAATTTACCCTCCAATTTTGGTATTTTTTGATAGCAAAGCATATACCATGGGATATTAGATTGGTCTGTTTCTCTAGAATGACGCGTTCGGGCCATTTCTCTTTTCAATCGATCCATGATTTTGTTAAGAATTTCTTCGAGTTTCGCAGTTTGATCGATATCCTCAAAAAGGTACATTCGCGAGGTAGAATTTTTCACAATATCCATTGTGTGGTTGTACAATGTGTATCTAACATCTTGTTCAATTTGCTTAATGTCGATGTTGTTGATTGCTTCGTCCGTCGATTCTTCTACCGATGATTTTTCAGAGTTGGAGAAGTCGTTTTCATTGGTTATTGCACTTTCGGGAGATTCAAAGGTGTCTTCGGTCGTAGTTGTTAAAATTTGAGGCGGAGGGGTTGTTGTGGGCTCTACGTAAGATGGCGTGGTTTTAGTGGGAATTTTCATTATATTAGTTTTCTTGGTTGTCCTGTCATCAAGCAGTTGCGAATTGGACGGATAAGCCTCGCTGGATTCGTATTCGGGTTGATTTGTCGTAATTTGAATTTCACGGAATTCACGTAAGGTTGTAGGATTTTGAGATTCGCCCAACTGATTGTCTCTGGCTCTTGGCAATTCGTTGTCACCAGTGGTTGGTGCGTAGTAACCGGTTGGAAATTCGTTAGCTCGAGTGGCCGTATTTTCATCGTCGTCAATAGAAGAAGCGTGATCGCCGCTGTTGAAATATCGAGCTACGGTGGTCTTGGTCGACGACGTTACGTCGCGGTCTAATGGGCTGTTTTCCGAATGATTCTGAATAATTTCTGGTTCCGTATCAGTAGGCAAAAGCGGCACAGATGCAGGTGATGTACTGGTGCGATTTAGCGTCGGGACGTCTGCTCGAATCGTATTCAAATCGGCTGTGGCCATGGCCGTTTCCGTATGATCGAAGCCAAAATCAACACCTGCGAAGACTCCGTTTTGATCAGGTGTACTGGAAATACGCTCTGTAACCTTAGTTCTCGTATTATTTTCAGTTTCATCCTCAACGTCGTCGCTGCGTTTGGTAAATGATATAAAATTTGACGTATTTTTGGGTTCGTTGTCTAACTGCTCTGTACTCGTTCCTCTACGCTGTCGAGATTCATAGTCCAAAGTTTTTTTCAGCTCTGTCAAGAAATCATCCAAAGCTGCTTTAATCTTGTCGTACTTCTGGGATAAGCTGGCCATATATCCGTCAGATTTAGGATTGTTTTTTTCGCTTTCCGTTTCATTGGAAATGTTTCGCTTCTTCCTATCGTGAGCTAACGAGGACGAGTCTATGAGCATATGGTCTACATTTCTAATACCCGTACCATTCGATCTTACTGATTCGTTGGTTTCTGCACTGTATTGACGATCCGATGAAGCGCCTGAACCCAAATCTGTGTAATATTCAACGTGCACGTTATTAAAAGAAAGAAAAAAATAACGCAAATATCAAAGCTATTACATTCGTACTCGTAAATGAATAAACGAAATTACGCAGTAGTGACAATTAAATATTTGCTTCATGCTACTAAATTAATTTACTCGCTTTCCGAACGAAAGTACTTAACGTGAGTTCAATTACATGCTTCTAAGTATAAATCATCGAGCGGCGAAGGTGAAAGCAATATTGAAATTTTTCAACGAAAGTCAAACCGTACCGTACGCAAATGTACGACGGACAACATTTTTCTAAATGTCGGATTTTTTCGTATATTTACAACTGTCAGATCGACGTAATTTTCATCGTTTCGCGTAATCGAAAAAGGTAGATTTTGATTTTATTAAGTTTCTATTTTCAAGCATTGTTACCTCAGTTATTTCCGTTGGTAGATCTAGATATTGATGAAGTAAAGAGAATTCCATTGCGATATAAATTCAAACGATCAATTTTTTTTCAAAACGATGATGAAGTAAGAATAATTTTTCGAGGTGGGAGAGTTCATAATGTCTAATGGGATTTCCTTCGCTTCGTTGCTCTACAGGTAGTCGACGAGATCGAACTCCGGCCTCTTCCCTAAAAAATTCGAATTTTCAACTCTGTACCCCCCCCCCCTTACCATTTTCATAAATTTTCAATTTTGAATAGATTTGCGAAGACAAAAATTTCGAAGAATTTCAATTTTATCCAAAAAAAACAACTTTTTTACATTTTTAACAATTTTCCAACATTTTGGTTATTTTGTCGAATTACGGTCAAAATTTTTGAAAAATTTTAAGCATTTCAAATGTGGTGTTAAGCAATTATTCTTGCAGTGTAGAAAATTTTGCAGAACTTGAATTTATCTGACCTAATTTTTTCAACAATGAAAATTTATTGTGTTTTTTAAATATACCGATAGGCTCTCTGATATGAAGTCGATTAAAGTACAATTGAAATTTTGTGACCTTTAAGAGGTCTGATCAGGCCCTTCGACTAGTTTTTCGAAAAAAATAGAGCAGTCTGGTGCAAATGTAACTTTTTTAATTCCCACTCACCGAATCTGTTCGTAAAACTGAAAAGGCTTACCTACTAAAATATTTCGAAAATCTCCCTTTTTTTTGGTTGCAAAAATTGCTATTTTTACTATGTTTTTAAACAGTTTTTCAAAAAATTACAAAGTTTTGCTTCAAAGGAAAGCTTTGGAATCGTGGATGAGAAATTCTAATTACTTTTTATTGTAATGTCAGATTAGATGATCTTAAAATTTTTAGTCGCCAAAATTTGATTTCACTTATTATAAACTTATCCCGAGCTCTATATAACATATCCAAGTTGAAAATCAATTTGGACATATGTCCTAAAAAATCTAATTCAGCCATTTGGACATCTAACCCAGGAGAAATGCACTTAAAGAAAAGACTAATATATTAATCCCAATTTTATTGCTGAAAAAGCTTCTCAGGGTCTGTGATAAAGTCGCACCGCTCGCCCCAGCCCCTATTGATTTTTTTGAGTCGAGTGGACCCCTTATGGGAGAGAAAATTGTTTTGGACTGATTTAGCTCAAATTCACGTGGAGGGTTAAGTAGGTGTAGAAGTACTTCCAAAAAACTCAGTCTCCTCGACCTCAGGGAGTTGAGTCATCGCTTCCCAAAGTTGGTAATTTTTCACAAAACTGCTCACCTTTGGGAAATAAGGTCTCAATCCCTGATGTGTCGGAGGAGAAATTTTTTTGAGAAATACCACTTCACCTGAACAACCTCCATTGTGAATTTAAGCGAAATCGATGCGAAAAAATCATTTTTTGAAACGGCCTCCCTTAGCTTCACCCTTCCCCCTCGGAAAGGACGAGGGGGTAGGGGCGGTGTGTTTTCATCACGCACTCTGGACATCATATGGAACATTTTAATTCAAAAAATTTTTACTTTCCCGCGAAATGTAATTTTAGGGCATTCTATACAACGAGGTTATTTTTTGCTGAAAACCCCACAATTTTTATAATTTTGAAGAGGCCGTAGGGGGATTCTGATTAAACACTATGAATAAAAATTTTAATAGGATAGTCGGATTTGTCATCTCAAAATATGTACAGGAAATACCAAATTTTTCAAAATTAAAAAAACGCGTTTTTTGTCATTTTAACCAAAAATATCCAACTTGGGGAAGCGATGGCTTAGCCCCCTGAGGTCGAGGAGGGCTGAAATTTTTTGGGGAGTACTTCTACACCTACATAACCCCATAACCCTCCACGTGAATTTGAGCGAAATCGGTCCAAAACAATTTTCTCCCCCAAAGGGGGCCCACCTTCCTCAAAAAGCAGTAGGGGCAGGGGCTGGGGCGATGCGACTCTATCACAGACTCTGAACATCATATAGAAGCGTTACCAACAATAAAATTGTGATTAAAGTATTTGTCTTTTTAAAGTACTTTTTCGATGCTTTTTCTCCTGGGCTAAAAATGTCCCTAAAAAAATTGAACAGAGAGTCCAAAAACTCCATAATTTAGATTTTGTGTCTTAAAAATATTCAATTTAGACTTTGTGTTTAAATAAAAACAAATAGAGTAGATATAATACATATAATAAAACTCAATTTGAACAAAATGTTTCAAAAAAACTTAGTTGGGACATAGTGTCCCAAAAAACCTCGAGAAGTGCATAACGTCCTGAAAACTTCAATTCTGTACATAGGTAGTAGATATCTTGATACCCCCCCCCCAATTTGGATATAATATCCCAAAAACGCTTTATTGAAGTATGGCACGCAACAAATCTCAATTAAATTTGATGTTTAAAAAAAAACTCAAAAATTAATAAGTATTGAGTTAATGATTTGGCATTTCTGTAATTTTTTGGTATTTTTTCACATTTCTTCATCAATTTGCCAAAAGTTTTCTTAGTTTTTTTTTTTTTAAATCGAACAAAATGTCATTGTGTCAGTGGTGGTCGAAATTCAGTCCCCTATTTTATAGATTTTGATCCCAAGGACTGAAACATCAATTTTTAATTTTCCAAATATCTTTTTCAAAATCTTTAAAATTTCTCATAAGTTTTGAATATGTATTTATCATTAACTTTCGAAGTTTGCAGCCCTGGCTATTGAGCAAAACCCAGAGTTAGAGCCGGAAAGTAGGGTGATTTGCAGCGAGTCAAGCGGTCTGAATTTCTTAAAAAATTGATATTCATTTTCAAAACATTTTTTTTTGCACGACTGGTAAGGAAGTACATTTTTTTTGCAAACGATGACTCAAAAATCATAAAATTCTTATATTTCAAATCCTGAAAATCATAACAAAATTGATACAACTTTTGGAAAAAATCGAAAAAAAATCCAAAAGTCGATTACAAAGAGCATTTCCTGTTAAGATGGTGAAATCTGCCCTTGAAGCGATCAGGACAAAAATCTCCCAAAATTTTGGTATTGATGTAAAACCATCCCAAAAAAAATTCACCCCCCCCCCCAATCGAATTATGGGGCCATTAATGCTCGAAATCCAATAATTTCTATCTCCGGAAGGGGTGGTTCAAAAATTTTGAAATTTTCACTGATTATAGACATTACGTAGTAGTATATTTTAATTTTTTTCCAAAAAAATTTTCCCAAATTTTCCGAGGTTTTCCGCAGTTTGAAAATTTTAAAACTTCGTCAAAAAAGGGGGAGAGGGAGCCCCGAAATTTTTTTCTCTCCAAAATTTTGTGACACCCTTAAGTACAACATATATTTTTTTGGAGGCCTAAAAATGGGTGCAACGTGGTTTAAAAGAATAAAGTCTATAAAAAAAACCATTTTTTTGATGTTTTTTCACCTTTCTATAAGTAGTTTTAAGGATGATATTTCCAAAAAAATAACAGTTTTGAGCAGATATGTCGAAAGACACTCAAATGAACATTTTCCATTGCCGGGCTAATCAAGGGAGATTGAATCTGATTTTTCTACTTGCAAGCGGGCACTCGCATTTCCCGGCCGCTACTCGTGGTGATGAACTATTCATGTACGCGGCATTTAGAAGGTTGAACAGGAACTCATTCCGGTTGTAAGTACTTAAAAATCAAAACCTAAGAAAATGTAATTTTTTACATTGAAATGAAACATTTCAATTTTATCATGTTAAAACCTTATGAAATTTTAATATCAGGTACTTAAAATGAGTTCTCGATGGCGCGTAAGCGAATAGTTCATCGCCACGAGTAGCGGCCGGGAAATGCGAGTGCACGCTTGCAAGTAGAAAAATCAGATTTAATCGCGTCGCGCTGTGTATTACGCATTCCCTTGATTACCCCGGTAATGGAAAATGTTCATTTGAGTGTCTGTCGACATAATCTGCTCAAAATTGTTATTTTGTTGGAAATATAATCCTTCAAACTCCTTATAGAAAGATGAAAAAACATCGAAAAAATGTGTTTTTTTATGGATTTCATTCTTTTGCACCCATTTTTAGGCCTCCAAAAAAATATATGTTGTACCTAAGTGTGTCACAAAATTTTGGAGAGAAAAAAATTTCGGCCCTTCCTCCTTTTTTTGACGAATTTTTAAAATTTTCAAACTGCGGAAAACCTCGGAAAATTTAGGAATTTTTTTTAAATATACTAGTAGGTAATATCTATAATCTGCGAAAATTTCAAAATTTTTGAACCACCCCTACCGGAGATAGAAATTATTGAATTTCGAGCATTAATGGCCCCATAATTCGGTTGGGGGTGGGGGTAGGGGTTGAAATTTTTTGGGGTGGTTTTACATCAATACCAAAATTTTGGGAGATTTTTGTTCTGATCGCTTCAAGGGCCGATTTCACCATCTTAACAGGAAATGCTCTTTTAAAAAAATCAGTTAAAATTCGATTGAGATTACTCATTTACCCAGACTAGACATTTATAATAAAATTTTACTCTCATCGGAAATCTTTCATTCGTTAATTAGTACAGATCACTGATACACCGCTACAGTTGTAGCATACGGATAAAAATGGATGAAAAAAATTTTTATTGAAATGAAATCGGCGAGGAAAATTAGAAAAATCCAATGAAAATGGGCTACTTCCTTTGAAAAAATTCAGAAAATACATTGAAAAATCACGCAGATTTTTCTCTGTGCTGCCACTCTGACATATATCCATGACTTTCCGCTGATTCGGAATAAGAGAGAGACCATCAAAACATCAACATATCACTTCATTTCAATAAACAAATTATATTTCGCAGCAAATTTCATTTCTTGCTTCTCTTCATCATAATTTGTTTCATAGTCGTTAATTAGATAGGTACGTGCGAAATATTTCTTTGTATAACATGCACCCAATGTACGAGTACTCTTATTTTTTACCTTGTATGAGAAACCAACTAATTCCGGACGCGAAAATAATAATTATGATCAAAGACGTTATCAGCCATTTACAATTAATGCATTTTCTTTCCGTACGAAATAAATCGCTTCGACTGTCTGCAACATAATAACAATACCAAGGCTATTAACTCGGATTTGTTTGGTTTTATTGGATCTCTCTACGAAAATGTGATTAATGGGTGCAATTCGTTACCTGGTTCAGATACATATTCAACAATTTCCGAATATCCTTCGATTCGTTTGCGACAATGTTTCGTTGATTCGGATTTTAACATTCTAAAGGCAGAATGTGGAAAATTTCTAGCAATGGGAGCAATTTAGAACAACACTGCCTGAGCCTGAATTGAAATAGATAAATAAATAATGACGAATTATATCTGAGCACTTGTGTGGATTATAGTAGGTCTTAGGTATAGAAGATTCATTTGTACTGCGAATTTTTTGAATTTCGATAGATCTAGATAGGCGCCTAAAAAAATGTTCGATTCGATTACTCGTCAACAATTTTTAATCAAAATAATTCACTTTTGTAAATTTCACCTTGGCTAAAGTTAATCTCGATGGGTGTTACCTTTTTCTTCGAGTTTAGAGTCACCATCGAAAAAACTTCTCGACCTGCAAATCCCCCCCCCCGCCCCGCCACACGTTTTAGTAGTCTTACATCCTACCTGTACCTCGATGACTCGAAGTACATCTGCATAAGTGCATACCTATTTATAACGTTACGTTTAAAAATACGAAATTAAAACGTGTACGTACCTTAAGATGATGATAAATTCATTACCATATTCGTAAACGAACATATGCCTACATACGAGTACATGGGTATGCAGGTAATTTATTACACGATGCGTTAATATTCCAACCAATTCGAACTGATTAACGGTCGCATTTTAGTCGATAATTATTTAAGCCTAGTTTGCTTATGCAGCATATTTTTTCGTCGTTGACGCCTCGCCCCGGTGCTTGGTGGATTTTTTAAAAGTGGGACAATGTACGAAAATATGCGATTCGTTATTGAAAAATATCGTATTTCATATACTGATGAGTTCACATTTTATGCTTTTCTTATGGTAAACAAATCACCTAAATTGTCCAACTTTGATGACCACCATCGCCGCTGCGCCAAGAGTACCTATACCTATTACCTAAACGTACAGGTAGAGGTACTTTTCTTTCTGTGTACGTTTGTAGTTGTGTGTTTGTGTGCAATGTTGAGAAACACACCTTAAAACGCGAGTCGGAGTCGCGTTCTCATCGCGGTGAATATTTTTCCTTGTTTTTTGTTGCTAATTTCTATTTTAGATGGTGTAATCTCACGAGGCGTGACGTATGCGATGTGAAAATTTAATAAAATTCGCCTCTAATCACGTAGGTGGATATACTTGGTATGAACAATGACCAAATGCACATTTGAAGGCTCGGTTACATTGGGCTTGAGCGTGTGCGCAGGCCTGCGAGTGTTGTAAAATTGCGTTATTTAATGTTCGAGAGTTTGAAACAAAAAGTAATAGGTACCTACCAATGGAAAATGCTTGGCTCGATTTTGATAATATTGTGCAAAAATTTTGTTTGTAATGAACTAATGATATTTCATTTCCAACAGTTGTACGAGTAGGTATAACAAGTTTTCGTTTCTTTTAAACAGTATGTGCCTACCTCACAGAACTTTTTTTTTCAAAATTGGTTCAAATATTTTAATTAGAAAATAATCGACTTTGGCGCCAAGTATTGGAAGGGATGGGGAGGGGAGGGAGAGGATAAAAATGCAAACTTTCAACTTGAATAGGATCATTTTGAAATTTTTAATCAATATTACAAAATTTTCCAAATTTTCTGAAAAAATGTCTCCAATTTTGCAAAATTTTAGACTTGAAATTAACTTTTCCAACCTAATTGAATTTTTTCACTAGGGGAGCAGGCATCATAGCGGGTCACTTTTTTAGGGTGTTTGTCACTTTTTTCGACTTCAGTCACTTTTGGTCACTTTTCACGTCTAATAGGTCACTTTGGTCACTTTTTCCCTCAAAAGTCACTTTTCTTCGCATTTTCAAGCAAAAATTAAAATATTCACGTAAAAATTGATATTTTTCAAAATTCTTCAAAAAAAAATAAAAAGTTGATGAAGATTTTTCAAAAAAATTTGTCCTCGCTTCGTTCGGGCAGTATTTCAATAATTCTATTTCTAAATTTGAAAAAAATTCTGTTTTTTTAAATCAGTAAAGTAATTGATGTTTGAGTCAATTTCCCATTTGACAGAATAAATCAATAATTTTGACTAAAATAAATCAATCAAACAATTGAAATATCACAGATTTTCTGATAAATTCAACTCACTGATTCAAAAAGGCGCAGTTTTACGAAATTGCCTGATTTAGATTTAGAGAGTGGATACCTAATACCTAATATAGGTCATATATTAATTGTTTGTTCCAAAAATCTCGTAATTTTTCAATTTTTCTTTGATCAAATCTGTATAATTAAATTAATTATGTATATATCTGCCTCCTAAAGTGCCACCAAAAAAATTCGATTTTTAGATTACCTAATTTTTTCATTGAATTTTGACCCCCTCCCCTCATTTTTTTCTTGAATTCTCAGCCTTCTTTTTTTTTATCTGTAGTATAGTGGTAGTGAAATAAAAAACCGGAACTTTTTACGTAGGTATTCCGGATGATTTTTGGGAACTTTTCAACATTAGAATTCGGCAACACTGTGTGTTACAACCGTAATGAAATTATTATTTGTTTGTAGTTTTAACGAAGGAATTTAATAAAATTATTCACGTCGGCGTCGTTTCAGTTTATCAATAAAATGATTACAGGACACTTCAAAAAAATTGCCCCCCCCCCCCCCATCTAAAAAAATTGAATTTTGGTTACATTTTGCTCATTTTTTTGATTACTTTTTGGTTACTTCTTGTTCGAATAAAGTTACTAAAAGTTACTTAATTTTGATAGAGTTTCACTATGATGCCTGGAATGAAATTATTCAAGTCATTTCAGTTGATTTATCTTTGAAATGTTTGCAAAAAACTACAAAAAAAATCCCCCCTAAAAAACTATAAAAAAATTCACCCCGAAAAAATCGAATTTTTGGTTACTTCTGGTTACTTTTTGGTCATTTTTTGGTCATTTTTTGGTCACTTTTTGCTCAAAAAGTCACTAAAAGTCACTTTTTTCTTCGAAATTTCGCTATGATGCCTAGAGGAGCTGTTCCTCCTCGGTCGCGGTGTAGTCCTGCTAAAATTGTCATTTTGCAACTTTTGTTCGGAAAATTTGCTATTTCTTAAAAATATATTGAAGTTATGTTTTTCCTATGTAAAATTGATTTAGAAAAATATTATAATCGTGAATAAAATCTTTAAAAATTTCAGCAGAATTTTGAAAAGCGTTACTAAAGTGCCTGACAAGGTCTTGCAGTTGGCAAAGTGGTGCTGAAAAGGAAAAAGTCTTGATAAAGTTTCTCATTTGTCTCATAAGTTCTGTACTTGCATTCAAAATTCATTTCTTTTCAATTCAACTCTTATGAATCGAAATTACCAAACAATTAAAAATCTTGGTCTTCGCTTAGCTATAGTAAGTATAGGAAGCGTACGTAGTTGAAGACCTCGTTTTCATTTTAGGATTGAAAATTAAAAAAATAAAAGAGATGAAATTTTAAAATTGTAACTTTTTTTTGCAAATATTTTCCCCTCGTCCTATTCCGACCTAAGTCATTTCTGGATTTATTACAAAAGAATGCAACAAAAAATTCGACTTTTCAATGTTTTCCCGACTTTCGAAAAACTTTGAATATATTTGAAACAGAAAAAAATTCCCCTCTCGCCATTTTGTCAAGGATTTCTCGTAAAGAGGTTCGGAAAATGAAATAAATTTGGTTTGAAAAATCTGAAAAATTCGGGGAAAATCAGGTTTGAAAAATAGTTAGTGGCATTGATAAAGAATCGACTTGTACTTTGATTACGTAACTGAATCATAACTCCTAGCTGTAGGTGAATTCATGCCTAACGAAGTATTTAATTCGTGTGAAAAGATAGGCGAATTGATTCCTATTTTTTTTTAGGTATGTACGAGTTGATTTCCACCTTTTTTTATAAATAGGTACATACAAATTGAATAAATAGGTAAGTGTTGGGTATTGAATACCAAAACTCAAGGAAAAAATGGCAATTTAAACTCGAAAATTGAACATTAAAGTCGAATATTCCAATATCTGATATCAAATTGTCAAATATCAAAAATCAAGTAGCTTGGTTCTCGGGTTGATAGTTTTACACTTTCTTTTCGAAAGTTGAAGGAAATGGACAGCCATAAACTTATGCCTAGACCCCAGACCTCAAAACGACGAGGTAAACATTCCTCCTCCTGACCCCACATTACCTCTCCCTACCGGACCCTGAAGCCTGATTATGTTCAAAAATGATTTAGTATGGATGTCTTTACCCAAAAATATCATTAGTATCAATTTTTCATCAGGGGTTCTCAAAGAATATCAATTTTTCCATGTTTTTTCAACATTTACTTAGTAAAAAATCGAAAAAAATTGGAAAACTTTTTCCTAAAAATGATTGTAATGAAACAAATAAGTATTTTAATATTAGCGTCAATTTTCCTTGCTTTTTCCTCAATGGGTTAAATTAAAATATTCATACTCTCATCATTTCGAGGTAAATTTTTTCAATTTTTTAATGAATATTGAAAAAAAAACACGAAAAATTTATATTTTTTAAGGACCATTTTTGAAAAACATCATTTAAGCCAACCTTCTCATGGTATCTCCTGGTTAGCGCTAGTAGGCTGAAAGAAATTCGGAATCAACTCGTACATACTTCAAAGAAATGTGGAAATCAGTTCACACATTTCTGACTTCAGGGAATCAACTCACCAATTCCCCAAATCCGTCTATCTGACACCAGCGCAGATTTTCTAGGGCAGGAGGAAAGAAAATTCTGTCTTCTCCACTAGGCTAAAAATACCTTGTAAAATGTTTAAAAAATTGACAATTTTTTTTCTTTTCAAACCTACTTATTTTTTCAAAAAATCTTCGCCGTTGTTTTGCTCGTACAATATTTTTATCTTTATTCTGTTAATTGCTTAAAATATCTTTGTACCTACTTTCTCATATTGAATCAGTGAAAATTCACTGATGAAATTGCTAGAATTGAGTCACTGCATAAATCAATGAAAAACAACTGATTTAATTAGTGAATTTTCAATTTTGTATCAGTAATTTTCCACTAATTGGCAGTGAAATTTCACTATTTCTTCAGTGAATTTTCACTGATTCAAATTAAGAAAGTATTTCAGAAAATTGTACAATTTTTCGATTTTTTATCGCAAAAATCTCTTTTTTTCATTTTTTGACATCAGTAGTGCTGCTATTCACATGTTTACTCCTTGAGAAAATCCAAAAAAATATTTAGGTAGGTACGTAAGAAATTTAAGAAACCCTTGAAATTTTTAAAAGGATTTTAGCAGGTCTATAAAACTCGGAAATTATTTCAATTTTTTAGGAAGATGAATTTTTTCAGAAAGATAGTGGAAATTTCTCGCCGATGGTAGTGTAAAAATTATGAAAATATTCAGCAGAAGTCTTGCATTTTTCGATCCGAAAGTTTTGTCAAGACATTTTCGTGGAAGTTTTTGAGATTACGTACCTGTGTTTTATCTATTTTGAATTTCGCAAAATTTTTGATTACTCTTGTTCATCCATTTAATGAAGGATTGTTGCAATGTTTTTTCATAATCGTAACTCTTGTTGAAATTTGTTACTCAATTTCCATCTTGAATGAGCTTACCTGAGAAATTATCACTTTTATTACTTGTTCATGACCTTGTTGCGTGTTCGATAGCGTGTCATGTATTCCACTCGACTCGGTTCAAAGGCTGCGTTGTAAAAAAAACGACTGCGTGGAACAAGATGGATTTTTATAGGTTTCGTTCGCTGGAGGATGGAACTCAGAACTGCGATGTAAACGCCAACTATGAAAGCATTACATATAAGTACTTAGGTTGAGATACTTACTTATGTACGTACAACAAGTGTATGCATATTGCATACCGTTTGGGCGATGAGCGATGTTTAGTTGCGGTGCAATTTGCCCGCAATGCCGGGTACAGAATTACAAATACAGAAACAGACTACAGAATGACGATATGTTAATAGTCGTGAAGTATACGCGTAAAAATTACAGCGTCATAATTTTATTACTAATGAGTACGCGTACGAAGTGTCGGTATGTAAAATGTAGTGTATAGTGCCATGTACCCGCATTAGATACACCATCGACATCGTACATCATCGGTGCATCTTTCTAGATACCAGTTCCATTAAAATAGATGTATGGGCATTGCTCGTTGTAGTCGTAGATACCTACTCGACAAACGAGTGAATTTTTTCAACCCGTAGTTAGTTGAGGTACTTGGCCGATAGTCCTATGAACTGTATAGATTGGAAAATATCATTTCGAATTGAGAATAGTACTCTTTCACTTCTGAATCGGCGAAACGTATCAAAAATTCAATGATAGAAAATCAGTGAAAATTCGCCGGAAACTCAGTAAAATTCATGAAAAGATATGGCCACATGAGAGGCGAGCTAAACACCTCGAGTGTTGTTTATTGACTGAAAAAAAAATTCAGAACATTTTGGACCTACATCTCCTCCTTTTCGGAGTAATAACCATTTTATTGCATTATTTTCAAGAATTTTTGATTTTAACGGAAGCGAAGGAAATACATTTTTTTACGTAAAATTTTGCTGTGTTTTTGGTTTCGACCATTTTTTTGAACTAAGGGCCAAAAACCGCGAAACCCCGTATAGAAATGTTATTTTAGCAGATTTTTCAAATTTTGAGCGCTTTATGCAGAAAAAAATGACTAAAAAAACAATTCAATATTCGTGTTCAGCAGGTCAAAATACCTTGTCTTGATAAATACCTTTTTTGCGATCGACTCAGGCATCATAGCAGGTCACTTTTTTAGGGTGTTTGTCACTTTTTTCGACTTTGGTCACTAAAAGTCACCTTTTTCGACTTTTGTCACTAAAAGTCACTTTTTTCGACTTTGGTCACTAAAAGTCACTTTTTTCCTCCCAAAGTCACTTTTTTCGACTTTGGTCACTAAAAGTCACTTTTTTCGACTTTGGTCACTAAAAGTCACTTTTTTCGACTTTGGTCACTAAAAGTCACTTTTTTCCCCCCAAGTCACTTTTCTCGTATTTTCAAGCAAAAATTCAAATTTTGACGTAAAAATTGCAATTTTTCAAAATTCTTCAAGAAAAAAAAATTAAAAGTTGATAATGATTTTTCAAAAAAAATTGCCGTATTTCAATGATTCTATTTCTAAATTTGAAAAAATTCTGTTTTTTTAAATCAATAAAATAATTGATTTTTTAATCAATTCCCCATTTGACAGAATAAATCAATAATTTTGACTAAAATAAATCAAATCAATCAAACAATTGAAATATCGCAGATTTTCAAATAAATTCATTTCACTGATTCAAAAAGGCACAGTATTACGAAAATTGACTGATTTAGATTTAGAGAGTAAGTAGATATAGGTCATATTATTTGTTTGTTCCAAAAATCTCTTCATTTTTCAATTTTTCTTTGCTCAAATCTGTATAATTAAATTAATTACCTATGTATATCGGCCTCCTAAAGTGCCACTAAAAAATTAGAATTTTAGATTACCTAATTTTTTGATTAAATTTTGACCCCCTCCCCTCATTTTTTCTTGAATTCTCAGCCCTCTTTTAACTGTAAAAAAATTCCCCCCGAAAAAATCGAATTTGTGGTTACTTTTGGTTACTTTTTGGTCATTTTTTGGTCAGTTTTGCTCAAAAAAAGTCTCTAAAAGTCACGTTTTTTCTTCGGAATTTCGCTATGATGCCTGTTTCACTTGAAGTTTCAAAATTCACTTTTTTCACTGATCTTTCTGTAAGTATAAAACGTTCAAAATTTGAAAAATCTGCTAAAATAACATTTCACTACGGGTTTTCGTGATTTTCAGCCCTTAGTTGAAAGAAATGACCAAAACCAAGTACACAGCCAAATTTTACACAAAAAAACGTATTTTTTAATAATTTTTCCAGGGTGGTCGCTTTTTGCTTATATGGTGTTTTTACAATTAAAAACTTCAAATAATCGAAAAAACGTTAAGGAATGCACCAAAATTGTTGAAAAAATTATCATAAATACACCTTTACGAAATGTAACTTTGTGCCAAAGAACAGAGAATTTCCTTCACTTCCGTTGAAATAAATTTTTTTTGAAAATAATGCAATAAAATGGCCTTAACTCCGAAATGGAGGGGGTAGGGGTCCAAAATGTTGTGAAAATTTTTTTATATGTAGTCAATATAAATCACTTAAGGTGTTTAGGAACCCGAAAGCGCCAGAGCCAAATTCACCTCTTAAAATCCAAAAAAACAGTAAAATTCTTTGGAAAATCAGTGAAAATTCGTTGAAAATCAGTGAATTTTGCCGATTTTTCTGTGCTGTAATTTTGATTGCTTATTGGTGACTTTTCACTGATTCAGAATGAGAGAGTACTTACGTATTCCCAATACACAAAAACAATTTCGTTGTATAGTAATTGCAAGTGCTTGTATGTCTATTGAAGCCGTTATTTGCGGATAATTTTGCCCTTTAAATGTCTTAAAATCTTGCTCTAGGCAACTTTCACGAATACGTACGCAAGGTAATTAGATTTTAAAAACGTTTAACGCGACCTAATGTGTTTTTCTTACGATTCGAAATCTTCGGTAATGTTTTTTGCCCCTTTTAAATTCGTGTTCGTACTCATACAATGTACTCTTAGCTATGTAGCAAATAGTTGAATAATCTAAACCTCGGAAGATGCAGTCTTCAGATAGTAAAAAAGCCATCATCATCGGCGATGCGGCGCCTACTTCCGCCTCTTTTTTTATCATTTTGAATACGTCGACAAACGTCATTCTCGCGGGTAATTGACGAGTAAACAATTTTTGTGCTGGGATCGATTTACATCTTACATCCCGGTCTAGGCTCGAAGATCGCTGCTTACCAATACCAAATCGAATCGAACTTGCGAAGACAACAAACAAACGCAGCCATCCAACGCGAACGCACCAACGCAACGTGCGATAATTTGTAATTCTTTTTATTTCACCTATGCACGCAGACTGTAAACACTAATCAGTGTGGAACTGTGGAACGCGTGGGTATCATTTCATTACGTAATTCTTCATGATTTAATGCCTCGCGTTCCGACGCTCTGTGCTATATGGAGAATGTGGCGAATTTTTTCTAAGGTTATCCAGCGAGTTTATACTTTCGGGAAGTGCTACTATATATGCATGTTGAGGGGGTGGCGGCCGTGTCCCGTCCCTGCCCTCCTATGGCGAGCTCGCGATGTAATTACGCGCTAATTTAGCACGATGTTCGAAATTTATCGCGTTATTTAATGGTTTTCCTGCAGTGTTATTGAGCATTTCCTAAACGAATATTGCAATTTGCAGAGTATACCTTGAGAGAAGACGATGAATTTTACAGTAACAGGTATGCAGGATTTTATTGTTGAACTGCTCGAAACGAGGCATGAACTGATTTTTAGCTGCTCAAATTGATTTTTACATCTTCTGGAGAGATTATAACAAATAGAAAATCAAAATTACACCGGAGGTTTCAGAACGGAAGTTCGAGTGGTAGTCAGGTTTCAATCGTACATCCGCACGCTATTTCTGTTAAAATTGATTTTATGATTGATTCCTGTTCTGGACACTTAAACAAAGAAATTAAGCCCGTATGCCCTTTTTTCCACTCCCCCTTTCCCCAGGATCCTCCCATAACATTTCAAACCCGAGTATCTCCTTATCAATGGGTCGTAATGAAAAAATTTTCAAACAAAAGTTGTTTCTCAGCATTTAATGTATATTTTTATTTCTCATCAAAATTTATTTTGGAGCGACTCTTGCTCCCCCAATTTGGAAATAAAACATTATGTTTTGAAAAATCATCAAAATCACGTTTTTTTTTTCATTTTAAAAGAAAAGTTTCGGAGATACGGAAAAATTTGTAACCACCAAAAGTATTCAGAATTGAATTTTCTTTCCAATGAGCTTTACCGCGACCATTTTCGTCAACTTTTCCCGACAGAGTTGACCTCTCCCCCTTCCCCGGTATCACAAAAGTTGGACCCATGAACAATATTTGCTCCAAAATGAATTCCTATAGTAAATTAAATTATGCATTAGATATCGAAGAACAAAAATTGTTCAAATTTTTTTCGTGGGTTCAACTTTTGAGATAAGGGGGAGGGGGAGAGGTCCACTCTTCTGGGAAAAGTTGAAGAAAATGGTCATGATAAAGCTCATTGGAAAGGAAATTTATTTCTGAATACTTTTGGTGGTTATAAATTTTACCTTATCTCCGAAATTTTTCGTTAAAAATGAAGAAAACGTTATTTTAAAGTTTTCTCAAAACATGTTTCATTTCCAAATTTGGGGGCCAAGAGTTGCTCGAAAATGGATTTTGATGAGTAATGAAAATGTAAAGTAATTACTGAGGAACAACTTTTGTTTGAAATTTTTTTCATTTCGACCCATTGATAAGGTGTTGGGGTGGACCCTGGAGAAGGGGAGAGCGAAAAAAAAAGGACACGCGAGCTTGATTTCTTTGTTTTAGGGTCCAGAACAAAATCAATTTTAACAGGAATTTCGCGCGGAAGCCTTTTTTTGTACGATTGAGACCTGACCATGAGACGGTATGTGGCGAGGAAAAACTCACTCGCTTCGTTTATGTACAAAATAGCTGATTCGATCATTTAAAATGGTTGTCATTATTTTTATTGGAAATTTGAAAATCTGGCCTAAAAAACTCACTTGAGCTGTATACAAATGGAAATCAACAGAAGTAGAATATCTTTGAATTTGTTTAGTTTTCAAAATAGGTACCTGATTTTTTGTCTGGAATTTTGCATCCGTAGGCCTTCCAGTTTCAAAATTAGGCAAAACTCATCGAAATTATGGCATTTTGTTCATATTTCAGAGTTCTACCGACTCATATTTATGAAAATATGTTTCGATCACAATTTTTTCAAGGACATTATGTCTATATCCCTTCCATTTCAAGAATACGTCAGGTAACCATTTGATATTTTTTCTTGGCGGTATCTTGGTGTTTTTTGCGTCCAAATCTCATGTATATTTAACCATTTACCCGACATCATTCTATTCTTGAAAAAATTATAAAATGTGTACGAGTTTTTTCGAAAAAGCATTACACTAGTCGACTTAGAAAATTTTGTTTGAAGTTTAATGGGTGATGTTTATAATATTTTTCGCATCGATCACTAGAAAAATAGTGAAAAAAATTCATCACCCAAGGATTTTTCACGATTTGAATTTTTTGTTGAATACTTTTTTACACTTCTTGATAACTTTTGACAATTGAAGTTAATTTTCTGAGCAAAGGAATGGTTCAACGAAAAAAATGAATAGAACATAAATTGTAGAGCGTAAAATTTTACTTTTGTAGAGTCCAATTAGGTTTTTTTAGGCTTAGTTGTTGCGATATTTTCAATAAAAAAAAATTGAACTTTGAACTAAAATATCTCCAAAGCTGAGCTTCCTAAGAAAAAACTAATTGTACATTACAGAAAGAAAAATTTACGCTCTACAATTTATGTTCCATTCATTTTTTTGGTTGAACCCTTCCTTTGCTCAGAAAATCGATTCTAAGTTTAAAAAGTTATCAAAAAGTGTAAAAAAATGTTCAACAAAAATTCAAATTGTGAAAAATTCTTGGTTAATGGAATTTTTTCACCACTTTTCTCACTATTAAAATCATCCATTAAACTTCAAACAGCATTTCAAAATCTTAAAAATGTGTCATTCCATAGGAAAAAGATCCCACTTTGACATTTTTAGCCAAAATGAGTTAAGACCGCCATTTTGTAGTGGAGAAAATTCTCTTTCGAATGAGAGGTCAACGGACCCGTATTGTTGATTTTTGTCACTTCTAACGCGATTTGAAATTCACAGGTACTGAAACCATAGTTTCGAGAAAAAAACAATTTAAAAAAAGCAACTAATAGTCCCTGCGGTTAGCGCAGGAATACTTCACTTTTTGAACACGGGTTGAAATGTGGTTTTTATTTTAGTATGACCCCTAAGAAAATTTTCCAGAAGGGGACCCATCAAAAATTTTCCTTAGGGGAGGAATGAGGAGGGTTTATAGGGGAGGTTTTACCCCTATTTCTCCACATAAAGGGGTGAGGGTAAATTTGGTGTCATTTTCATATAATTCGACTCTCCTGAACTCGAATCTGCGATTAGTTTTCCGATCAAAAGTACAGAACTCGCACAATCGTACAATTTGTGTCTCAAAAAGTGGCCAATTTTGAGGAAAAAGAGGTAAAATTACGATTTTTTCAATCTGGAGACCAGTAATGTTGATCAATTGGGGTTTGAAACAATTTTTTAATATAATTCGAACCTCCTGAATCCGAATTTGTTATTGGTTTCCAGATAGGAAGTGAAATACCTTCTTGAACGTCGATTTTCGGTAGCGAAAAACAGTCAATTTTCGCTAAAATCGACCCGAATCTGCAATTTCTCATTTTCTGAGCCCCATACCTCGAACCAATACCGGTATGAAACCTTTTTTATATTTAATTTGAACCTGCTGAACACGAATTTTTGGTTAGTTTCCCGATTGGAAGTGGAGAATTCTCACAATCGCGAAATTGGTGCAGCGCAAAATGCCCTATTTTTGCTAAATTTGACATGAAATTGCAATTTTTTTCATTCTCAACTCTATATCTCGAACTAATACCGGTATGAAACCATTTTTATAAGTAATTTGAACCTCCTGAACACGAATTTTCGGCTAGTTTCCCGGTTGGAAGTGGAGAATTCTCTCAATTGTGAAATTTACGTAGCGTATAACGTCCAATTCTCTCTAAAATTGACTCGAATCCGGAATTTCTTTTTTTCTCAATTCCATACTTCGAACCAATACTGGTATGAAACCATTTCAATACATAATTTGAACCTCCTGAATACGAATTTTCAGTTGGTTTCCCGATTGGACGTGGAAAATTCTCTCAATTGTGAAAATGGTTTAGCGTAAAACACCCAAATTTTGCTCAATTTTCACAAAATTGCGATTTTCAATCTTCCCAAATCCTATATGTTCTGCTGCAGTATACGATATAAAATTTCTTTTCACCCAATTGGCCAACAAAAGCTGACATTGGAAATACATCTGATAATCAATTAAAGTAGCTTCACTCGACTACCTACCTACAGATATTTTTTTTGGAAGACCCTACTTTGAAAAGTCAAACCTCAGCCCCAGGAGTCTTAAAACCCGAAAAACTTTTAACTGCATTCTCTGTGCACAAGAAGTTTCAATTAGGTGAAAAGAGATTTTATAACATAAAATTGGTAGGATGTACAGAGTTTGAGAAGATTAGAATTCGTAATTTCATATCAAATTTAGCAAAAATAGGGCATTTTGTGCTGTACCAATTTCGCGAATGAGAGAATTCTCCACGTCCAATCGAGAAACCAACTGAAAATTCGTATTCAGGAGGTTCAAATTATGTATTGAAATGGTTTCATACCAGTATTGGTTCGAAGTATGGAATTGAGAAAAAAAGAAATTCCGGATTCGAGTCAATTTTAGAGAGAATTGGACGTTTTACGCTACGTAAATTTCACAATTGAGAGAATTCTCCACTTCCAACCGGGAAACTAGCCGAAAATTCGTGTTCAGGAGGTTCAAATTACTTATAAAAATGGTTTCATACCGGTATTAGTTCGAGATATAGAGTTGAGAATGAAAAAAATTGCAATTTCATGTCAAATTTAGCAAAAATAGGGCATTTTGCGCTGCACCAATTTCGCGATTGTGAGAATTCTCCACTTCCAATCGGGAAACTAACCAAAAATTCGTGTTCAGCAGGTTCAAATTAAATATAAAAAAGGTTTCATACCGGTATTGGTTCGAGGTATGGGGCTCAGAAAATGAGAAATTGCAGATTCGGGTCGATTTTAGCGAAAATTGACTGTTTTTCGCTACCGAAAATCGACGTTCAAGAAGGTATTTCACTTCCTATCTGGAAACCAATAACAAATTCGGATTCAGGAGGTTCGAATTATATTAAAAAATTGTTTCAAACCCCAATTGATCAACATTACTGGTCTCCAGATTGAAAAAATCGTAATTTTACCTCTTTTTCCTCAAAATTGGCCACTTTTTGAGACACAAATTGTACGATTGTGCGAGTTCTGTACTTTTGATCGGAAAACTAATCGCAGATTCGAGTTCAGGAGGGTCGAATTATATGAAAATGACACCAAATTTACCCTCACCCCTTTATGTGGAGAAATAGGGGTAAAACCTCCCCTATAAACCCCCCTCATTCCTCCCCTAATGAAAATTTTTGATGGGTCCCCTTCTGGAAAATTTTCTTAGGGGTCATACTAGAATAAAAACCACATTTCAACCCGTGTTCAAAATGTGAAGCGTACCCCTTTTTTTTCATGCTAACCGCAGGGACTATAAATGTTATAACTTTGAGATATTCGCATCTCAAAACCTCGTTGACCGCTCATTTTGCAGGGAATTTTTTGCTTTATTACTGGGCTACACTGTGCGCGTCAATTTGTCTCCAATTTGTACGCTCTGGCGTTTTTTCGTCAATTTAATTGTGTTAAATTAAGTAAATACATCAACTTTTTCATGACTTGTCTACAGAAAAGTGTAATTTCTAGACGAAAATTAAGCGTCCTGCGAAAAAAATAATATCAACCAAAGTCGTAGTGAATTAAATTTCCTTTCTGCTTAAAGCGGTCAAAATTTTTCTAGGAGTCGATCTCTTCGTAGTATTCTTAAGCGAAGTTGAAAATTGAAATTCGTTGATTTCTGTTTTTAACTTAGATTGATAATGCCACGAAAAGATCGACTCCTAGAAAAATTTTGACCGCTCTAAGCAGAAAGGAAATTTAATTCTCTACAACTTTGATTGATATCATTTTTCTCGTAGGACGCTTAATTCGTCTAGAAATTTCAGTTTTCTGTAGGCAAGTCATAAAAAAATTACTTGAAATTTGAAAAAATTGCAAATTTTCATCAACTTTAATTGAGCATTTCTCGGACTTCCCGCTAGGTGCGCTAGTTGGGGTTGTTCTAGGTGCTAGAGTAGACCCTCTAGATACCAAATCCATCAAAAACTCAAAAGGTCCCACTTTGACTCTACCAACCTAATAATGCGATTTTCTCGAAAACAGAAAAAATCCAAAGTGGGGCCTTTTCCAATGGAATGACACGATTATTCAACAAAAATTCAAATTGTGAAAAATCCTTGGGTAGTGGAATTTTTTCACCACTTTTTTCGTAATCGGCGTGAAAATGCTATAAAAGTCATCTTAAAAATGTCGACCTGTGTTATCGTACAAAAAATTCAAACACATTCTCCATTCTTTTCCTAGAAGGACTGGTTTAACTAGAGTAGGAGGCATAAATTTAGAAATAGGCAGTAGGTGAAATTTTTCTGACTATCATCGATATATTTCATTGCACCCAGTAAAAGTACGTCACTCTTCCCTTCTATTTGTCAACTACACTCTGTATCTTTCAACGTTTCAACTTCCCACATTATTAAGTATAGAAATGCAGAGAGGTTAGATGTCAGTAAGTACATAATTTGTACTGTAATAAACAAAATATCGAGTTGCGATTTTATCATAGACTCTTGATGCGAGTTTAATTTACACCGAAGGTCAGCTGCGTATCGACTCGCGAGACCATTTGAATTGAATTTTCAAACCTACCATTGTAATTGTGATCTGTACACACGTATTAGTTTTCAGCATTATTATGAAATTTTTCTCCTCCGCGAGTCTGAGTCTGATGCGATGAAAATAATAATGAAAATTTTTACAAATTCGCGTAGGGACTTTGCGCCTCGCGGCAAACAGATAGGTAGAGAGAGAGACAAGCTCCAGTAACAATGATACCAAATAATCGATTATCGCAGAAAATTTATTTATCCGTCACACGTAATTATTAATAATGAACAGTATACAAAATGCAAGGGCGTCGGCTCGAGTTCGCATTACAAACCGTAACACTATCAAAATACTTGGTACTCGAAGTTACATCATTTTTCAAAACCTCGACTCGGCCAACATCACCGATAGGTAGGTATCTGTCTTATTAGAATTGTATATTTTTTCACGGTTCGACCAAACGTCGTTTGTCATTTGTTTTGTCTCTCAGATCGTTCAAATCGATTTATTTTACTCGTGTGTATGTTTTCTTCGAAACATATAGGTTGGTTATACGAAATCGATATTAGGAATCTTCTTACGTATGTAAAAGAAAGTGAGAAAAGACCGAGATACCGAAGACAGTACGTGGCCCGCCATTAAATCCAGATTCGATCTGTTAATCGTAAAAGTATATTTTGATAGAAATTTAGAATATGTAGTTTACGAAACGAATCGAATACCAATATAACCGCATGTATCGTATACCTATATGAATATTGGTTCTCAAGAGGACATCGATTCGTACAATATTTTGAGAGCCACTGATATCGGAGGACACCTGAACAAAGAGACGTGTATCGAATAGAGCGACGTGTTTATTACAGCAGACAAAGGCTCATTTCGTTCAAAATAATAAATATATAATAAATAGTATAGGTCGTTGTTTTTTTGGTAAGAAAAAAAAAACGAAATATCGTGCCAATGTTCCGGAGCTTTTTTCATGCATTGGGAGGAGGCAGAGGCGATTTTCCAAGAGAAGTTAGGGAAGTCAGACTTGCATTGATTTTTTCAAAGCTTGAAATTGTTTCAAGTACGATTTTTTTGGTAAAAACTTACGTGTCCAGAAAAATAGATAAATTGATTAAATTCTAGCCTAAAACGAGTTTCAATTCCTGTTTCATTTAGTCAGAAGAAATTTTTAAAAACATGACAAAGTTTTAAAAAATTTCTAAACATTTTTAAATTATTGGAAAAAGTTTTCAAATTGGAAGAAATTCCAAGAAATATTAATTTGGAAAAAGTTCAGAGAATTTGAATTTAAAAAATTTTACAGTTGGAGAACTTTTTAGTATCTATTAAAAATTTTTACAACTTGGATTTCTTCAATTTTTTTTCAAATCCATATTTTTAAAAATTTCTTCCCAATCGAAAATAATAAAATTTTTTTAAAAAGTTTTCAACTTCTTGTTTTTCAAAATTTCTTTCCAACAGAATGAGCGGGCATCCCACGGGGTTACTTTTTTAGTAACCATGTTACTTTTTTCAAGCAAAGTCACTATTTGTTACTTTTTGCACTCAAAAGTTACTATTTGTTACTTTTTTTCAAAAATTTCACCAAAAAATTAATTTTTGGTATTTTTTGGATAAAAAAAAAGTTGAAAAAAATCTCGTGCACCAGTTGCATTTTAGTATTACGAACCCTCTTGGTATGATTGAGGTGGCGCAAGGGCCGAAAATTGCGAAAAAATGTAAAAAATGTTGTTATTTTGGGAGATTTTTTCAAATTTTGAGCATTTAATACGGAAAGAAATGATCAAATGAAAAAACCAATCCCGTATTCGTGTTCAGCAGGTCAAAATACCCCGATGAACACCCTTACCGCGATCATTTTACTTTAAATCTCGAAATTTAATTTTATTGTCATGAAAAATCAATGAAAAAAGTGAATTTCGACATTTAAAGTAAAATGATCGCGAAAAGGGTGTTTATCGGGGTATTTTGAGCTGCTTAACACGAATCCAACATTAGTTTTTTCATTTGGCCATTTCTTTCCATATAGAACGCTCAAAATTTGAATCTGCTAAAATAACATTTTTTACAGTTTTTCGCAATTTTCGGCCCTCGCGCCACCTCAATCGCTAAAACTGAATACGTGACGTGAATCTACGTCAAAAAACACATTTTTAGGATATTTTCAAAAATTAGTTGAACTTTGCTTTTAAGATCTTTTCTACAGTTGAAAATTTCAAATGGCCAAAACCTCATGAATGAGTGCACCAAAATTGATGAAAAAATCGTCTTGAATAGACCTTTACGAGATGTAACTTTGTGCCAAAGAACAGAAAATTTCATTCACTTCCATTGGAATTAAAAATTCTTGAAAATGGCGCAATAAAACGGCCATAGCTCCGAAAGAAAGAGGGTTGGGGGCCAAAATTTTTTCCAGAATTTTTTTTCATCAAGGTACACAATCTGGGAGCATTAGATCAAAAATCGGGCTGGGGCCAAAATCACCCCATATCCGGCTATACCCTTTAGTTTTTTTAGTTTTTTTTATTTTGGTTATGCTCATTATGAGAATAAATAGTTTCGGTGTTCCTTATAATACTAGGTATATGTATTACGTACACAAATAAATATTTTTTGAATTTTTTTTACATTTTCCTAGGCTAAATAATGAATTGAAATAAAAAAAAAAGGTTACTTTTTTGAACTTTTTTGGTTACTTTTTCGAATATCAGAAGTCCCTAAAGTTACTTTTTTTCAAATTTTGTGTGGGATGCCTGAATGAGTAATTAGAAGAAATTTTTAAAAGTAATATGAATACAAGAGACGTGAACCTACTATTACTTTGTGTGCTTTTTTGATAAATTCGTATTAATAACATGACCATGATTAGAAAGTAAAAAATGTTCAGCTTCTTTGAACTTTCTGACTTCCTCAGATTTGCCCTTCCAAAATCGCCACTGGGAGGAGGTATTGGGGGGGGGGATGTTGCGGTGTACGATAATGCGTAAATACGCGAGGCCCTTGCATAAGGAATTTTCATATACAACTAAACCTATGTACTTAGGATCACAGTAACTAATTACGAAAAACACTTATCGCTTATTTCTACTCCCTTTCATGGTAAACCTCTTCCAGAAACGGGTTTTCTTATCCTCTTCTTCCGATTCTTCGGTGGTAGGAGATCCGTGACCGGAATCGCCATCCAGATCTTTGTACGTTTTCCTATTTATCTTATTGTTCACGCTGCTGGACTTACTGTCTCCGCTGCCGGTTCTTAAAAAGTCTAAAAAGTTTGATTCGTTGTTTTTCTTATCCTTCTTCTTGCCAGCCGGCGCGAAGCTCAAGCTTTGCAGGTTGATTTCAGCTTTCAGCTGCTCCGGAGGGATGTCTTCGACTCGAAATTCGTTGGGGTCTTCGACGAAGGCCTTTTGGAGATCTCGCATGATTTTCTTACGTATGGTTTTCTTCATGGATAAATGCCTTTCGAGGTATTTCACCTCTGGTTCCAGCGATTGGTCTTTGCGACCTTTTTTCTTCTTTTTGGTCGGCGTGCTTTGATTGCAGTTGGCGGTGTAGCTGTCTTCGTCGCTGGTCGAGCCGACCGATATAGCGCTGTCGTTACCGTTAACCGTAGTCGAGTCGAGTTTCATTTTTTGGAAATCTTTGCTGGCGCATTCTTCGCGAGGTGAAGGTTTGCCGAAGATATCCCACAAGTGTGGGATATTACGTTCCGGATGCATTGCCATTGTGTTCGCGTATAAGCTCTGAAACAAAAACAATAACGAACGATTAGAAATTAGGAAATGAAAACACGGCTCGGTGATTTATACGAATTTAGCGACCGCAAATATTCGCGACCGAGTACCGTAAGTTACATATGTGTATCAACTCTCCCTTCTACAGTCTCTCTGCTTCGTTCTTTCTTATTTGTGTCCTTTTTTGCCGAATTCTTAAAAAAAAGAGTGATATTGCGGTAGGCACCAATTTTAAATGACGTGCTAAAAATAATTTTTATTCGTGTTTTGCCTCCTGAACTAGAATTTTGATGTTTGAGGCCATGTCACACTCACATCACATATATTACCTATATAATATTGCAACCATTTCTAATTCTCTAGCGCCGAGCCCATTGATTCAAATGAGTTCAAATTTTGTAAATAGGGTTTTTGTTAGGACACAATTTTCCTGTAGAAATTTTTGAGGCCCAACTTGAAAATTATGATTGGTGACGTTTTTCTCAGGTCTCCGAAATAGACTCAATATTTTTAAAAAAAATTAAATTTTCACCAATTAAGTATAATTATCCATTCTGTCTAAAACATGTCAAAATTTTCGATCCCCAGATCATCCCCTTTCCTTTTTAGGCCCAAAAATGAGGATTTACTCGACATTTTTGAGACTTGTCCAACCTACAGCCAAAAAAAATAACCCGGGAACTGAAATATTGGATGTAGAGTCTGTAAGTATGTGTCAATGAGGTACCAATTTTGGCCCTCGACCTCAAAATTGGGAGTGAGTTTTTTCTCGTAGGGCTATAAAACGGACTCGAGATGAAAAAGGTTTTTGAAAATATTACCACCGTATAATATCGATATTGTCTCATATTCAAATTTCAGCTTCTAGCTCATCTTCCCTCATTTTGAGGCTCCAAAACGCGAATTTTATCAAATAATGTCTTTCAATAAAGTTCTGAATTATGCTACGTTGGTACTACAAAAATATACCTACAAGGAAAGTATCTCAACGGGCAGTAAAATTTTGAACCAAAATAAAAATAAATCGAATGTACATCATAAAAGAACTCCATATCCAAAACTTCAGGTGCTAAGTCCATTTCTGGAATTTTGACGAATTTTCAAAATTTCAAAATTACCTCATCGCCTTGTAAGATATGAAAATATGATCTAATCGAAGAAAAAATCTGAAACTTGGTATATAGCCTATTTTCGAGCTCCCGAATCCAGGGTGTCTAGACTGTCTACCGGTAACAAAATTCATCAAAAGTCGCGAAATTTTCTGAAAGTATTTGAATTTTTTTTCGCCTTGTACAAAACAGAAAAAGTAAAGAAATTTAATCTTCTTGAACATTTTTTCAAAAAAATTTCGCCCACAATTTTATTCGTTCTAACATGATTTTTCGTAAAATTTTCACCCGCGCTTCGCTCGGACAGTATAACTATCTATCTTCAACTTTAACAGAAAATGTTTGTGAAAAATTGTCTTTTTTTAAAAAAATTTCTGCAATAAATTTGATCTCGTTGATTTTTTTTTTTGGGGGGGGGAGGGTCAAATTTAGAGGTAGATACTAGATATCTTAGAAAAAAGTCGCGAGATTTGATTTTGAAAAAAATTCATGACCTATTTGATCGATTAAAGCGCAGTTTTTCTAAATTCGTAACCTCGAGTTAAAATTCAAATTTTTTTGACAAATTTCCCTGGAAAAATTTTTAAACTACTTTTCCGGAATTCGTAACTTCCGGTTCCAATCCATACTTTTTGGCAGAAAATTTTTCTGGAAAATATTTTAAAATACGTGGACAGCGAGGCATATACGCGTCAAAATAAAATGCAGAAAGTTGGTGGAAACTTTATTTTCTATACCTCCTGAATCGATTGGAAGCGCCGGGGATTATCATTTTTATGCGTGGTGTTTTACTAGTACGATAAAAGCTCAAAAGTACGGAAAGGGCACGAAATTTGAAATGGACCATAAAAAGTACGAAAACCCGTCAAAATTGTACGAAAATTACGAAATTTTAAGAAAGAAAATTATTGATCGATAAATAAAAATATTGCAATTTTTTTGAAAAAAATCGTCCCTCTTTGCGCTCTGGCTATCTTTTCATTCAGCAACTATTACATCTACAGTTGAGTATGTAATGCAGGGTGTCTACTAGTTCGAAAATGGTATGAAATTTGATTGAAAAAAACAAGAATTTCTGAAAAATACAACCAAAATGCTTCAAAAAATGAGTACGTACATTTTATGGTTTCAGTATCTTTTTTTGGTACTTACTGATTTTTTTGTAATATTCAAACACAAATAAACGTTCTGATAGTAAAATTGGGGGAAAAGTTGTAACTACTATGATCAGGAAAATATTCAAAGAGAGGAGGTTATTAGGAAGTCTCAATTTTCTCCTGTTGACTTAGATTTTGAAAAAATTACAAAATTTTACATATCAAAATTTTTTTACAAAGGGTATGGCCAGATTAGGGGTGAATTTGGTCCCTGCTCCGATTTTCACTCTAACCCCCTTAGATGGTACCCCTTGATAAAAACATTCTAGAAAAATTTTTGACCCCCCCCCCACCCCCCTCCCTTCCGGAGTTATGGCCATTTTTTGCATTATTTTCAAGAATTTTTAATTTCAACGGAAGTGAAGAAAATTTTCTGTTCTTTGACACAAACTTACATCTCGTAGAGGTGTATTAATGATAATTTTTTCAAAAACTTTGACGCACTTCTTCATGTTTTTTCGGCTATTTGACGTATAATCGAAGAGCGACCACCCTGGAAAAATTGCTAAAAAATGTGTTTTTTCATGTAGAATTTTGCTGTGCGTTCGGTTTTGGCCGATTCTTTGAAGTAAGGGCCGGAAATTGCGAAAAACCTTACAAAAACGTTGAAATTTTAGCAGATTTTCTGTATCATTAATACACCGCTACGAGGTGTAAGTTTGTGCCAAAGAACAGAAAATTTCCTTCACTTCCGTTGAAATTGAAAATTCTTGAAAATAATGCAAAAAATGACCATAACTTCGGAAGGGAGGGGGTTGGGGGAGGGGTTCAAAAAATTTTCTAGAATGTTTTTACATCAAGGGGTACCATCTAAGGGGGTTAGAGTGAAAATCGGAGGAGCGGGGCCCAAATTCACCCCTAATCCAACCATACCCTTTTCCCCTCTCTTTGCTCGGTCTCAAAAAATTGTGTTCTTTTCATTAAATGATTGGATTTTTTATAAAAATTTTATTGCATCAATTTTTTCCAAACGTTTTGAGCCCATGCCTTGGATCCGAGAGAAATCCTGAAAAAGAAGATACCAAAAGGGTATCTGTGTGACGTGCCATTCAGGAGGGGAGGGAGTGGTTTCTATGATTCTTTTTGCACGAGTACATTCAAATTCTCTGTGTTTGTTCCGAATTTTTTTTGCAAAAATCTCATGGGTAGTGGGGAGAGAGTGACTATGGTTTAGATTTATATGTACTTAATACGAAATTTTGTTATCAAAGTTCAAAAAAATTGCAAAAATGATACGAATTTTGCTTTTTGAATTCCAGGAGACGCCCTGTTATAGGGTTTTCTTTAGTGCTACGAAATTCCAAAATTTTCTGGAGGCTCCAAAATGTCTCGATAGCGCTTCCAATCGATTCAAAAGGTCGAAAATAGGGTATCTATCAATTTTCAGCTTTCCCCTTCGATGCGTACGCTGTCGGCGTATTTTTAGATTTTTCAGGGAAATTTTCGGATAAAAAATTTGTATTTTAACCGACACTTACGAATTTTGAAAAATTGTGCTTTAATCGATTAAATAGGTAACCAGTGGTACCTAATCTACGATTATAGGTGCTAAAGTTCATATGGACCATTTTTATGGAATTTTCTCCAGTACCAGAAAATTCCGAAATTTTCTGGAGGCTCCAAAACGTCTCGAATGCAGGGTAATGTGGTAATTTTGAAATTTCGAAAATTCGCCAAAATTCGAGAAATGAACTCGAGCCGCTGAAATTTTGGATATTGGATACATTTATAGCGTACTTTCGATTTATTTTTGTTTCGGTCCGAAGTCTTACTGTCGGTTGGGATTATGCCCTTGTTAATATACTTTGATGGTTATGTGCTATGTGCGAAACGCGGAACATTGTGCCATGCCATATCGAGAGTTACGAGGTAAATTAGGTTATTAGTTTTAAACTTGTCATTTTATCGAGTAAAAAACACGTTTACACGTTCAATTACGTTAGACAACGCGACGGTAATCTATACATCTATGTACGACTCAGCGACGCTGCGACTAGCTAGAGGTATTCGCAACCACTCGACCAGTACGAGTACATAGTGTACAGCTAGCTATACAGTACACTATGTAGACATGCTATATACCTTTACCTATTCCTATACAGTTAGATATTATGTGTATGTATAAGTGTGGACTTTGGAACTGTATTCTCTGTGTAGTGTATTCCTATGCCCCGTTTGTACATTTATGTTTAAAACTGTAACCGCGAAGCGAAGCGACGCGACGTGACGCCACATCGCGACTTCGCGACCATCAAGGCGGTACCGATGCTATTGCCGTTGGTGTGGTGCAAATTCGCTGTATAATTCTCTTTATCTCTTATTTATAGGATGTTAGTTGTAGTATTTTTCATTTACCTACAGAAGAGCTTTACCAATTTGCCATCGTATGTAGTATTTGTAAGATAATGCGACGTCTTAAAAGACCCATGCGCTTTGAAGCCTAATTATGGATAGGCAGGATATCTTCGGCGAGATTTTTAATTGGCTAGGTACATGTACATCATCAATGTAATTGTCGTACTCTTTCAAACACGACGACGCGACGTAGGCATTAAATTGATAGGCGGTAGGTAGAGGTGGGACAGTATCAGTATGACTTCCAATGTATGCAACACGTGTCCATACGAATAATACGTGCTCGTAATTAGACTGGTAGATACGGGACCCGGGTGTTATGCCAGCTGCCTTGAACTGTCGATAAGTACATTGAAATCGTCGTCAGTTTTATTTGTTACTGTTGATTTTGATAGCAGTCGAGAAAGACAGGAAAGCATCGAAAATGGAATTTTTTAATAGGACTAAAATTTTAAGCAAGGTGTCCAACAGTTGTCCCGCATTTTTGTCAAAAATGCCAAAAAGTCCTGTTTTTTTCTCTTTTTTTCAATTGAACTTTGAAATTCTTTATTTATTCTCTTTTCATGTTTGAATACTGTTTTTGATAAAAAAAATTTGAAAATTATCCAATTTTAATTATTAATTTTTTCAAAATTTTATAAGGTCGAATTTTTTTATGTAGAAATGTGTGATTTTTTTAGAATTTTTAGCTATACAAAAAACCGAACTTTTTCAAAAAAAATCTTTAAAATTAACTTGACGAACCACAGATTATGTCCATAACTAATTCTTCTGGAAAATATTTTTTTTGTTTTCAAAATATTGAAAAAATGGCATTTTATAGGTAGAATTCTTAATTTTTTAATAATTTGGCCCTCACGTTGCTTGAAGCTTATTGTTTCTTAATAAATGGCGAGGGAAGTGCTTTAAAAAAAAGAGGTAAGGTTTCAACTTCGTCCAGACAACTGAATTTTTGAGGGGAAAATGATTAAATTTTATGTTTCAAAATTCGTTTTGTCCAAAGTTTTTCGCCTTCACTTCCCTTGAACTCGAGGAATTTCCTTTTCTTCCTGAAATAATGATTTGTATTTTTAGACACAACGTTAGGTTTTCCTTCTAAATCTTTTGGTATGAGAGAGATTGGATATTGAATGGTTTCCCTACCTCTGTAAAGATTGAAAAATTTCAAACGCGAAAATTTTAAACTAAAACAAAGATTCTTACCCCCCCCCCAAAAAAAAAAAAAAAATTGATACATACTGGAAAAAATTAAAAAACGAAAAACTCAAGGAGGAAGAAAATTTCTGACGTCCATTCCCACCCTAAGAAAAAAGTCGTGAAATGTTTGAATTAAATGTCATGAATTTTCATTATGAAAGTTTTTTGAAAACCTAGTGTTGGAAATTTCGCGTTCATATGGAATTCTTCCGCTTTGAATGTATATTTTCTTGATTTTTCTCTCTCAAAATGTAAAATTTTCCTAAAAGTAATTTTTAGTCTATAAACGCTGTCCTAATTTTGACTGTCATTATTGGGGGAGGGGAGGAGGCTGCTTTTGCTCGTTAAAAATTCTGTCAATGATTGATCTGGATCTTATTCTGTGAATATTACGTACTTGAATTATTGTGTATTTTGCGATGATTTGATGGAAATAATCGAAACTGGAGAGTGGAGACTAAATATTCGTTCCTTTTTTTATCTCTAGCTATAAATTTAACATGAAATTCGTGCGGCGATTTGAATAAAGTTTACGACGCGGCACCAGCATATGTAAGATCAGATGATGGGAATGGATTGAATTTTTTAAACAATTTTAATGTGATTTTCTAATTTTTACAATACTTATTTAGAAAAATGCAAGTCCGAGAATCGGTGTAAACAAGAGAGTTGCCACTTCTCCAGAATGACATTTCATTTTTAGTGGAAAGAAATTGGTTCAGGTGATAAATTTGCGATGTTCGTTTCTAACAAGTTCTACGAGTGATGAAAATGATTAAAAAAGGTCCTGAAATTGAAAAATGATGCTGAAAAGTGCTCTCTCATTTCGAATCAGTGAAAATTCACTGATAAATGGTCGAAAAAATCAGTGAAAAGCTATTTTTCACTGATTATTCAAAGAATTTCACAGATTTTTTAGTGAATTTCATAAATATCACTGAGTTTTCAGTGAATTTTCACTGATTTCCAGTGATTTTCTTTCACTGACTTCCTTTCAGTGAAAAAATTTTCACTGATTTATTACTGTGCTGCAATTCTGACTGTTTTTCCGTGATTTTTGATAAATTTCACTGATTCAGAAATGAGAGAGTGCTGTAACAGCGCATTTGACAGAAAAGTCTTGAGTATTTTTTAATATAAATTAATCGTTACTTTGTATTCGTCTCTTAAAAGAGAAAATTGATCTGTAGTTCCTTAAGATAGGTATATGTCTATTTGTCTCACAGATTATAAAAGTTGCGAAAAAGTTGTGATTTCAAATTTTGGCTTTCGAAAAAGTCGCGAATTATTCTCTTACAGCAACAAAATTTCAGCTTTTTGCCTTTTTCGTTTTCATTCTGCTAAAGCTCAGTAAATTTACGTATAACAACAAGACAGGTGTTTTTCAAACTTTTAAAAAGCCTTTTCCCCTCTCGAAAACCTCTTCTCCCTGACTCCTAATGTGGCGAGACAAGTGGAAAAATTGAAAAAAATTGCGTGGAATTCGTCGATTTTGAAAACTTGTAAATTGAGAAAAAATGTCTCAAAAATTGTATAAAAATTCAAGTCACAAAATTTTGAAGAATGTGATGTTTTTTTCTATCGCGTTCATTTTTCATTGTATATGTATTTAACAGAATTTTTTCAAGACCTGGAATAAAATGGCAAAACATTCAACATTGGGTCTTTTTAATTTCTTACGTGGGTAGTTTTTTTTTTTGGATGGGTGTGGAAACATGTGCATGTTGAAGTTTTGTAAAAACGTTGAAAAAGTGAAAAATCCAGCAAAAGTTAGGCAATTCAATTTATTTCACCTGATTCGAAAAATTTTTCGATTCGAGTCGGAAAAATTGGAGAAGAAATGAAAGGACTCCACCTGAATAGGAAAATCCTTCATTTTTAGACCCTATCTCCTGAATAATGCTACCTTTAATTTTTATTCTTAGTTATTGCAAATAGCAACTTCACCATTTTTTTTGTACTAAATCATTAGAAATTCAAACAAGACCAGAAGATCTGAGCGACTGTAGCAATTTAATTTTTTCGTTTTGTTCATAGTCTACGATCCAAACACGAAAAAGTGTTCATCCAGCGATCTTTTTTGAGAACCAAAAAAATGAGCTGCAAAAAAGTCGGTACTATTCGCCTCATTCGAAAAAGTGCAGTTTCAGATTTTTAACCCTGCACAATGGGGAGGGGGGTGAACCCCTAAAAAGGTGATTAAGGAGACATGGTTCGAACCAAAAAAATTCGACGGATTTGGGTTGAGGAACTTTTCCCAATATAGAATATGTAATTTTTCTCCGTTGCACCCTGCACAACTGCATTTTATTGCACTTCAGGTGCAATTGGGAAAAGTTCCTCAACCCAAATCCGTCGAATTTTTTTGGTTCGGACCATGTCCCCTTAATCACCTTTTTATGGGTCCACCCCCCCCCCCCATTGTGCAGGGTTAAAAATCTGAAACTGCACTTTTTCGAATGAGGCGAATAGTACCGACATTTTGGTAGCTCATTTTTTTGGTTCGCAAAAAATATCGCTGAATTCGATTTCTAGAGCACTTTTTCATGTTTGGATTGTAGACTATCAAGCATGGTGTCTATTGGCATGAAAAATTAGAAAACCCAGAGCAAGAAAATTGAAAATAGCGACAGTTTTAATGATTTTGCTGCAGAAAACATGCATTTTCTATATTTTCTTATTATTTTGAATTTTTTAATGGCTGGATAAAAAGAGGATGCTTTTTTGAGAAAATTCGAAGCAAGAAAAATTACATAAAAATGACCGAAAATTCCAGAAAATGGCAAAAATATTTATTTTCAAATCCAAAGACCTCATGTTAGTCATTTGTCATCTTCTACCCTCATTATTTTGAGCCCTCATTCTCCCTCTTGTAACTTTCACAAAATTATCTCAATTTTTTGGTAGGAATTCATTTCTTGATCAAAATTTTAAAAATATATATTTCGATTTGATTGCTCTCGATTCGCTCAAATTGTTGTGTTTCGTTTGATTTCTCTCTTATTCAAGGCATTTTGACTTGATTTGTTCAGTTTCTATTCTTCGAAGGTCATGAAAGTTGTAAATTTAACCAGTATGTTATTAAAGTCACGTAATTAGATCTTTCTTCATAGGTACATTTTTTTATTGAAACATTGATATTTTTCAAGAAAGGTTTTGAGAACACTTTTTCGATCATTCAAAATCTTGGTACCTAATTTGTATATTTCGTCTTCGTTTTTGCTTCATAATGTCCGAGAAAGCATAAAATTGCCAGAATAGGAGTGAAATAGAACCATGATAAGAAAAAGTTGATAAGATTATAGCTAAGAAAAGCCATGAAAAGTGGCAAAAATTTTTAATTCCTGGCAAAATCGTTAATTTTATCCAAAAATTTCAAAACTTGTCTGCAGATATTTTAAAAAAATTGAACTCCGACTAACAAAGCACATCTGATGCCTGAAAGTTTCGTCGTTTATTCATCCACTCATTGGAATCTCGATTCATACGCGAAGACTCTTCGCGTCGTTTTTCTTCTCTATGAACAGTAAAATCCGAATAAACGCTACGAAATATTACAAAGAATTTATTCGGAGCATTCTATAGCACACAGCACACTGGGGCAGTATAATCCCTACAATGTACCCATTACTTGCGGACGATCAACAATTAAGCTCTTTCTCTCTATTAGGGTTCAACTGTTGATCATCGCATCGTGCGATATGATCCGCACACCTGAACAAATCCGAATTGTCATTCGTGACTTGGAATCATGCATTTGGATTTCAGCTTACATCATCACCTCGACTCTAGGAAGCTGCTACGGAGAACGCGAGGAAAAAAAATCATCGCAGAATACGACGCGGTGGCGCGGCACGATTCAGTGTTTTGCTTTCGGCCCAGTTCTAGGCCGAAATTCAAGTACTCGTGTAGATAGTAGAATATGCAGTCCAACACCAAAGGTATAGACCTGCACCTTGCGCCGCGCCTAACCATGACAATGTTTATTTTCCGCGTTAGCGAAAAAAAAAAGAGCGAAGGAAAAAATAAGAAAAAACTAATTAAGATGGAGTACTCATTAATACGTGTGCAATTTGCAACCTATCACGCGTTCACGACCTAGAATTTTGCACCGGGAATTTTCACGGTCTTCGGGCACGATTTCGAGTATGTACCTCAAAGACAAAGGGGCACGATTAGAAATTATATCGAACCGGCTACGTCCTACGTATCGACGAGTAACGGAATCGGTTCACGTCTGCCATATCGTCGGCGTCGCGTCCCATTCGAAAACGTAAGCGTATCAATGCTCCATAAATCACGAATCGAGAATTTTTCTTTTGCTTTTGAAATTACGGAATTACAATTTAATGGGGCCGTATGCGGTGCTGCGATGTCACGTCATTTTCATCCGAAGACAATGACGATGACGTCGCGTCGATATCGTCGCGTGCAATTTCAAACAGCCGCGTGTAATCCGAGCTTTAATGCACGCCTACCTTTCTCCCTGAGCCAATATTGCTTAATTAATAGGTATTGGGTAGATGGGTACCTAGGTACTTCAAGAGTACATTATGCATTTTTGTAATGTATCTCTCGCCTCTCTCTTCCGATGCAATTTTTAATTGATATTTAAATCGTTGTCCGATGTTGATTGAGTGATTTGTGTGGGTGGGGGGGGGGGTCCATTTCATCGTGATGCAAAAATACGAGTACGAATAAATCAAAAATTGACGATCGCCATTTGTCAACCAAGCATACGTCATGCTGACATTTTACGCCGATATAAAGAAAGCGTCATACTTATCAAAATCGCCATACAGCTGCCTACGTGTGCAATATGTATTGATTTACAGCGAATTTTTTGACGGCCGCGGCCGTTATGACAGTGTCGCGTCGCCGTCAAGGACTGATTCGAATATGCAAACGTATACCTAGCGGTAAAGCCAAGGTGACGAAAAAACCAGGAAGCCGACGTGTAATTTTTTTATTGGTGAAATCTTCGATGTGTATTGTCGTCTTTCCAATCATCGAAAACCGCCGAGAACCGTTACAATCGCGTACGAATTAATTAGCGTGAGAGAAAAAAGGGGTAAATAGGTAGACAGGGATCGAAGAACCGAACTTTGGAGTAGGTTTCGTGACGTACCGGGCTCCTAAATTTTAATGGTCGCAAGATCGCACAGTGTGATGTAAAATTTTCTAGGTGGCCAAAAATCATAAACCGGGTAATCGGGGGGTTTTGGGTGCGCTGAATCCATTTTTCAAATTTTTTCGACCCCAAAGTCCAAAGGGAATGTGGGAGGAGGGGCTTGAAAATAAAATTTTTGGAATTTTTCGAGTGGGGTATCAAAATATAGGTTTTTTTGCCTCCTGAATTCGATTCTGGCATTATTTTTTCAAAAAAGTTCAAACGGGAGTGAGGGGAGGGGTTAAAATCTCGAATTCTCGGAATTTTTCAAGTGGGGTATCAAAATATACGTTTTTCACCTCCAGAATTCGATTCTAGCATTTTTTTTTCAAAAAATTTCAAAGGGGAGTGGGACAGGGGGATACGAATTGAATGATTTGAATTTTTCACGTGGGATATCAAAATATACATTTTTCAACCTTCAAAATTTGATTCTGCAGTAATTTTTTCTACAGATGTCCGAAGGTTGAATAAAATATATATTTGTACTAGAAATTATCATGTTATTTAGACTATATTCTGATTGATTTTTCAAGTGTTTTTGATTTTTGGCCCCTTAGAAAATTTTACATCCCACTGTGGATCGTGTAAAGGTTACATAGATCGATGTCTTGTGAATTTGAAGATTTTTCTCCTCCCCCCTTCTCCACCATTTGCCCTGCGATAATCGAGAACGTTCAAATGAATGAACTCATATTATGGAATTTGTGGAAAAATCAACTTGATCTAGAATGACTTTTTCACATACCAGTTATTTCATATTCTCCTATTAAAAGTAGAAACACTTTTTTCAGTAGATATATAATTACTAGGTATGGTTATTCGGGTAGAGTAAGAAAAGAAAAAACCGTGGATTCTGACGAACATTAACAGAAGTAGTTTACTTTGAGGGGAGAAGGAGGGATCTACCGAAAAAATTGAGCTCCTTAATACTGAAATTCAACCTGTAGGAAGGTACAGCAGAAATTTCAAATCACTGAAAATCAGTCTGAAGGAGGTTACGAGAAAAATTTAGAATCTTCGAAATTCAGCACAGATGGGCGTACAAAAAGATAGCGAGGAATTTTCATTTAGCCTATAGTGATAATTTATAAGAGATATCACTTGTGTTGAGCTTGGAGAGGAGTCAAGGAGTGATTTTAATTTGCTGATTTAAATTCAGCCTGGAGAATGGTGCAGGAGAAATTTGAAATTCAATTTAGCTTATGTACAGTAAGGTATACGAAATGAATGATTGAAATTCTATCTGAAGAGGGTACAGAAGAAATCACTGATAAAAATTTTGCCCGAAGGTGGATGCTGGATATTGCGAAGTGTCACCTGCTGAAAAGCTGTACTTTCCTTTAAAAAGTATGATTTGAATTTTTAAATTTCTCTGATTTACTGAATATCACCTTTGTCCTCAATAAAGAAGTTTTAGGAGGTTGCAGATAGCAAATTTGAAAACCTTTTTGATTTTTACTAAGCTTGACTCGTTTGCTCAAACAATCAAACTCTTCAAAATCGAACTAAATTTTTTTTTGGTCAACTGGAATTATTTTTGAATAGAATTTTTCAATAAATTTTCATGGCAATTTCATAAAGTTTCAGTTGACAGCACTAGGTACTAAAAAATGATCAAAAAAAAAAATTTAATCAATTTTAATGACTTTTTTTGATTTTTTAAGTATACTCTCATTCTGAATCAGCGAAAAGTCATTGATAAATAGTCAGCATTGTAGCACAGGAAAAATTAGCGAAATTCATTGATTTTCAGCGAATTTTTGCTGATTTTTCAAAGATTTTCACTGATTTTTCTGCAAATTTCATAAATTTTACTGACTCTTCAGTGAATTTTCACTTATTTTCCAGTAATTTTTTTCACTGATTTGTTTTTAGTGAAAAAAATTTCACAGATTTTCTCCTGTGCTCCAATTCTGACTGTTTATCAGTGATTTTCGATAATTTTCACTGATTCATTTGTAATAATTGAGAGAGTATTGAATAAATATCTATTGCTACGAAAATGTTTTGAAAAATTGTATCAAAAATTTTTCTAGTAGGTACTCAATTTTTTTTGAGCCGATTTTGAAGTATTTGGGTGAATACTTAATTTGAATTTTGTAAAAATCAAAAATCGTCGAATTTGTGAAAAAGTGGTATCCAGTTTCAAAGTCAATAGCTCTAGAAGGTGTGAAATTTCGGGTCACATTTTTTTAGAGTTCTCGAGGTTTCCAGCAAGTAGCACTATCCAAAGAAGGAAGAAATCGTGATTTTTTCAAAAATGACCCAATTTAGAGGCTCCTTACTTTCATCTTCCTTTAGTTGAAGAAGAGGGGGGGGGGGGGTGAATTCCCATTTTCAACTCGAAAGTTCTACAATAATATTAAGAGATTGTAAATTCACTGCAGATGTTCGACTTTGGACTGTGAAAAGTTGAAAATGTTGATTAATCCTCCGGATTCACTTCTCGATATTGTGGATAATTTCTGACGTTATGACTTATGAGTGTACAGTGGAAATTGATCAACCATTCAAAGGCGCGCGTTTCAAGGCTCCGTTACCTACGGTCCTTATAATTGATCGTAATGATCTAACACGTTGATTTTTCGCGAAAGTGAATTTCAGTTCGACCATCTCACGTCAGTCTGACTTTCAGACTCGCCAACCTGTTATTACTCAACACGAAGGCGAAGTCGAAGGCGAGCATTCGAAACGTGCTGCGTCAACTCGTCGATCTGGAATCGTTTGGAAATTGGGTTTTCTTCGTGATTATCGCAACGAGCATCTGTTAATTGTACTTTTTTTCTTTTCGATTACTTTAATGGCCGATTGTCACCGCCAACGAGTAAAAGAAAGAAAACAATCGAAAGCTTCGACGTATCTGTACGAGTGTTCTAATTAAATTTGAATAATTCCACCTTTCGATCAGGCGGAAATACAATACCGTCGGTTTGTTTCGTCGATCCGGAATTAGATTTCTCTGATGTTTCATTAAGTGTACGAGTACATTCCTACTCACGATTACATATTGCGAGCGGAGATGAGCTCGAATTTGGATAATGAGTCAAATTTTCCTTTTCGCGATTTTCGTTCAATTACGATGAATTTTTTCGTATTTCAACTCCGCAGGACCGTTGTCCCAAAACGTCTTTACAATCGCTTTTATTAAATTTTACAGAAAAAGTAAAATCCTGTTAGTCTCAATTTTAAAAATTGAGAATAACAGATTTTTTTCAATTACGAAGACATGATTGGGGAGGGTTGCGAATTTCTCGAAAAAAAGGCTCACCCTTACTTTGAGATGAGGGGTAGGTTGTACATTATTATAATTCTACATAGTAAAATGGGAAGTTTTATACAAATGAACTACTCCTAAAAGTCGATTTAGGACCATTTTTGAAAATTAATTTGAATTTTTTTAATTTTTTGGAAAGATTAAAATTTTTAACCTGCACAGGCTGCAAATCCTCTCTAAAACCTTCTAGGAAAAAAATAATGAAAAATGTTCCCCTTTTTGTCCTCTTCAACTTTTGTTTGAAATTTTTTTTCGTAATAGCATAATTCGAAAAGTTATTCCCGAAAAATCAAAATGTGAGATTTTTTGACCCTCAAAAAGGAAGAAAAATTTTTGTGGATTTTAGGGAAGTTCGAATATGTTGAAATATACAATGTTCTGCAGGCGGAATTTCCCCTTTTCCGTGAATTTGTTTTTTTTTTTTTTAGCTAACTCATACCAAGCTTTTTGGTTTAGTTTTTCAAGGTTTTATGTTTGACAGAATGTCACTCTCTTTGATGTTTTTGTAACTTTTTGATATTTCATGATACGCCATTATTAATTCGCCAATTTTCTAAAGTTTGTCAAATATACCAGAATGTCGCGAGGTATGTGAATGGTCGCCAAAATTTAGTGTCCAATAACGTTATAACATATCTGTGTCAAAAATGGACACACTGTCCAGTGATGAAAAACTGGAACTAGAACTGGAAATTTAAAAAAAACTGGAACTAAAATTAAAAAACTGGAACTGGAACTAGAACTGAAATGAGGAGAACTGAAAACTGGAACTAGAACTAAAATGAATTTCAGTTTTATAACAGTTCCAGCAGTTGCTATTTTTATATTTAAAATATGACTTGAAAGAATCAAAATTTTGATTTTTGATGTTGAAATTTACCAAACCACATTCAATTAAAAATTTTTTACTGAAAACCCCAAACCTTGAAAATTTACGTCGAAAAGTGAATAAAGAAGAATTGGGCTGTAAACTCGAAAATTTCATCCAATTAAAGACGTCCTCTCATACATTAAGTTTTCAAATTTTTTATTGAAAAATTTAGGGATTAGTCACAATATTTTCGAAAAATATTACTATGACTTTTTCTAGACTTCTTTTGTTTTGAGCTTGAAAAGGAAAAACAACAAAGTTAAAATTTAGCAGAATATTTTGCATTTTTTGCCCTTCAAAATTTAAAAAACTGAAATTTTGGAATTGGTATTTGGAACTGAAACTGGAACTGAAAACTGGAACTAAAAAATTTTGAGAACTGAAACTGGAACTGGAACTAATATCATTTCAGTTTTTCATCACTGACACTGTCCCCTTTCTGAAAAAATGGGCATTATTTGACTTCATGTTCCTTTATTACCTATCTACTGAATTCCTTAAAAAAAAAAAAAATGGGCATCGTGTCCTATTCCTAAAAAATTGAAACATCACTTTACCGGAAAAAGACAATGGTCATAACGTAAATCACCAGTTACTTTATCAGCTGTTGAAACCATAGTCCCCCTCTAACTAGGGAGGTATCGCAAATTGAAGTAAAATTTTAAGCCCTATCATAAAAAAACCCCATATTCAAAATTTATGGTGCTAAAGTTCATTTCTCGGATTTTGGCTAATTTTTGAAATTTCAAACTTATTATTTCATCGTCCTGCAAAATATGAAAATTTGATCTAATCAACAAAAAAAGCTGAAATTTGGTATATGCCCCATTTTTGATCTGCCAAATCAATTGGAAGTGGTTTCGAGACGTTTCTGACCCACCAAAAAATTTTAGAATTTTCCAGCACTGGAGAAAAACCCACAAAAATGGTCCATTTGAACTTCAGTACCTATAATCGCAGATTACCCATATTAGTGACCTATTAATCGATTAAAGCACAATTTTCCGAAATTCGTAACTTGGAGTTTAATTTTTCTGGAAATAATTTAAAAATACGCCCACTGCACATGCATCGAGGCAAAAAGTTGACAGCTGGAGACGACCACAATTGTCTGGAGGCTCCGAAACGAATCGAAACCACTTCCAATCGATTCGGCAGGTCGAAAATAGGGTATATACTAGAGCTGAAAGCGAGGCAGTCATTTTATACCGCCTGACCGCCTCGCGCAAAAGCGAGGCAGTCAGGATACCGTAACCGCATTTGTTATACCGCGCCTGACCGCTTAAACCGGTTTTTGAAAAAGCGAGGCGATCAAGTACCGCGGTATACCGCCTGACCGCCTGATGTTACTACAGTTTCGTATCAACATGAATACATGAATACGTGTTTAGGGATGACTCACCCCGTTAAATAATATGAGCGGTAAGCGGTTATGACCGCCTACCGCCTTTCATTCAAAACGGTATATACCGTTTTGAACCGTACCGCATTTTAGCGAGGCAGTCGACGGTATACCGCGGTATATAACTGCCTCGCTTTCAGCTCTGGTATATACCAAATTTCAACTTTTTCCGTTGATTCGATCAAATTTTCAAATATTGAAATTTCAAAAATTCGCCAAAATTCGAGAAATGACCTTCAGCACCTGAAATTTTGAATGTGGGGTTCTTTTAGTTTTATGATGTATTTTCGATCAATTTTTGTTTCGGCTCAAAATTTTACTCCAAGTTGGGATCCCTCCCTTGTGAGGCAAATTACATCAATTTCAGATTTCTTCCACACCACACTCTAAAAAGAACTAAAATAAGTTTTGCGTTTGTTATCCAAAAATTTTTTTACAACGCTCTTTCAGTGCAAATTTTATTATGTACCTAACGATTTTTCCCGTTGCGTTCCTTTTCCTGAGGAAATTATTTAGATTTTCTATTTCTCCCACTTCCCCAATTTTATTAATTTCAAATTTCCTCCGCACTGACTCTCTTCAGGGTAGAATTTTGGTAATCCAGATTTCTCTTGTTCCTTCCTCCAGGGTAGAATTTTGGTAATTTAAATAATTTTTCATATCTCCAACAATGCAACGTCCAAAATGGAAACACTGGAATGTTGGAACTGTAAAGGTCACTAATTTTTTAAAAATTGACGTCATACCCTTTATTTTTTTGAAAAAATTGACCTTTAATATGTCTCTTTTCAAGAAAATATGGACTTTATGTTCTTTTTTTTTGGATTTCCGTTTCTTGGGAAAAAAGGGTCATCGTGTCGTTTTCCTGAAAAATATTGAAATGCCAGATTTTCAAATGTTTTTCCACCGATGACTTGATATTTCAGCCTTTCAAAATTTTTTATCAACTAACAGCGTCCCTTCGAATTTTGATGCGACACTGTTGTTTCACTTATACGTAGACGTACCACGTAAGAGCAATTACACGTACATCACGGTTGGATTGAAAGCATAACGGATTCGCTAGAATTGTTAAAATGATACGAGTAGGTAGGTCTAGGTCCAGATACACCGTCTCGAAGAACAAAACAGCGCATATCGTCGCATTCTGATACGTTTCGTTCACCATTATACCGCTTCGCGTTTTCATCTTCACGCGAGATGGATAATATTGATGTTGATGTTGATGAAACGATACTCGTAGGCACCGAAGTCGTCGAAATCGATCCTACTTATTAAAACGCTTTTCCGTAATACGATCTTTTTACGACTCGATTCGACGATTCGAATTCGATCCGAGAATCGTATCTCGTAGCATAGGTACTCGTAATTTAGTCGTAAAGGCGATAGGTGGGTCTAGGTATCGTCGAGCTGTGGTGGAGCTGACACTGGTCTCGAAATCAAGATGGGAACGGAAAAAACGCGCAGAAATGTAAAAAAAAAATCTCACATTGCAAAAGGATATTATGCAATTAGTAGAAAGCAACAGTATGATTCACACTGGTACCTCTACCTAACCTACTGCCTGTACCTAACATAAGGTTATGCTAATACAATACCCAAGTATTGTTTATGTGTATTGTGTATATACTGCAGCTGAGTACATGTAATAAATGCGAAACAGATCGCAGGCATTCGCATTATACTTCATTGAATGATGTGAATCAGTCCCGCTACTTTGTCTGATGACTGCGGAATCGCGTATTTGGAGTAGGTATCTAGGCGTAGATCTCACAGTCGGGGTATGTCCACGTTGCTACTGCTAGTAGATTCGACTGGGTCCTAAATCATTTTGACGCAAAAGGGATTTCGACGATCCAACGATCCAAGTTCAAATTTACAAATTTACTAGGTTTGAATTTTTTTCAACTCTCAAGTTTTTCCAATATCTTAATTCTAATTTTTTTTTCAAAACTGCATTCAATTTAAAAAAAATTTTATTTCCATTTTTATTACTTTTAAAAATGTCTTCTAATTACTTATTGAGTTGGAAGAAATTTTGAAAAACATTATAAATTCAAAATTTATTTGAAAATTCAAAATTAGAAAAAATTGTTACATATTTATTTGAAAAAAAATCGAAGAAACATTTCAAAATTGTTCGGAACAATTTTAGAGTTGGAAAAAATTTAACCTGCTGTATTTTTTTAATTTAAATTTTCTTCAAACACTCTTCCAATATTGATTTTGTAAACTTCTTTTAAAGGGTATAGCTGGGTAAGAGGTGAATTTGACCCTGGCTTCGATTTTCAATCTAACTCTCCCAAATGGTACCCCACGATGTAAAAAAAAATCTGGAAAAAATTTTGACCCCCTACCCCCATCCCTTTCGGAGTTATGGCCATTTTATTGCAATATTTTCAAGAATTTTTAATTTCAACGGAACTGAAGGAAATTTTCTGTTCTCTGGCACAAAGTTACATCTCGTAGAGGTGTATTTACGATCATATTTTCAACAATTTTGGTACACTCCTTCACGTTTTTTCGGCTATTTGAAGTTTTCAATCGTAAAAAACACCATATAAGCGAAGATTACCCACTTTTTGAAAATATCCCAAAAACGTGTTTTTCAACGTAGATTCACGTCACGTATTCAGTTTTGGCGATTTCGATGCCGCAAGGGCCGAAAATTGTGAAAAACCGTACAGAAATGTTGTTATTTTAGCAGATTTTTCAAATTTTGAGCGTTTTATATGGAAAGAAATGGCCAAATGAAAAAACTAATGTCGGATTCGTGTTAAGCGGGTCAAAATATCCCGATAAACACCCTTTTCGCGATTACTTTACTTGAATCCTGGAAATTCGACATTTTTGTCCTGAAAAATCAGTGAAAAGGGTGAATTTTAAGACTTGCAGCAAAACGATCGCAAAATGGCTAGCAGATTTAATAGCCGAAAAAAGAAAACTAACGTCGGATTCGTGTTTAGCGGTTCAAAATACCCCGATAAGCACCAGAGATGAGCTCGGATTATCCGATACTCGGATATATTCGATTATATCCGGTATCCGAGTATCCGAACGGTTACTTCGGATATCATTTCGGATAAATATTATTCGGATATTATTCGGATACATCCGAGTTTCTGAATTGAAAAATGTTTTTCAAACTTAAATTTCCTCAAAATTTTTTTAACTTCAATTTTTCCTTAATTTAATATTTTTATAATTAAAAAAAAAATATGATCAAGTATCTAAGTTGGAAAAATTTTGAAAAACGAGAAATTTTCTTTTGAAAAAATTCGAACTTGAAAATTAAGTTTAAGAAATTTTCAATCAGAAAAATTTCAAAATGGAAAAAAATGTGAGAAAAATTTTTTAAATTACAGGAAAAATTTTTCGAATTGGAAGAAATTTTAAAACATAAATACTTGAAGTGGGAAGAAATTTGAAGAAATCAAATTTGGAAAAATTTTTAGTGCCAAATTTTTAATTCTAAATTTTCTCAGCAGTTCTCCAAATTTGAATACGTGACGTGAATCTACATACGTTGAAAAACACGTTTTGGGGATATTTTCAAAAAGTGGGCACTCTTCGCTTACCTATATGGTGTTTTTTACGATTGAAAACTTCAAATAGCCGAAAAAACGTGAAGGAGTGCACCAAAATTGTTGAAAATATGATCGTAAATACACCTCTACGAGATGTAACTTTGTGCCAGAGAACAGAAAATTTCCTTCAGTTCCGTTGAAATTAAAAATTCTTGAAAATATTGCAATAAAATGGCCATAACTCCGAAAGGGATGGGGTAGGAGGTCAAAAATTTTTCCAGATTTTTTTTACATCATGGGGTACCATTTGGGGGAGTTAGATTGAAAATCGAAGCCAGGGCCAAATTCACCTCTTACCCGGCTATACCCTTTCTTATTTTTTAATTTCTTTCAACTCAAAATTTTAAATTAAAATTTTTCCTCATAACTTCAAAATTTTCTCTCAATTTTTTTCAATTTTGAATTTTAAAAAAATTTTAAACTTCTTTTTCAGAACTTCTTTTATCTCAATGATTGGAAAAAAATTTAAAATCAAAGTTGGACAAATTTTGGGAATTTTGAAGTTCAAACTGTTGGAAAAAATATAATATTGGGTACAATTTTTGAAAAAAATTAGAACTGAAGAAAATAAAAAAATTCAGGGTTAAAAAATTTGAACTTTGGACTGGGAACGTGGAAATCCCATTTGAATCAAAATGATTTAGGAGCTAGTGTAGCTTCGTGCTTGATGGTCTGGTAGTCATTGATGAGACTGCTGAGTGTATAGACATTGGACAATCTAGGTCTGCTGGAAGTTGGAAGTACACTTGCGTACTTGCTGTCGGCTGTCGCTGTCGCTGTCGGCCTCTCGGTACGATTATAACTTTCAGCGTAATTCTTTATTTTTCTTCTTAATGCATCGTAACGCACACACGTAACCCGTTTACGTATACCATTATTCGTGTCTCATACACGCAAGACAAGGCCGGTAGTACTTGAACCGGTTTTGCCGCTTCCAATGTACCGTTTGGCCAAACTTTTTCAAATGCACCGCTCACGCTTCTGCGCCGCCATCGGCCGCTATACATGAAATTGCATATTATACCTATACCTATGTGTATCTGTTCTGTTTCTGTACAAGTACCGAAGTACGGCGTACCTGTATGCAGATGTACGCCAGCAGAAGCGACTGCTCGAGAACCGGCCATCGGCCATCACTCGATGGTATCTGCCTGTGTGGTTGTCTGATGTCTGACTCACACTGTCGATGATGCTTCGTAAGTATTGTCGACGCTGTTGTACGTGCAAAAAAAATAATACCTACGTAATTTTGGATACTGGAATTTTTTCATCAGTGCCACCCCCCCCCCCCCCGTTCCAATCCAACAGCCGCCGTTAAGATTTGCTATCCTAGCGAAACATGATTTTTTGATATATACTCTCTCATTCTGAATCAGTGAAAAGTCACTGATAAATAGTCAGAATTGAAGCACAGAAAAAATCAGCAAAATTTACTGATTTTCAGCAAATTTTCGCTGATTTTTCAAAGATTTTCACTGATTTTTCAGTAAATTTTATAAATTTCACTGACTTTTCAGTGAATTTTCACTGTTTTCCAATGATTTTTCTCACTGATGAAAAAAATTTCACTGATTTTTTTCCTGTGCTGCAAGTCTGACTGTTTCTCAGTTATTTTCGATAATTTTCACTGATTTATAATTGAGAGAGTAATAATATAGTTTGAGTTGAATCTTCTCCAGAAAAGAAAAAAAAGTATTTTTGGTATTTAAAGCCCCGAAATCCGTAATTGTGGAATGCCCCAGCATATACCTACTGGATTTCGTGGTGTGTTAAGGTTTTTGATTGCAGGGCAATTGACCCGCTGGAATTTTTTGTGAAGTCGCAAATCGATGTTTTTTCTCAAAGTGAAAAATGAATTTTGAAACCGTGAGAAAATTGTCGCTGAAATACGTAGAGTAGGTATAAAACGAGTAATCTGGCCTACAGAACACAAATCTGATGTTGGTTTTTACATTTGATCATTTTTTCTTGAAATTAATAGTTTTAAGAATTTGAATGCCACGCTAGTGAAGAAATACACATGAAGATCCGCATTCCAAAACGGGCTTAGTCCATACAACAGTATATGAGAAAAAGGACTTAAATGCACTGAAAAATAGATTACACCTAAGTCCCTTTTCTCATATACACTTGCATGGACTAAGCCCGCTTTGGAATTCGGGTCTTCACATGATCTTATAGAAAAACAAGTATTAGATTCGTATTCAGTAGGTCAGATTACTCCTTTATACTCTATTTAAGCGCGACTATATTTTGTTCACAGTCTGAAATTTCTTCTTTTTTTCACTCGAGAAAAAGCATCGATGTGCAACTTTCCGTACGTACTAAATTTAAGGAGGATCGAACGACCTCCAATCGAAAAACCAAAAACACTCTTTTCAATGTTGGGTTGTTCAAAAATGACAGCAGTGATTTTTCGAAGACATTTTGTTGGTCGGGGGGGGGGGGGTAAAAATCTGTGAAAATTTTAACTCAGACTCAGACTTTCAATTTTCACAACTGTTTGTCATTTTTTAAAAACCTGTTACTAATTTTCTCTTAGTTGAAAAAACCTGTGAATTTGTCTATTTGTGCCGAGCGAATATTTTCTGGGAGGGAGAGGGGGATTCCAGAATCAGTGGTCATAAAAATTCAACAAATCTCCCCCCCCCCGGGGACCTCTCACCTAATGAGTGTACAAAATCAAAAATGTTCATTAGAGTGGAGCGAAAAAATAAACATATTTTGGATTTTGACGAATATTGGTGATGTAGTTTACTTTGGATAGAAAAACTCTCAAAAAATTTGAGGTCTCCAGCTCAAAGGGAAGCGGGGCTTAAAAAAAAGACATGTTCGAAAAAACGCATTTTAATTTTTTTCAGTCACCTACTGATGAAATTTTTAGCATTGATATGAGAATTTTTGAAAAATTTCATCAAAATTTTTTGTATGTGGCCAAGAAAATGGCTCAATTTTGATGTGTTAACGATTTAAATTTGATAAAAATCAAAAATTCGTCAAATTCACTTTTCAAAAGATATGCTTTTTTTTCCATTCCACCCTAATGTTCATTTTAAGTCAAAAATATGGCCAAAAAATTTCAAAATTGGTAGAAATATCGTTTAATATTTTACTTTGGCGCATGAACACTCATTTCTGTCGGGAGGAGTTTTCGCGATTCATAAACAAAAATAGACGTGGTGACAACTTATTTTGTCATTCAAAACGTGGGTGTTCTAACAACCTAATTTGTCGCTTATACACCTCTTATCGTCGTTATTATTGACTGTCGTTCTAACCTCCTTTTTTGTCGTTCGAGTTACTGCTTTAAAACTACAACTACCTATTGAAGAAAAATTTGATAAGGCCGAGCGCACCGAAGCCAATTTTTTTTTAAATAATTGATTTTCATACATCGGAAATAGGTTTTAAAGAAGAAAAATATAATGAAATTTGTTGAAATAATTCTGAGAAAAAATATGAAAAAAAACATGTTTGCAAGATTTAAACTTAGATTATTTCAAAACTATGGAAGAAGAAATACAATAAGGCCGGCTGCAAGGCCAGCATTTTTGAAAAATTTGATTGCTTTTTGCATTTAAAGAAAACATAGAATAATTTTTCCACCTTTGGAAACTATGGATTCAAAAAAATGATGAATTTTCCCCTAGAAAATAATCACTTACCTAATTCTGCTTTTTTACTCAAAAAAAACAAAAAAAACATGAAAGTACAAATCTTCAACTTGCCCAATTTGGTAAAATATGTGTACAAATGGTAAATTATCCCTATTCATGGGTAAAAATGGTCAATTTTCCCAAATTAATACTGAAAAATCTCTTGAGGGTAAGGGTGAGTTACTCCCAACCCCCATCGGTACGTCGCGTCGCTGAATGACAGGTAGGTACTTTGAGCAGAGGGTTAAACATGGAAAATGTTTTTTATTTTTAAGTTGTCCTATTTTGGTGAACCCTAGCTCACTACCCAGGCATCGCTAGGGGCTAGAAATTTTTCAAAAAGGATTCTCAGCTCAAACCATATTACTCGTCAAAAATTAGCGAAATCAAATATCCTTTTTTTCTCACGCCACCCTTGCGTATGGTACAGTGGTGGCTTTCTTCTGCCTCAAGATACTCAGCACTTACTACCTACTTATTTATAAAGAGACGTCGTATATGAGCTATTATGACTGCGCGGAAAGGTAAAACTAGTCGATATCACAGCGGGGGGCTTGTAATCCAATTCTATCGACGAATATTTTCACCTATCCCAAATACCCACCGACACAATTCATAAGCCATCTTTTAAAATTAATAGTTGATCGTAAGATTTATATTCGATCGATTCAAGTACATTATGGAGGAGTTGGTTACCATTATAGCTCACACCCTCCTCTCGGAGTTTAATTTTTTCCAAACTAATTTTGTGGCATAAAAAATTAATCATTATGATTTGAAAATCTTTTTGGTGTAATTGATATTATTTATTTAATCTTCTCGAGTTCTCGAATAGTTCCCCTCCTGTAGTTAACGATTCACAGAAAAATAGGTTTAATTTTATGACATCTTTTTAGTCGATAAAGTTTGAAGACTATGGCCGAATACCTTTCACGTTATCGTTGATATTGGTATTAAACAGCGATATTTTCATTCCCTCCATGTTGTCCTGCCCTTGCTCTCTTCGTTAACCAAATAGGTACGTTATTTGTAAATAACTCGCGAGTATATTTTAAGCAAACAAACAAGACCCTTGAAACGTCTTCCTTCGTACTAACTTACCACATTTTAAGCTTGCACCGAATAAAAAAGCAAACACTTGTACCATAAAAAAAGAACGTCGCACAGCGAAGTGTACGTAAAATAAAACGTGAATGCATTAATGATAATTGAAACCTTTTAATCGTTACTTTCGAGTTTATCGTCCGATGCACATAAATTCGTTCTTCGTTTTGTCTTTTGACGGTCAATTGATTATATCCTTATTGCGTAGGTATATCGAAGTCTCTTTTTAATGATACAGAATGCGGTTGTGGTGAATAAAATCGACTCGTTTACGCACCTTTCTTCCTGAATTTCTTCCGAGGTGTAAGTGTGTAATTAGTTTTACGGTTTGTGAGCTTTGTCTGAATTGAGTGTTTATGGCGGAGGACTCGCAAGATGTATTGCACTCGATGTATCGATGTGATCGTTTCAGAGTTTATGGTCTGCATGAATGGACGAGTTGAACGTTTAGGTATAGGTCAAGTGTATGGGTAATTGGTTATACGAATTAGAGATGTATGTAATTGTAATTTACGTTACGTACGTGTACGCATTAAACCCGATTATTGGCTGTAGGAAGTGTTGAGTATGCTATATGAGAATCAGTGTGAAAATTCTGTTGCTTTTTGTTCTATCTCACCTTTTACATAATCTTTGGACGAATGCCTGATTGTTTTGAATTTTCCAAAAGACAGAAAAATTTGGAGGATTTCCACTTCAAAGTCAGAGAATTTTTTAAAATTCATTTACGTTTCCTCGTATCTAATAATATTTTTGAAAAAATAATAATTCTTGAAAAAAGTTTGGGTAGTGGTTGATTTTCATTTTTTTTTGGTTGTTAATAAGTAATGTTGTTTTCCAACACTTTCAATTTTACCCCTACTTCGATCACCCCTCCTTTCAGGTTCACACAAGTTCTGTCATCGGAGGTCACCTGTCTATAAATAAAGTATCTGGTAAATTCGTTCATTAATTCGAGACAGTTTTTTTTTCTAATTTATAATGATATGATTTTTTCAATTTTTACCACCCCCCCCCCACTTCAGGTAATTGGGGAACATTAAGGAACTGTTTCAAGAAATTAGTTTAAAATACCATTTTTGCAATTTATTGTTTACAGGCATCATAGCATGTCACTTTTTTCGACTTTGGTCACTAAAAGTCACTTTTTTCATCCAAAGGTCACTAAAAGTCACTTTTTTCTTCCCGAAGTCACTTTTTTCGCATTTTCAAGCAAAAATTCAAATTTTTACATGAAAATTGCTATTTTTCAAAATTCTTCAAGAAATAAATAAAAAGTTGAAAATAATTTTTCAAAAGAATTTTGCCCTCGCTTCACTCGAACAGTATTTCAATAATTATATATTTATAAATTTGAAAAAATTCTGTTTTTTTTAAATCAGTAAAGTAATTGATTTTTGAGTCAATTCCCCATTTGACAGAATAAATCAGTAATTTTGACTAAAATAAATCAATCAAACAATTGAAATATCACAGATTTTCAAATGAATTCATTTCACTGATTCAAAAAGGCACAGTATTACGAAAATTGACTGATTTAGATTTAGAGAGTAGATACCTAATACCTATATAGGTCATATATTAATTGTTTGTTCCAAAAATCTCGTAATTTTTCAATTTTTCTTTACTCAAATCTGTATAATTAAATTAATTACCTATGTAAGTATATCTGCTTCCTAAAGTGCCACTAAAAAAATTAGATTTTTAGATTACTTAATTTTTTCATTGAATTTTGACCCCCTTCCCCACATTTTTTCTTGAATTCTCACCCCCTTCCCCACATTTTTTCTTGAATTCTCAGTCCTCTTTTTTTTAGCTATAGTGGTGGTGAAATAACAACCAGAACTTTTTACGAATTCCAGAACATTTTTGGAAACTTTTCAACATTAGAATTCGCAACACTGTGTGTTACAACCGTAATGAAATTATTATTTGTTTTTAATTTTGACGAAGGAATTTAATAAAATTACTCACGTCGTTTCAGTTCATCTTTGAAATGATTGCAAGACACTTAAAAAAAAATTGTCCTCCCCCCATCTAAAAAATTGAATTTTTGGTTACATTTTGCTCATTTTTTGATTACTTTTTGGTTACTTCTTGTTCGAAAAAAGTTACTAAAAGTTACCTAATTTTGATAGAATTTCGCTATGATACCTGGAATGAAATTATTCACGCCGTTTCAGTTGATTTATCTTTGAAATGTTTGCAGAAAACTACAAAAAAATTCCCCCCCCCCCAAAAAAACTGTAAAATTCCCCCGAAAAATCTGAATTTTTGGTTACTTTTGGTTACTTTTTGGTCATTTTTTGGTCACTTTTTGGTAACTTTTTGCTCAAAAAAAGTCACTAAAAGTCACTTTTTTTCTTCGAAATTTCGCCATGGTGCCTGTGTTTACGTTTTTAATATCGGGTTGAGATTTGTGAATGCCTTTCTCACATAATTTTTGTAGTCTGTCTTGACGGTTTCTTGATTTTACAATTTTTTAATGTCAGAATTTTCAAATCTTTCCTTCAGTATTCTGACGTTTTCGATTTTGTTTATACTTCAATTTAGTCGAATAAAAGAAAGATTGCAAAAATATGGTGAGAAGAGAGCGAGTGGGGGGGGGGAATAAATATTTATATTTATTAAACAATTCAAAAAAGTATCACGAAGAAGGACAATAAGGCATAAATTTTTAATTTTAGTTTTTGTACGACTCCAATAAAAAATACCTATTCACTGTTGTAATTTCATCAGATAGGTACTAATGCATTTCGTTTAGGCATTAACCTACCTATGCATATTATCTAAAGATTCATTCATTTGGTAAATCTTATGGGTAAGAAATTTCTAAAAATTCAGTAGTAATTCGACGAAATTTTAAAAATTTGGCAAATTTATCAAATTTAATAGCAATAAAATTTAGTATAATTCAATTTTACGCTTGCTTTGCTCAAGCAAAATAGGTACTAATTTCTTCCCGAATCGTAAAATTTTTGAATTTTATGGAGTGAGGTATGAAATTCATGCTTTTTCGACTCTCCGAATCCATTTTTAGGGTCATTTTATCACAAACGTGAAAACAGGCCCTCAGGAGAGGGGTGAGGCAGTAGGTATTTATCGAATAAGTATGTTTTCAATTTTGAATTATTTTTTCAACTCCATTGAGTTAATTTTTGGAGTTCACTTTGAGGAAAAATAATTTCAGAAATAGATTCAGTAAGTTAGAAAACATGGATTTAGACACCTTACTCGATGAAAATAAAAAATTTTCAATTTTGCTCCTCACACTCCGAAATTCGTTTTTTGAGGTTGAGTCAAAATAACCTCAGAAATGAATTTGATTGCTTTAAAAACCTCCTTAAGACCATTTAAAAAAAAAATTGAATAATTCTGAGTTTTTTTCTGTGGGTATGTTTTTTTAGTAGTTTGCAATTCAATTCAGTTCACCCCCCCCCCTCCCCTCCCTCGGATGGGAAAATTTGAAAAATATTGTTTTGATTCAAAAAAACTCTCGATTGGAATTTTCATTTTGAATTGCAGCAAAAAATTGGAGGAAAATAATTCAATTTCTGCTCAAGGTCATAAGACAGTATGGTCGCTCTCGCTGGGTTGACAAATCTGTAACTACTTACTCAGAGAATTTTCTAAAGCAGTAAATACAATTTTTAATTTAAGGTTACCTATGCCGAGTTACAGAGTGTCCGGTGAGTGATCTGCCATACTTCATTTTTGGGTATAACCGAATACCACTTTTAAAAAAAACCTTTAGATGAACATGTTGCCTATTTTAAAAATTGAAGGGGCAAATGTTGTTTCTAAAAAAATTCACGTAATTTATTTTTTTGAAAACTGAACAAATTTTCTTCTTATGATTTTTTGCTCAACTTGAAAATTGAAGGAGCAACAAAAAAATTTGTTCCAAAAAATATCTAAAAAAATTAACCAATCTAGAGAATGCACAGTACGTTGAAAACTGAAAAAAATTTGTTCTGAAGACTTTTTTCCCAACATCAAAAATAAAGGGGCGACGGGTCATTCAAAATTAAGAAAATCTGAAACTTTTTTGAATCTCAATTTTTTAAATGACCTGTAACCCCTTCAATTTTGATGTTAGGCAAAAAGTCTTCGGAACAAAATTTTTCAGTTTTCAACGTACTATCCGTTCCCTTGATTAGTTTGTTTTTTAGAATTTTTTCAGAACAATTTTTTTAGCCATTTCAATTTTAAAGTTAGCCAAAAAGTCATTAGAAGAAAATTTGTTCAGGTTTCAGAGTACTATCCATTCCCATGATTGAAAAAAACATGATTTTTTTGGAAACAGGATTAGCCCCTTCAATTTTTAAGATAGGCAACATGTTTATCTAAAATTTTTTTGTGGTACCCGATTATATCTAAAAATGAAGTACTTGCATGGATTTTGGCTCGAACCAAATTTAAAATTTCGGAAATTGATTCGATCGAATTCTAACTCCAGCCACTCGACCATATCAAGGTACAAGACCCATTTTGGGAATTATACGTGAGTTTGAGCAAGCATTTTAATAATTTTTTTCAAACCGTAGCGATTTCAAAAATAAGATAAACGCACGAAATGGTATATTTTCGAGTCAAATAACGTATTAATTCCACGAACTTGCCGTATAGGAACCCTGGCTTTGGTAACTTTCCTTTCATCCTGTACGTGACTAGAAATTTTTATGAAAAAAAAAAACGAATATTCGACATTCGAGATATTTTACAGATAACGAAATACGAATTACACGAGGAAAAAATAACATACCTAGGTTGTGTAGACGGGAAGACAGCGAATAGGATAAGAAGATTACCATCGACGTTATTTTACAATAAATGCGCCAAAAATTAGTGAGTTTGCCTTGAAAAATTCAACATTGAAGCATGAAGCTTGTACTTAATTAAGGTATAAACATTTATAAATGCGATACTTTGCCTATATGAAGTGCATCTCGTCGATCACGATGAAAAAAAAATTCTAGAGAAAACGTCGCAATTTTTCCACCAATTCAGCAATACTACGAACACTCGAGAATGATTTTTGACGACAACGAGATCTTGATCAATTTGAGTACGTACTTCGGGAACATTCTAGACTGAATATGAATACTGCGGGTATAGAAGTGGCTTTCACCTATATAGAATGAATTTTTAAAAATGAATTTTCGCTCAACGTATCTAGGTATCTATAAATCTAGCCATAAACGACTCGTTGCTTATCGTCGATCGGATACCTATCTATAAAATAGGTACGGGTACTAAAACGAGTGCATTCACCGAGGCTGCGATACAAATAACAGAGGCGGATTCGGAATTATATTTTATTCGTACGTCAAAGCGCGCAAATCGAGCGTAGACTAACAAACCTGTACATTATTAGCTTGGTCGAGGCGAAGTAGTCGCCGCAGAAAAATAAAAATTGCAACAAAAAATTCAATATCTGTAAGGCTACGCCTTCGATGTCTGCCTTGGTTGAATAACCGGACGCAAAAAATTCGTTCAACTGGATAACGTTTGGATGGTAATTTTAGCCAGAATACGAAAAACACATTGTTGATATTATCTCGTACTTATACAGATTTCCTCTCCTTTTCTACCAGCAGTATACGTAATCTTACGAAAGAATTGCGCACATTCGTTATTTTTTTCTCATTAATTCGTATTCCAACGAGAGCAATGTAGCGTAAAGATTAATACAGGTACGAGGAAGTCACCATATCACCGGTTTCCTACTAATACAAGCGATATGTGCACCTATTTTATGTAAATAGTTCATCAACACGTACATATACCTAATTACGTACCAATAGTCCCTGCGGTTAGCTCGGGCATACTGCACTTTTTGAACACGGCTTGAAATGTGGTTTTTATTTTAGTATGACCCAAAAGAAAATTTTCGAGAAGTTGAGACGTCAAAAATTTCTCTTAAGGGTGAAGAGAGAGGAAGGGGGTTCCATATTTTTTCACATGAAGGCGTTGGGGTAAATTTGGTGTCATTTTCATATAATTCGACCCTTCTGAACTCGGATCTGCGATTAGTTTTCCGATCTGAAGAGTAGAATTCGCACAATCGTATGATTTGTGTCGCGAAAAGAGGCCAATTTTGAGGAAAAAGAGGTAAAATTGCAATTTTTTCATCTTGAGACGAGTAATGTGGTTCAAATAAGGTTTGAAACCAGTTTTTTATGTAATTCGAACCTTTTGAATTTGAATTTGTTATTGTTTTCCCGATAGGAAGTGAAATAGTTTCTTGATCGTCGCTTTTTGGTAGTAAAAAACAGCCAATTTTCGCTAAAATCGACTCAAATTCGCAATTTCCCATCATCTCAACCCAATACCTCGAACCAATCCTGGTATGAAACCATTTCTAGACGTAATTCGAACCCCTTGAACACGATTTTTTGATTAGTTTTCCGATTGGAAGTAGAGAATTTTCTCAATCGTGAAATTAGTGTAGTGTAAAACGCCCAATTTTCGCCAAAATCGACATGAAATTACGATTTCCAATTTTTCTAAACACTACACGTCCTCCCAATTGCGGTATAAAATCTTTTTTTTTTGTCCATTTCGAACTTTTTGGACCCAGAGAAAGCACCAACAAAATTTTTAGCTTTTGGGACCAGGGGTGCGGTGACCCTCCCCCCTGAGTCAACGATGAGTGCCCCCCCATTCTCAAAGCACGCCCCCAAAGAAAATGAGTAAGCACCCCCCTCCCCCTCCCAAAAAATATGAATGAATGAATATTGCCCGAGCGAAGCGAGAGCGGAATTTTTTATAAAAAATCATAATTGAAACTGCAAAAAATTGCTATGTACATATTCTTCATTGAGTATTGAAAATATTTTCTACTTCATGTTGAAATGGGATGGCGTGAATTGGGATATTTTGTGGACTGAATCCAAAATTGAGAAAAAAATTTTTAGGGGAAGGCCTGAAGCGTAACTAAATAATTGTAGGCATAGTGATGTGATGAGTTGGCCCGAGCGAAGCGAGGGCGAATTTTTTGAAAACCTATTGAGGTGGGGTGGGGGTCCGGTCTCATTATAGGGGGGGTGACTTATTATAGAGGGATCCTTTTAAATGAATTTTTGCCAAGTTATACTCGTATTTTTATTTTTTTTTATTTAAAATCGAAATTTGTAACTATTTTTTAATTAAAGTTTTATTCTTGGCAATTTAATAAGGCCCCCAAAATTTTCAACGATGAGTTGCTCATCAAAAATATGCCCTCACCCCACTCCTGCTTGGGACTCCGGGGGGTGAGCCATGGCTTCTCAAAGTAGGGACTTCTTTTTAAAAATTGATTCAGCCTCTTCAAGTCGCATGAAGCTAAAAAAATGTTTGGAACATTCTCAACTAATCAGTTACAACTTTCTTTAGTTTTAACAAAACTGGAGTTTTTTTTCGTATTTTCTACAGGGTGACCGAAAAGTAGTTCCCCCAAAAAAAATGCTTAGCAAAAATTCCCTAATTAACTTATCCAAAAAATTTCAACTCTGGCAGCATCCTTGGTCCATTACTATTCGAAAACAGGCCTCTTCAAAAATTCTCAATCATTTTTGAATTTTTTGTGAAGAATAATTTGATTTTCGCTTACAATGCTATAGCTAAACCTAGTCGAACGAAATTTAAAAAATGCGTGGAATAAAATCTAAGAATTTCTGTGGATAGGTGACGAGTTCCTCAAAATCTTGAATTGAACCCTGTTAATCTGAAAACAGTGCATTCAATTTTGAAATAAGGAGGATTACATTTCAGCGCTTTACAAATTGGAGTCAGGTGATTTAAATCAGCATTTTTGAATTAATGGTCTGGGTTAAGGGAAAAATTGCGCAATATTGAATTTTTTTGGGTTATAAATTATACAGAGATTAGAAGACGATCTATATTAGTAGAATATGACCAAAAAAATTTACCCTATCAATAATAATTTTTTTACCGAAATTTAAAATTTTTTGGGGGAAGTAATTTTCAATCACCCTGTATGTGTAAAATCCATTCGCCCCTGAACGCCGTACTTTCCACGAGGGCGCCGTGGAAAATTTGACGCATCTGCACGGGCTTAATACGACGTGTGGTCAGTTTTAATTTTTCCCTACAATTCGGGAAACTAATAAAAAAATCGTGTTCAGGAGGTTCGAATTATGCCTAAAAATGGTTTCATACCAGGATTGGTTCGAGGTTGCGGGTTGAGAAGATGGGAAATAGCGATTTCGAGTCGATTTTAGTAAAAATTGAGCGTGTTACACTACACTAATTTCACGATTGAGAGAATTCTCTACTTCCAGTCGGGAAACTAATCAAAAAATCGTGTTCAAGAGGTTCGAATTATGTCAAAAAATGGTTTCATACCAGGATTGGTTCGAGGTATTGGGTTGAGAAGATGGGAGCGAATTCGAGTCGATTTTAGCGAAAATTGTCTGTTTTTTACTACCAAAAAGCGACGATCAAGAAACTATTTCACTTGCTATCGGGAAACCAATAACAAATTCGAATTCAGAAGGTTCGAATTACATAAAAAAACTGGTTTCAAATCTTATTTGAACCACATCACTTGATACAAGATGAAAAAATTGCAATTTTACCTCTTTTTCCTCAAAATTTGCATTTTTTCGCGACACAAATCATACGGTTGTGCGAATTCTACTCTTCAGATCGGAAAACTAATCGCAGATTCGAGTTCAGAAGGCTCGAATTATATGAAAATGACACCAATTTACCCCAACCTCTTCATGTGAAAAAATAGGGGTAAACCCCCTAAAACTCTCCCCCCTCCACTCCTAAGAGAAATTTTTGACGTCTCCACTTCTCGAAAATTTTCTTTTGGGTCATACTAAAATAAAAACCACATTTCAATCCTCGTTCAAAAAGTGCAGTATGCCCCCGTTTTTTCATGCTAACCGCAGGGACTACAATAAACATTTTATACTGATTCTCAACCCTTCCCCTCCCCTTCCTCCAACTCTGAATAATTATTCGCGTACGTATACCTTCTCGAGGTACCTATGGTATTTCACAATACACCTCAGTAAAAAATAAAAATAGGTACCTTGCTTCAGAACTGGCGCAATACGTGTGTATTGTGTGGGTATTGTAAAAATCATCCTATATGCATGTATTTCATATTTTTACCTATATTATATGTACCATTATGACTCCTGGTCGAGGTTGCGGTCTGAATGACATAGTTATAGAAGTTAATGCATGTTTGTATACTCGCGCAATTATAAGTTGAACCGACATAATACACTGTACACCACATACCTACATTGTAAATATTTTGTTCGAGTTGATCAACCATCGAGTTATTTCTAAACGCGAAAGTTTATTTATTACTGGGGAATTACTCGGGTGAAAAAAAATACCGTTGGAATGGATTCGAATAGGAACTGCAATTTTAGTGCATACAGTAGGTTATTAGTTACCTATTGTGCAATACGAGAATGCTAGGTTGCGCTTTTCAGAATTGATACCACCATCATGCGTGGTCATTTTTCGGTACTCAGTGGATATGAAAATTGTTTACTCACTGGTAATTTTTCTGCCTCTACATTCGATGACCATTTGATCATGGTAATGAAGTGACCATGCCTCAGCAGCAGATCGTTTTGGCCTTTTTTATTCAAAAAATGAACGAAGATAGCCAGATATTCGCTTTCAAGACTCAAAAAGACCTGCCAACAAATTCACTTCTCCTAGCTCGATTTTTTTCTCCTGTCTAGTTGCCCTTGAAATTTAATCATGTTCAGAAAATGTTGACTGAATATTTTTTGCCAAAAATTATTTTAATATATGTAGAAGATATCTTTATCCGAAAATACCATTGGTGTCCTCTTTTCAACTTTATCCCATTTTCCAGGAACATATAAAAAATCATTTTTGTGGGGTTTTCAAATTTTCTGTACAGAGTTAAAAAAAATCACTTTAAATGATCTAAGTATAAAAGATTGATACTTGATCTAAAAAAAAATCACCGATAGCAATTTTTAACTCTTACTTCAACTAAACAAAAACACCACGATACATCTTTCTTCACTTCTGAAAAATAGCATATATTGGAGGGAGGAGGTGAGACTGATGAAAATCGTTGCTGTCGATATTTTTTGGGGGAAAACGAAAATCTAGTGATGAGCAATAATCGATTATTCAGAAATTTGAAAATAATCGAATCGATTAGGTATTTAACCAAAAATAATCGATTATTTTCAACTTTACACGTGGATATGTTTTTTCCGCTGGAGGTAATTCCAAAATCGCGCGAGACCATATTTTGCGCGACGCTGACTTTTAAAAACAAATTTTTATATTTTCGAAATTAACATATATCAGAAAGTCAGACCCTAAAAGTTACCAAACATTTTCCAAGTTTTCCAAGTTTTTAATTTTATTTTGCGCGATGCTGACTTTTAAAAACATAATTTTGTAAATTTTCGAAAGTAGCTTAATACCTATCAGAAAGTTGCAACAAAATTCCAGAAGGTCTCTAAACACCTGAAATAAAATTGCTAGGCAAAAAAATAATGGATAGAAACATAAGCGCACCCAGAAATTATCTAAGGGAGGGGCTCAGAATTCGGAAAAAACAGGAAAGATGAAATTTCGATGAAAAAATTTGGTAACTTGTTATTTGAGTGGCGCTGGCGTGTTCAGGGTATTTTCAGTAGGTTGATAATTCATAAACGGATTTAGGCCAAGAAAAATTAAAAAATCACGAAATTTCTGTTATTTTTCACTAATTTTTCGGTCAAAATTATTTATTTATTCTAATAAAACTGGAAATTGATTGAGAAATCAGTGATTTTTGACCGAAAGATCAGTGAAAAATCATCAATTTTTAAAGTAGAAGGATTGGGCAATTTTTTTTTGAAAAATCATGTTTCAAGAGCAAAAAAAAATCAAATTTTTGTAATAAAAAAATATCCTGTCCGAGCTTGAGGAGGGGGGGGGCTCGAGCCTCCCGAGCCCCCCCCCTGGGTGCGCTTATGCATAGAAATACCAATCATAGAGTTTCCTCCACCAATGTTGTTAGGAAAAAACATATCCATGTGAACAACATTTCCTTTCACAGGAAACTTTACTTCATTTTTTTTATTATTACTTTGGGAACAGCTGAGTTAACTTTTCTGATGGAAAATTTAGCTTGAAACAAATTTTGTCATGACTTTTCTCTCAGACCCTTCATTTTGGTTTTACAGCTGAAACATCTGTTACCTCAAAAATTAATGCCTTTCTTACTATACTCTCTCATTCCGTATCAGTGAAAAGTCACTGATTCACTGATAAACAGTCAGAATTGCAGCACAATAAAATTCAGTGAAATTCACCCAAAGAATTTCACAGATTTTTCAGTGAATTTCATAAATATCACTGAGTTTTCAGTGAATTTTCACTGATTTCCAGTTGCTTTCAGTGAAAAAAATTTCACTGATTTATTACTGTGCTGCAATTCTGAATGTTTTCAGTGTTTTTTGATAAATTTCACCGATTCAAAAACGAAAGAGTAGAGTAGTGCACAAGTTGTGAGGTGTAACATTTAATATTTGGTAGGTTTTTTTTTAGGTTATTCGGAATAAATCAAATTTTTGTTTAAAAACGACTAATGTTGAGGCGCCCCCCCTCCTCTGAAAAACAAAAGAATGGAACATCATCAAAAATGGTCTGATTTGTCAAAAATTACATTTTTTTGCAAAAAAATTGAAAAAATCGATTATATGTACCTATTTTTTAAAAATATAATCGATTGATGAGTTACGTTTTCCTGCATCTAATCGTACGTATATTTTTAAGGGACCCATCCCCCAAAGTTCTGAATGCTTTCCACCGGTTCTTCGTAAACATGTGAACCCGATATATTTTCACAATTTGCACCCTTTCCCCTCTTTCCTACTTCAAATTTGTCGAAGAGAAAACGTGGCGAGAAAAATAACAATTAGGTAGTATCAGTTGCAAAATTTTAAGAAACTTTCTTTAAATTCTTTGATTATTTCTTTTTAAACTTATTTCAAGCTGTCGAAAGGAAGTTGTGGAGGTCTGAATCTCCTACCTTCCTTTCTCCTTCTTTCCTTCTTCGAAAAATCATATGCCCCCCCCCCTCACATCAAGTATCAAATATTGTATGTGCCTACCTATTTCGAGTTAAAAACATATTTTTTGGATGGAATTTTATCTTAGATGTTTCATAAAATTATAATGGCGTTAAAATCTTTTAGAATTCGTAGCAATTGTTGAGCATTTTTGTTTCTATTTCAAATGTGTTTTTTTTTTTGTGAAAAACAATAATTCTGTCTCCGATGTAAGATTATGAAAAGGGGTGGGGGATTATTCGAATTTCACGTAGATACGTATATGTAGTGAAGTACCTGTTATTTTAAAACGAATTGAGATCTTTGAGAATTCTAAAACGGCAGAATTTCGAGAGTATGTACCGTTAATGATATCCGAACGAGAAATTCTTATCATTACGAGCCTTGCTAATCAGATTTGTCACAATGTTTTTGAACCATCGTATCGCATCGATAACCTAGCTTCAGATAGTGTAGGTAAGGTACCAAGCACGCGTTATTTTCTCAAAAAAGTGAAATTTTCTCATTATTAGAAAGACGTAAGTTGGTGAAGACAATGAAAGGCTGCGTATAACGCTTTTATGCACATGTTCTTTATATGCATTGAACCTTGGACCAAAACGTAAATAAAAAATTTACACCGCGATAATTCGGTTATTAATAACGCTCCTGAATTTCTCTTTAATTTAAAAAGATCGCAACTTGTATGTTTGTGTGAAATGAATAGACTCCTGTCATGTATGTAAGGGAACCTGGGAGCTGGGACATGATGCACCAAAGGGCAGAAATTGGCCTATTGTCGTCTGTGATGTCGTTGAACAAATTTTTCTGACTGATTTATAGATTGATTATTTTGCACCATGAAACAGAAAAAAGTTGCAGGTCTGACGGAGTATTTTGTCAATGAGTTATTATCAATTATGTGATTTTGTGTTATTTGAGTAAAATTTTCAAAACGTGATTTTCGTGAAATATTTCGTTTTCGAGGTTTGAAAAAAATTGAGGTAAATTTTTTTGTAAACCACATTCAATTACCTAAGTATATCGAATGGTGTATTTGGTTGGTAAATTTCCTCATATTTTATTTCCAGTACAGTGAGTTTAAAAAAATAAGTGTTTTGGTGGGCCGAGTTGCAAATTGAAAATGGGTCATGTTGTAAACATTGTTTTTAAATGCGATTTTTTTTTTTTTTTATTATTAAATTTTTATTATACTGGGCGTGTGTAATTGCCAAGATTTTTACGCCCAGTGTGGAGAGAGGTTAGAAAGAGGGAGTTGGAAAGAGGGGGTTATATTTGGTGTTGGAGTTTAAGTTCTTTTAATCTTGGAAAAGTCACTCATGGTTTTACAAATGCTTCAATTGATATTCTTGCGATATCTTTTCCAGAATGATATCACATTTTTTCTTCAATTTTCAGTTGATAGGTATATCAAAAATTTGTCAGAAATATTGAAAAATCAACCAAGGCAGCTGAAATTTTGATTGAGGACTGAGAAGGCTTCAGAACTCCTCTTTTCAAAAATTACACTTTTCTGAATGTAATTGAGTAAATTTGACAGAAAAATGCATGATTTTTCATCATGTCTTTACTGTTTGAATCTTGCCCCATGGAATTTTGCAGGCCGTTTTTTAAGTATAGGTATATTATAAAGTTCTGGGAAATTTCTAACCCAGTAAAAAAAACTTCTCAGGCAATCATTTCGATTTTACCAAGTAAATATTTACTTCAAAACCAAGGAAAATACAAAAATTCTGAAATTTTATTTTAAAAATCAAATTGAAAATTACAAAAAAATAGTAAAAGTAATACAAAAAATTGACTTTTTGAGTAGATATGAAATTTTTTTGGACAAATTTCATAATTTTCCAACTTGAAAAAATTTATAATTTGTACCTACATATATTTTTCGAAGTAGGGAAAATTGAACAGTTGTACTTTCGTGATTTTTACTTACATGAAAAAGCAAAATTAATTTTCTAGGGGAAAATTTATCATTTTTGTATCCATATTTTTTCAAGTTGAGAAAATTGAACAGTTCTGCATTTTTGTTGTTTTTTTCTCTAAACATATATTTAAAAAAATCAAAAACTTTAGCCTCGCTGCGTTCGGCCTTTTTGTATTTCTCCTTCCATAGTTTTATAATACTTCATCGAAATCGTATAGGTACAATTTTTTTCCCCCTATTTTCCCTCAAAATTATTTCAACTAATTTTATTATATTTTTTATCCCTAAAACTTATTTTCGGTGTTAAGTAATCAAATTTTCTAGAAGTTTTGGCCTCACTGCGCTCTGCCTTGTCGTATTTCTACTTTTTTAAAGTAGAAGTGGCCGAGTTTTTATTCAGGTTTATCAATTCAGAACATTATTTTGTTGCACTTTGAATTTGAGATTTATAAAATTTTCACGTTAGCTTCGCTCGGGTAAAATTTATCTCCCTCATATTTACAATGAAAATACAAAATTTTATTTATAAAATTATAATTTTTCTTGAAAATTTTTTTCCTTACTTCACTCGGGATAAATCAACAATTTCGTAAGTTTTTTCAACTTTGATGAAATTAATAATTTTGAAAAAATATGGTAACTAACTTGGAACAAGCAGTGAAGCAAACGAGGGAGGGAGGAGATTAACTCCTTTAGAATTAATTGATTATCAAAATTTTCAATCATGTTCGCCGCCATCTACCTTCCACGTAAAATGTAGTTGGTTTGAAGTCCAGGCAAGTGAGTAGTGAAAAACAACATTGTGAGATTAGGAGGGGAGGGGGGGGGGTAAAAAGTCTTAATGATGTAGGTATAATATACTGAGTTGGGAAAATTGAAAATCTTGAAAAAATTTCACCGGTTTTACCCCCCCCCCCCCCCCCCGGCATAATTCCTTCGAAACATCACTAGGCCTAACATCTAAGTATGCGATGTGCCAAACACGGTATGAACCACCAGCGCCCCCTCCTCACAGCCCTCTCCCTTCTCCAAAAGTTTCCCACGCAGCAAAAATTACTTTAAAAATGGCCTGGAATTTTGCATCTTACTTCATATAGGGCACGATGAAAAAAAATTGAAAAAATTCTGTACGGTTGAAACCAAAAAATTTTTTTTAGCGAAATAAAAGGAAAATGTTTGAACCTTGATTTGTTACAGAAATCAGAAGATTTGGCCAATTTGAATAAATTTGGCAGGACATTTGGTCTAAGATGGTGCATCATGCCCCAGGTTCCCTTTCTTACTGTGCAGTTAAATTTGGCTGCTTTGTCGTGAAATTTCATTTAGCTGATGAGTTGATTGGGGTTCTCGACTTACTCAACCTTCAGACTTCACAGTTATAGACTTCATTACCTATACGTTTTATGGTGCATGCCTAGATTTGAAGGTGTTTTGGTAAATTAGTTGAACATCTATTTATATTTTGATGGTCTGGTGGAATAGAAAAAGTTTCCAAAAAGGTATTCGACATTCAACTAGTTGGACAACGAATAGGTAATTGTTTCATAAACTCGATTAGCTGTGCACTGTGCAAAAACGTAACCTCGAAGTAGATAGATAGGTACTTAAAAGTATAGTTATGATGTATATTGTTCAGTTCCTTGAGAAAAAAACAAACTGAGACTACATCATACGTACGAATGTGTAATTTAATGATGAAATTTACTACAATTGAGTCAGCAAAGTTTTTTAATTGATTTTACATACCTACTTATTTTTTTGGCAATCTAGGTGGGAAAATTCTAATTACCTACCCAAATTATGACATTCGTGTGCAAATAAATTTATATTCAGGTAGGTATAACTGATAGGTACTTGGTAACTAAGTAAAAGAACAAAATAAAAATCATTATTACCTGGGTCAAATGATAAAAGATGACATTTCACGAATTACGAAATCAAACAGCATATCGTTTCAATAACACCACAAACTTCATTCTATTCGAAAAAAAAATCAAAATCGCGCAGTCGTTGAGCGAGGTATATTAAGTAAGTATTTTGTAAGTCGAAAATACTTAAACTATAATAAGTAATACGAATACGAGCACGAATCAACGACCGATTCTCCGTTATTCACAATACACCAAGCGGCCGTCGTCTGCACTCTAAACAGATACAATCACAAAAAGTTATGAGGATGAAGCTGAACAACAGCGAACGAGCTCGCGACGACTTGAGAGACTCGACACAGCGAGAGAAGAGAGAGAAGCGAAAGGATAATCGTGCTCGGTGCCACCTCACCGCACCGTTTTACCGCCGGTGCATACGTACCGTTTGTCACGTCACAACCCTTCATCTCACCTTTTTTCTTTCTCTCCATCTCCACTAATTAAGAAAAGTACCAACAAATAATCATTTATCTTACCGAACCGCTTCCATCATTAATGGCATGGCAACCGGCGGCTCGGCTCATTCATTATTCTCATCATCTGCGTACAGGTACAATACAGTACATTTCAAAACGCATCGATTAATTTTATTCGCGTGGCTGTATAGTAGTCTCATCTAATTGAAAATTTAAGATACTTAGTAGGTACTAGGTACTCTCTAAACTCGGAGTACATACTCTCGATGAAGCTTATAGTTAGAGCAACTTGGAATATTAAGAAACGTTTGTCGATTTTTGATGATCTAGGATCTGGAATATTGTCGTTATTAACATTGGGCTGTGATTTCATTTACAGGTATGAACAATTAATTCGAGAGAACCGATTCAAATTGATTCATTACGAAAAATGAAAAAAATAATTACAACTGGAATCGCAGAGGTGAGTAAACTTGATACTTGAATTTACTATGTATAGCTATAATCTAGCAGGGTGTCCACTTTCTGGAAAACCTGGAAAAGTCAGGGAATTTTAAGAGTCTGGAAAAGTCAGGGAATTCTGAAATTTTCGATGGAATTTTGTAAAAATTTAGAAGAAGGATAAATCATCTGTCAAGTATTTTTCTGTTCATTTTATCGTAAATTTTTTCCCCTCGTTCCGCTCAAGCCAAATTGTTTCATTCCTTATAGTCCAGGCAAATAAGAGAAAAAATGTACCAAACCTCCCAAAAATTAAAGCCTGATTTTTTTCGCGTTTTACGTTCTTAATGGTTCACTACACAACATACTAAAATGGACACCCCACAACTATCCGCTACCCACAGGGGAGGGGTAAATGTCCGCTGAAAACCGGTTTTTCGTGAATATCACCCCAAAAAAGCCTCAAAATTGAAAAATACTTATGAACAATCTTGTTCTACGTGTGGTTTCCTATCAGAATGTTTATGTGTTTTTTCAAAAACACTCACTTCCTTAGCCAAAAATTAAGGGTAAAAACACCTATTTTTCAACACTTTACAGCATTTTTGGAAAAAATCGAAACTTTTGTGAATATCTCCTCAAAAAAGCCTCAAAATGGAAAAATGGTTATGAACAATCATGTTCTACGTGTAATTTCCTATCAGATAGGTTCGTTTTTTTTTCGAAAACACCCGTTTCTTTGCCCTCGAAAAAAAACGAACCTGTCTGATAGGAAATTACACGTAGAACAAGATTGTTCATAACTATTTTTCAATTTTGAGGCTTTTTTGAGGTGATATTCACGAAAACCCGGTTTTCAGCGGACATTTACCCCTCCCCTGTGGGTAGCGGAAGGTTGTGGGGTGTCCATTTTAGTATGTTGTGTAGTGCACCATTACGAACGTAAAACGCGAAAAAAAATCAGGCTTTAATTTTTGGGGGTCAACTCCTTAAATTCCTGGACTATTAATAGATGTGAATTTTTTAATTTGGTATTTGTTGACTACATTGAATAAAAAAATTGATATTTGCAGGCCCGTAGCAACGGGAGGCCAGGGGGCGTTGCTCCCCCTCTGGAGCAGTATTTTACCCCTCCTGGAAAAATTTGTTAAAAACCCCTTGTAAAAAATCAAAATATGAAAATGCTGCATTTAAGTATAGAATCCTTCCATTTGGTCATCTGATTCCATACGCTCAAAATTTCGATCAGAATCAATTTCCATTCAAAATGTTGAAAAAGTTGAAAATTCTACTCGCTTTAAATTCTTTAATTCTAGTAAATTTCTCATTAAAATACCAAGTTTGTTAAAATCTCATCTCAAACGTTAGAATTTTTAGAAATCTTGACAAATACTCAATAATTCTCATAAATTATTCTAAACAAATGGTCTTTTTTTACAATGTTGTGGAACTTTAATAACTTTTGAGATGAATTTTTACAATTTTGATCCAGATTGGGCCATATTTCGGTAGTTTTTTTTAACTCACATTTAAAAAATTGAAAAAATGAATACCTAAGGCTGGATAATTTATCAAATTCTGAACCAGCATAGCGTGATTTTGGGCAGCAACCAGCAATACTATGCCTACCATGACCTTACAAATTTTTCAAATTTTTTATCTTTATAAAAAAAAATTAAAAATTGGAACATTGATCATTGATGAAAAATGCTGTTCGGTTCTTTGAATGTAAAGAATATGAATTGGAGTGGATGAAAGAAACAGATTTTGAATTTTGATGAAAATTGATGAGATAGTTTACTTTGAGTACTTACTTACTGTTCGATAATTTCTCAAAAATTTTCGAGCCCTCTCTTCAGTGACGCATGACGTACCGAAGGCATTTCCCGGGAGGGGGAGAAGAGGTGAAAATCCCAACTCAAATTTTCAAAATTCCCAACTACATATAGCCGATATCAGGCTTCCGGTGGAGGGAGTGAGATTCAAATTTGCTAACCAATTTTTCTCAAACTTTTCCGGCTGATTTCTTAAAATTTACATGTAAGTACTAATTTTTCCCAAAGCACGTGAGTTTTTTTGATTTTGTTACTCGTTTTCATCATTTTTGCGAGCTTTTGAAGTTTTCACAACCCATCATAAGACCATTTTTGAGATAAAAAATCTGAATAAATTTTTCATTGGTTACTTCAAATTTCTTTTTTTTTCAAACCTAATACAAGCAAGCAATCTCATAAACTTTACTTCATGAAAAATCGACTGCTTCTATACTTTAAAATTATTAAAGCAGAAATATACTCGTATGTATTTTTAAATATCAAAAATAAGTTTTAAGGAGAACAAGAAAAATTAAATTAATTGGAATAATTTTGAAGAAAAATGCGAAAAAATCTCTTCAATTACAAGTACAACTAAACAATTTTTTTAGTTGACCAGTGAAATTTCTTAAAATGACAAGGTACCCAATTAGTTATTTTTTTCCTTAAAAAAACATAAATTTCAACGGCCTAATTCTTAGCTGGGAAAATGATCAATTTTCATTTGGGAAAAGTTGGGAAAATGATTAATTTTCCCAAGTAACAAGTGAAAATTTTGTTGATTTCCGACTTTTAAAATAGGTAACCATTTTATTTATTAATTTTTCATTTAAAAAGTAAATACCAATGTCCCAATCGTCCTCACTGACATTTTTACTCATCACTTGGGAAGATTACCAATTTTGATGGGGAAAATTACCTATTTTGAGTTCGGAAATTAACCATTTTTGAGGTGGGAAAATTACTAATTTTGAGTCTAAAAAATTAATCCCAACTGTCCAATTTTCCCAACTGATGTGTTGAAATGTTTAATTTTCCCAACTCAGCACAAGTAAATAATTTCCTCAGGGGAAGCTCCCCCCCCATCGGTATGTCACTGCCTCTCTCTTCTTCTTACTCCGAGAAAAACAAAACTAGGAGCAGTATTTCTACTAAAATCATCAAAACATTTTTCCTAATGATTAAGAAAATTTTACTTTGATTTTGAAGATTTTGAGTGAGTAATATGAATTTTTTAAAAAGAAATTCTTGTAGCTTGAAAAATGAATATAAATTTTTTGTGAAATGAGGGTTGAGGGTATCATTTAATTTGTCTCATTTTTTATTGCCCCCCCCCCCCCCGAGATGTCATTTGATACCCCTTCAAACCCATCCTGACTACGGGACTGGATATTTGAATGCATATCTTCGTCTATTAAATGTGACCCGTGCAGGGACAGGGTACCTAAAGTCGGAAAACATAATTTTGAGTTAGAGACAAAAATATGAAAAATGGGTAATTTTTTTTCCGCTTTTTTAGGTAGTTCAGACCTCTACGCAGCTTTAAACGTGTTTTTTCGATTATTTTTTTTTTTGAAAGTCATGATTTTTTCTAATTTTTAAATGTCTCTATCTCACCGAAAAATTGACTTAGGATGCTCATCCAGGTCTTAAAATGTTCCGCATAGTCTCCCCTATCATTTAATCCAAAAAACTCATTTTTGAAAAATCCGACTTTAGGTACCTTTTCCCTGCACGGGTCACAAATTATAAATTTTTTAAAAAATGCACTCGCCACGCTCAGGGGTAATAATTATACTAAAGTACACTTGATATTTCCGATTTTGAGTCATACAAGTCGTACAAACATCATACTTTTGACTAAAAATGAGTAGGTAATTTTTTCCATTTTCCTTCCGTTTACTCAAGTCTGAAAACGACTTGAAAATCCTCGTTTTTTGAGCTGCTTTTTTACTGGAAAATTTCATTAAAAAACCTTTCAAAAATCTTGGTAAATATTTTCAACAGAAGATTTTTTTTAAATTGTACTTGCATTTCATCGTTACGATTTTCAATTTCTGGATAGGTACTTACTTAATATGAATCTTTATTTTGGAAAATTACTTCAAAAAAACACATATTTTTCTCCACCCCCACCCCCTTGGCTCAAGGATCAGAAGAGAAATGATCGTGGTTATGTGAACAGACCATCGAGGGGAACTCTGAAAAAAAATTGAGCGAAATCGGAAGACCCTACTTCATTTTTAGTTCGAGTTGGTATTACGCACATACCTATACGTAGGTAGCTTCCTTAAATTTTAATTTTGCTTCCTCGGTTCTCTTAAAAACATCAACATTTAAAACTAATTGAAATCGACCCGAGAGAAATTAATTCGTCGATGAAAATAAACTTGGCTATATCTTGAATTAATTTCAATAAGGAATCAGATAACCACTTTCGTGACAATTAGTTTTGAAAAACGTCATTTTTTCCTCATTACCAATGACGTGAATTGAAAAAATGTAGCGTCAATTTCAATCACGACGAGTGCCTATAAAGAATCTGTTTGGTTTATGCTTGAGTAAAAACTCGAATAGTCGGAACTCAAAAGTAAATATAGGCATCCGAATTCCAACACAATTATTAATTATTCCAATTTGCGCGTATATCTTCTACACAGCTTCAAAACGGGTGTCTTTTTATAGTGTGTAACAGCCAGACAAGCTAGCTTAGCTGTAATGTAATTGTACTATTCGTAGGTCTAAGCACTAGGTAAGGTACACGTTACGTAAGACTTTCTTCCTATTTAGCTAATGCGACCGTTACGAAAATTCATTTCACGTTCGCATTGTTCGTAATTAGAGGCATTATTTGATGTTATTCGTTGGTACCACGGAGAGCAAAACAACAATTCGATGCGTTTCCAACGAAAATCCACCAGAATCTCACATAAATGAGTGAAAATCGAGTATAAGCACTTTGTGCGGGGGCACTTCAAACAAATCGTGCCTATTTTCAAGATTTTTTATCCGAGTTACGAATCTGGTTGATTTCTTACGTCCAAAGTCCAGTCATATAAATGTGGATGGATCTAGCGATGTAGTGCATATAAACATGTAAGAATTTAGAATATGCAATGCATAAACAAAGCTACCTTTTTACAAAAGAAGTCTTAATTATGAAAAATTTTAATAATAACTATCAACCGTCGAACCGCCATGTAACCCAAAAAGTAGTCCATTACCTCGTCATTATCTTTCCTCGCTGAATTTTTCATTACACAAATTATAATTCAGCTAGCTCGGGGGAAGGGGACGGTGCGGGAGATCTTTTGCTATAAAAATTATCATGTGCGCGAATGGAATAGACATCTACGAGTATTTATACGAAAAATTTTTAAATAAGAACTGCATAATTAAGTTAATGTATTTTTTCTACCCATGCAAATTCCATTTTATTATTATGAAACTTAATAAGTCAGTTGGTAGGTAAGTGTGTCTTCGATGAAGAAAGTGGGGGAGAATGAGTGCAAAATTTCCGAATGAGAATTCGGCATGTAGTAAAAATTAAAAATACTTACCTACCCACATTAGTTGAAAAAGTTGCAGGATTTCCTCCTAGTGTTTTAATTAATTTTTATGAAGTTTTCACTTTTAAATGATTTTTTTTACGATCATATTATTACCATATTTTTAATCTGTGAAATTTCATAAGCATTGTGACGGAAATTAATACGAGAGAAATTGCATTATACTTATCGATTTTTACACTCAACTTTAGAAAATCGAAGCATTCGTATAAATCAATAAAATTTGAAAATTCTACGAACTGTAAGAAATTATCCTATTTTCATAATTCGTTAGAAGCTGGGATGAAAAATGTAGAAATTGATATGAAAATTCAAAAATCTGAGACTGTGTCAGAAGCTATCATAAATAATACTGTATAGAAATTGATACAAAAATTCAAAAATTTCATCTTGATGAAAAATTGAGAGAAAATGGTTTTTTTCCTTATGAAAACAGATGAATTTTCGTGATGAAATTTGAGATATCATTAGGGTTTTAAAAAATGATGAAATTTTGACCAAGAAATTAAGAATTTGAAAATCTGAGACTGTGTCAGAAGCTATGTAGGATGAATAATATTAAAATTCATACAAAAATTCAAAAATTTAATTTTGATGAAAAATTGTGAGAAAAAGGATTTTTTCCTTATGAAAACAGATGAATTTTCGTGATGAAATTTTGACCAAAAAATGAGAAATCTGTGACTTCGCCAGAAAGAAAAAAATAGAAAATAAAGGAATTAGTCAGTTCTCAATCGTACAAAAAAAGGCTTCCGCGCGAAATTCCTGTTAAAATTGATTTTATGATTGATTCTTGTTCTGGACACTAAAACAAAGAAATTGAGCCCGTATGCCCTTTTTTCCCCTCTCTTTTTCCCCAGGGTCCACCCCCAACATTTCAAACGCGTGTATTGCCTTATCTATGGGTCGTAATGAAAAAATTGTCAAACAAAAGTTGTTTCTCAGCACCTAATGTATATTTTCATCTCTCATCAAAATCCATTTTGGAGCAACTCCTGCCCTCCAAATTTTGAAATGAAACAGTTTTCAGAAAACTTCAAAATCACGTTTTCTTCATTTTAAGTGAAAAGTTTCAGAGATACGGCAAAATTTGTAATCACAAAAAGTATTCAGAATTGAATTTCCTTTCCAATGAGCTCTATCACGACCATTTTCACCAACTTTTCCCGACAGAGTGGATCTCTTCCCCTCCCCCGTATCTCAAAAGTTGGACCCACGAAAAAAAATTGAACGATTTTTGTTCTTCGATATCTAATGCATAATTTCATTTCTTATCGGAATTCATTTTGGAGCAAATTTTGTTCGTGGGTCCAACTTTTGTGAAAACGAGGAAGTGGCAGAGGTCCACTCTGTCGGGAAAAGTTGGTAAAAATTGTTGTGATGGAGGTCATTGGAAAGGAAATTCAATTCTGAATACTTTTTGCGATTACAAATTTTGTCGTATCTCCAAAACTGTTCGTTTAAAATGAAGAAAACGTGATTTTGAGGTTTTCTCAAAAATCTGGTTTGTTTTCAAATTTGGGGGGTTGGAGTTGCTCCAAAATGGATTTTGATGAGAAATGAAAATGTACATTAGGTGCTGAGGAACAACTTTTGTTTGAAAATTTTTTTCATTACGACCCATAGATAAGGCGATACACACGTTTGAAATGTTGGGGTAGACCCTGGGGAAAGGGGGAGGGAATAAAAAGGGCATACGGGCCTCATTTCTTTGTTTTAGTGTCCAGAACAAGAATCAATCATAAAATCAATTTTAACAGGAATAGCGCGCGGATGAACGATTGAGACCTGACTAAATTGGGACACAATAATTCTAAAATTTGTCAACTTAAAATTGATATAGATAAAAATGTGTATAAATAATAAGAATTTTCTGAAACTTGAGGTGATGACAATATTATGGTAATCGATCAAAAATTGTTTATAAATGGAGACATCTGTGATTAAAAATTCAAAATTTAGGAGTCCAATAGTTCTTAAAAAATTAAGCAAAGTTAGAGGAAATTTGATGGAAATTGATACCAAAAATAGTGCAGTTTGAAAACGTATACTTCAAAATTATTTTGATGCGTAATTGAGAGAAAATGGATCTATTTTTGCTTTGAAAATATTTAAATTTTCACTACGCAAATTTGATTAATTTTTTTTTGATTCTAAAATCGATTAAAAAATAGATTTGTGATCGCGCGAGACTGCGATAACCCTTCTACAAAGTACGAGAAATACGTACAATTTACCAAGTGTAATAAGCATTTACCCATAAACGAATCAATCTAAAAAAAAACATCATTCGTAATTTTCATTCGGAGTTGCACTTTTAGAAAATTTTCTAGATAACCCCCAATTTTCTAAAATCTCAAAACACTTAATAATAATAGTACATTTATTGTAAAAATTTATCTACATTTCTTTGTAAAATATTTAATAAAAAAAAAAAAGAAGGCTAAAAATAAATCTAACGTTTTATTGGAACAAAAGAAAAGACACACAATTATATAAAATGTGAAAAGGTAAACGGGAAAGGGGAAGATTTTTCCATTTAAGTATAAGATATTAGTTCGATTATAAATAGACGACTGACAGTGGCGGATATTGACAACAAAAATACGCCTAGAACATAAACTTATATGTATAAAATTTTATCTACAATTTTAAGTTTCCCAATAAAATTAAAAAGGAAAGCAAAGACGCCACGCAAAAAACACGAACTACCGCCCCTAGCAACTAACGCGTTATAAAATACACTGTACAAAAAAAAATAATATAACAATAATTGTAGGTACTTAGAACGATTTTTTTCAACTTTTTAAGACTATTATTGAAAAAGAGAAAACCGCTGAAAAAGTTTTATATCAAAAGTAATGTTATCGCAATGAGAAATGTACACATCGTGCGATAAAAAATAAAAAAAAAATGCAGCGTAATTCACTTAACTAGAACGAATACTCGACACAGTAACAGTCGCGCGAAACTTCAGGTAAACGAGCCCCCAGTCCCAAAAATGGCAACTCAATGCATTGCTTTACAGTTCATCGTGAGCCTAGAAAAATGAAAAAAAGGGTCAGTCGGATGCTGAAATAGTTGTGAGATTAGGTTCAGAGGCAGTTTACTCACTTCTTCGGCAGCTTCTTCTGGTTTGCTTTCGTCTTCTTCTTCTTCGTCTTCCTCATCGGCTTCGTCGACTTTCTTTTGTTCGGCTTTGCTTTCTTCTTCATCTTGAGCTTCCTTCATTTTCTTTTCTCCGGCCTAAAAAGAGAGTAATGATGAAAATGGTCGAGTTGAATTTGAAAAAAAATCGGTTGATGACGTCGTACGTACCAGCATTGGTTTCCATACAGTTTCACCAACTTCTTTGGCGTGTTTGACATCGTCGGTGATTAAGATGTTACCGAAAATGGTACCAGATTTGACTTGCCATAAATCGAAACCGAGAGTACAGACTTCTTCTTTCAAGTATAAGTTGGGATCTGGCGAATATTCGGGGTTGTCGATTTCCGGATGTACCCATACGCCCTATAAATAGAAACACGTTTTAGTTTCCTGCGATTTGTACATGTGGACGCGTTTAATTAACTTCTGATAAGCAAATAACAGTTGTGTAATGATAAGCAAATACGATGCCGACGTCGAAGCAACCATACAGGTGTTGTAAGGTTAACGATCCGCAATACGTACACGTACACACAATACGCATACACTATCGGTGATTCAGCACCATAGGCGACGATGCTTTTTTTTAAAAATGAACAAGCGGTGGATAATATTTACTTTGTAGTCAGGGTTATCGATTTGTTTTGGTTTCCATTCGCCTTTGTATTCTGGATTATCGATCATCGGTGGTTCCCATTCGCCGTCCATTTCATCGTCCCAGTCTTCGGGTTTTTTAGCTTCTGGGTCTGGGATGTGCATCGGCTTGTCCCAATCTTCGGGTTTCGTATCGTTAGGGTCATCGATGGTTGGTCTATCATCCCAATCTTCCGGTTTCTTGGCAGCTGGATCTTTGATTTTTTTCGGTGGTAAGAATTCCCAGTCGCTTTCCAAATCTCCGCTTTCTACTTTTTCGTTATCGATCAACACCTGTAAATTTCAAATTGAACGTGAAAATTTGAAAATCGAACGATTTCGAATGAAGGGTCGGAATTACTTACTTCGTAGGTGTTATCAGGATGTAAAATCAAAGTATATAAGTGAGTGAATACGTCATCCTTACATCTGATGTCTTTATTGATAAGTAGATTCTTTCCTTTGTAACTGAAAATAACGTGCACTTTCTTCGTACCGGGTCCGCAAATATCGGGTCCTGATTTATTCGAAGAGTAATGGTTAGCTCTCGGTATTTGATTATATCAAATTACGATACTAATATGATTTTAATGATTAGCTCACCGAACATAATCGAGTATGGAGATTCGCCGTGCATTTGTTTTTGGTCTAAGCTGCAGTCGAAGACTTTAACGTAGCCGCCACCGCAGTCGATTCCTTGTTCATGTTTTACCGTAAATTGGATAACGAGATCTTTACCTTTATTTGAGAAAGGCGGGAATTTTCTTGAGATTGCGTAGAATTTGGCATCTTCCGATGTTTGAATACCTAAAGGTAACATAAAAATGGTGAGATCGGTTCCCAACAGCAGTATAGTATTACTCTATCGTAATGTCTATCTTACCTTTGTCTTTTTCGGCATCGTTGAAGAATTTTCCGGACGTCAATTTAAATTTACCGAATTCTTTTCCGGGGTGTTCTGAATATATCCAGTTTTCCTCCCACGAATCTGTAAGAATATATGTTCATTATGAAATTATGCCATACTTGAGCGTTAAACTTCAGGATGGCCATTAGTTCTACAGCTGATAAAAAATATACGACTCGAGTTCGCTTACGTGTACCTTACGTGGTACTGATTATACGAAAAATACGTCAAATTTTTGAAATTTCTTTAAATTTTTAGACTTGGTAACCGTTAAAAGCTACTGGTAAACTATTAATAAACGATTTAAGCGATTTTTTGGCATAATATCAGAGAACTTTCGAGTACGTGGATATGGGAAGGAAAGCAATGGGTTGAGTAACAAAGTCTTACCGTCTGGAAATCGTTCTTCGAAATATACTTCTGACTTAACCACGGAACATATAAACAATACGGTGAATATATTAAACAATAGATACATTTTGTTCTTAATTTATAAGTATATTAACACAATTAAAGTAACCGGCTCCGTTAGATTAATTTACGGTCATACGGATAACACTCGATAGTCGACGAATACCGCAATTATTATTTTGTAGTCAATCACCTTCCGACAAATTCTGTTCCAAGCCAAATGGAAGTACTTCATTGGTTAATCCATTCCACCAATGATAACTCACCACGCTAAATTCTCTCTCTCATTTTCGTGTTTTGTTTTTCGTGATTTTCATAAAAGCTCGATTCGTTGAAAGTTCAAAAATGATAATATTTTGACATTTTTTGAACGATTATTGCTTTGTGAGAATTTTTTAGTAGTTTTTAGATTAATTTATAACCATAGAATATGTAAATTGAGTAGTATTTTACTCCAAGTGTTCGATTAATGTTTAAAAAAACAATGACAATAATATTTCAAGGTCATAATTTCAAATTTCAATAATTGGAGTGTTTTCCTTCGTTCATGAAAATGATCTTCCTCTTCCGTTCCTACCCCACAACTTCCTTCCTGATTACTACTGATAAATTTGATAAAAATTACGTTCATTCGATTACTTTTTAATTTTCTAATTTAAAATTGTCGTATAATTCGTTATTCGTGATAAAATTTTAATTTCAAACGAACCATTTTGAGATTAGACTGACAGACTATCCTAGATTATCATGAAGCTTTTATAAAATTCCATTTTTTTCCTATGACGTGTCGATGATCAACGAATTATTCATCATTGGTTTTTGGAATTGGAATTCTAAAAATAGCAATTTATGATGTATAATTTCTGAAGTATTTATTTCGCTGTCAGAAAATTGCATTCGATAAGAAATCTATCGGACAATTTTCCTTCTCTAGTTGCAATTACGTCTAGTCAGTCAAAACTCAACCGTCAATTTTTTGTCTATTAAGTCTTTGTTTCGTTGAAAAATTTTGAATTACGAACTTGAATTTTAAGATTATATTGCTCATCAAAAAATACTCGTTAGATGAAAATTGAATTTCATAAAATAATTCAAAAGTGCTCATATCCTAATTATTGAAAAATTCTACTTCGGCCTTCGTTTATATGATACATAACCTTGCCAGCTGATAGCAGCATCGTTTGGATAATTCCGTAAACAAGGGGAGTGGTTGATATAAACGTAAATTCGTCTGAATTAAACGATACAATCGTTGTGGAAATGAACAAAATTTAATTTCTCGGTCAATTTGTAATCGCGCGTATTAAAAATGAATTTCGAAAATCAGTACAATATCAAGAGTCCTGGTATGTATGATTTTGACGATTATCGCTGTCATGTTGAAATGATTCTATTTTACGATGTATTTCAGCGGTTAAACGCCTGATGAGGGAAGCTTTTGAAATGCGCGAGCCCACCGAAGATTATAGCGCAGCTCCAGTAGGTGATAATCTTTTCGAATGGCATTTTACTATCAGAGGTGCATCCGAAACTGATTTCGAAGGTGGTATTTACCATGGTAGACTCATTTTTCCTTCCGAATATCCGATGAAACCGCCAAATATTATTCTATTGACGGTAAGATCTCCTGCGGTATCGGCTGTTGTCCACATTTCTAACGTGTATTCCTTTCTTAGCCTAATGGCAGATTTGAAACTAATAAAAAAGTATGCTTGAGTATTTCCGGTCATCATCCTGAAACGTGGCAGCCTTCGTGGTGCGTCAGAACAGCGCTCTTAGCCCTAATCGCGTTTCTGCCGACTCCTGGTAATGGTACAGTGGGTGCTTTGGATTACTCATCGGATGAACGAAAAGCTCTAGCAAAAAAGTATTTTATCTCGCATAATATCCGCTGTGCTATCTAAGCCGATTCATTATCGTAATTCATTTTTAAATGTTTAGATCATCGGAATGGAAATGTCCGGAATGTGGTAAAATAACCGACCTATTACAAAATTCTGAGCAAGAAAAAGGTTCTATACTTCGTGATGATACCAAACAAGTATTAATTTTGTTGCATTTCTCCGGTATTTATATTGTTGAGAGATTTCTTCACACGTATATTTCTCATACAGGCTTCCGAAGCAACTGAACCAGATAGCAAACTAATTGACGAGTGTGTATTTTCTTCGGAACCTGAAACTTCCACAGACTCGGTTCTCAGTCATGAAATTTCTGAAGAAAGCCCCAATTTTAACAATCCGAATAGTTCCGATAAAACCTCACATTCGGAACCATCTGCGTCTCGTGAATCCATCAATGTCGCTTCTCAAACTCTGACAAATAACTCGTTGAACGGCGATTTTTTATCGTCAACGTTGTCGAATATATCGAATTCTAAAATTACCGTCAGCGTGATTGTGATTTTAATAGCTTTACTATTATATAGAAGGATTTTTTTACTCGATCATGATTGATCAAGCTTTTTTTATATATATATGTTTACGAGTACTTCGCGTCGTTAAAATATTTATTCATACGAAAACATAATTTATACTTTCATTACCATTTTCATTTTTTGTTCCTCTTCACGTAATCTTAAAATGATTAAAATTGATTTGATGTTTTGTTTGTAGCCCATTGTTCTTTTTATTGCACCACGTCCACGTCGACGAGTTTAACTGATTTTTTTATTGCAAGTTATTGTAGATTTCTAAATCTATGATTTGGTTGTGTATTGATTATTGAGAGACAATATAGTTGGCATTTGGCAGACAGTGGCAGTACCCATCCTTGAACTTATTCAATGACTTATTTCAAGAGAGGGTTCGCTTTTTTAAAAATGATTCCTACAGTCTGTTTCCTTATGGGTTGATTTTAATATAAGAATAATTCAGTTTCATTTTATTTTGTTTGAATTTTCTTACGACTTCGGTTCAAAATTTTCTTTCTGCGTGCAACAGCTGAAAAATTGGACGGTAGCCAGTTGCGGTTGAGAAAATTATAAAATTTTATTTTCAAGCGTTGTTTTAGAAAAGCTATGTGAACAGAAAGCCCTTTCATTTTTTGAAGATTCGTTGGAAAGTACATAGATTGTTTGGGAAACAACCATCACTATTCGAAACGAAAAAAACATGAATTTTAAAAGTACAAAAATAAACGCAATATATTATTAAAATAGGATCTTTTTTACACAAATACATATACGATAAACGCAACGCATTACTTAAAGGTTTCGCTTAACGAACGGTAATATGTCAGATTATAAGTAAAAAAAAACGAAAAACGAAATAGACAGATTGTAATGCTAAGACTATGACATAACATTGAAAACGATAGGTACCATACTGTGTGGTGGGAGGGGGCCAACGGCTGAGAGTACGAACACGAAACGAAAAATATAAAATACACAAAATACAGACGACTCAAAATTCATAACTATCAAAAAAATTTTGATGAAACGCATTTGAATAATATTGAACGAATTGCTGCGCCTCTGCTCGAGACTATAATTTTTTAAAATGAATATCACAATGGTAACTATTTTCCCATATAACTGTTCATTTGCCAACGAGGTAATAAGGCTACACAATTCTCCGCGCCTTTTTCATCTTTGATTGAGAGATGCACAATGCGCCACTAAAACTTTGAATTTTTCGGCGGAATAGCAGTCACTGTCGTTCTTCCTCAATTCAAAAATATTTCATTTCTTGAAATATGTTTTGAAACGTTCTGTTGAACGAAATGAAGACATAAGTACGACAAAATAGAACAAGAAAGATCATTTGAATGTAATACGTACAACGGAGTTCGAAGTAAACTAATTTAGTTCTTCTGCAAAAAATTCAAGCTGCCTTTATTTCCTCTGTAATGAAGGGTTAAATCGGAAGATTGTTTCCATACATGATATTTGACTGTTCTAAGTTCCATACTGGGATCTAACACCTATAAAAAAATGATAAGAGTTAGAAAGATGGAAATCGAAGTTACATTTCGATGATGTAATTTTTTTTCGAAAATATTGAATGATTAGTAATCTTACTTGAAATACATCATTTAATTATAAAATACCTGATCATTGCAAACGATTTCGATAGAATCTAAAAATGAAGCTTGGTTTTCTTGACTTATGGTATTAGTGACTCTCTCAGCATTCGACGCGGCTCCACTTCCGCCGCTCATATTGGCAGCGGGAGAACAATCTGATCCGCAAAATTTCTCGTAGACATGTTCGATGATTTTATGCACTTGTATAAAGTCGTTGGCAACTAATCTTTCACGTTTGGTATTTTTCGATATGAATTCGTTAGGTGGTAAAAGGTAAAACGATATTTTGATAAATTTAGGGGCTTTCTTCGTAATTAATACTTCTCTGACCCAGTCTGGCACAGTTTCGTTCAAAATGTGGGTTTCTGTTGGGCCAATGCAGTCTTTCACAGTAACGCGGTAAAGCGTCCTATTTCCAATTTCACTGTAATTCAAATCAAATATTGTTAAGTGGTGAGGAAAATGCGGATCACTTTTCTACTTTTTTTTTCACTACTTACGTAAATATGATAGGAGTATGTTGAGGTATCTCTAATGATCCTAAAACTAAACAAGGTGTTCCGGCACCGTTACTTTGTTCTTTGGATAGTTCTTCTTTTTCTTCTTCTAATACTGTATATTGCCAGTGTTCTAGTAAAGCTTTCAGAAGTAAGCAACCGAAGTTGACTGAAAGTGAAAAGAGCATTTACAAAAAAGCACCACAAAAAGTTGAGTTGATTTTTGGGAGATTAATCGTCTTCGAAAATTTCAAGTACCTTTCTGATCGGGTGGATTGACTATGCCAACGTCTTTTCCAGCAACCCAAGCAGAAAAACAATCGTTCTCTTCCTGACCCAAATGTATAGTTAAAAACTGAAACATAAGGGAAAATAAAATTATTTACTCATCAATCATGTTTCATGCGGAAATATGTAATAAGTTGAAATTTTTATATAAACTCACAACGATTAAAATATAGTACAACTACAAATCATGAACGGATCATTTTCAACTTACGCCTGTTTTGAGATCTACACTGAACCAATTTGGAATGTACACCATTTTGAATCTTTCTTTCACTTGTTCGTCGAAATCTACCTTACCCAAATCTTCAATTTTTTTCACCTGAATAAAATATACATTAATATCGGTTTGGAAACTATTTAAAAACAAGAAATGAAATACCAACCTGAAGCACATCGTAAAGACAAACGTTTCCGGAAGAATCTTGGGTTAATATGTATCTCTTATCATTAAGTATATGATATTTTTTGATAGCTGGAGCACCTTCGATGGTCATCTTCGGTTCGATATTGACTTCCATGTCGTAATCATTGTCAATATCATCACAATCCGATCTATCGTTGAGAGACTGTGAGAAGACACACCTTCGTTAGAATTAAATTCGCGTCGAGAATAATCAATAATTAAATTACTGACCCAGAAATGAACACTAGATTCATCGGTGGCTACCCAAATTCCCGAAAAATCTGGAACAGGGCAAATTTTCAACACAGGATGGCGTTCTTCGGCTATTAGAGTAGTATTTGATGTGTTTTTTAAATCGGTTTTGTATATTCGACGGTCTCTTCCTCCAGATATGACATGGGAAAAGTTTTCCGTTGCCTGAAACACTCGAGAATTAACTTTTACCAATATGGGAACAGGACAGAAAAAAATGAAAAATTACCGATAATGCCCAAACGCCTTCTTTATGTATTCTAATGGTAACCATACACTGTTGCTGCCCTAATGACCACAGTTTTACCGTACCGTCTGAACTACCTGACAGGCACTGCGTACCGTCTCGATTTAATATCAATGCCTTTACGTTATCTGAGTGACCTGTTACAATACATATATGAGAAATCTGAAAGAATTGCCAATATTTCAATGCAAGCGATCAAATATTACCGATTAATTTCATGATTTTACTACAGGTGCGAGGATCCCAAACTCGGAGTACTTTCTCTGTACTTCCTCCAACGATCACTGTACCCATCGAATTCATGGCTAAGCTATAAATTGAATTTTTACTACCGGGGAGTGATGAAGCTGTGGCAAAAGGAAACCACAAGGTAAATGCCAGTTTACATAATGATTATTAATGAGGTAAATTGCGACATACTGGTGACTGTATTGTTGCTAGCAGTCAACGCGGTTAATGTATTAATATCCCATAAGAAAATAGCCTTATCCAAACCAGCTGATGCGACTTTTTCTTGATCTTTGGCGTAAGCGAGAGCACGAACATAATCTTTATGAGTCCGCAACGTTGACATACAAAATCCTTTGTGAGCGTTCCATACTTTAACGGTAGTATCGGAACTGGCAGAGATCACTGAGCATAAAACGCAGAACGAATGTAGTACATTTTCATCCGGTAGAGAAGTTTTACTCATGGTACGAAACAATACTTACAATTTTTTCCATTGCAACATAGTATTATATCGTTGACCCAGTCTGTATGATGTTCTAAAGATTGTATATAAGGTTTGTTTATATTTTTGCAATCCCATGTTCGAATAATACTGTCACGTCCAGCCGAAAATAATCGTTCCAAATTTGGATCATACTGAAGCGAATTAATACCGGCTCGGTGTTTCAGTTCATGTTCGTCTCGAACGACAAATGATACCTGAAATGTAATCATATCAGAAATGAGCGGTTCAAAAGTGCAACATTCAATTGGTTGAAGTGAAACTTACCACTACTTTCTTCGATGAAACATTGGATGGTGGGACTTTTTTATGAGCCGGAATCATATTATCGACCGAGAAACGGTTGTTCGCTACAAGGATACTTTTATGGAGTTGAATTACGGAAGTCTGGAAATTTTAACATGTTCAAGTTGAAATTCTAATTTCAGTTGATATGAACATAGTGGACACAAACTGTTATATCGTACGTAACTTCAGATTCTTGAAATTTGATCTCGAAGTACTCCGATCAAAAATATAATGTATAATTCGAATTAATTGTGTCTGTCTTTGACGCAAAAATAGACGATATCAGTGTGAAGTGAATTAGTATTACTCACTCAAACGTTCCAAGTAAGAGAACAAAATTCAGAGTATTGTCCTTTTTGAATTCCTCTTCCATCGAACTGAAAGCTCCATTATCAATGTACACATTTTTCTCGTGACTTCATCCAGCTTTAATTAATTATTACAAGAAATAAAATACAAAATCAACGTAATTAAAAAATAAAATACAGAATGATTAGAAAAAGAATCAAACAAATCGAGAATGAACAAATCGAACGATTCATTTACATTGATTCTAGCGCTCCTAATGATGCAGAAGGAACTAATTTCCGAAACCCAAACGAAAAGTTCCGAAAACGTAAACGATAAACGTAAACATAACAAGAACATCACCATTTGTAACGGAGTAACCCTTCACGATTTCGGTGGTTTTCAGTTATTAAAGTTATTTTTTAAGTTCCTTTTTCAAGTTATTATTAACGTTAATAACGTAACTGAAAATAATTTAATCCCGGTAGAATTCTTGCAAGAAAGTTCACCTTTCACCACATTCACGTAAGGTAAAAATAAGCTGCATAGCCCCAGCATTACAATCTCCATTTTTACATCATCTATTTAATTAATTGGAACACAATCAAGATCATAAATAATATTCGCACGGCTCATTTGCTGTCGTGATGAACATAATTGTTGAAAAAAATCAATGTTGGGCCTGAGGAAATAGTATGTAATGAAGTGTGAGGTGTTTATGTTTACACTTGAGTTTCGCATTTGTTTTCGTTGAAACAATTTCAATTTGAATTCATATCTCAGTATGATTGTGGAAGTGGAAGAAATCAAATCTGAACTTTCAATTATTCATCATCATGAAAATCTTCAAAATATGGTACAACACTTTATCCAATTTTGTGTTTTGCTCCCCATCAGAAACCTATTTTATCATCATATTCGTAGTTAATTAGTAAAAAATTCTACTCTAATTTCCGATCCACTTTAAACACAAGACGCCCAATAATTCAATAATCTTCATATCGCTGACTCATCAGAATATTTGCTTACTCGGCTTTTTTTTCAAAATTTTAAATTACAATGTTTTACTATTTTCATAGGTGTTTTCAAGATGCCACGCAGAGTTACATCGAGAATCCATGACTATTTCATTTACGATGTGAACAGATCAATTTGTCAGTTAGCAAATAAAGAGGGATTTGTTTGTAATGCTGCAATCAAAGTAAATACGATTTTTTATAATTTTTATTTTATTTTACTGTTTAATCAGTCAGTACTGTTTTGTTTGCAGGGCAGACATGCAGGTAATCTAGAGAAACACGTAAAAACTTGGCACGAAGAGGAGTGGACGAATTATTGGAATGATAAAACTCAACTACTGAATCTTTCGAGCGTCGCCGAAACATCGTTAGTTAATACAACGCCTCACTTCGTCAACGTTGACTTGTCTATGATACATTCTCAAGTAATCGAATACGAATCTGAAGAAGTGCAGTCGCAGCCTGAAATAAAAAAACGCAAGATTTTTCCTTCCTTAACTGAAAGAGAAGTAGAAAACGACACGGAAAAGGATCGAGAAATTGAACATAGATCGCCTAAAACAAATAAATTAAGCGACATTGAAGATGCGCTTATCGAAATGGTTACCATCAACGGTTTCCCATTCAAAGTTGTCGAAGAAAGCGGATGTAAAAAGCTCGCCACTCTGGCCTATAAAACGTCTGATCAGAGCATCAGTGGCAAACCGATTATAACCAGAAATAAAATTCAGAAATTGGTCAAAACCAAAGCCGAAAGTATTCGAAACAATATCACCGAATTACTCAAGAATAAATTGGTTTGTTTAAGAATTGATTGCACTGTTGTCGATAAAACACACGTGTACGGAATCGGCGTACATTTACGGAAATCTAACAAGTATTTAGTATTCAATTTGGGCGTAATTAATTTACCTAATGATCATACGCAAGATGTACTGAAAGAAGAAATTCTCAATGTGTTGGTTGAATACGGGGTCTACATGCATCAAATTTATCACGTTGTTGTGACCAATTGTTTTCAATACTTGAAAACGACGTCTAAAACCGAAGATACTCATGATTCTAAGGTTCAATCTACTTCGACTTTAATCTCTGCTCCTGCTGCTGCTAGTACGTCTTCTGCGCCCAACGAATATCTCGAATATAACGACTATGATTCGGACTTCGATATATTTGAAGTCGAAGAAACCGAGTACGATCCCGATGATGAACATGGTGAAATCGAATGCGACGAAGTTACAAATGACGAAGCTACCGACAGACTTGTTGAAGAAGTTATTACGTGCTGGTCTACTGAAGAGCATATTATTAGTAAGTAGATTGAGGATTTGCTGGATTTAAATTTTTCGTTTTAATTCATGTCCTACCTACTTGAAAATATTTTACAGCTGCCAGGAACTTGACCCATGTTTTTCAATTATCTGTACTCGACACGTTCGACGAAGAACCTGAAACTAACGTTTTATTGAAAAAGATAAGAAATATTGTCAAGAAATTGAGATCTCCTTCGTATTTACGTCAATTGAAATCTTTTCGTTGTAAAAAGAAACCCATCCTCGACAGTAGATATAGGTAAATATTTTCAACAACGATCCAACAATTTTTTTTTCATATTTTTGAGATAATATTTCGAATATTTTTTTAATTTTTTGAGCAGATTACTTTCATCGTACGACATGCTGCAACGATTTGTGGAACTGAAACCATATCTAGACCAATTATCAACATCATTGCCAGATATTATCGTTCCGCTACACGAATGGAATCGTTTGATGGATATGACAGATTCTTTAAAACCTCTAAAAATGGCCATCTATCGTTTAACTTCCAAAGATGTTCCAGTGAGCGAATTTTATAAAATATGGATAACCTCTTTTTTGAAAACAAAAAAAATAGGTAATTAAAATTAAAATTATTTGTTGTTTACCTATTAGACTAAGAAGAAAGTATTCATCGTTTTATGAAATTCGTGTTTTTCAGGAACTGAATTTTCGCTGCGTTTATGTAAAAATATGGATAAACGAAAAAGTTGGCTATTTAGCAATGTTTCGTTCAAGGCTTGCCTTTTTTTAGACCCCCGTTTCAAAAATACTCTTAATCGTAATGATCACAAAGAAGTAACATCGCACTTGGTCGAAACCTACGAACGTATGACTGCGTTGAGACCAAATTCGTTAGATGAAGGTAAGCTTATTTTTATTCAATTCTGTGCAATTCGTGTCTAATAATTAATTTTTAGTTTCAGAAACCGAAGAATCGATGGTACAGTGTAATATAAAGTTGGAGAATCCTGCAGATGACGAAGACGACGATCTTTTCCAGTATGTCAAGTCAATGGTCAAAACTCCTGTCAAACAACAACAAAAACCGACCAACATTCATGCTGCTTTGAAGACTTTCAAAGATTCCGAACCTTTGCTCGAAATCGAAGACGTTCCTGCGTTTTGGCAAGAAAAGAAGTATCTTTATAAGGAGGTCTACAAGTTATCGCAAATTATCTTCACCATTCCTCCGAATAATGTATTTTTGGATCTGTTCACTTCTCAGTTGAAATATATTTCAAGTATGAATAAGAATAGTGTAGAATACCGAATGCTAAAAGAAATCATACTAGTGCGATCTAATTTTAGTTTATGGAGTCAGGAGTAATTATTTTTAATTTTTTTTTTGAACTTGTATTTCATTAATTTTGTAATTTTGTTTTTGTAACTTTGTTTTTAGTTACTTAATCATGTTTATCTTTAGGTTTGACGTTTGATAAAGGTATCGACGTATCGAATTTTGTTATATTTGTGAGTTTTTATTTTTTATTGAACACTATATTCGTAATATGAGCGGATCTTTGGAAATAAAAGAACATAGAATTATTACAATGAAAATTCTATGTGTTCGCTGGTGATGTACAGTCAATTGGCTTTTACTTTTGTCTCTTGTTTCGTTTTAATTTTTCATTTTGGATTAAAATTAAATTAAATTTTTTTGTTTTTAACTTTTCAAAATTCACTTTTTAGTAGATTCATATTTTATTTTCGATTAAAACGTTGAGATTAAGAAGGTACCGTAATTATCGTTTTCTGATTTTCTGAAATGTTCAAATTTTAATTCGTTTAAAAAAAATAAAATCGAAAGGAAGAAAGAGGTAACGAAACGATGTTCAGTTAGGTTTCAGTTTTCGGCGTTTTCGCTTCTCGTTCTCACAAATTCACAATAAAGTTTCGGTAAGTTTCGGTTATTGATTATCATTTCAATCGTTTTTTGGAAAATTTTGGGAATCCCTTGAATTTTGATTGCTATTTTGGACGCCTTCCCCTCATGCGGTATTTTTTGTTGTTAGTAGATCATCATGAATGCTTCATCTTTTCTGATTATTCTGAGTTTCAAAATCCTAAATAATTGTTATAATTTGTTCAGTTTTAGTGCTGAAAGTACAAAATATTGATTTAATTTCCGCGTACCAACATAATCGTATGTGATTATCATAAAACGTATTGTGAAATATCCACGCATTGATAAATCCGGCGGATTTCATATAAACCAAAATTTATTCAACAAAAATTCGATATCAGTTTATTCCGGTTCAACAAAATACATTTAGCATGCCGAAAATTAACTCGATAAGATGGCAGAGTATCCAGAATTACTATTTTTCGATACGTTTTCGCATGGAAGCACACAGGTATGTGGGTACGATTTATGACGTTAGCAATGTTTATAAAATTGAATTACTCACTTTGTTTTCACGATAGGAATTAAATTTAGACCTAGTTCAGTTTACGAATCCGGTGTATGTGACTGAAATCAGAATTATACCCCTTGGAGCCCGAGTTCAAGCTGATTTTCCCGGCGGTGTACGATTAGGGTAAGCGTTCCTTAATGAATTGAAAGTTATCAGTATTTATTCGATTATTGAACTGCATTTTCATCTTTATACAGAGCCACTAATCCGTCCGAATTCTCTGTCGAATTTTTTGTCAACGATTTAAGCACCCAAGGTGTATCGACATTTCAGAATCTTGGCGTTTTAGATTACAATCAAAACGGACCTATTCATCATGTTTGTGAAAATAAAGTAAACATATCTGCATTTCTGATGGTATTCTGAAAAATTGGTGAATCTTATACACTCATATGACGTATTTATTTAGCAAATTCCAACGGATGGTTTAATATTACGTGGATGGTATACAACAGTTACATTGGCGATATATGGTTTCATAACGAAAACTAGACCAACTCAGTTAAATCTCGTGTCTCAAAATACTCCTCCCGCTGTGGAGACTCCAACGCCACGTGTCATTTCCGAACACAAAACCGCCGAATGGGTTCAGCAACATGCTCAGGTAAAATCTCATCGCTACGTCATTCGAATGGGGTTCAAGTGGAAAGTAAAGAGAGTTATTTTTCGTATACATAGGTCTATCATAAGGAAGCAGTTCCGGAATACGACGTGAAAGATATTCCTCTTGAGGAAAACAATACATCATGGGCACCGGAAAAGAATGAAGAAAAAGAAGTTCGTTGGGAAAAACAAGAAATCAAAGAGGAACCCAAAGAAGAACGAAAGCCACCTGTCAATAAGTAAGTCTTTGTTTTTTTTTTCACAATCAAGTTATAATATTTCGTTCAACTCTAATATTTTTTAAAGACCTAAACGAAGCCCCGAACCTGCAAAACCAGCTAAACGGCGGTCTAGTGCTGATGAATCAACCGATCGAAGCAGTGAACATCACGATCACAAGAAATACGACGATAAGAAATACGACGACAAGAAATACGACGACAAGAAATACGACGACAAGAAATACGACGACAAGAAATACGATGATAAGAAATACGACGACAAGAAATACGACGATAAGAAAGTGAAACCTAAACGCGGTCACAGATCTCCTTCGAGATCTCGGTCCAGATCCAAAACTGAATCTAAAAAGAAGGCTCGCCATGATGAACCTGAACCAGAACCTGTAATTAAGCTTGAGAAACGAGACAAAACCCCAGAACCTGTTTCACCAAAAGCATCTCTTAAAGAAACTCCTTCTGGTTATTATTTTCATTCTAATCCTTGTCAAATAGGTATTCTTCCTGATGTATTTTCAGAATAACATTTCAAAAATTTTGTTTTAAACAGCTACTGCAACCTTTAGCACGCCTTCACTAGCTCCCGAGGATGTAGAATTGATTTCTGAAGAAGAAATTTCGGAAGCAGAAAATTCTCCAAGATCTCCTGCTCATGCAATTATGACCGTTATGGATAAAGTTAACGATGTGCCTGCAAATGAAACACTTGCGACCTGTGCTCAAGAAGATAGTTTAGATATGGATCAATTTGAACCAATTTTAAGTGGCTCGAGTGATATTGAAAGCGAAGAAGAAATTGATCTTCAGGTACTTGAAAAAAGATATTATTTTTCGTTCAAGTATAGAATATAAAAAAAGCTTATATAATTGATGAAATTATAATTATTTTATCATTTTGAAAAATTATCTGTTTTACAGCAAACTTTCTTTAGAAACGTTTTAAAATTTGTATTTATTTATTTTTCATTTTTTAAAAAATTTATCAGATTTTCTCTGTAAAATCTAAAGAATTTCAATGTTTTGATTTGGATATAGGATGTAGAATTCGATCCAACTGATTTAGTTGATGAGCCGAGCAAGATATTCAATCCTTTTTTGTACGACGTTCAACCATTATTGGTAGGTTTTGTTTTTTATCCTTGGATAAGTGTCAATTTTCGAACTTAATTCATAATACTATGTTTGTTTATACAGAGTATGAAAAGTCCATGTATCACTGACTACGAATGGGACCTGATGCAACGTAAAATATTTGATCGTTCAACCACTCCGTCGAACGGAGAGCAAAATGATAAATTTAAAACTCTCTTATCGAATGTTCAACTTAAATTCGACGAAGAAATTTCAGACGAATGGGTTACCCATGTTGAAACGCTGACACCTTTAATTAAAAATTCACTCATTTCTATTGACGACAAATCAAGTACGTTATTCAAATTATCTGTAATGAAAATAACCTTCTTCGAGAATTTATTCACAAGAATTTGTTCGTTTACTGTTTTTTAGGTACATTATCTGCCTTGATGAATTTAGTAAACATTGGCTTGGATTTCGATATAGCGTACAACCAATCAAAACCAGTTTTCAAAGTACGTCATCTTAAAGCTGGTATCAGATTAGCCGAAGTGTTATGTCGTTGTGGCGAAACTATCGCCTTCGAATTAATCAAAGTTACTAATTTACACCATAAACTGCTCGATTTATACGAAAAGGAACACATCGCATTATCTATAAAGTTGGCCATACTTAAATCTCTAGATATTTCTTTGAATTATGGAAAATGCGTCGAACAATTCATCATCGATAATGTCGACTACGCTCAAAACGGTTACCAAAGATTGATAAAAGTGTTCCGTAGTACTCGTCTGGCTCGAGTACGTTACTCCATAACGAATATCTTTCGCAAGTTGCACCTTTACGAGATATTGGAAAATATATACGCGATTACCACCGTCAACAGTGACCAGAAATCTAATCGATTGTCCGCCGAAGACGTGGAAAATCTAAGTTTGCTCCTGGAAGAAACATTACGTTACTTACGAGAAGCTCCTGTGCTCATTTGCCAACCGGTGCGATTACTTCCTGTATGCTCCAGATTTGAGTTCCCTATCAACGTAACCGAGTCTTGCTTCGCTGTGTATTCTTACTTCCAACATTTTGATTTTCTCGATTTAATCACCACTTTTATAGCTCTTCCTGAACTTATCGCGCATCCTGGAGTAGTATCTTGTATTCTGGAAACGCTGGCCGATTTGTTGGACACCGAAGAGGGAATGTTGTACTTGGTCAGCCAACATAATGCGACAAATCGTATCCTGAAGATGTTATCCCATTCACCGGATGATCAATATTCCATTTCGCCGCAGTTGGGACTCCATATGGCTCATTCGCTTTATGTTCTCAACCTAGCCGATGGTTTTCAGTATAAATGGCGCGTAGAACAGGCCACCGATATCGATAACACTCAGCTATTGGAAACCTTATCTTCGTTGTACCATTTGACGTTCACTATCCTTGGGAAACACGCCGTAACGCATGTTTTAAGTCGCGGAGATCTCATTAAACCAATCTTGAAAGCTTTACAGTGCAGCAGAAGTAGTGGCAGGGAACGTCGCAAGTCTCCCGGCAAAGCATTCATTATGGATTTGATGTGGATGGTGATTCGCAGCTCGGATAACGTATCGTTTTTAGAACGACATAGAAGCGATTTGATCGAAGTGGGAAGTTGGCAGTCTGACTCGAATAATTCCTCGTGGCTTAATCCCATTCGAAACGAGAACTGTTTTTCGTACAATGACGTCACAGATTTATGCGATTACCTGAAGAAGCACACCGAGAAGGCCATCTTGTACCCTGGAGAGTTGATTACCGCCGTTAGAATATTGAGGCATTTAGCTTTACCGTGTCCGAAGTACTTGGATGAGGAGGAGTGCACCGAGCTCAAGTATAAGTTCGTTTTGATCCAGTTATTTTCCCAAGAAGGATTAACTTATTTAACGTCGATATTGCATAAAATATGCAACCATTACGAAAGACCTCATCTACACGCGTATACACTGGCGGGAAAAGAAGGCTCGGCCATGATTTCGTTGGTGCTTCCGGCAGTTCAACTGATCCGTGCTTTGGTCGAATACGTCGTCAGATGCAGAGACGTCGAATTCAAAGATCTAACCGCGGTGCTGGCTTTGCTGAAAACGTACTGCCTTATGTTTTACATCACCCAGACATCCTTGATCCACTTAGAAGCCGTGGAAACGATGAAAGAAATAATCGAAACTTTACTATCGTACACGCAAACCGTAGCCATTGAGCCTTTAAACGATTCAAAATCGTTGAATAAGAGCGTATGGACGCTTATGATGTCCGAAGTCCTCAAATATGCGATCAGTTTGCCCGAAACGTTCCTACCTTGTTTATGCCTCATCTCGGAGTTGTTACCGTTACCTTTCCCGATTCAAACAAAAACTCCACTCACCGAAAGCGAGGTACTATTGGCAACCAATTCACGAAAATTGTGGTCCGCTCATCTGCTCCCTTTGAACGGGCAATTGCAAGAGTTTTTAGTAACGTTGTGTTACAGTAGCTATCAGCCTGTGTTACAAGTTCTCAAAAGAGTATGCGTTCAATTGGCCGATTTGGGACCACCGACGGCGCTTACGGTGAGTCGCAGTGTGCTGACCAGCTTATGGAATGAAATCTCCGGTGGCGAAAAACTAGACAGTAGAGCTGTGAGGCTGCTCAACGTGTTGGCCTGTTTGCTGAACCATTCCGCGTTGAAAATGAGTATTATACAAATAACAACGGCGACTGGTAAAGGAGACGAGATGTTTGCCGAATTTTGGCCCACTCTGTTGACGTATTTAACGTCAACGGTCCCAGATAACGTGTACCATGTTCAAGGGCAAGAATGTATACTGACAATGATACAAGGATTATGCGATATAGAAGTTTCACTGTATCCACCTCCCAGTCACAGCGTTTCGGTCGAGACTTATTTATCCAATTCGTTACCTCCTAAAAATTTATTCAGAACGTTATGCGAAGCTCTGGTTAAACACATTGAAAACCAGACCAACGCGTTTTCGTCTATCGCTGCTGCTCTCAGAACTTGTATCACGTTGACCGAATACGATTACGGTATGTATCGTTTGAAAGTCTGTCTCTCCGAGTATCCCAATACTTTATACAACGTCGTACAGAAACTAGCTCAAGAATGGAGTAAAGAAAACGCCGACTGCCTCAGTTGCCTATCTAGTTTATTAGATTTACTCAAGGAATGCGCTACGAGGGAGATCCCGACGCAAGAAAACGGACTCAATTTAAGAACACTATCGATTAATTACGTAGAATTGGCCAAAATGTTGAAATGGAATCATCAGTGTGGCGCGGAGAAAGAAGCCAGTGACGAGAAACATGTCTTGGATCAGTTAGAATCTCTTTTGGCGGAATCCTCGACTGGAGCCAGCGATGATGATATTTTCCAGTCGATGAAAGCCAACTTGACTAGCTTAATTAATACGTTGAACGATGCTCAGAATTCGGACAGTTCAGAAAATGCTGCCATCGAATTGATTCTAGATCTGCCAGAACCGCTATTGACCCAGTTTCAGTCAAGGCCGGTGTTCGTGCTGGGAGATGTAGACGATGAAAGATTAAGCGTTGCGTATTGGTTGTCGGTGGCTCCGCTCGATGATATTGATCAAGATGCCGAACAAGTGAGTTATTTTTCAACTATCTATAGCTAAATTACTTTGAAGAATGAATCAATGGGAAGATTTTAGAAATAAAAATTTTTAGTACTGTTTATGTAATATCTGCATAGTTGAAAATTTAGATTTCGAGGATTTTCTATCGATTTTGAATTATTTGCAGGTCGTAGGTAATTTAGAAGAAGTGGTCAACGCATTTATTCCAAATTTGAATTTGGAAATAGAATTGGAAAAATTAGGACATAGAGAAGCTGCTCATCACGATTTGACGAAGAAAGATTCAACAGAAGTATCCGAAGAATCGGAAAGTAAACCTATACCCGCAGTTTTAGGTTAGTACCTAACCGCATCTTCATGATTTCATTTCTGCGTCTTGCATCGATGTTGTTTCTAATCTCTCATTAATTGTTAAACAGCTATTAAACCAGCCAAACCTCGCACCTTCATCAGACCAATTCCGGGACCACATCGAAACGACGCCTTCCGTTCTCGAATACCGAATTCCTCTCGTGCACCTTCTCTCCACGTAGACGATTTTATAGCGCTGGAAAAACACAATCAGCAAGCCGCATCCACCGGTTACAACCGAATTACCGGCAAACATCAAATTTCCGATATCAGCAGTAATATTAGAAATCGTCTTCATTCATTTCTACAAGATCGAACTAGTGCTGCAGCTGCTGTACATTTCCACTCATCTTTCAGACCTACTCGAGGTAGTGGTAAAACTTATCTAACCCATTTTACGCTGTACATAGAATTTTTAACCGATCATCGGTTCCTATATTGTTTGTTTTTTTAGGTGTATTAAACTCCTGGCATCCTTTATTATCGGCCAAACCGTCGGGACGTTCCGTAGTAAAAAATCAACCGACAGTGATTCGCCATCCGACCGGCGCTCCGCTTATGATTCGAGGTGCCGATCTAATGAGATTCAGCTTAGCATTGCGTTGGCCTCCTCCGGTTAGACCGGGACCGCCGCAACTCCGGCATCATCCACCGCCTCATGGATCGATTCATAGGAATTTCAGACCTCCGCCATCTGCATTTCCTCCCTTGTAAAATTTACATATTGTGAAGATTAATAGATGATATTTTATTGTAATGTACAGATTCGTTGTAAAAATGTGGAGTTTCGATTTCATTTGTTAGCGTCGCGTCGCTTGATTTAAATTTAAACCTTTTTTGATTTACCAATGATTGTGTTTTAGAAGTGGTACCTTTTATCATTGTCTTATCCTGTATATATTTTTCGTTTGTTAGTAAATACAAAATACTCGTTTTGTTTTTCGAGAATCGTTTTCATATATTTTCATATTACGTTTCAAGTTTTATTTTTTGATTTGAATTGATGAAATTATGTGAGTGCTCGTAATGATTTTTTGTTCGGCGTGTTCTTAAAAAATAATGAAGAAAATTCCCTTAATGGTTTAGAAAAAATTTTAAAAAATGACCGTGTCCGTAAACAGAGAAATACAAAACTCAAAACATAATTTTATCGTCAGAATTATCAAGCTTATAACTCTGCCTCGCAATTTTGAAAAAAGAATTTGAATACTTACTACGTTACTACAAATTAAAACTATCAAAATATAATTTGAATTTGATTTTTCCACTCGACGAAAAAAATAAATAAAAAGTTAATATTTTTTAGCTTGTTTGCCGTTGTATTATTTTTTTACCGATAATAATTAAGTTCATCATTTAAACTTTATAGTTTCAAAAGCAGAAATGCTTGAATATTACAAAACTATAAAACAAATTTCAAAATTTCAACATCATTGCCAAAAAAAAATTCATTATCATAATTATTCTCATTTTAATCTTGCATCTAGCTCTAACAAATACGACTCGTTGATTGGTCGTCTGGGAATACTAGTCGATGATTGGCTACAAAAAAACGTAAAGAAAAAGTTGACGTCGTGACGTCATAGGAGTTAGTTTTAACTGCGCATGCGCAAAACCACTCGCGCTATTTTTCAGCTTGAAACTTGTATTTCGAATGACTAATTTTCCGTCATCGGTCTTTCGTGTAAAGAGCTTAATTCGTTTCCCAGTTCTTTTTGCGTATAATTTGAAAAATATCGAGTAAGTTAACTTAATTCAATTGTTTTTCTGAAGTCAAATCGTTAAACGAACACTTCTATCCTCGCGTGTTTGATTTCTGTTGCGTAGAATTGCTAACATGCCCGATTCGAACTCCTTCGCCAAGAACGTAAATTGTGATTCTTCCACTCATACTTTACCAACAGAAAACACCAATTCCGCTAATCAAACGTTGCAATCATTACAACAAGATTTAACCTTAACAGATAAACTCAACAAAAGTTTGCTTTGTAGTTATTTAAAAAGGCTCAACGACGAAGACGCTGCTCGTCAAACGAATACCAACGTTGAAAACAAGTTCAATTCTTCCGATTAATAGTTTACTTACGAAATGGACGACGACGATGGGTTCGCCAGCGACCACAGTTATAACGTAGATAATCCTGGAACACCGCCGGAAAATGTTAACCCCGAAGAAGGTAAAATATCTTTGCAATATCTAATCGGCCATTTAAATTATCGTATGACTCAATGTTTTGATGTAATGTTATTAGAAGCCGTTGAAGTACCTGCTGTAAAAGTTGAACCAAAGAAAAAACGTGTCGTGAAAAATCCTCAACCGAAGTTGGATGCTGATAGGTTAGCTGAACACCTCTTTCACATTATTCGTGTATTTCGTACGCGGAATGAAACACTATGTGTTTTTAATTTCAGATTAAGAGGTCCTAGAGGTCTAATAATATTAAAAGACTGGTTTAAAGATGTTCGATTCAAAGGTAAAGGACATGAGAAAGAAGATTTAAATGCTCTAATGTCGCGTATGGAACAATGGACCCATCGATTATTTCCCAAATTCACATTCGACGATACTCTTGCTCGGATTGAAAAATTAGGCCATAAATCTCAAGTTTCTGTGAGTAACTTTTCAGTAACCGTATTTTCTGTTGATAGCATTAATTTATATTATTATTCGTTTGCATTGTAGAATTATGTAAAAAGGATACGATTGGATATGGTGGACGAAGATATAAGGGATAGAGATGAGAATAATTTACAAGATGTCGATGAACCACCAAACGATGAGATTGATCCATTCAACGCCTTGTTAAATGACCAGTTCGATGCAACTTCTAACGCCGTATCACAACAGCAACAGCAGCAGCAGCAACAAAATTCGGCCATCGTAAGGAAACTTTTTATTATTTTTTAAACAATTTTTCATTATTGACGATGTCATTCCATGTATTTATTCAACTTATTTCTAGTGGTATTTTTTCTTCATTAAATTCTATTCGTTTAATTTTCAGACCTTGACCGATGAACAAAGAGAACGAATGATTCGTAATAGGCTGTTAGCGGAGGAAAGAAGAATGGCCAGAGAGAAGCTTAGAGCCGAACAGGAGAAAAACGATATGTCCCAGGTTACTCAATAATTATTATTATATTTCTATTATTATTTTTTTATTTTATCTGAGGTGTTTTTGAAGAATTTTTCGTATCGTTCATGAATACATGAGTTTTATCTCTGTTTTTATACATTTTTTCAATTTTTAAGGCCATTTTTTTTTTCAAAGATAACGGAAATGGTGTTACATGGTAAGGTATCTTGAGGTCAAGTTGAAATGGGTAATATACCTCTGCTTCAGGCTAAAACATATTCAGTAATCTAATCCTCTCTCATCTTCACCACAACTTGGATTAAAAGAGCATGGAAAAAATAAGAATTGGTATTACGTGTCAGATGTTTTTATTTCGTTTCGTACAAAAATCAATAGTAGATACATAATATAAAAATTTTTATGCAACGCGATAACAACGCTATAAAGTTAAGTATCTAATGGTGATAATAACAACAACAACGATAATAATAGTAATAATAATAATTAATTATTTAAATTACACATTAACGTTTACGATGATGATATATCTAAACAATATTCATAGGTAGTAAAAACGCCGACAATTTTTTTTTCTTCATTTGCAAACGTGTTTGTAAATGTAAGCTTACCGCCGATTTCGATTTGATATTTAAATTACGCTGGTCGTTTGTAGTATATATAAATAACAAACTTGAGAAAACGTCTCATATTCGGTTAAAGTTTCGGTATTAATATGAAATATCGCAAAAATACCTCCCAGAGTTTAGAAAATAGGCTCGGTCATAAGTTTTAACCATTCGCCGTGATAAAATATAAAAGTGTAAAGCCGCAGTTCGTTGATAAACGTGAAAAAAAATTATTTAGGTACCTTTAAAGACTACATTTGGGGGGGGGGGGGGATAGATCGGCAACGCTATGGCCTTTCTATTAATTGAAAAGCTTTTAAACAAAATACTTGACGAATTAAGCTAAAATTTAAACGAACTACTCGAAGACGATGAGGTCGGGTAATCGATACTTGTATACGTATGGTTGGTCCATGTAATTTATTTTTCTAAAATAATTCCACTTTTTTATACGCGGCAACGCGAAAATTATTCAGTTTAGCTCAAAAGTAGTATTCGAGAATTACGAAATTTTAATTTTTCTAATCTATTGCTTTTAAACGGTTTTTTTATTTTCTTAATCATTATACATAACAATAACAGAAACTTGAAAAAAAAATTATCAAATGAAACGTATTATGGATAGACTACTGTAAAAATATTATATTTAAGCGAAGTATCACATGACGACTGGAAAAGCACTTTCCATGTTTTTTTTCTCGTGAAAATTAGTAAAAAGTCGATTTATTTGTATTTCATTGTACGAATCGAATTATCGTAGCAATTTATTCAAACGAGCTTTCTAAACGTACGACTCGACATCATTTCATTTTTTTACTATCACACATCGTCGCGAATTTTTTCAAAAGTAACTATAAAGTAACCGCGTTCTTTTTATATTCTAATAATTAATATAAAAATATTATAAAAATTATTGCATGATTTCATTTTTAATGTTGATTGTCCATGTGTCGTAACTTCAAGAAGTTTTTTAATGCAGAATTTAAGGAATAAGGCGTTTTTAAATTTTTTTAAAGTTTACAATTTTTCCACCGGATTTAATATTTGAAAATTCGAGATTAAAATTATAAATTTTGAGAATTTGTTTTTTCAGCTTTAATGACTGTTTGATTGGATGATGGGGATGAAATGGTTGCTATTCTGAGGAACTGGATTTCTTATGAGAAACATTTCTAGTTCCGATTTCAAATCTATTTACGAGGTTTTAATGAGAAGTGTGTTTTACGATTCATAATTATTTTAGTCATTTTTGAAACGCCTACCGATTAAAATAAAATCTTGGATGGGAGGTATCCCAACTCCAAAGTAAAATTTTGAGCCCAATCAAAAGTACATCATAAAAGAACCGTATATCCAAAATTTCAGGCGCTGAAGGTCACTTCTCGAATTTTGGTGAATTTTTGAAATTTTCAAATTACCTCATCGCCCTGCAAAGTATTAAAATTTGATCTCATCAACCAAAAAAGCTGAAATTTGGTAAATACCCTATTTTCAATCTACCGAATTGATTGGAACCGATTTCTAGACGTTTCGGAGCTACCAGAAAATTTTGGGAGTTTTCCCGTCTTGACTGGAGAAAATCCTATAAAAATGGTTCATATGAACTTGAGCACCTATAATCGTAGATTACTCGTATTAATGGCCTATTTAATAGATTAAAGCACAATTTTTAAAAATTCGTAACTTTTAGTTAAAATTCACATTTTTGGGTAGGAAATTTCAAAGTGGAGACTACCACTATTTTCTGGAGGCTCCGAAACGGCTCGAAAGCGCTACCAATCGATTTGGCAGGCCGAAAATAGGGTATCTACCAAATTTCATATTTTTACCTCAATGCGTGCGCAGTGGGCGTATTTTAATTTTTTTTCAAGAAAAATTTCCTGCCCAAAAATGTGAATTTGACCTCAAAGTTACGAATTTTGGAAAATGTGCTTTAATCGATCAAATAGATCACCAATATGGGTAATCCGCGATCATAGGTGCTGAAGTTCATATGGACCATTTTTATGGGCTTTTCTCCAGCGTTGGAAAATTCCAAAATTTTCTGGTGGCTCCAAAACGTCTTGAAACCGTTGCCAATCAATTCGGGAAGTCGAAAATAGGGTATATACCAAATTTCAGTTTTTTTCGTTGATTTGATCAAATTTTTATATTTTGCAGGACGATGAGGTAATTTTTGAATTTCAAAAATTCGCCAAAATTCGAGAAATGAACTTCAGTACCTGAAATTTTAGATATGGGTTCTTTTATGATGTATTTTCGATTTATTTTTGTTTTGGCTCAAAATTTTACTTTCAGTTGGGACACTTCCTTTGTTAGCAGGATATCAAATGTGCGACGTTGTACGATAAGGAAGCTCCGAACGTTAGATTTCGAATGATTCGTATAGAAAACTTTTTTTTCTCACCAATTAGGCAAAATCCGACGTTCGATTTTTTTCACCACTGGGTCCTTTATCGCACAACGCCTCACAAATGTCGAATATGTCCGTAGCAAGAAATCCAGCATTTTTATTTTAAATCAAGTAATTTTTTTTCTGTTTTTACCGGTTTCAAAAGCTAATCTATAATTCGATCTTGATATTTTAGAATTTTGCAATTTTAAAACGTTGTTGAAGCCAACTTCGTTAAATTTTGAGTCATTTAGGTGCTAATTTCGCTAATCTCTCGAGTGATCACTTTTTTATGATATCTGTTATTTCGAATATTTTTTATATTTTCGTTTTTTTTTTCAATTTTCGCAGTTGACAAAAATACTTATTTGAAAAGTAACGTTCGAAATAACTGGCGACGATGCCTTTGAAAATTCGGAAAGGTGCGCTTTAGCGGTTATTTTTTTTCCTAAAGTCATAGATCGGTCATTAAATTTAATTATGTTTACCTAAATACGTTGGTGTAAATGAGAGTACAGCATAATCGGTAAAAATTCTGCCTTCTTGTCGAACACGTGGCGTAGATTAGGTAAGGTACAACTCTGAAACACCAATGCTCCCTACCGATTATACTGTACTTCTGTTCTTATCAATAAGTGAGCACCGATTTGTTAAGCGCATTTCAATTAGATACAAATAACTATGTATTATCTATACGTAGTAATAATTCGACAATAAATATACGTAAAAAAAAAAACAAATTATAGTAATACAGTAACAATAATCATATAAATATTAAACTAATTATAATGATAACAATAACTGCTATAGTCGTACACGTTTTTTTAAATTGTTAACTGTGAAAAAATTCAATCTAAAAAAACGATAACAGTTTTTATTTAAAAAAAATTTCATTAAATTTTGTTATATGTACCGTGTATAGGCGATGAAAAAACTCGGATAGTCGAACAAGAAAATAAAAGGAAGATTTCCAGAATGGACTGCCTTTTGAAGATCAGCGGCGTGACATGAAGATGAACTTGGCTTTAGGTAAGTACACTCGAATTTGATTCATATAAGTTATTGGTAGAATAGGTGTTATCGATATCGCGGATATATTGAATTTTTAACGAGTGTTTTGTAACAGGATCTTGTGTCAGTATGGCGAATGTAATATGACGTTGAGGGTTCAAATGGCTTGCTTCAGATCTCTGTTCCTAATAATTTATTGGTTTTTTTGCCCCGTTTGGTGTTGAAATCTGAAGCAACTGAATTATTTATTTTTCGATTTTCAATAATCGTTTTTGTGATGTTTTTGCTTCAATTTTGGATACTCGTGTTAATAGATTATTTGTTTCAGAGGAAACTGGGTCCACTTACGTTTAATCAAATTGTTTGTTGAAAAATGCTGCATCTAACATAATTTTTCGAAAAAAAAATGCAAACATGGGCGTCGTCAGATTGCCTATCTTTGATACGAAGATGATTTTACTTGTTTTACCACATATTTGAATTGCTGCATCCCTTCTAATTTAGGAGTTGGCAAATTTTCTTTTATTATTTTCATTTCATTTGTATATACGGGATATAAAGCTATCTTTTTTTTTCTACAAAAGAACCAAGTTTTCCAGTTTTTTCTTTCTAATAAAATGAAGTTTCAAAATTAAATTTTTACGTTTAAAGAAATTAGCAGTCTAGTGCAGGCATTTGAAAAATTAAAAATTTGTGGTCTTTTCAATTTTTGAAGAAATTTTTTATATTTTTCCATTCATTGATGGAAATTTTCAAATTTCCTGTATTTTTATTTTTCCATGTGTGCCCGATTGGTCACTTTTTAGGATATTTGATCATTTTCTCCACTTTTGATTGATTTTAGTAAAAAATTTAGCGAAAAAGTTACTGAAATCACTTTTTTTAAATTGTCACGTTAACGAATTAAAAGGGAGTAAAATTATCTATAAAAATTAATTACTATCCATAGAGATGAAATATTGAAAATAGAAAATGAAATTTTAGATTTTGGTAGACTTTCTTCGCAAAATTTTTAACCTCGATCCGCTCGGAGACAAATTTATTTTTGAAAAATGGTCATGTTGAAATTCTTGAAATTCCGGAAAGTACAGGGCTGTTGAAACTGACGTCATTTTAGAATTTTCCCACCAGTTCAGCCTTTTCAAAGTATTTTTTTATAGCTACAAATTTACTGATTTTCAAAATTGTCACATAACTTCATTTTTTTTAACAATAAAGTTTATAAATTTATGAAAATTCAGTATAAATACGTACAAAATGAATATTTTTTCCTCACCAGTTCATTACTTTTTGATAAAATACGATCTTGGATGACGTAGTTTCAAAGGCCCTATTTCAAAGTTTGAAGTGAGTGTCCCACTTTTTTAAATTTAATCAGAAACGATCAAAATGGTGTTCAGGGACTACTGCGTTGGCACTTTTTTATTTAAGTGTATTTTTGAAAAATGTCATTTTTGAGGAGTCATATTTTCCATTTAAAATTTTTTAATTTCTGGAAAATTTTGTAAAAATGTTCAAGATTGTGGTAATGTTTTGAAAAAATTGTTCAATAAGATTATGGAAAATATTTGAGTCTCAAATGAAAATTGTTCAAGTTTTTTAAAGTATCATTAAATTTTTAAAAAATTTCCCAAGTTGTAAGAATTTGCAGCAGCTTCAAGAAATCATACATTTTTTGCATAGTTGTCCAATTTCTGAAAAATTGTCCAGTTCTTGAAAATTTAACCAATTTTTAAAAAACTGGCAAGTTGTTAGAAAATTGCATAACTTATGGAAAACGCTGTCCAAGTTTTGTTTTTTTTTACATTATTTTTTATTCATTTTTATTTTGTACATGGATTTTTAAATATTGTCATGTTCCTTCTTCCCGCTCACCCAGTTTTGGGTGCTGGGAGCACATTGCTTGTGAAAAAAATGGGCAAAAATTTCGTTCAGATTGTGGGAAAATTTCTTCATAATATGTAGAAAATAGTGCAAGGTATAGAAAAAAACTGTTCCAGTTTACAATTCTTATGAAATGGTTCTAGTTTTGAAAAATTCTTCATTTTTTAAAAATAGATCAATTTTTTCAAATTTTTAAAGTTTTGAGAAAAAAGTCGAAGTTTTAAAAAATATCCTGCAATGTTGAAAAAATTATTTCTAAAAAATGGTTCAAGTTTTAAAATTTTTTTAAATCGTTCTAGTTCTAGTTTTGGAAGACTCATCTGCCGAAACAGTTTAAAAGGTTCTTAAAAATCGTTTGATTTTTTGAAAATTGAGCAATTTTTTGAAAATTCTCCATTTTTTTAGTGCATTGCATACAGGGTGTCCGATAAGTAGTCTGCCATACTTCATTTTTGGATATAAAAAAAAACGTTAGATGAACAAGTTGCATATCTTAAAAATTGAAGGGGCAAATTATGTTTTTTAAAAAATCACGTTTTTTTTTTCAACCATGGTAATGGATAGTACTTTGAAAACTGAATAAATTTTCATTATATGACTTTTTGCATAACTTGAAAATTGAAGGAGCTACAAAAAATTGTGTTCGAAAAAAGTTCTAAAAAAATCAATCAATCAAGGGAATGGATAGTATGTTGAAAAAGGAACAAATTTTGTTCTACAGACTTTTTGCCTAACATCAAAAATGAAGGGGCTGCGGGTCATTCAAAAAAGTGGGCTTCAATTTTTTTTTTAATTTTCTCAATTTTGAATAACCCTTGGCCCCTTCATTTTTGATGTTAGGCAAAAAGTCTGTAGAACTAAATTTGTTCATTTTTCAACACATTATCCATTCCCTTGATCAGTTCAATTTTTTAGAACTTTTTTTGAACGAAATTTTTTGTAGCCCCTTCAATTTTCAAGTAATGCAAAAAGTCATATAATGAAAATTTATTCAGTTTTCAAAGTACTACCTATCCATTACCATGGTTGAAAAAAAAACAACGTGATTTTTTAAAAAACATCATTTGCCCCTTCAATTTTCAACATAATATCTTGAAAATTGAAGGGGCAAATGATTATTTTTGAAAAATCCCGTAAAATTTTTTTCATACATGGGATTGGATAGTACTTTGAAAACTGGATAAATTTTCATTATATGACTTTTTGCATTACTTGAAAATTGAAGGGGCTACAAAAAATTTCGTTCAAAAAAAGTTCTAAAAAATTGAACTGATCAAGGGAATGGATAATGTGTTGAAAAATGAACAAATTTAGTTCTACAGACTTCTTGCCTAACATCAAAAATGAAGGAGCTACAGGTCATTCAAAATAAGTGGACTTAAAATTTTTTTTAAACCGTCAGATGAACAAGTTGCATATTATGCAACGGTTTTTTTTATTGGTACCCGGTTATATCCAAAAATGACGTATGGCAGACCACTTACCCGACACCCTGTATAGGTCTTGGGCATTTCTAGTCTTTATTACAAGTTTTGGGAATTTAGCTTTCCAGGGGCCTGCTCCTGAAAACACTTGGATGAAAGAGTAATGCAAAAGTGAGGATTTTTTGTCACTTTTTGGTGAATTTTTTGGTACAATTAGGTCACTGAAGTCACTTTTTTTAGGGGTCAGTTTAATTAGGCACACTGCACATTCCCTCAAAATTGACGTTTTGCTTAAAAATTTCCCACTATAGGTGTCCGATTACTGATTCATGTGACCGATACATTTTCTTGTAAATTTTAAACCTTCAAATGTTTGAAATAAAAGAGCAAAATAATATTTTTTGTCAGGGAAGAGCCAAAAATTTAAATTGACTACGCATTTTTACCCCTTAGAGTTGCAATATTTCAGCAATTCTCAAACGTCTTATTTTCTCGTTATATTGACACAAGATCCTAGTCTTTCAAAGACAAATACGTGAAATGAAAAACCGAGTGTTTGTAAATGAATGAGATGATCATCGGCTTAACGCTTCGAATAAATCACGATCAAATCCCTGGCGAAATGAAAATAGGAGAGGGAAATGCTCCGAAACGAAATAACAAAATGCATCAGGGCTTAATTTTTTTTAGGTACCTATACTAATTTATCGAACCCTTACCTATCATTATAAAACGTGTAAAATTAAAAATTATTAATATATGAATACATTCGACGATTATTATCACCAACGTCTTATCAACGTAATCGTACGTACACGTGTAAAACGAATGTAGCGCTGAAATACCTGCTACATGAACATTATCGACATTTGGAAGGATTAATGCGAGAAGTATTCGAGTCGTTTCGGATATTTCGAGTTAAACACATCTAAAATGGTATTTTTCGGCTCGATATGGGTAAAAATCGACTCGACCACTTCGGGCATCGAGCTCTCTCTAATGGTTGGTAAATTTCGCTCACTGCGAACGAGTCGACGAAATGGAAAACATTTTTTAATTCGTATAAGTAAACACGTAGTATAACAATATACCAGTGTATTGGTATAGGGGAGATGTTATTTATGCGTGTGCTCGTAAAATGTTTACATATTATGTACATTGAAACAAAACCAAAAACAAAAAACAGGGAGGGGATGAGAAAACAGTGATGGAACAGACAGGTACCTATTATACCTATGCTCTATACGTACTCTTTACCTCGACAGCCTGGTATACCTAGATCTCAGGTCTGGGGCTGAGCGATGTAAGAAGTAGTATGTAGATCTATGTATATTGTATAGGTATAGCCGTATATACAGGTTTTTATCATTGAAAAATCAAATTCGTTAATAATAAAAGCTAATAATTCATAAATTGAGCAGTACTTTATGTATAGAGTAATAAATCGCGGCGCGTTTATTTGCCACGGTACACCTCAATGATTTTATCTTGATCTACGTATTCGAATATGTGAGGCGCATCCATTAAAATACCAATCGTACCAGCCGTGGTTACAATGAAAAATAGGTATAATTGCAATCTATCTATTACCATAGCAACGTACTTCCAGTCTTCTCGTATCTGTAATATGACAAAATATCGGGTTAAAAATTTAGTCGCGTTAATATCTCGTACCGAGGTACGAGTGGTTATTGTCAAATGTAGTATTCGTTGAATTGGATATTTAGTCTGCAGTCCAAGAGGCAAAAAGTGCTCTGGAAATCGAAATTAGTGTGCATTTTCGCTGGACAAAAAAATCAGTTGGTTTATTGTAGATATGGGTCTCGTAGACCCAAAAAACCGAATTTTGGATTTTTGCCCCGGCACAATGGAGAGCTGAGGCCTGAAAACCCCCCCTTTTCCCCCAATTTTTAAATTTGACTTTGGACAAAAAATCTTTTCGCATTCTGGTAGCAGACACTTCCCTGACTCCAAACTCCAAATATATGTCACATCCCTTGGGTCACAGGCACAATGGGGTTCTGGGCCCCCAATGTGCGATTTTTTGCCAAATTCGATAATTTTTGGCACAATAATGCCTCTGTGGGCGTCATGCGGTATGCTGGACAAAAAAAATCAAAAGCAATGTTTTCTTGGGTTCATTCCGGGTCCAATGAGTCAAAGTTTGAGGAAAACTGTTGGCACAATAGGCCGTGGTGGAATTTCAAAGTTTTGAAAACACGCGATTTTCTCCCCCTTTGATTAAAAAATAAGTCATGAAAAAAATCTGAAACTTGGGTTGCGACGCATCAAAATGGGTTAAAATTTCACGAGCAGAACGAAATTATTGATAAAAATTAAATTTTGAGTCCCAAATTGGGTCAATTTTTGAGTATATTCAAAGAATTGACATCTGACCTATGAAAGTGGGGCAGAATTTCGCCAGAAATTCAAAAATATCGTCCATTTTTTTGAGCATCTTTTGAGAATTTTGAGCCTCAAATAAGGTCAATTTTTGATCAATCTCAAAAATTGGCACGTGAACTATGTAAGTGGGGTACATAGAATTTTGCCAGAAATTCAAAAATATCATCTAAAACTTTTTTCATTGTAGAGGGAGTAAAAGTCTACTTTTACTCCCTCTCGCGAATCGCTCGAGTGCTCAAACTCGACTTTTACTCCCCCTACAATGAAAAATATCGTATGCAACTCGGGAGATAAATGATTTTCGACGATTTTGAGTTATTTCCCTCGCTTCGCTCGGGCAATAAACCTCAAAATTCGTCGAAAATCACTTTATCTCCCTTGTTGCATAATATACTATTTTGAGCAACTTTTGAGAATTCAGAGCCTCACATTGAATCAATTTTTGATTAATTTCAAAAAAATGACATGGACTTACGAAAAAGGGATAGAATTTCGCCTAAGGTTTTAAAATGTGATCCAAAACTCTTTTAAACAACTTTCAAGTTTGAGTAATTTCAAGCGCAAAATATTTCATTGGAATTCCAAAAAATGACCAATCTAAACTAATAAAAAAGAAAATAGGAAATTCAAATCAATTACATTCAGTTGAAAAAATAAGCGGGTTTAATTTTCATTCAGAAAATTATTCGTTTTTGGTTTCCTTATGAAATTTTAATCCATGATAGGTCTATCCAAAAATCTACTAAATCAAAGGCTTAAAAGTCTCAAAAGTTGCTCAAAAAAAGTTTTGGATGATATTTTTGAATTTCTGGCGAAATTCTACCCCACTTTCATAGGTCATCATGCCAATTTTTTGAAATTAATCAAAAATTGACTCAATTTAACGCTCAAAATTCTCAAAAGTTGCACAAAAAAAATTTGGATGGTTTTGTTGAATTTCTGGCGAAATTCTACCCCTTTTTCATAGGTCATATGGTAATGCTTTGAAAATACTGAAAAATTGACCCAATTTGGGGCTCAAAATGAGTTGAAATTGCTCAAATTTAATTTTCATCAATAATTTCGTTCTGCTCATGAAATATTAACCCATTTTGATCAAAATTCGTTTTTTTCGGACTACGGGCCCCATACCTACAATAAACCAACTGATTTTTTTTTGTCCAGCAAAAATGCCCGGTTAATGAACACTTTTTGCCTCTTGGACTATAGACTAATAGACAAGCTGAGGTTTTGAAAAATCAGAAACTGAAAATGCACGATTAGATTCGAGTGACGCAGTTTTACTGAAATCGGTGCAACGGCGTGTACGTGCTGGCTTGTGACGTAGAAGTATACATGTGGTTTCAGAAAAAACGCCATTTTAGTGAACAGTAGGCGAATTTTATAAAAAATTTATAAGATAGGTACGAGATCTGGATTACTGCATAGTGAAGTCGAATTATGCTTCGAGGTCAAACTAATTGCTACAAAACGTTTTTTTGATTTATTTCGTAGGAGAGGTTCTACTCTCTCACTATTTATCTAAAAGCCTCCCCGACCCACCACCCCAGTCACTTTTTTTGAGGCATTTGCTTCCCGAAAAAACAGTTTTTTGCTTCTAGCAGGTCAGGGTTCAACTTTATGGAGAAAAATCACCTCTATGGAAATTATTCTACATAAAATTTCCGACAAAACTGGTGATATACATTTTTTTGGTAAATTGCATGGGGAAGGAGTTAAAGGGCTCTGAAGATGAAATCTCACAAAAGCTGCCTAAAGAGTACATGTATTATTGTTTTTCAGCTCGAGAGGCAATCGCCAACTCCTATAGGAAGAAGAGATGGAGGTCCAAAGGGGGGTTAAATCCCTTTCCCATTTTTTAAAATTGAGCTATCGGTCCTATTTGGATGTCATTTCCATATGACTGAATTCCGCTGAGTTCAAAAAAACGTTTTGTACAATTAGTTTCAAGTCGAGGCATTTTCGGTCCTATTTCGACTCCACTAGGAAGGCAAGACAAAATGCCATCCTGGAGTTTTCAGCCACGTAAGGATTTAAAAATTTGGAACGAACAATGATATTTATCATTAGGTGAGAATGAAAAACTGAAAGTAGAAATAATAAACTCCTGTAGGATCAGTTCATCACTGGTTTAACTCTTCGTCTGTTTTAACATGTTTCATGTTTTCGGGCTAGGGTATTTTTTTTTACAATAAGATCGAATATGCTGGACAGTGTAGACATATTGGTATTTTATCCGACTTTTAAAAATTTGAGAGTGGCGGGAATCCTTTTCATATTATGCTGTTAGATCTCATTAATAGACATATGCACGTATTTCATGTTTTTGGCCTGGGATAATTTTTTTTCGGGACCATATGGGCATAAAAATCTATATGTTGTCCAACTTTTAAAGTCTTGGAAAATTTTTAACGAATTTATAGGTAGGTAATGACATTTTGTTGGACTGGTGAAAACTTGAAAAATATTTAACATTTTTAATGTGGTGATGACATGAAATGAACCATGCTCATTTTTCCGACATAACAGTTGTTTTTTGAATACCGGGGTTCAATCAGAATTTTAAACCGTTGCGTAGGCGTAATGCAGTCGAATAGATTCAGAGAAAAATCACGTTAATAGATTTGCATAACCGATTCGCCGTAAATACGCAATGCTCGCGTTTTTACGGCGAATCGATTATGCAATTTTATTAACATTTTTTCTTCGACTGGCGATTAATGATCAGACCTGTTGGAGAAGTATTCGTTTGAAAATTGCGGTGAAGGTTTATTTTTTTTGCTAAACTGCTCAAAAACAGTTGATTTTTATATCTGCAGGGAAAATTTGTAAATAGGTACTATTGAAATTCAAATTTTGCTGGAGCTTCCAAAAGGGGTGGAAATGAAAATAATTATTTTTCGAGTGGTCGGTTTCAAGTAGAGGCCTCATATTTACCTACTAATTTTATTTTTAAAAAATAGAACTTTTTGAAAAATCAATTATTTTTATTGATAATGTACGATTTTTTAATGTTCGAAAATTCCTCCCAAAAATTCAACCTTCAATTTGGGCAGTTTGGAAAATGGGGGGGATCAAATCCTGAAACCATGTGGGTATTTGAACTCAGCATTTCAAAAAACGTATTTCAATTTTTTAACATGGAAATGCCAAAGTGCTGAAGGTCAATCCAAGAAAATTCAGATCAAATTTAAGACACCAAATTTTGATATTTTCTGTAATTTTTTAATATTTTGTCACCCATTGAAAACGTGAAAAAATTTTGATCAATATTAATGACTTTTTGTTGGACTTTTTTGTTAGACTTTTATAAATTAAATAAAAACCAAAATCCTTACTTATTAAAAATTGTAATTAATTTTTAAAACATGCCATATCCATGATTAAAAAAATTTATTTTAAAGCAAAACTTCTGCAGTTCTTTTTAATTTCTGACAAAAATTGTGAGGGTTTTGTGGCTTCTGTACTCTTCCCAGGGTGCAGGTATCTCAAATATTTTATTAAATTTTAATCAACAGTCACATTTTTTCCACAAAAATTGTACTGAAACACAATTTTCATGATTTTTCCTTTAAAGAAAATTTCAAAATGTTTGGTAATTATAAAAATTGTTGTGATTTTTGTGATTAAATAATTTAAAATTGTTTTCCTGTTTTGCTTTTCATGTTTGCCACTATCTGGAAAACACGAAACAGTGAGAGATCTTAGAATTTTTTGCAGAGTCGTTTTTTAAACAACAAGCTATTGAAAAATAGTTGGAATATTTTGTTTCTGGAAAACCCTCGCTGTGCTCAAGCATACGCAGCTCGAAACATATGTGCAAGAGACGGAGGAGTCCAAGATTTGCCATTCTTTCGAAACTAAAATGATGAAATTTTGGCCTTTGAGTGCGATTGTGTTTTTGCAAAGATTTTCACTCTCGAGGCTCTGTTTGAGCCCGATGAATTTATAAATAAATCGCCTTCCCTTTTTTACTTCTTTCTTCCTTATCACTCGTCTAGAAAGTTTAAGTATTCTCAAGTAAAAAAATTGCATTCCTTCCCTTTTTTTTGAAGGGGTTCATCCTGGTTAATATTGAAGTGCAATTTTACTCTTTACATGGGTATTTCATGTACTTATAAAGGTCTGGAAATCTTGAAAAAATTAGCCCTATAAGACCTATCAAAAGTGCGAAAAAATCATTTTTAAAAAGTAGTGTCAACCATGGTTATTGAGTTTTTTTTCGTTTCATGAATTGATTTTTTTCTATTCTTAAAATTTAAATTTTGGTTTCGTAATATGCTTTACTACATTCCACAGAAATAGGTAATTTCATTTTTTCTCATTCTTATGTACAGGGTGACTGAAAATTGCTTCCCCCAAAAAATTTAAAATTTCGGTAAAAAATTATTATTGATAGGGTAAATTTTTTTTGGTCATATTCTACTAATATAGATCGTCTTCTAATCTCTGTATAATTTATAACCCGAAAAAATTCAATATTGCGCAATTTTTCCATTAAACCAGAGCATTAATTCAATAATGCTGAATTAAATCACCTGACTCCAATTTGTGAAGCGCTGAAATGCAATCCTCCTTATTTCAAAATTGAACGCACTGTTTTCAGATTAACAGGGTTCAAATCAAGATTTTGAGGAACTCGTCACCTATCCACAGAAATTCCTAGATTTTATTCCACGCAATTTTTAAATTTTGTTCGACTAGGTTTAGCTATAGCATTGTAAGCGAAAATCAAATTATTCTTCACAAAAAATTCAAAAATGATTGAGAATTTTTGAAGAGGCCTGTGTTCGAATAGTAATGGACCAAGGATGCTGCCAGAGTTGAAATTTTTTGGATAAGTTAATTAGGGAATTTTTGCTAAGCATTTTTCTTTGGGAACTACTTTTCGGTCACCCTGTACTTATGTATAGTAAATCGAATAATGTTCGATTTCAGTTGAAAATATGTATTTTGAAATTTGATAATTTCGAGATAATTTTTTGGATACAATGGCTTCGAGTTTTTTTTTTTAATTTGATTGAGATACGTCGATCTTTCTTGCACAAAATTTGGGTACCTGTGAGAAGGGCTAAGGGAGTCAGATCCTAAAATTCTAGTTTATATATTCGAACTCAGCGTCTCAAAAAATTTAATAATCGATTTTTCACCTATAATTTTTAATTTTTTAAAATTTGGATAATATTTGCGAGGTGTCATGACCCCCTCTTCCTCTCAAAGGTTTAAAAAGCTCAAAATGAGAATTATTGGTCATAAGTACAACCTACTGCCTAACTGTGATTAGATAAGGGAACGTGGGACAGGATGCACCAGGGGGCAAGATGCAAATTGGCTTATTGTCGATAGTGATGTGATCGAAAAATTTTTACGTCATAGAGGGAATAAAACGCTACTTTATTCCCTCTCGCGAATCGCTCGAGTGCTTAAATTCGTGTTTTATTCCCTCTATGACGTAAAATATGGTAATATCGTATGCAACTCGGGAGTTGCATAATATACTATTTCTGGACAATTGGTGGATGTGTATCCATTCGATACAAAACAGAAAAAAATTACAGACCTGAAGGATTGCTTGTCTATGAGGTATTATCAATAATGCGATTTTACGCGATTTTCGTAAAATTCTTGAAATTTAATTTTTGTAAAATATCATGTTTTCAAGTTTTGAAAAAAAAATCCAAGTAATTTTTTTTGTAATCTACATTCAATTACCTATCGAATGGTGTATTTGGTTGGCACTTTCCCCTATATTTTCTTCTCAGTACATTGCGTTAAAGAAAAATTGTGCCAGTGGGGCAAGATGCAAATTGAAAATGGAACAGGATGCAAACATTATTTTAAATACGAATTTTTCAAAAAAGTCACATATGGTACTAAAAGTTGTCCAATTGATATTTTTGTGATATTTTTTTCCAGGATATCACATTTTTGCTTTAATTTTCAGATAGAATACCAAAAATATCGAAAGTTTGCCTAAAAAATCAGAAAATCAATTAAGGCAGCATAAATTATGAATACAAAAGTTTTAGAACGCCTATTTTAAAAAAATACGCGTCTATCCTCGAATGTACTTGAGTAAATTTTACAAAAAAATTAGCAATTATTTATCACGTCTTCACTGTTTGCATCTTACCCCATGGCATTTTGCATCCTGCCCCATTTATGGGTCAGGATGCAAAAAAAGTGAAAAAAAATTCTGTAGGGTTGAGGTACATATGTACAACCAAAATGGATTTTTTTTCAGCGAAATGAAAGGTAAATGTTTGAACTGTAATTTGTTGCAAGAATCAGACAATTTGACCAATTTGAATAGATTTGGCAGAACATTTGGCCTAGGTTAGTACATCCTGCTCCACCTTCCCTTATGTATATTCACATCAGGCTTTTGAAAGGGTACTCCCGGTTAAGATAGGTGAATCGGCCTAAGAGCTACTTTTTGAAACTGACCATCAGACATTATTAGGGACCCCAAAAAATAATTTTAGGCCTTATTTTCAACCCCCCACCTCACTCCCCTTCTCCACCACCCCCAAAATGTCGAATTTTCGTCAAAAAATCCTATCTCGGAACCTAATGAACCAAAAATTCTAAAATTTATGTGGTGTATACGGGGAGTGGTGATCAACTTTTGAGAATTTTTTCAGATTTTTTTTGTACTGCCTTCTAGCCAAAATCCCACTTTGAAAACTTAAAATCGTTCTAATTTCGAAACTAAAAGACATACCTACATTTTTTCATTTTGGCACAAATATAGTCCTACCTTGGTACAATATAATGATGTTTTTTTCAGATTTTTAGCGTTGGGAGAACAGACGAAAAAATGCGGGTTTCTATTCAAAAATGCTCATTTCGTCATTCACGCAACCAAAAATTTTGAAATTATTTATATGGTATGACAGGGGAGAGGTAAAAAATTTTTGAGAATTTTTTATGATTTTTTTTGCAATGCATTCCAGCCAAAAACCCACCCTAAAACTTTCAAAATTGCTCCAATTCCAAAACTATAAGGCAAACAATCGTTCTACTTTTTGAAACTAACCACCACACATAATTAAGGAAAGGGCTTCAAAAAAATCTTAAGATGCATATTCCACCTCCCATCTCACCCTTTTTCACCCCCATCCTCCCAATATTTAGTTTTGTCAAGGAATTGGAGCAATTTTAAAAGTTTTAGGGTGGGGTTTTGGCTGGAATGCATTGCAAAAAAAAATCATAAAAAATTCTCAAAAATTTGTTACCTCTCCCCTGTCATACCATATAAATAATTTCAAAATTTTTGGTTTCGTGAATGACGAAATGAGCATTTTTGAATAGAAAACCGCATTTTTTCGTCTGTTCTCCCAACGCTAAAAATCTGAAAAAAAAACATCATTATATTGTAACAAGGCAAGATTATATTTGTGCCAAAAAGAAAAAATGTATGTCTTTTAGTTTCGAAATTAGAGCGATTTTAAGTTTTCAAAGCGGGATTTTGGCTAGAAGGCAGTGCAAAAAAATCGGAAAAAATTCTCAAAAGTTGATCACCACTCCCCGTATACACCACATAAATTTCAGAATTTCTGGTTCTGGAATTTTTGACGAAAATTCGACATTTTGGGGGGTGGGGGTGAAGGGGAGTGAGGTGGGGGGGGGTTGAAAATACGGCCTAAAATTATTTTTTGGGGTCCCTAATAATGTCTGATGGTCAGTTTCAAAAAGTAGCTCTTAGGCCGATTCACCTATCTTAACCGGGAGTACCCTTTTGAAAATAGGTCTGAAAAATTTTATGAATGCTTTTGATTCTATTCTGGATTTTGAAATTGAGTATCTTCATAGGAAACCGCAAAAGTGGAAAAAAAAACTATCACTCCTCTTAGTGGCTGGGCAGGAAATGATGATGGTTTCGCAAATTGTGGGATCACCACATTTCATAAATAATGTCTTGAAAAATCGAAAAACCAATACGAGTTAAAACCTGATTAGAGGTTTGCAAAGAGCCAATTGAGGTTAGGGAATTTTGTATCTCAATCCCTGACTTTATTCTAATGACTCCCCCTGGCTTTATTGCCTTGATTTGACTTTCATGGACTCTTATCCACTGAAAAATAATAATTTCGGTGTTATTTAAGACATTTAAATACCAAAATATGAATTTTGAGATATTTTGAAGGATGCAGGGGTTTGTGTTGTGAGAAATGGGATGTTTTAAGGGATGCGAAGGTGGCAACAGCTTGTATGAATGAGAATGAGGGTTGGGGTTCTAAGAACCTGTATACTTATGTAGTTGTAAGAAGACTAACTTAGGTTATTTTACCTGTATGTACTGATCTTCGTTTCTGAGATGCTCGGCGATAAATTCGACAGCTTCGGTGGCTTTGGAAGCTTCGGGAGATAGTAACAGCGAATCGGAACTTTCGCTTTCCCTACGTTCGGTACTCGCTTTACGATTGATTTTGCAATTAGGATGATGTAAATCGGACAGCTCCATGACGTCCATTTTATTCTTAGCTGTCGACGGAACGGCTGGTATAATATGTTTTGGTAATTCGGCTGGCGACGCGTACGTCGGATGCGGAGGTCCGCTCATGCCGGGCATTTCCATCATCCAACGAAGCCTAGTTTTCTTGGGCCTTTTCATGAATAATAATATAGGCAGATAGTATAGGAAAATGGTCCTGATCCACGGCGGCATTCGATGCGTTCGAGGACCTCTGAAATTCCAGTTGATTATAATGACGGTGACTAATATACTGACTGTGTTCATGATGAAAGTGAACAGTAAATATTTGGCGATTAACGGTAGTACGAGCGAAGTCGGCGGAAGTATTTTGGATACTAACAACAGGAAGACAACCAGTGACAGTAAAATACTAATTCCTAATGTGACTTTTTCGCCAGCCTCGGCCGGCAAGTAGAACACCAACACGCAAAGAAATGAGATCAGTACTGTGGGCAATATCAAGTTGACCGTGTAGAATAAGGTTTTCCTTCGGATTATTATGTAAAACGTGATATCCGTCTCGCTCGGAATGCCCGGATATCGATTCAAGTACGCCGGCACTTCGATTATATCCCACGTGCCGGATTTCCAGTAATCCGACAAGTCGACGTAGTGTTTGTCGTTGTACAATGCTAAAGATACTTGATCGCCGTTAAATGTCCACGAGCCGAATTTCATAATACACGTTTGCTGATCGAACGGAAAATACGTTACGTCTATTGTGCAGGAACTCTGTAAAACGTCAACATACCAGTTACCCAGTTACCAGTAGTATCGATAGCTTTTAGCTTAGCTCAATTTGGCCCGATGGCCAGGCAAATGTTTTCGCCTAGTAAACAAATCAAACGCAATGCGTACTTGATAGATGGCTGGAGGAACCCAGAGTACTTCTCCGTTTGACCTAATTAACACGTTTGATTTGTATCTAACTTCGTAGTTTCCATCGGCGCTGAAAAACGAAAAATATACCAATGTAATGTATCATCAATACAGGGTGTTCCGTGAAACATGTGCCAAACTTATTTTTTCCGATATAATCGGGTACCACTGAAAAAGACCTGAGATGAACGTGTTGTCGATCTTGAAAATTGAAGGAGCAAAATAATGCTGCTTCTAAAAATCACGTTAAAAAATTTTTTCATCCAAGGGAATGGATAGTATTTTGAAAATTGAATAAATTTTCACTTTATGACTTTTTGCTCAACTTTGAAATTGAAGGGGCTACAAAAAAATTTCCAAAAAAACACTAATCAGGGGGAAAAATTTTCTCTGAAGGCTTTTTGCCTCACCTAAAAAATGAAGGAACTACGGGTTACTCAAAATAAATGGACTTCAAAAAATTTTCGAATTTTCTCAATTTTGAATGATCCTTAGCCCCTTTATTTTTGATGTTAGGCAAAAAGTCTTCAAAAAAATTTTCTTTAGTTTCCAACGTATTATCCATTCCTTTGATTGGTTTATTTTTTAAATTATTTATGAACAATTTTTTGTAGCCCCTTCAATTTCAAAGTTAGGCAAAAAGTCATGATGTGAAAATTAATTCAGTTTTTAAAATGTTATACAATCTCACGGTTGAAAAAATTGTTTACAGTGATTTTTCTAGAAGTAGCACTTGCCCCTTCAATTTTCAAGATCGGCAACATGTTCATCTCAAGGTTTTCAGTGGTATCCGGTTATACCAGGAAAATATAAATGGCAGACGATTCATGGACATGGTGTCTACTGGCATGCAAAAGACGAAAATAGCATGAATTCCGGGTTTAGTGGCATTAAATCATGAAAATATCATGAATTTTGATAATTTTATTACAAAAAGCATGAATTTTCAACATTTCCCTCTTGAATTTTTCAATCAAAAGATTGCTTTTAAATGATTTTTCAACTTGATTTTTTTTAAAATTTCCGCCCTCGCTTCAGTTGGGCAGGGCTTTTGTCTTCTTTTTTTTTGAAATAATTATCATTATTCGAATTTTTTAGATAAAATCTCAAAATTTTGATTTTTTTGTCTGAAATTACCACTATAGTCGACTTCATGTCCAACTCCCTTGATTAGAAAATTCTGACTAGCATTTTCCAGCAGATTTCTCTAGGAGATACATTTTTTCATTCATGATTGGACTAGATAAAATTCTTCAACTTTGTTAAGAGTTTATTAATTCTGGCTTACCTAAAACTTTTACGTATTATTTTCGGGTAGTAAAATATTCATACTCACAAGGGGGGTATCCCTACTCGAAGTAAAATTTTGAGTCCAAACAAAAAAAATCGAAATTACATCATAACAGGACCTCGTATCTAAAATTTCAGATGCTGAAGTTCATTTCTCGATTTTTGGTGAATTTTTGAAATTTCAAAATGACCTCCGCCCGCCCGCCCTGGGAAATAGGAAAATTTGATCTAATTAACGAAAAAAGCTAAAATTTGGTATGTACTTTATTTTTGACTTCCCGAATTGATTGGAAGGGGTTTCGAGACGTTTCGGAGCCACCAGAAAATTTTGGAATTTTCCAGCGCTGGAGAAAGCTTATAAAAATGACCCATATGCACTTCAGCATCCATAACCGCGGTTATCCATATTGGTGACCTATTTGATCGATTAAAGCACAGTTTTCCAAAATTCGTAACTTTGAGTTCAAATTCGCATTTTTGGGCAGGATATTTTTCTGGAAAAAATTCCAAAATATCCCCTTGCACACGTAACTGGGTAAAAAGCTGAAACTTGGTATTACCTATACCCTATTTTCGACCTCCCAAATCGATGGGAAGTGGTTTCGAGACGTTTCGGAACTACCAGAAAAATTTGGAATTTTCCAGCACATGAAAAAAATACTTGCCCAGAAATGCGAATTTGAACTCAAAGTTACGAATTTTGGAAAATTGTATTTTAATCGATCAAATAGGTCACCAATATAGATAATCCGCGATTATGGATGCTGAAGTGCATATGGGTCATTTTTATAAGCTTTTCTCCAGCGCTGGAAAATTCCAAAATTTTCTGGTGGCTCCGAAACGTCTCGAAACCGCTTCCAATCGATTTGGGAGGTCGAAAATAAGGTATATACCAAAGGGTATGGACGGATAAGGGGTGAATTTGGCCCCCGGCGCTTTTGGGCTCCTAAACACCTCAAGTCGTGTATATTGACTAGAAATAATTTTTCACAAAATTTTGGACCCCTACCCCCCTCTCTTTCGGAGCTATGGCCATTTTATTGCATTATTTTCAAGAATTTTTGATTTCAACGGAAGTGAAGGAAATTTTCTGTTCTTTGGCACAAAGTTACATCTGGTAGAGGTGTATTCATGATAATTTTTTCAACAATTTTGGTGCACTCCTTCACGTTTTTTCGGTCATTTGAAGTTTTTAATCGTAAAAAATACCATATAAGCAAAGAGCGACCACCCTGGAAAAATTTCTAAAAAATACGTTTTTTTATGTAGAATTTTACCATGTATTTGGTTTTGGCGATTTCTTTGAACTAAGGGCCGAAAATCACGAAAAACCGTACAGAAATGTTGTAATTTTAGCAGATTTTTCAAATTTTGAGCGCTTTATACAGAAAGAAATGACCAAATAAGGAAACCAGTTTCAAACTCGTGTTCAGCAGGTCAAAATACCCCGGTAAACACCCTTTTCGTAATAGTTTTGATTAAAATTTCAAAATTCACCTTTCTCACTGATTTTTAATGGAAAAAAAGTGAATTTCGAGACTTCGAGTAAAACGATCGCGAAAAACGTATTTTTCGGGGTATTTTGACCTGCTGAGCACGAAAATGGATTTGTTTTTTTCATTTCGTCATTTTCCCCCAAAACGTCCTCATTTTCCAGTTTGAATCGGGTCTTTCGAGCAAGAAAATTATTATACACAATAATTACTGTCTTATTCGTGTTCTAAGACCTAAAATTAGTCGAAAACCAAAATCTTTCTATTTCAAATTTTTCGAGTCCAATTTCAGCTACAGAAACCGTACAAGAGGAGTGATGGTGAATTTATTTTCCACGTATCCTCCATGTCTTTGACATTAAATCGTGCCAATGAGTTACAATATTGCGCGCCCAGATCTCGAACAATAATTTTTTGAAATTTTTCCACAAGAATCAACATTACAATTCGAGATTGAAAAAAAGATGCTTGATTTTTTTCAAATATTCCTAATTATCATTTTGGCATCTCGTTGTTGCGCTGTACAAAATTAATTCATTATTGATTTTCTAAGAGGGGCATGGGGGGGGGGGGAGCATTGTTGGTCAAAAACACAAGAACACCTTTTTTCCGAAAATAAAACCGCATTTAAGACCAATAACATCACTATTAATTGAATTAGGAAGTTCGAAATTTAAATGGGAGGATTTCAACTCCAGGACTACCATAAAATCAACGTATTAAAAAAGTGGCAAAAATGAAACCCTATCTGAAAAACTCTCAACTCTAATACGTCTTAGCAGATGGATTTCTGCGAAGACGTTGAAATATACATAAATTAGAAGGAAAGGGTTTGAATGGGGGCTTGGGGATGAAGAAAGAGGTAGTACACATGAGAAAATGACGAAATGAAAAAACCAAATCCATATTCGTGTTCAGCAGGTCAAAATACCCCGAAAAATACGTTTTTCGCGATCGTTTACTCGAAGTCTCGAAATTCACTTTTTTTTCCATTAAAAATCAGTGAGAAAGGTGAATTTTGAAATTTTAATCAAAACTATTACGAAAAGGGTGTTTACCGGGGTATTTTGACCTGCTGAACACGAATTTGAAACTGGTTTCCTTATTTGGTCATTTCTTTCTGTATAAAGCGCTCAAAATTTGAAAAATCTGCTAAAATTACAACATTTCTGTACGTTTTTTCGTGATTTTCGGCCCTTAGTTCAAAGAAATCGCCAAAACCAAATACATGGTAAAATTCTACATAAAAAAACGTATTTTTTAGAAATTTTTCCAGGGTGGTCGCTCTTCGCTTATATGGTATTTTTTACGATTAAAAACTTCAAATGACCGAAAAAACGTGAAGGAGTGCACCAAAATTGTTGAAAAAATTATCATGAATACACCTCTACCAGATGTAACTTTGTGCCAAAGAACAGAAAATTTCCTTCACTTCCGTTGAAATCAAAAATTCTTGAAAATAATGCAATAAAATGGCCATAGCTCCGAAAGAGAGGGGGTAGGGGTCCAAAATTTTGTGAAAAATTATTTCTAGTCAATATACACGACTTGAGGTGTTTAGGAGCCCAAAAGCGCCGGGGGCCAAATTCACCCCTTATCCGTCCATACCCTTTCAGTTTTTTTCGTTGATTAGATCAAATTTTCATATTTTGCAGGGCAGAGGTAATTTTGAAATTTCAAAAATTCGCCAAAAATAGAGAAATGAACTTCAGCACCTGAAATTTTGGATACGGGGTCCTGTTATGATATACTTTCGATTTTTTTTGTTTGGCTCAAAATTTTTCTTTGAGTTGGGATACTTCCCTTGTCAGCTTTTTTTATAACATTCAAAATTTTGATGGATTTATATGGATAAAAATTTTATGAAATTTATCCTAAATATCTAGTTTTTGTTTTTAAATTCCTATTTTCTGGGATTTTCTCCTTTTCGTCATTCGTGTTGAAAAATTGTTTCCTCTAAAATTGGATATTGGTAAAAAATTCACAAAATTCGTTCAAAGAATATTTTTTGGTAGGTACCTGAAATTTTTATTTTCTAAAATTCAGACGAATTGAAATACAACCTTTAGAAGAGGAGGAAGAGAAGACAATTAGAAAACAATTAAAATTTATCAGTTGAAAAAATATAGAGAGTAGGGTGGAATATATGCTGTAGGGAAAATTTTTGCGAAATTCGTTCAAGAGGTCCTGCTAAAATTCTGCCTATTGATTTAGAGAATTTGTTAGGCACTTTCAATGTTTTTATTTTGCTCGCGGTCTTTTTGGGCTAATTTGGAGCATGAGAAATTGTACAGTAATGTTATGCAAAACATGAAAATAGGTAGCATAAATTTTAATTTTCCAGATCCAGTAGGTACCATGATGGAACACCATGTATGACAAACCAGAAGGCTGTGTTTACTTCTGCTTTGATGTAGGTACTTGGACTTACTTATTGAATAATACTATGTCCGGTCGCCAAACTTTATCAGGGGGCAGTCTCAAAATTTGTATTCCGCCGTAATCAGCTTCATCCCATTGTAATTGGTAATCGCTCCAAGTCTGTTTTTGCAACAGAAAAATGAAATCATTAATTAATGTATTATTCATCGATACCTTACGTAAATAGCTCTAACTACGTATTTATTGGAATTAGGATCCCATTAAAAATCACAATCGAGTTCGAATGAAAATTTTTCCTCAATTTCTCAGATTATTGAATCCCTAGAATTACTCTGCTTGACACAAGTGCGTATATAATTATGTAAATTGTGCAGTGTTCCCGTGTATTTATGCGAGAGACCGAGAAAAGGTTTTTTTGGAAACTATGAACAGCATTTAATTTTGTTTACATGGGATGAATCGTTCTTCCATTAGACTTTCCAAGGCGAATTTTTTATACCAAAAATTTATTTTCGTATTGATTCATTTCGTCTCTATGTTTTTATCGTAAAATATTCGGGTACAGTTGGTCGATTTTGACTCGATTTGTGTTATTTTTGATTTCACGTAGGTACTCAATATGATTTTTAGGCTGGGATCCGAATATTCTATTGCCTTCTGTATTCTGAGCTCGTAATAGTAACGATATTCCCACGATTACCTATTTATAAAAATAATTGATAACTCACCAGTCTCAGCCATACGTTTGACTTCATAATTTGATTTTTTTCGTTCTGTGGAAAAAAATGAAAAGAGGTGAAATACAAAACAGAATATCGTTACATTAAGTTATTAAAATGGTACCGTGTATTAAGTTTTTAAATTTATTAAATCAGCATCAGATTTCGAATAATTTTCAAAAAATAGTCATATTTTAAAATTGTCATCAGCAAATCGTTGATATGTGAAAATTGAAGAGGCGCAGTCATTCAGGTAGCTATAATTATACATCTCGTCATTTTTCCAATGCCTACGAGAAATTGGTCAGAAATCATATTCGCCGTTCAGTTTGAATGGTTGCCTATCTCGAAGTACCGAAGGAGTTGATGATTGAAATACAAAGGGAGATTGTACAAAAAGCTCAGAAAAATTGGAAAATGGCTACATGGAGTTTTTAAAGCCTGAAAATCCATTTATGGAGTAGTTTTGACCCCAAACTCAGTAGCCAACCTTCTGGGAGGGACTGGACCTAAATTCAAAATTTTTCGACCATACTGAGCGTTGCATAGAAAACTATGTCTATTACCCCTCCCCTTCTCACGAGTATATTTTTTATTTATTTTCACCAAAAATTTTTTAATGAAGTTCAAAAGGGTTGGGTTTGATCTAAAATTTTGAAACGTTTCAATTTGGTCAACCCGGATCTATTTTTCAATTTCTGAAATACATTTCCTAACCTTTTTGTTTTGTTTTTAAAGAAATAGGTAGATGAAACAGTTTCAGAGAGTTTCGATACCTTGCTCAGTAATAACAGAGATTTTACATATTTTGTCTTGCCCTCTACCCTGAAGATTATTTTTTGGATTTGAGGTCCAAGTAACTTTAGAAATGAATACAGGCGCTTCGAAATCCCCCTTACAGCCGAATTTTAAAACTCTTTTCGAATTTTTAAAATTCTTTTTCCGTATTATTTTATTTTATTTTTATTGTGAGTATCTTACAATATCAGTGTCCAGTTTCAAGGAAATTTAGCTAATTTGGAAAAAATCGAAAAATTATGGGATTTTTACTTCAAAGTTTTTTTTAAAAAAATTGTTTCCTAAAAATCCAAATATTCCTAAATTTTATACTTGAATAAAAAATTTTTTCAAGCTTTGAAAACTAATTTTTCAAAATCTTTGGCCCTGCTTTGCTCGACCTTCTATCAAATTTGTATTTCTTATCTACTTTCTTATTTTGGATTAAAAGGTAGCCAATTTTTTTTTTTAATGATCTTCAATTTTCATTTCTGTTTCGTTCGGGTTTAATTAATTTCGTTGGTGTCTTTAACTGCGATAAAAATAAAATGCAGTGATTTGAAAAAAAATGTAAATGTACTTGTACTTAATTATCAAAATTGGTAGTTCTCTCATTTCCCTCGCAAAAAATAAAGTCAAAGACAGCAGAAAGAGGTGGATTGGAGGGGTGGAGATTATTCAGACAAGCTGAAAAATTGGTACAAAAAAACATGGTTTGAATTTTGTTTTTAATGTATTGAGCCCTGGATATAGAAACCACCCTTAGGTGTGAAAAATTGGTTTTTGAGTTGAGGTTCCTTCTTGATTCTTTTTCTTCTAAAATACCCAAAATCGTTTGATGTTTGACTCAGTTCTTTTGTGGCGAAAACTTATTCATGTTAAAACTTGGCCTCCTCAAAATACTATACTTATTATCTAGAAAACGTTTACTGCCACCAATACTTCAGCCTCCTTTATATTTTCTCAATTTTCACATTCTACCAACGCTGCTGGGATCGGTTTGATTATTCAATCCTTTGAAATCATCTTTATTTTAAGATCGAAGCCTGATGTTGCTTAAATTTTACGACGTGATAACGATAATTATATCGAAATCATTGATAAGTACTTACAACGTTGATCAGTTGTACGAATGCTAAGCCAAATCTAACATCAACCTTTTGCGTCATGTTTTGAACAGGTCGTATTAATTTATTATAACCACGAAATAAATCTCGAACTAATCGTTCTTCGTCGTCGGAGCTGTTACCTGTGGAAAAAGAAAAAAAACACTAATTAGTTACGTCTTAGAAGTTTATTTTTCTCTTGTACTAATTTTTAAAAGATACACCTAGATTTCTGTTTGAATGAATTTTACGAAATAATCGTCAAGGGTGGGGAAAGGTCCGTAGGTCTACACAATGCTGAGCATTTTATATTAATTTTTTTAGTAACGATGGAAAAAATTCGAACTTTGGCTTCACTGAGTGTAGCATAATCAGAGTCTGCCCAAAAAATATGTTTCAATGTCCTCTGAATTTGTACCCTTATCATTTGGATATAGTCAAAGAAAATATGCTAAAAATTGGAAAAAAGCGATGAAAAGGTGTTTTTTAGCTTTGAAAAGCTCAACTTTTTTGGAAATTTATTTTTTAAAAGGGGATATTCCATACCAACTCGAGCCAAAAATGAAGTCACGTTTTCCAATTTTGCTCAATTTTTTTAACGAGTTTTCGTTGATGGTCTATTCACATAACCACGATAATTTTCCTTCCAACCCTCAAGGGGGCAGGGAGGTGGGCCTCGTAATTTTTATGATTTGATAGGAGATTCAAAAACGATAATCACATTTTGAAAAGCTCCAAGTTGAACTTTGGTGGTGAAAGCTTAACTTTCATGATGAATAGAAAAGATGAAAGCTATGTACTATTTAAAAATCAGAAAAAATTCCCGTAAGTAGCCCTTTTTACCATTTTTTCAATCAACAAATTTTCAATATGGGATCTCTACACCCCTGTAGGTACGTGGATTTTGACCAAAATTCAAAAAAATTGAAAAAGTAACGTAACACATTGATTTCTACTAATTCGAAGGCGCTGAGTTTGAATATATACTCAGTTTTTTCATCCGTCCTCTCTATACCCCCCCCCCCCCCTCCCGTACATACCTTCTTGATAGGATCAAAATTCTAAAAAATGAAAAATAACGGGTGACCTGTCGTTTGTTAGGTTTTTAAGGGCAATGAGTACGAATACTTGCTTATGTTTTTCAGTGTCCTCCTCCCCCCCACCCTGCCTCCAATTTTGGAAAAAGTACATATGTTAAGAAATGAAAATAGCATGTGACATATCGATTCTCGATTCTCACTAATTTTAGGGTGTAGAATTCATATGTCGACTTACTTTTTGATCCTACCCCCCTCCTCGTACTCTGACCGGACCCTCTCACCCCCAGAAAAAAATGATGAGAAAATCGGCCAGGTAGTTTTGAAAAAAAAAGGGACAGCAATATGAAAAGCAAACTTTTCAGGAAAGAGCTTTTAAAAAAAAGAAATATCAATTCCCAAAAAAGTTGAGCTTTTCAAGACTAAAAACAGTTTTTCATCGCCTTTTCCAATTTTTGCCATAGTTTCTTTGCTGTGTGAAAATGATAAATGGATAGATTCAGAGAACTCAGAAACTTCATTTTTAGGCAGTCTCTATGCAGCCCTCGGTGAAATCAAAATTGAAGTAGCAAATGCTAAACGGGGTGTAAGTCCATTTTTGAGTTTATGACGGAAATTGCGGCGGATCGACCAGTGTTGTCAGATTTTCGCGAATGTGCCGGGCACATGATATTTGGCAACGTCGCATTATCGCATTAATAATCAAAAGGGGAAAATTTAAAACGAAAAATCTTCTTTTTTTTTGAAAGTCACCTATTTTTGGGTCCAAAACATGTTATAAAGTGGAAGAAATTTTTCCTCTTCATAACGCAATTTTGACTCGAAAAATTACGATTTTCAAAAAAAAAATGTCGGCTTTTTTGGAGTTGTCTTACATTTTTGAACGCAGCTCGGACAAATTTTCATCTTTTGAGTTGACATGCGGTCAACGCTAAAATGATGTGATTGGATGTACGAAACAGTCCCACTAGGTGTCGACCCTTGAAACGCACTTTTGGTCACCAGCAAGTGTTAAACGGGGTATAAGTCCAAACGCGTTTTTCGGCCATAGTTTCGTTACGTTAAATTTTTTTTTTCGCAATAAGGCTTTAAAAATCGTCTCTAGTAGTCCTCTTTCGATGGCCTGAATCTGAAACACGTTTTCCATCAACCTTTACTTTTGGAATGAAACAGTTTTTTTCGTCTCCTGAAAAACTCAAAAAATGGACTTATACCCCATTTAGCATTCGCTACTTCAGTTCTAACTTTTTCCATCATGAGCAAAAATTAAAAAATAAGTGCTCAAAGTTATGTAGAATTGTGAGCCAAATAGTGTAGGCAAATTAGACAAAAATCAACATTTTTGGCCAGCAAAGCTTTTATCGCGGAAAATTGTCGAGAAAGGTCCCCTGAGTAACCCCTAAAAGTTACCACCCTTTGCTTCTATCTCCTTTGGATTTGATTTTGCGGTAAAAATAGTTCAGTACTTTTTTGTTCTACAGTCAATTTCCAACATTTTTTGTAGGAAGCATTTTTTTGTACAACGATGAGCAGAGGAGATAGAGAGTCCTGAAGGAAAGGGGTTATGTGAAAAATCCTATCATTTAAAAACGTAATAAAAGGTATAAAATCTACTAAACTGCATGTTTTGGCCATGAAAATAGTAGTATTATGTAAATTGGTGGTATTAATACCCACTCGACCCCCTCCCCTTCCTATGTGTCCACCCCACCATACCCATTTGTAGTGTTCAACAAATATCCGGATAATCAAAATGAAGAGTTTCAACGGAAAAAATTGAATTTTCGATTTCGATAATCGATTCTTCAATTTCGATATTTCGATAGTCGATTCTTCAATTTCGATTTTTCGATTTCGATAATCGACCTTTAAATTTTGTGAGGGTTCGTAAAAAAATTCGGGAACTCTCGGAAAAGTTCAACCGTTTTCGGGATGTTTTCGGAGCCGTTCGGCAATTTCCGTGTGATATCCGGATATTATCCGGATATTGGATATTTATCCAAATAGTATTTGGTATTTGGATATCCGGATATTTGTTGAACACTATGGATAGCTATCCAAATACTCGGATATTTAGCAAATATCCGGATAATCGAAATGAAGAGTTTCAACGGAAAAAAATTGAATTTTCGATTTCGATAATCGATTCTTCAATTTCGATTTTTCGATTTCGATAATAGATTCTTCAATTTCGATTTTTCGATTTCGATAATAGATTTTTCAATTTCGATTTTTCGATTTCGATAATAGATTTTTCAATTTCGATTTTTCGATTTCGATAATAGATTCTTCAATTTCGATTTTTCGATTTCGATAATTGATTTTTCCATTTCGATTTTTCGATTTCGATAATCGACCTTTAAATTTTGCGAGGGTTCGTAATCGTAAAACAATTCGGGAACTCTCGGAAAAGTTCAATCGTTTTCGGGACGTTTTCAGAGCTGTTCGGCAATTTCCGTGTGATATCTGGATATTATCCGGATATTTGGATATTTATCTAAATAGTATTTGGTATTTGGATATCCGGATATTTGTTGAACACTATGGCCATTTGTTTTTATTTAGCAGTGGCAATATGATTAAGGGATGAGGTGGAATGGGCTCGTATAGGAGGGGGAATAGGTTCAAAAAGGTATCTTGGCTCTCTCCCCCTCCTACGAGTCCATTCCACCTCATCCCTCCATCATACCGCCAGTGCTATATAAAAACAAATGGGTAAGGTGGGGTGAGCACATAGGTTAGGGGAGAGGGTCAAGTGAGTATTAATACCACCAATTTACATAATACTACTATTTTCATGGTCGAAACATACAGTTTAGAACGATTTTATACCTATCCTCACGTTTTTAAATGATAGTATTTTTCACATAACCCCCTTCCTTCAGGGCTCTCTATCTCCTCTGCTCATCGTTGTAAAAAAGTTTTTTTCCTACAAAAAATGTTGGAAATTGACTGTAGAACAAAAAAGTACTGAACTATTTTTACCGCAAAATCAAATCCAAAGGAGATAGAAGCGAAAAACAGTTTTTTAGGGGGTGGAACCTCCATAAAAAAATTAGCAAGGGGTCTGGGGGCTGGTAACTTTTAGGGGTTACTCAGAGGACCTCTCTCGACAGTTTTCCGCAATAAAAGCTTTGCTGGCCAGAAATGTTGATTTTTGTCTAATTTGCCTACACTAAAAGGTAAGGCAGTATTGAAAAAAAAAAAAATTCACCATTCGTAATATTTTTAGGATGTAGTTTTGTCGACAAATCATTTATTTTCTGGAATTCTCTATTTTTTTGGACGATTGGTTGACTGAAATTGAGGTAATTGTCAGTTTTGACATTTATCTATGCATGGCGGCTTACTATGTGCGTTCTTTGAAAAATCGATTTTTTCATCTCCTATAACCTACTTCCCCTCCCCCTCCCACTAAATGGAAGTTGGTCGTACGAAAACGAGTAAATCCTGATACCTACTGAAGGTTGAAAGATCCAGTGCCACATTGCGACCGAATTGAAACCGAAAATGATCGAGCAAGCGAGCCGGCGAACAGAGCGGCTTCGGCATCGGCACCGCTGCCGGCAGCCGGCGTTGCGGCGCGGCGCGGCGCGCCACTTGACAAAAATAGCAAGTACCTACGAGAAGAGCGCAGGGCGCCGGGCGCAGGGCCGTCGCTGCTTGGGGTGGCGCTAATACGCGTACATAGGTGCGGTTATTCTTATTTGATTGAATAAAATTATACGTCGCAGTGGTATAGCTGCATATAAGTTGAGAGGATATGTCGCGCGCAGTGCTCGTGCCCGTGCCCACTACCCGGTGCCGATGCCGGTACGCGTACTACCGTACTACTATATGTAGGTTAAGAGATAGCGAGTTTGATATGATGCCGAAGATTTTAAGGTAAACGTCTTGAACGATCAATAAAAAAGGTCATTGAAGTTATGCGTAGCCGCGATATAAAAAAAGACGAAGCAGCTTGATATTTTAATAAAGACGCCACTTTATTGCGAAACACTGTTTCGTTTTTGGTTTTTCTTTTTCCGATCACGTTTGTTTTAAGGTTTCGAGACAATTTGTGCTATGTGTTTGGCTATTAACAGACAAATAAAACGTACAGTACATTCGAATCCCAAAAGAAATGAACGTTCTCTCTATAGCGTGTGTATCGTAGCGGAGAAAAGTTTTTAATTAAAAATGAAACCGCAACCGCATTATTGCCGGCGCGCCGCCCGCCTCCGCCGGCCCCCGAAAACGTTGCTTTTTTGGATTCCACTCGGAGTTCGCCACACCGCGCCGCGCCCCCTTCGCTCATCATTTGGTCTTCATCACCATCGCCATCGCCATCGCCATCAATAATAATATGTAGTAATAATAACAGCCACGATACGAAAATGAAAACCGCACGATCTATAGGCTAGAAATGAATCGTATACGAAGAAATGCCCTTTTTCTTTCAAAAGGACACGCGAAGGGATACAATGTCGTAAGCTGGCCCGAAAATAGTCCGCGAGTCTGTGCATGTGTGTGTGAAAACCACGTATCGGGGTATTAGTTCGGTGGTTTGATTTTGACGTGTTATTGAAGGTCGTGAGTGTGTAGGATGAGTGTTATTAAGATTTGTTTTTTCCTTTTCGAGTCTACGCGTAAGTCCGTTTTTCTAGAATCGCGACGTGCCAAGTTGAAATTAGTTTATACTGGTGTGTAGTGGTTCATTTTCGAATTTCAAAATTTCGTTAAAATCTACAATATTTATTAGCTATATACAAATATGAGCCTGGATATATGTAGAAACCACCTTTTTAGGGGCCAAAAATTGGTTTTTGAGTTGAGGTTCCCTCTTGATTCTATTCCTCCTGAAAAGCCCAAAATCAGTGTCAACTCAAAAACCAATTTTTGACCCCTAAGGGTGATTTCTAAATCCAGGCTCGCAAATTCTTTCTTTTTTTCAAAATTTTGAATGACCAGTTCTCCAAAATATGGTGCAATGTACCTACCCAGAAATATACATTTATGAGGGGAAAATGTTTCAAAATCCATTTACAAAAAAATTAATTTGCAATATTTGAAATTTTCGAAAGTAAAACGCTGAAAAATTATCGAAATTGAAAAAAATCAATTTTCTACCGCTTCGTTGGAATAAGGCATGTATAGAAATAAAAATTGATCAAAATTCTGAAAAAGGTTACCTTACGAATAAAGTTCCGAAAACGAAGTGTTTTTAAATTTTGGCTTTTAAAATGTGAAAAAAAAAACTAAATAACACAGGTCCTCATAGAAAATGCTGTTTGAAGTGTAATGGTGATTTTTATAGAATTTTTGAGCTGATCGCGAAAAAAACAGTGGTCAAAATCAATCACCCAAGGATTTTTCACAATTTGAATTTTTGTTGAACATTTTTTTACCCTTTTTGATATCAGTTGAGCCTAAAAGTCAATTTTCTGAACAAAGGAAGGGTCCAACGAGAAAAATGATTAGAACATAAATTGTAGAGCGTAAAATTTACTTTCTGAATGCTTCAATTATTTTTTTTCTGCCGAGGCTTAGGTTTAGAGATATGTATTTTGGTTGAAAATTCAAAGTTCAACGAACTTTTTTTTTCAATTGAAAATATCTTAAAAAACTAAACCTCCTAGAAAAAAACTAATTAGACTCGGCAGAAAGGAAATTTTATGCTCTACAATTTATGTTCTATTCATTTTTTTCGTTGAACCCTTTCTTTGCTCAGAAAATCGACTCCAAGGGTCAAAAGTTGTATCAAAAAATGTAAAACAAATCTTGGTAAAAAATCCAAGTTGTAAAAAAATTCAAAATGAAAAATCAAACTAGTTCTCCTTTTAGTAGAATAATTTTAGATTCATGGATATCATGGTTGCTACTTTCTGGAAAACCTAGATAAAGAGTCAGACAATTTTTCCTTCAAAGTCGCAGAATTAATAAAAGAGGCAGAAGTTGAAGACCTGTCTTTCCCCTCTGAACTAAAATGTTGAAAAAATGACATTTCACTTTCTGGATTCCATTTCCCTTAAAAATTTTCGTTTTTGTTCCATTTGAACTAGGTAGATTTGCATTTTGTTTAAAAAGTGTGATACAAAAAATTCGATCTCAAAATAATTTCATAGACCTTTTTTCTTTTATTATTCCAGGAAGATATTGAATATTTTGAAATAGAAAAAAAATGTCTTCGCAAGGATAGATTGTATGATGAAGTCTGGAAAACTTGAAAAATTTAACTTTGAAACTCTTGAAAAGTGAGGAAAAATCTACGCTGAAAAATGGTGGTAATCATTAAAAAAATTGACATTACCTTTTTTATGTGTTTTCTGCAATTTCAACACTTCTTAATATTTTGTCAAAATGTACATGTGGAAATTTATTTCATTACTGGATCCAAATTTAAAATTTCTGTAATTTTTCAACATCTACTTAGATATTTTGCCAGACTTTTATTGAAATTATAAATTACTGAATAATTTTTGCGTCATTCCAATGTAAGAATATCAAAAAATCTGAAAGTTATTTTGATCGATTCAACATTTTTGTAATCCCGATATTTTGTCGCCTTCGAGAAAATTTTCTCTTTTTTTCAGCAAAAATGTCATATTTTTACGATTTTTTTTTTGGTAGAAGTGATGAAAATGAGATTCCCTAAGTACAATCGACTTTTCCAAATCAAAATTTCATAATTTCCTGACATTCTTGAGCTTTCAGTACGGTTATGATTTTGTACTTATTTTTAGAATTTCTTTACTAATCATGAAAATCAACTTGAGCAACAGCAGCTAAAAATTCAATTATCGTTTTTTTTCGAATGCTCGAGTTAAATAAGAATAAGTAAAAACAGTCGGTCGCGGTCGCGTCGCGTAACCATGTCCAGCAGATTCATGCCGAAAAAAATCACGTTAATAGAATTGCATAACCGATTCGCCGTAAATACGAAATGCTCGCGCTGCGTATTTACGGCGAATCGGTTATGCAATTCTATTAACGTGATTTTCTCTTTGATTTTGAAACTATTTCTCGTTGGTCTAGAAATCGCGATGATAATTTGAATTTTTTAATTGGCCGCTGAAAAGAAATTGATTTTTATATTTTCTGGAGAAATTTGAAAATTCCAAAGAAATTCTAATTTTGCAGGAGTTTGCACGTGGCCGTGGGTGGAAATGATGAAAGGAAAATTTTCACTAATTTTATTTTTTTAAAACTGATTTTTGAAACTATTAATCATTCTCTTTGAAAACGTACGATTTTTTAAATTTCAAAAATTCCCAAAAAATCTAATAATCAATTTGAACTGCTAACATTTTTGCTATCGAGGTTTTAGAAGAAAATCTCTTTTCTGATTCTTGGTGTCGGTTTTTTCGTGTGAAAATTTTTGATTTTGACCCCTCGTCGAGGGGTAATTGTCGTTTTTCTCTCTACTTATAAAAAAGTAATTTTATGAAAATTGTGTACATAATATGTTTTTGTTCTTAAATAGAGAGCTACGTATGCTTATACCAATGTAGCATGCTGTTTTCGTGTTTCTCTTTTGCGCAACTACATATAACATGCCACTTGGGAACGTTCTTTGGGATTTTCATTCAAAAGTTTGAGCGCCAATAATTGAAAAAATGAAAATTTTACATATCTATCAACTTGTTTTCATTTTCTATTTGCGAATTTTTACCCAAGTTGTGATTCCTAGGGGTTGAAGTGAAGAAAAAGTATCACTCGAAACTTTATTGAATTGTTGTTTGTTTGAAGAGGGGAGAATCTTTTTAATTTCTGTATTTTTTTTTTTTACCAACTGAAAATTATTCATATTATCTACATATACAGGGTGGCTCGGTTAAGGTGTGAAATATTGAAACCTCATATTCTACTCATCAATACGAACAAAAAATGTCATATTCAACATGGGCCCAAAACGCTTTCTTTCTGAGATATTGCCGAGTAAAGAACTGGAAATTCGGCAACGTTGCGCATCGCGACGCCCGTAAAATGTTGCGTTTAACGAGACGAGCGTCGGGGTTACTTACGCGGAAGTTAATTACAGCGTTGCCACAAAATAAATTATGCCGAGATACCCTCCATTTTTTTGATTTTTTAGAAAAAATTTTTAGGCGAATTTTTTTTTATAATAATGAGGAATCATGAGAAATCATTAAATTCGATTTTTATTGTAATTTTGTGGGATGGTCGAAATTTGATAAATTGATTACTCAGCATCCAATAAATAAAAAAAACAGAAATTTGGGTTAATAGGTGTTAAATAAGTAGTAATACCCCTAAAAGTGAATAAAATTTCAAAAAAATGATTTTTTGTTCTTGTTCGACCATTTTTCTGGTACAGAAACACATTTTTTATTTTAAAACACCTACTTATGAACCCCCCAAAAAAATTGGTATACGCTTCTATGGGCCTCCTTTCACTTTTTCTACCACCTACCCCCCGAAAATTTTCACTGCTAGAGCAAAAATTGTCAATTTTGGGTGAAATCTGGGCCCCCTTTAAAGGCGAATAACTCAGTAATGAAGCGTTTATGACCAATCATGTATATAACATTTTTTACTCCAAATGATAAGTAGAATACGTGGTTTTAATATTTCACACCTTAACCGAGCCACCCTGTATGTACCATGGTCTATATTGGCAAAATACACAAGAAAAACAAGAAAATGTCAAGAATTTCACCTAGGCTATTCCGTACCAACTCGAACCAAAAATGAAATCAGGTCTTCCGATTTGCTTAATTTTTTTTGCGAGTTCCCTTCAATGGTCTATTCACATAATCACGATCACTTCCTTTGTTACCCTCAAGGGGGCTGGGGGTGGACCTCGTAATTTTTATGCTAATGCGTTTTTTGCCAAATTACCCAATTTTGAAGGCTCATATCTCGAAATCGATTGTATTTGGAGGAATACTGTTTGAGAGGTTTGAAAGAGAATTAATACGAGATTTAAAAACGGTAATCAGATTTTTAAAAACTCAAAGTTGAACTTTGGTGGTGAAAGCTCAACTTTCATGATAAGTACAAAAGATGAAAGCTACCATCTAAAAATCAGAAAAAATTACAGTAACTAGCCCTTTTTACCATTTTTTCAACCAATAAATTTTCAAGATGAGATCTTTATACCTCTGGGAGTATGGGGTCCACAATTTTGGTCAAATTTCAAAAAAATCGAAAAAGTAACGTAACACATTGACTTCTACTAATTCAAAGGCGGTGAGTTTGAATATGTGCTCAGCTTTTTCATTAGATCCCTCTTAGCCCTCTACTAGCCCCTTGATGAGATCAAAATTTAAAAAAATGCAAAATAACGTGTGACCTGTCGTTTGTTAGGTTTTCGAGGGAACTGAGTTGGAATATTTTCTTATTTTCTGGATTTGGCCCTTCAGTGCTTCCCCTAGCCCTAATTTTAGGTAAAAGTATGTTAAGAAATGAAAATAGCGTGTGGCATATCGATTCTCACTAATTCGAGGTCGTAGAATTCGAATATCGACTTACTTTTTGATTCGTCGGACCCCCTTCCCGTAATTTTTCGAAATATTCAATTCCGCGTTGATCACTCAGGGGAGGGGGTCGGTTTGAGCTCGAGAAGGGGGCCCTTGTTACTTGAAAAAAAAAACGGAAAATAGCAAGAATTTCTAACATTTTCTTCTCTTAAATTTCTTAATCGAAGGATAAAAATGGGGTCTTTTTGAGACAAATTTGAAGCAGGAAAAATTAATTGAAAATGGCGAGAAAATCCGCAAAATAAAAAGAATTTTTATTTTTTAGATCCAGTAGATACCATGAATATATGCATTGGGTGGTCCTTATTTTCAAGTTTGAGCAATTTTGCGCCCCCCCTCAGAGTTGTTCCTTTTTATGAGAAAATAATTTCCTATTTTTTTTATTTTTATTTTTTAAATATCAACACGTGCCTGTAAGCCCCTCAACACCCCTCATTATTCAAAACATGAAAAAAAACAATTTTTAACAAAATTTTTTAAAATTTCAATTTTTGTATCCAAATCTCTCCAAGTAATTCATTATTGATGAAAAAGACTCGAAAAAATATTTTCGCTCCCTTCTATGTTGATTAAATGAGTCCTGAAAGTGGTAAAAATTTGCCAATCTTCTGTATAGTACCATAGAGTTCTCACTCACTAAAATGGATCCAAATGAACTCTCGTAGAAAAAAAAGAGAGCTATGCGTATCAAAAAACAGTTTCTACAAATAAAATTCTCGAAGTGAGAACTCGGACGAGCTGATTACTTACAAAAGAAAAAAGGTTACCGAAACCGAATTGCGTAAAAAAAAAGATCACCCTTCGACTGAAGATAGCAGGTATAATTAACTGGTTCGGGTATCCAAAATGAACCGATTTTATGTGAATTTTGACAGTAACGCAATCTAGTTTTCTTAGTGAGAGTTGGATTTTAGAGCGGTAAACAGCCCCATTTAGAACAGCACTCTATAGTATCTTACTCTATGATAGTACATTATAGTCGATATAGCTCCAAAGGGAAGTAGACCCGACAAAAAATGATTTATAGCCCTTTTTTGCTGAAAATTGTCTAAGACCATGCTCTGAGCAATATATATAACGACCCCTCCCCAACTTGTTTCTCTCCCCCCCACGGTGGATCAAGGACCCCAATATTACACGTTTATTATTAAAATGTCACTGGAATGAGAAAAATAAAATTCGCGGTGGAACTCAAAAATTATGAAATATCTGCGTTTAGCAACTTTAATTCATATGGAGGGGTGCCCCAAAACATGGTTAGAGGTCTGGCTCCCTTGCTAAAAAAAATTGTAAAAATGTGTTTTGTAGGTATTTTAGGGCAGATTAAAAAGCGACTGAGCTAATTTTACCCAAAAATTAAAATCTGAGGAGAGAGAAGCAAAAAACCCTGGGGGGGGGGGCTTTTAATCCACTTTAGGGGATAGAAACAGGTTTGAGGTGGCCAGGTGATTATATTTTACCCAGGACATGGTCTTGGACAATTTTCACTGCAGGCATCATAGCAGGTCACTTTTTTAGGGTGTTTGTCACTTTTTTCGACTTTGGTTACTAAAAGTCACTTTTTTTCTTCTAAAGTCACTTTTTTCGCATTTTCAAGCAAAAATTCAAATTTTTACGTAAAGATTGCTATTTTTCAAAATTCTTCAAGAAAAAAAATTAAAATAATGATGATTTTTCAAAAAAAAATTGTATTTTAATAATATTTATAAATTTGAAAAAAAAATCTGTTTTTTTTTACATCAGTAAATTAATTGATTTTTGAGTCAATTCCCCATTTGACAGAATATATCAGTAATTTTGACTAAAATACATCAATCAAACAATTGAAATATCACAGATTTTCAAATAAATTCATTTCACTGATTCAAAAAGGCACAGTTTCACGAAAATTGACCGATTTTGATAGGATTTCGCTATGATACCTGGAATGAAATTATTCACGCCGTTTCAGTTGATTTATCTTTGAAATGTTTGCAAAAATCCCCCCCCCAAAAAAAAACTGTAAAAAAATTCCCCCAGAAAAAATAGAATTTTTGGTTACTTTTGGTTACTTTTTGGTCACTTTTTTTCTTCGAAATTTCGCTATGATGCCTGTTTTTAGCTAAAAATGCCTAAAATATCATTTTTCGTCGGGTTACGTCCTCCTATGTATTGTACTATACAGAAAATGATAGCTTTTAGCTCTTTTGAATACAGTACCGGTACAACTTATTTGTAAGGGAAGGGGAACAAATTTTTTTTAAAATCAATTTTTATGAAAAGGTAAGTAATTAAAATGAGTTTGGCACAAAAATTTAAAATTTTGGTCATTTTGCTGTAATTTAAATTTTTTTTAAAATTTTGGAATTTTGGGACCCTACAGGCATGTGTTAATATTAACTTTGGGGGCCAAAAATTGCAGGGAATTATTTTCTCACAAAAAGAACAACTTTGAGGGGAGTACGAGAAAAATTCAGAAAAAAAAATTTTCACCGAGTATAAATAAGGACCACCCTAATCTACCTACTAGTCCCTGCGGTAAGCTCAGGCATACTGCACTTTTTGAACACGGGTTGAAATGTGGTTTTAATTTTAGTATGACCCAAAAGAAAATTTTCGAGAAGTGGAGAGACGTCAAAAATTTTCCTTAGGAGTGGAGTGAAGGGGAGTTTTACCCCTCTTTTTTCGTATGAAGGGGTTGGGGGTAAATTTGGTGTCATTTTCATTCGACCCTCCTAAACTCGAATCTGCGATTAGTTTTCCAATCTGAAGCGTAGAATCCGCTGATTTGTGTCGCGAAAAGATGCAAATTTTGAGGAAAAAGAGGTAAAATTGCGATTTTTTTCATCTTGAGACGAGTGATGTGGTTCAAGTAAGGTTTGAAACCAGTTTTTTATACAATTCAAACCTTCTGAATTTGAATTTGTTATAGGTTTCCCCATAGGAAGTGAAATATCTTCTTGCTCGTCGCTTTTTGGTAGTGAAAAACAGCCAATTTTCGCTAAAATCGACTCGAATTCGCAATTTCCCATCTTCTCAACACAATACCTCGAACCAATCCTGGTATGAAACCATTTTTACACGTAATTCGAACCTCCTGTATACGAATTTATGATTAGTTTCCCGATTGAAAGTAGAGAATTCTCTCAATTGTGAAATTAATGTAGTGTAAAACGCCCAATTTTTGCTAAAATCGACTCGAATTCGCTATTTTCCATCTTCTCAACCTAATACCTCGAACCAATTCTGGTATGAAACCATTTTTAGACGTGATTCGAACCTCCTGAACACGAATTTATGATTAGTTTCCCGATTGGAAGTAGAAAATTCTCTCAATCGTGAAATTAGTGTAGAGTAAAACGCCCAATTTTAGCCAAAACTGACATGAAATTGCGATTTTCAATTTTTCCAAACACTTCACGTCCTCCCAATTGTGATATAAAATAATTTGTATGTCTAATTCGCACTTTTTGGACCCAGAGAAAGCACCAACTAAGTTTTTAGCTTCTTGGGACTTTAGGGGGCTGAGCCATGGCTCCTAATGTAAGGACTTTTTTTAACAAAATAGATTCAGCCCCTTCAAGTCACATAGAGCTAACAAAATGTTCGGAACATTCTCAACTAATCCGTTACAACTTTCTTTATTTTTAACGAAAATGGAGGTTTTTTTTTCGTATTTTCTATGTGTAAAATCTATTGGACCGTAAACGCAGTACTTTCCACGAGAGCGCCGTGGAAAATTTAACGCATCTGCACGGGTTAAATAGAACGAGTGGTCAGTTTTATTTTTTCCAACAATTCGGAAAACTAATCAAAAAATCATGTTCAGGAGGTTCGAATTATGTTTAAAACTGGTTTTATACTAGGATTGGTTCGAGGTATTAGGTTGAGAAGATGGGAAATAGCGAATTCGAGTCGATTTTAGCAAAAATTGGGCGTTTTACACTACACTAATTTCACGATTGAGAGAATTCTCTACTTCCAATCGGGAAACTAATCATAAATTCGTGTTCAGGAGGTTCGAATTACGTCTAAAAATGGTTTCATACCAGAATTGGTTCGAGGTATTGGGTTGAGAAGATAGGAAATTGCGAATTCGAGTCGATTTTAGCGAAAATTGACTGTTTTTCACTACCAAAAAGCCACGAGCAAGAAGGTATTTCACTTCCTATGGGGAAACCAATAACAAATTCGAATTCAGAAGGTTTGAATTATATAAAAAACTGGTTTCAAACCTTACTTGAACCACATCACTCGTCTCAAGATGAAAAAAATCGCAATTTTACCTCTTTTCCCTCAAAATTTGCATCTTTTCGCGACATAAATCATACGATTGTGCGGATTCTACGCTTCACATCGGAAAACTAATCGCAGATTCGAGTTTAGGAGGGTCGAATTATATGAAAATGACACCAAATTTACCCCAACCCCTTCATACGAAAAAAGAGGGGTAAAACTCCCCCTCCCTCCACTCCTAAGGAAAATTTTTGACGTCTCCACTTCTCGAAAATTTTCTTTTGGGTCATACTAAAATAAAAACCACATTTCAACCCGTGTTCAAGTGCAGTATGCCCCCGTTTTTTTTAATGCTAACCACAGGGACTACATACAAAGTTCATTCGGAACTATTTGTAGATAAAAAATGAAATTTGACTTTAACCCATTCTTCAGGGGCACTGTGATCAGTTTCAATGTACCTAGACCTACGCAAATATGTGCCTAAAATTATGGTTTTGGTACTTTTTAAACAAAGTGAACTCAGACGGGCTGTATTTTGAAGAGTGATTCAATAATGGACAATACAAGGGTCATTCCAACCTCTCCATATGTTGAAGCAAATCTCAAGATGGAAATTTATCGTTCGGTATTACGGTCGAGCAAGAGCGAAGGTGTTTTTATAAGATGTCCTGAGCACTTACCACCGTTCCAGGTGCGTTTTGACCGTACGAGAGGGATGGTTTTTAATATTTTAATTAATCTAGTTTATCTCATTCGAGGACGTTTCGTTTGAGAAACGGTTAAAACCGATAACTTCATTTGATAGCGATTCAATTAGTCAAAGCATGCCTATCCGATCCAATAATAACATAAACGATTGCTGCGCGAGAAAGGAAGATAAAGAGAGAGAGTAGAGCGAGTAGAGCGAGAGAGCGAGAGCGATCTATCTATTACAGTATACGAGTCGAGTACATCTACCACCTCGTATAACAGAGTTAACTGAGCGACGAAACCGTATACTCGTATAAGGTAAGAGGAAAAAGGTAATTATGCGAGTACCTCCGGTGTAGGGGTATTATCGAATTGACTCGACTCGACTCGACTCGACGGCATGACACGGCACGAAGACGAAACAGTTGAAGTATACAGCACGTGAATATGAGTACCTACTTATAAGGTAATAGGTAGGTAATACTCGGTAATAAATATCAATGAAACGATACGTTCGCTTTCGCGTTCGCGTTGCTTAGATGACGAGCGCACACCATGCGAGAGATGGTATGTTAAAAACGCATCCTTGTACGCACACGCGTACGCGACTTTTCTTTTTCTCGCGCTTTCACTCGTCATGGTGGTAGTATAGACGTACCAGAGAAAGACACCGAGCGAGGGGACCGAGTGGCGGAGATGATGATGAGGGTGGTGACGATAGTGGCGGTGGCAGAGGCAGAGGCAAAGGCAGAGAGGCAGAGACGGCGGCGGCGGCGATTCTGAAAGAAGAAAAGCACTATTTTAAGAGAGAGAGGAGAAAACGGGTGTGGCAGTATTGATCAACGAAACAGTCCGTAAGCTCAGAAAACGTTTAGATTGTACCATGTACCTCTTTGACAATGTCCCTGTTTTTCGTACCCTCTTATTCATTATTTTCATTAAGTACTTTTTGAAACATCGTATAGCCCTATCGGTTTTTTTATTTTTCAATTTTTCAATTTTTCTCTTCGGTTTTTTTTTCGCCTTCGTTGTCGTATTGTTTTGCCCAAGTTCACGTGGTACACGCGTTACTCGTATATCAATCTGTAATACGTATTCGGTATAATTTATCTCCTCCGTTCTAACTGCAACCTTCGTATAATGTAAACCATCGGCATTTTAGGGTTTTTTTCTCTCTCTCGCACGCAACTTGGTCAAAAATCGAAACACATTCGAAAAGATCCCCGCCACCGAAGCTGTGTGCAGAAATAGGGGCGAAAGTTGTCGCGTGCTGTCCTCTTTCTTTTTTTCTCCCTCGCGTATAATCATCGACTCATTTTGCAAGAAGTAATGGATCTGGGTTGTATTTGAATTTTTTTCTACCGAAAATTTGCATATACCGCTTTTACGAAACGTCGCGTTATTTTAGTACATATATTGTATTATGGTTTTCCTGCAACGATATTTCACCAGTCGTCGGGCCAAGGGAAAAAACAATTTTTATGCGGTAGCTCTTATTATTTGATCTATATTTTCAATAGAACTTACGCTAATGGGATTCGAAATGCTTTTCAGAAATGTGAAGCTACAGGAAAAAGGAGAAAAAACCATTATTTACATTTTTAAGCCTCGCATTAAATTTTTTTCAGTCGATAGTGCAGATTATTCTATCAAAAGGACCGAATTGTTTAAATTAGTATCGTCTTTCAACGCGTCTTTAAATGGGTTCCTTTGTGGCAAAAATAACCTTTAAAAACATCCTTACAAATAAATACGAGCCCTATTAGTCGATTTTCGTGTAATTCTGCCGGTACATTGTATAGGTACCTACTACGAGTATTTACTGATATTTTGCGAAATGTCTGCCATCTTTTAAAAGCTCGGTGTAAATATGTAATGTCGTTGGTTTCAAAATTCAAAAGTGACGAAGTTGAAAGCTTAACGAAACGAATTTTCGAATGTGCGTGGTCTTTATTCTGGAATTGGAGTTGCGAACGAATCTACGATGGATTAGAAAACAAAATTTTGTACGAGTACAGTAGGAAATTTGACTGATTACACTGGTCGACATAGAAAATGCTGTTTGAAATTTAATGGGTGATTATTGTCGATGTAGAATTTTTAGCGCAGATCACAAGAAAAGTTGTAAAATATTCCATCACCCAAAGATTTTTTACAATTTGAAATTTTTGTTGAACATTTTTTGACACTTTTTGATAACTTTTAACACTTTTGAAATCAATTTTCTGAGCAAAGGAACGGTTCAACGAGAAAAATAAATAGAAAATAAATTGTAGAGTGTAAAATTTCTTTTCTGTAGGCAACTTATTTTTTGAGATATTTTCAATAAAAAAAAATAAGTTGTAAGTACTTGGATCTTTCAATTAAAATATCTCTAAAGCTAAGCCTCGAAAAAAAAAAACATTTAAGGATTCAGAAAGTAAATTTTACGCTCTACAGTTTATGTTCTAATCATTTTTCTCGTTGAGCCCTTCCTTTGCTCAGAAAATTGACTTTTAGGGTCAAAAGTGTTATCAAAAAGTGTAAAAAACAAAAATGTTCAACGAAAAATTCAAATTGTGAAAAGTCCTTGGGTGATAGAATTCTTTCATTACCTCTTTCGTAATCAGCGTGAAAAATACTATAAAAATCACCCTTTAAACTTCAAACAGCATTTCGAAAGCTGGCATCATAGCGGGTCACTTTTTTAGGGTGTTTGTCACTTTTTTCGACTTTGGTCACCAAAAGTCACTTTTTTCATCCAAAGGTCACTAAAAGTCACTTTTTTAGCATTTTCAAGCAAAAATTTAAATTTTTGCGTAAAAATTAATATTTTTTAAAATTCTTCAAGAAAAAAATTAAAATGTTGATAATGATTTTTCAAAAAAAATTTGCCCTCGCTTCGTTCGGGCAGTATTTCAATAATTCAATTTCTAAATTTGAAAAAATTCTGTTTTTTTAAATCAGTAAAGTAATTGATTTTTTTAATCAATTCCCCATTTGACAAAATAAATCAATAATTTTGATTAAAATAAATCAATCAAACATGATATGGAAAGAATAACTCTGCTTCTCTAAAAAAGTTTATTTGCAAAGCTTTTAATTATGTATATCTGCCTCCTAAAGTGCCGCTAAAAAAAATTAGATTTTTAGATTACCCAATTTTTTCATTGAATTTTGACCCCCTCCCCTCATTTTTTCTTGAATTCTCAGCCCTCTTTCAACTGTAAAAAAATTTCCCCCGAAAAAATCGAATTTTCGGTTACTTTTGGTTATTTTTTGGTCATTTTTTGATCACTTTTTATTCAAAAAAGTCACTAAAAGTCACTTTTTTCTTCGAAATTTCGCTATGATGCCTGTAATTTAAAAAATCCCCCAAAAAACTGTAAAATTGTCCCCCCCCAAAAAATGAATTTGTGGTCACTTTTTGGTCACTTTTTTCTCAATAAAGGTCACTAAAAGTCACTTTTTTCTTCGGAATTTCGCTATGATGCCTGCGAAAGTTTAAAATATTGATCTGTGTTATTGAAGTGATTAAATTTTGTATCAATTTCCATATTGACATGGATATGTCTTTAGGCCTGGGGGGTAAAATTTGAAAACTGTAACGATTACGGTTACGGGTTACGGGTTACGGGTTACGGGTTACGGGTTACGGGTTACGGGTTACATAATGGTCACGGTGGATCTAGACATAATGACATTATGTTAGACTTGAAAAAACTTAGAAATAAAATTAAATATTATATTTTGACATGGATATGTTTTTATGATGGGAGGGGGGGATTTGAAAATTGTTATGGATTATGGGTTATGTAATGGTTATGGTTGATCAAGGCATAATGACATTATGTTAGACTAAAAAACTTGAACAGTTATGTAACATCAATGTTGGTTATCTAATGTTTATGGTAGATCGAGACATAATGACATTATGTTGGACATGAAGAAACTTGAAAATTGGATTAAATTTTAGATTTGGATATCATATTAATATTTTAAAGACATAATAAGCAGAATTGAACTGTGTTGAGTCAAAAGAGACCAAGCGACAAATTTGGAAGGATTTTAACATATTTCTCACTGGTAATATAAAATAGGCTTCTGAGCACGTAAATTACTGATAAATTAATGTTCCCAGAGTTCACATTTTTCATACTTTTATCCCTTCTTCAACTGTTTAGAAGTTATCGTACTTTCAATTCTGTTTTTTGATAAAATTTTTGATGTCGCTTGGTCGCTTTTAACTTAACAAGGTTTAATTGATGTCTACTGTGGATGAGAAAAGAACTGATGTCTTCCAAATGTCGGTCTAGTGATTGGAAATGAATTTAGATTAAGATATAATCACATTATGTTTATTAAGCTGCAGCAGAGAAAAGGAGAATTAAGGTCTTTAAAATGTCAGTTTAGCGAATAATACTGAAGATATTATGGACTGTCTGATTCAGATTAAGACATAATGACATTATGTTGAATGATGATAGCTGATATATGAACCGTGTTAAATCAAAAGAGACCAAGCGACAAATTTGAGAGTGCTGAGACTTTAACGTATTTCTCACTGGGAACACAAAATAAGCTTCTGAACACGTAAATTACTGATAGATTAATGTTACTAGAGTTCATATTACTCATACTTATTATCCCTTCTTCAACTTTTTCAGAAGTTATCGTACTTTCAAGTTTGTTTTTTGGTGAAATTTTTGATGTCGCTTGGTCTCTTTTGATTTAACACGGTTCATATGTAGTGACATTTTGTTTGACTGAAAAAAATTAACACTGGTTATGGTTAGATATGTACCTAACATTTTAAAATGAAGACATAACAACATTATGTTAGACTTGAAAAACTAGGTTGGTTACTTAGTATTCTTAGATCAAGTCATAATGACATTATGTTGGACTTGAAGAAATTTGGAACTTAAAATAGAAGTTTAAACTTTAACACATGGGCATGATAACATTTCATAAAAAAGTTATATAACACTAGACGCAAGGTCAAGGTTGGTTACTTAGATGACACTGAGATACAATGACATTATGTTAAACTTGAAAAAACGAAAATATAATTGAATGTTAAATTCGAATATAATAATATTATGTTATGGATATGTCTAAGGGCCTGGGGGTACAATAAAAAATGATTTTTTAACAATAATTATTGAACAGAAAAGTATGTTTTTAAAATAATTGATGAATATGATTCAGTACTGCTGCATTGAAGATGAAGACTAAGGGTTAGATATGATAGCACAACATTTATAGGATAGGACATAATAATATTATGTTAGATTTAAAAAAAAAAAAAAAACAGAAAAAAATTTGAAGACATAAGAAGTGTCAAAGATTGTGAAATGTGAGTCTTTGAAAGCATGCTTAAAGTTTGCCGGCCGGTATTCGTTATCGTTTTATACTTTTTAATTGACGGAACAATGAGTCTCGTTTGAATTACACCTTTGGTTGAGGATATTTGCACTTTTCCGCAATTACAAAGGGTCCAAGAACCAAGAACGCCTTCTTATTTATAATGAGGCGCGTTCTGATACATGATATGGAAATTAGGGCTGAGATTTTTATGCGCTATCAAATCGATTATAAGTGCTTATGAAAAGCGATTAAAATTGCCTAAAAAAGCATTTATATGCGCTATCAAACCCCACCATGCAGCATATCAAAATGTAGGTATTTTTAATCTGAATGCGGAAATGCTATCAAAATTACTAAATTAGAATAAGGAAAGAAGTAAAGTGAGAAAATCATCGAACTTTTATAAAATTATGAATTATGAGAAGAAAAAACATCAAACTTTTATAAAATTATGAATTATGAGAAGAAAAAACATTGAACTTTTTATTTTAAAATTTTCGTGAAAACGATGCGACTACAAATCAAAAACTCGTTCGACAAGTCGCAGACAAAATCTTGAATTTTTTTTTTAAATTTTAAAGAGTTGATTTTTTTTTAAGCTCAAAATTTCAACTTTTATGCTGTTTTTTAGTGATTTTTTTTAAAATATGCGAGAACGGTCGAAATAAGCGTTAAATAAGCGGTTTAAGGGCCTTTTTTTGGCTAAAATAAGCATTTTCAAGCATTTACGTCGAAATAAGCAAAAATATGCGATATCAAATTGCATAATTCGGCGTAGAAATGCATGAATCGCAAAAGAAACCATGATATGCGGTATCTACTATCACGCTATCAAATATGCGATATCATAAAAATCTCAGCCCTAATGCTTATGAAGTTATGATAAAACCCTAATCACTTTAAATTAATTTTGACACATCCATGTTCTAAGATTTTTACCTTAAGGGGAAAACCGCGTTAATTTTTTCTAAAGAGTTTTCATTTGATAAATGTGAGCCTGGATATAGAAACCACCCTTAGGTGTAAAAAATTGGTTTTTGAGTAGAGGTTTTCCTTTGATTCTATACCTACAATTTTCTTAAAATAATTTTTACTTTGAGTGGGCGTTGTGTAAAATCCAGCCATGCGAGTTAGTATATCATATCGCCCTACAATTTTAAAGATTTGTTAGGTAGGTCTTGGAAGGTAATTATTTATCAGAAATATGTATTCAAATCGAGTATTTGTGAATTTTCCATTTGAACTGGTGCAGCACTTTACGATTCTCATTTTTTCTTTGGTTTCTCGAGAGCTCAAAAAATATGATTTTTCTGTCGCATAAAATAAGCGAAATTATTACGAGTCAATTAACCTTATTGCCAAATGTTTCCTGAATCAATAGAGTGAAATTTATTCGAAATGTGATTTTTACAAAAAATTAAGTAAAAAGGTTGGTAAAAGTTCGTGATTTTATAGCAAGGTTATCCTTGGTTGTATTTTTTTTTTTCAATCTGTAATTTAGAATGGAGGATATATTTTTTAGAAAGTGGGCACATAATTGAATCAAACGTAATCTGGTGATAAAATACGAACTTCAGATTATCAGGTTTCTAAAATTCGACACTACCGTTGCGTGTTATATTATAGGCATAGTACTGGGTTAATTTTGAAATAATTTTTTTTTTTTGCTGAAAGATATTTTTTGTTATATTTTTTATTAGGTAAAAGATCACTATAGATCACCTTTTGTTCAAAAAAGTCGCTTTTTTCAAAAAAAAGTCTATTATTTTTATAGGTTTTCATGAAATTTTCAAAAAAAAATTGAAAAATATGATGAAAATGCTCACTTTTGTTCATATAAATCGTGAATTTAAAAAAAAATCATGTTTTGCTGGGGCAATCACCACATCACCAATTTTTAAGATCTTTTTAGGGGGGGGGGGCGTCATTTCTGAAGAGTAAGATATAGTCGAGCCAACTTAAGAAGGAGAGCGCTCAAAACGAAAAGTTTCTGTTTAGTGGCTGAATATTTCGAAAATTTGAGGTACGTTTTCACTCTAACGGAATTATACAACACCAAAAACAGCATAATTTGAATTATTATACTAAATATTACAAAATAAGTATTATTTTTGTCAGAAATAGGGAATAATTTCATAAATAGGTGATTTTTTTTGCCAGTTATCTTGAAGTTACTTTTTCTACATTGAATTGATATGGATTTCTTATGGTGATGTACCTCGAGTTACCATTGATACAAAAAAAACCTTTGGCCACTAAACAGAAACTTTTCGTTTTCAGCGCTCTCCTTCTTAAGTTGGCTCGACTATAGTTGTTTTAAAAGTATCTACATTTGCATGAGATTTGATTTTTTTAAAATGAAATGTCAGATATTTTAACTTTTTTTTTACATTTTTAAAATCTCAAAGCCCACATTTTTTAAACGCCCAACAAAATGCCATTGTATCAGATCGAGTTTTTTTCTGAGAGAAATTCATGATCATTGCGAAATTTCTTTTCAATATCTGATATTTCATTGTAAAGTCTTTGATGTAAAAAATTATCATGTTTTTCAAATCTGACAAATTGTTAATACTTATTTTGATAAAATTTTCCGATTTTTTATGGTTGACAATATGCAAAGGTTTTTTCATACTTTTTATGAGCTTGTTTACTTTAAAAATTATTACCGCTTTCGAGCCTCAAAACATATTCATTTTGAAAGCGTTGAAAACTTTTGGGGATTTTTGTGGAAAAATTTGAAAGTCAGGGATTTTTTAATGTCATTCGATTGGCTGTATTAATTTTACTTTTCTGAACACTGAAATTCCAAAGAATTCGTTTACTTTTTTGCGAGAGGTTTTTAAACAACTTTTTTTTAGAATTTTGATTACCTACGATCGATGTCTGTAAAGTAAAATATCACTTTCTCAAAGAATTATTGGAGGTGGATATAAAAAAAAAACGTTTTCAAATAAGATATTTCAAATCGCTCTATCGTAGTATCGCTAGGTCTTTTTTTCCTCCCGCAAGAATATAAAGCGACGTACAGGAAGCGTATGGTAGAACGTATCATCGACTTAGTCGAATTTATGAAGAAATAATGCCTATTTATTTCTACCTACCTGCTGTCAAAGTTTTGAAAAAACGCAGCAGGGATTCGATATACAACGCAGCGGAAGAGTATTCGAGTTACGCGATAAGTACGCTTCTCTTTTTTCCCTTCGAAACAGCTAAGCCAAAACTTGCAGTTTGAAAAACGCTTACGTGTAGCTATCCGATCACGATGGGTTTATTTTGACAAGCCGGGTATTTATTCTTTTTAATTCACAAACGAGTTTTTAACGAAGTCGCAGCCGGAGCGTGCGATGGGATCGCGAAAAAAAGTGTCGTTTTTTAAAAAGTTGACAATTAAAATTCCATCAATGAGGCGTATTATATCTATATTTTGGTTCACGTCGAGTGAACTTTTGGAATCTCGGGATGAACGATACTAACGAGAATTTGAAGTCGGATGGTAAATCGATGGCGCTGTCGCTTAATTGTTTGTGATGAGCATGTAACGATAACGTAGAGGTATTTGTACATATAGATCTGGGTAGTATACCACTTTTGGATGTACCACTTAATGAGAACCTCAGTCCCTCCTGAAAATATGCGATTTAAGTTTCTACACATCTCTGAACCATTCATTTCAAAATTGGATACCATTTTTTTCCTAAAAGGGAATTGATGAATTATTGTAGATCGCGAATTAGACGAATTTTTAATTTTTACCGAATTCAGATCGCTCACACAAAGACCGCACACCTCACAGTTGTGTCAAATTTTTTTTGGTTGCCTACAATAATTATTTTTAACAGAATTTTTCGAAAAATTGTCATGGCAAAGCCGCCAACTGGATATTGATTTACGCAATTTTTAAAAAATTTCAGTTAGAAGCACTGCGACAAAAAAATTTCAAAAAATAATCTGAATGACTAAAAAAATTTTTGGCTTGATTTTTATGTAATTGAATGAGAAACTTGAATTTTATGAAAATTGCGGAAAACAAAATACAGTTGGTAGCAGTTGGAGTTGAAATTTGAAAAAAATTCTTGGAAAAAATTTTGAGTCAAAAGGTTAGAGTTACAAGAAATTGTTGAGAAAAAAAGAGAATTAACCCGTACATACCCCCCTCCCACCCCCAAAAAATTAGAATCAATTCACCTACCTTCTCACGCGAATATTTCGTTGGGAATCAACTCACCTACAGTCACAAAATGTGGTATCCAATTTTGAGGTCAATTATTTTGTGTGGTTAAAAAATGTTATTTGGTTCGATTTCGAGGCGATTGAGTGAGCCGATTGAATTCGGGGTCATTAATTTTAGATGACCGAAAAAAGTTTTCTGGTTTAATTTTTAGGTGTTTCAATGAGCGATTTGAATTCAGTAAAAATCGAAAATTTGTCAAATTCGAAATCTGCAATTTTTCAACTTCTTTTTAGAGATCAAAAAGTGGTATTAAGGTGTAAGTAAAAATTCAAATCGCATTTTTTAAAGGTGGATCGAGGCATTCATCAAGTGGTAAGATTACTTAAAAAGGGCAAAAAACATCGTGTTTTTTTTTCGAAAACGAACTCACTTTGAGACTCCCTACTAGCTTTGTCCATTTTTAAGCTGCAGGACTCAACATTTTTTCGGAAAGTCTCTCAGTCAAAGTAAACTATTACCTCACCAATTTTCATCAGCATGAAAGGTATGTTTTTTTTCGATACACTCTAATTATTAGTGGAGGCAAATTAGCAATATTTTGGGGGAAAATAACATTTTCGCCTAGCAAAGCTTTTATTTCTGAAAATTGTCGAGAGTGGTCTCATGAATAATCCCAAAGAATTACCACCCCGCAGACCTCAGGGCAATTTTTTGAGGGGGGGAGGTCAACTCCCTAAAAACTTTTTTTTTTACATCATCTCTTCAGGGTTTGATTTTGGAGTAAAAATAGTTCAGCACTTTTTTGCTCTACACTCTATGAATTTTTTTTTTGTACGACCATTAGCGGAGAAGATAGAGAGTCTTGAAGGAAAGGGGTTTTGGGAAACTTATTATGAGTATTTTAAACCGTGATAATACTCATAATATGTTCCCTAAAACCATTTTCCTTCACGACTCTCCATCTCCTCCGCTAATGGCCTTACAAAAAAAATGTTCATACAAAAAATGTTGGAAATTGAGTGTAGAATAAAAAAGTATTGGTGCTGTTTTTATCCTAAAATCAAACCCGAAGGAGAAAATGTGAAAAAAACATTACGCATCCTGCGTAAGGTAACCGACTTTTCATCCATATTATCATATAAACCAATAACTTTATTACATTAATTCTTTCCTCAAATAAAAATAATAAAAAAAGACGAACCAACATTAATTCTTCTCTCAAATAAAATATAAAGTCAATAAAAAAAATAAAAAATAAAAACTATATTTCCATAGGAATAAAAAACGTTGAGAAAAAAATGTCTTTTCAATAAATGGAAAGAGGGAGAAAAGTTTCAAATTTTGAGCCTCTATGCCCTCTCATGCCACCAGGGACGTCTACGAGAGTTTAAATCGCAAAATCAAGGCCAAATTTTAAATTAGCAACCCAAATTAAATACATTTTACCTTTGGAAGTTATTACTCGAAATTAAAATTTTGACCTGGTACCCAAGTTCAAAATTTTGGACCTCTATGCCCCCTCATGTCTATAGAGGCATCTAGGGATGTTCAAATCGAAAAACTAAGGCCAAATTTGAAATCAGTGACCCGAATTACCTAAACTAGTATTCCATTTTTCAAGTTATTACTCAAAATTAAAATTTTGGGCTAGTACTCTCGAGTTCAAAATTTTGAACCCCATGCCCTCCCATGTCCATAGGAGTATCTAGGGGGTTAAAATCGAAAAACTGAGGCCAAATATGAAATTGGAACCCCAAATTACGTACTAGTAGGTAATTTAGGGTGGGCTGAAAAACAAAAAATTTCGATTTTTGAGAAGTTACCCCATGTAAAAGTTGTTAACTGGATAGACTAGAAAAATAAAATAAAAAAATTCAAAATCAATTCACATCTTCCGATCGCGCAAGAGCCTTCAATTCTTCAAAAATAGCCTAAAATTCAACATTTTCAGAAATTTTAAAAAATTTCAAAAAAAAATCAAAATTCATTAAAATCAATTTTAGAGCTTATTTATGGACTATTTAAAGCAAAAAGCACATTTTTTTGAAAAAATCTGTGTTTTATTACGTTTTTAAATTTTTCTTCAGAGGTGAAGAAATATGAGAAATTAGGAAAAGCTATAACCCATGGATTTTTTCTAAAAAGTTGTGCTTTTTGCTTTGAATAGTCCCTAAATAAGCTCTCAAATTGATTTTAATGAATTTTGATTCTTTTTTTAAATTTTCAAAATTTCTGAAAATATTGAATTTTAGGTTATTTTCGAAGAATTGAAGGCTCTTGCGCGATCGGAAGGTTATGAATCGATTTTGAAATTTTTTATTTTATTTTTTTAGTCTATCCAGCCAACAACTTTTGCAGGGGGTAACTTTTCAAAAATCAAAATTTTTGGTTTTTCGGCCGACCCTAGTAGGTATGCCATTTTTCAAGTTATTGCCAAAATTGAAATTTTGGCCTTTCTCTTCCCCATCCCCTCAGGCATCCTTATGTCCCTAGGGACATCCTATGTTGATTAAATGAGTTTTGAAAGTGGTAAAAATTTGGCAATCTTCTGTATAGTATAGTCGATGTAGCTCCAAAGGGAGGTGGACCCGGGGAAAAATGATTTATAGGCCTTTTTTACTGAAAATGGTTTAAAATCATGCCCTGAGCAATATATAACGACCCGCCTCCCCAAACGTGTTGCTTTTCCCCCTATGGTGGATCAAGGCCCCAAAATGAGGGTTTCTTCCAAAAATCTACTAAATTTCTATTACGTACACATTTATTATTTTTCACTGGAATGAGAAAAATAATATTCCCGGTAGAACTCAAAAATGATGAAATATCTGCGTTTAGCAACTTCAATTCATATGGAATCGACACCCATAATGTTGAAATTGCTTCATTATAAAAAAGGGGTGCCCCAAAAGACGAGCGTCTGTTTTCATTGAAGTACTGTCGGAAATGGTGCGGCATCATTTTTTTTCCAAGTTCTTACCTTAGTATGAATATCTATGAAATGACGAACAGTTTGTATTTTCTCAACTCTAATTTTTTTTTTCAAATTTTCTCAACTCAAATTTTTTTCTTCTAATTTTCTCTCTAAATTTTCTCAACTCAAATTTTTTTTCAATTTTTCTCAACTCAATTTATTTTCTTCAAATTTTCACAACTCAAATTTTTTTCTTTTTATTTTCTCAACTCAAATTTTTTTCTTCAAATTTTCACAACTCTAATTTTTTTCTTCTAATTTTCTCAACTCAAATTTTTTTCTTTTAATTTTCTCTAAAAATGAAAAAGATATAGGCAAAGAAACACGCATGATGATTGATGAATGTGATTGCTTGAGTCATTTTTCCACTCATAAATTTCGTCATTACATGATATTGATAAAAACGTTGAAAAAATTGTCAAATTGGAAGAAAAAAATTTGAGTTGAGAAAATTGAGAGAAAATTTTGAGTCAAGAAAATATAGAGAGAAAATTGGAAGAAAAAAATTTGAGTTGAGAAAATTTGAAGAAAAAAATTTGAGTTGAGAAAATTAGAAGAAAAAAAATGAGTTGAGAAAAATTGAAGAAAAAATTTTGAGTTGAGAAAATTTAGAGAGAAAATTAGAAGAAAAAATTTTGAGTTGAGAAAATTTGAAGAAAAAAATTTGAGTTGAGAAAATTAGAAGAAAAAAATTTGAGTTGTGAAAATTTGAAGAAAAAAATTAGAGTTGAGAAAATAAAAACTGTTCGTCATTTCATACTACTAGAACTTTGGAAAAAAAAATGATACCGCACCATTTCCGACAGTACTTCAATGAAAACAGACGCTCGTCCCCAAAAGATGGTTAATTTGTAAAAATGCGTTTTGTAGGTATTGTGGTGCAGATTAAAATCCTACTAAGCTAATTTTACCCAAAAATTAAAATATGTGAGGAGGAAGAAGCAAAAAACCCTCTTTGGGGGGTTTGGATCTATCGTAGGGGACAGAAACAGGTTTGGGGTGGTCGGGTGATTATATTTTGCTCAGGACTTGGTCTTAGACCATTTTCAGCAAAAATGGCCTATAATGTCAATTTTCGCCGGGTTACATCCTCCTATCGATTGTTTAGTTCTTTTGAATACAATACCGGTACCACTTATTTGTAAGGGGAGGGGATCAAAAATTTTCTAAAACCAATTTTCATGAAAAGGTAAGTAATGAAAATGAGTTTTTCATCAACTATAAATAAGGACCACCCTAGTCCCCCCCCCCTCCCAAAAAAAAGTCAATATAGGAAATTGTTAAAAATTAAATTTGCTTTCGTTAGTGTGTCATTCGATTTTTTTGAGGAGGCTTGGATGAACAATTTAGTACTCGACTTTTCCTTAATGGAAAAGTCGGTAAAACAGCTTTTAGGGAGATACCTAATAGGGTGGAGTAAAAAAAAAAACATATCTTGGATTTCGACCAAATTTGGTGGGGTGGTTTACTTTGAGTGGGAGACTACCCTAAAAAAATTTGAGCCCCCCAGGTGCAAGGGGAGGGGAGCAGGGGGTGCTCAAAGTGCACCTCCTTTTGAAAAAAACGCGGTTTTTTGTGTTTTTTAGAAAATCAAAATAGTGCGAAAAGCCGTCACAGCACTCAAAAGTTGCGATTTGAGTTTCTACAATTCCCTGAACCATCGTCGTCGTCCTCCGATCAGAATTCAGGCTGCTACCAGGGGGTCCAAAAGTTGCAGATTGCAATATTTCAATAATATGAATTTTTCACTAAGCTGGAATGATTTTTTTCATCGAGTAATTGAGCAAAAAATTTTTTTTCGATCACTAAAAGTAAATTTTGAAAAAAATTATGAAAATTTTATGCACCAGTGCAGCCAACAGCGAATCGTAAAATTCCAAAATACAGAATTTATGCCAACTTTGAATTTATTACTTTTTCGCTTGAAAATATTATGAATTTTTTTCACTCACTAGAAGTAAATTTCGGAAATTTTTCGGAAAATTTTGTATATCAGTGTAGCCAGTTATAAATTCTACACTATGAAATTTACGTTAATTTCGAATTGATTTTTTTATTGTTTGAAAAATTCACAATAAATTTGTTTTCAGTCATCAGAAATGAAAATTTAAAAATTATTTTTTGAAAATTTTTACGTCAGTGCAGCCAGTAGCTAATTGTGACATTCTAATATTACGAACTCGAATGCATTTTTTTTTTTCATCAAGTAAGGTCAATTGGGGTAATTGTAAATTTTTCGGAAAATTGAACCGATTTTGTGATACTCTTTTTCGTTCTCATTTCGAATCAGTGAAAAATCACTGATAAACAGTCAGAATTGCAGCACAGGAAAAATCAGTGAAGAGTAATATGGCGGTTTGTTTTCATCGATGCGATTATTCATTCCGAAATTATGGACTTCGTTTACAATTGGACAAGAATATTTACATTTACCCCACAATGATGGGGTAAATGTAAATTCATACATTGTACCCCATAAAAAACGTATCTCTCGGGGTTTTTTGCATAATTTGGAAAAAAATTATACAGATTAAATATTTAAATGTGTGGAAAAACTAAATTGTGAAAAAAAATCAAAAAAATCAAAACCAAAAAAAATGATATTTTGTGTTTAAATTTGTGAATCCCATTTAAATAACACGTGTTTACAATTACCCCACACCTGAAAAATTTGATGGGTATTTGTGAAGCTGCAGAAAATTAATTTCTCAGCTTCAAAAGTCATAAGAATTGAATTTCATCATTTTTGAATGTCCGTAGAACTAAATTAATGCATCAAACACCAACTTTTTTACTTTTTTCTATTTTTTCTCGAATTTTGAAGATTACGTAGATTGTGTGAAAACCGAAATTTGATATCATGTTTTTTTCATCGCGAAATTTTTCATCACAGTTGTCACCAAGAACCCGAAGTTCTTTATTATAGTAAGACTAATTATTCAAAGTTTTTATTTTTGGCAACTCCAGCTCGCTAGATGCATTTAAGTATTTACAGCATGACTTGTTTACAATTACCCCAAATGACCTTATTGGACCAATTTTTTCGATTGGGAGAAAAAATTGGTCCAATTACTTGATGAAAAAAAAATGCATTCGAGTTCGTAATATTAGAATATCACAATTAGGAGGTGCACTTTGAGCACCCCCTGCTCCCCTCCCCTTGCACCTGGGGGGCTCAAATTTTTTTTGGGTAGTCTCCCACTCAAAGTAAACCACCTTACCAAATTTGATCGAAATCCAAGATAGATTTTTTTTTCACTCCACCCTAATACCTAACCCTCTGAAAAAATTAGCCTGAGAATTACAAAATTTCGCCAAATATCGACGAATCTGCTGGAATTTTGCGCAAATTTACGAACAAAATGATTGGAAGATCTCCCCCCCCCCAACACCCTTTTTCGTGCAGGTTCTAAGAGGATCTAGTGCCTAACTTGAAGAGTAGGTCGAATGCTAGGTACCTATTGGAAGAAACCGTGTAAAATTTACCTATTCGTTGGTATCTATTGTTATCGTATTGGTGATATGTATGTAATTGATGAACGAACATTTTAGCGCCTTAAAGTGGCTCGATTCGCGAATAACCTATGGCTTTTATAATTGAGCTTTACGTTTTCGTTGATTTATTACTCATATTGTATGTTGTAATAGGCAATAAAGCAGCCTAACATGTACACGCTGCACGACAACCAGCCCAACGATTGGTTTCTGTTCTACAATTGTAATTACTACAGCACTATAGTAACATTTATTATAAATTAATTATCGGCACTCGGCTACCGTAGGGGTTTAGGTATGGGTGTAGGGTGTAGGTGGAGGTAGAGGTGCCTAACGTTACGTTGTAATCATTTTTTCACTCTCAACGTTTACCTTATGTGTAGTTGATGGCTTTGGTAGAATTTGAATGAGACGCGACGTGGCGCAAGCGTATTGTAATCTTTATTACCCACCATTCGTCGGTGTACTAGAAAACCCGATCGAAAGCTTTATAAATGAAATTGATACGTTGCTACTTGCAATTTCATCGCAGCCAACGGTGAATGCGAAAAACCATTCGAAAGTCCGCTCCCTTCCTCCATTTCATCAGCTAAATCGTCGTACAATTTGGCGAAAAATTCCTCATTTCCTTTCATCAAACAATTCACCTATTTAGCCTATCGTTTCTTTGACACAGATATCAACTTCGCAGACCGCAATCACCAAAACTTTACCTACGTTTTTTGCAATTAAACCCCGTAATTTTTTACGCCTTGGAATTAATAGACTCGCTGTCCTTTCGCCACCCATAGTCCTGTCGAAAAAATCGACGTTTTGATATATTTGCTACGACTCTGCGTCAAATTCCAAGCTATTTTTTGGATTCGTTTACGAAAACAGGAGAGAGCGAACGGCGGTGGTTTTATTTTATCGATTCTACTCGGCCCGTATACTACACGTAGCTCAGGCTCACTCGAAAAACTATAAGAAAAAGAATGAGACGCGTGAGAAAAAACAAGGCTACCCCCGTGGTTTTATTGCATAGCTGCGGACGACTGATGCTAACAGCCAACACACCTTATAATATTAAAGGTGGTTGAAATGCTTCCGTTGTTATCTGGTTTCGCAATTTCGCATACTTAAACTGCTCAGACGAGATAGGCGAAAAGATACTGGCCGGGGGCGCGGTAGGTAGTGAACGGAGAAGATATCGACTCATTTGGTAAGAAAACCATTTTCACCAAGTAAATGAGAATTCACCTCTGCGTACACGTATTAGTGTACTTTGCGTTTTTGGCTATGATACGGCCTAGCAGCGGATAAAGGAAACGATGGAATCGAGATAGCGATTCGTTCGAAATGCACGAAATACCTAGAAGAGAATGGTGCTCGGCAGCGTTTGCTAATAGGAGAGTAACGACGAGCGGAGGGGTCCTGGAGAGGGAAAAGAATTACGTACGAAGGGTAAAATAAACAGCACAGATGAAAATGAAAGAATAAAAAGTAGGTAGTGTGACGCGAAAATAGAACGAGGAAAATGTAACGAAAGGAAAGCGCCGCGCGGCGCGTCTTCAAGAAGCGATAATAAGTTTAAAACTGGTCTTGGATGAGTAATTTTAGAAGGAATTGTGCCAGATTCAATATCCTGACCGGAGGATTTCATCGTTTATTTCCTGGCATATCGTTGGTCTTTTTTTCCTCTATTTTTTTTTATTTTTATGTTGCGTTCGTCGTTTTTCACTTCAATCATTTTCTCAACGAACGTTTCGCTGGCCGCTTCGAAATTAATTAATCGCATAATCCGTTCCAGTTAAATCGAATCTTTGCGAAATGGCTCGCGATAATCGAATTTTATGTACTTATGTTTGCTCGTAGTATCGACGTCGCTGGCGTAATTAAAAATACTCTGTTTCCTGCAGGTTTTACAACCCTAGTCGGTTCGATCGGTGTTTAGATGCCTTTAGATCTAATGCCTACCTTTTTTTTGATAATTAATACTCGATTACAATTTGTAGTGGTGTAAAATCAAAATGAAGAGTTTTTCAGCAATAGAATCTGATCAAAAATCTCCGCGGTTGGAGGAGCTATTTATTTTTTATTGGATTGGTATTTTGATTAGGAAGAAAAATTTTCAGTTTCGAAATGTTTTTCAGATGAATTAAAAAAGAACAAGAGTAGTCATGCCATGAAGACCAGGGTTTCGGGGTAAAAAAGTTTTTTTGAGACCCCATAAGTTGCTCTGACCACCTTCATACGATATCACTTACAAGGGAGGTCTCCCTACTCAAAGTAAAATTTTGAGCCCAAACAAAAATAAATCGAAAGTACATCATAAAAGAACACCAAATGCGAAATTCCAGGTGCTGACATAAGCGCACCCAAAAATTATTTAAGGGAGGGGCTCAGAATTCTGGAAAAATAGGGGGTGAAATTTCAATGAAAAAATTCAGTACCTAACTTGTTATTTCCGTGGCGCTGGCGTAGTCAGGGTATTTTCATTAGATTGATAATTCATAAACGGATTTGAGCCAAGTAAAATTGAAAAATTACGGAATTTCAGTTATTTTTTGCTGATTTTTTAGTCAAAATTATTGATTTGTTTCTGACAAACTGGGAATTGATTGAGAAATCAGTGATTTTTGACCGAAAGATCACAATTTTTAAAATAGAAGAATTAAAATACTGCCCGAGCGAAGCGAGGGCAATTTTTTTTGAAAAATCCTGTTTCAAGAGCAAAAAATTCACTTCTTTTTTTCATTTTTCCAAGTAAAAATCTCCTGTCCGAGCTTAAGGGAGGGGCTCGAGCCCCCTGAGCCCCCCCCCCCCCCCTGGGTGCGCTTATGGGTGATGACGTACATTTCTCGAATTTTGGCGAATTTTTGAAATTTCAAAATTATCTTATCGCTCTGCATAATATTAAAATTTGATCTAACCGACGAAAAAAGCTGAAATTTGGTATATACCCTATTTTTGACCTCCTGAATCGATTGGAAACGGTTTCAAGACGTTTCGGAGCCTCCAGAAAATTTTAGAATTTTCCAGTGTTAGAAAAACCCTTATAAAAATGGTCCATATGAATTTCAATTCGTATAATCGCGAATAACCAATATTGGTGACTTCCTTGATCGATTAAAGCAAAATTTTCCGAAATTTGCAACCTCCATATTTTTTAGGAGACAATTTTCTTGGAAAAAATTTTAAAATACGCCCACAACGCACGCATCGAGGTAAAAAGCTAAAAGTTGGTATTATATCCTATTTTCGATCTCCCGAATCAATTGGTAGCGGTTTCAAGAGGTTTCGAAGCCTCCAGAGAATTTTGAAATTTTTCAGCGACGGAAAAAAGCCCATAAAAGTAGTTCTTATGAACTTCAGCAACTAAAATCGTGGATTACCAATATTGGTGACCTAGGTATTTGATCAATTAAAGCAGAATTTTTCAAAATTCGCAATTTTGAGTTCAAATTAATATTTTCTGGCAGACAGTTGAAATTTTTCCATTCATCAGTCAGAAAATAAGAATTTGAACTCAAGGTTGGAAATTTTGGAAAATTCTGTTTTAATCGATCAAGTAGATCGTCAATATTGGGTATCTGCGATTATAGGTGCTGAAGTTCATATGGACCATTTTTATGGGCCTTTTTCCAGCGCTGAAAAATTAAAAAAATTTCTGGAGGCGCCGAATTGTCTTGAAACCTCTTCCAATCGATTCAGGAGATCGAAAATAGGGTATATACCAAATTCCAGCTTTTTTTTGGTTGATTTGATCAAATTTTCATATTTTGCAGTGCGATAAGGTATTTTGAAATTGATTTCCGAAATTCGCCAAAATTCGAGAAATGAACTTCAACGCTTGAAATTTCGGATATGTGACCCGTACCGAAAGAATCACCTTTAGGTGCGAAAATAGGTTTTTGAAAAAAACGTGTTTATAGTTTCACCTTCTTTTTTCAACTCTCTCAACCATATTAACACAATTTGACAGAGGATGGGGTGGCTGCTGGTTACCTGGCACTTCCACACTAAATGGCATTAGTGTCGCAACCATTAAATGATACGGGTTTTAATTTGATAAAGTGAAACTGTTATCATTTACTTGTAAAGTGTGTTTCGTTATCACGTTTTTTTCGCAGAAATATCGATTTTTTCGAACTAAAATTCTGTTTCAAGGCTTCTAACCCACTTCAGGTGAATTTTAACCCTTTTTAGAACCCAAATCCGGCAAAAAGTCAAAAACCATAAAATGACACCTAAGGGCGATTCTTTCGGCACGGGTCACATATGTGTTTCTTTATGATGTAGTTTCAATTTATTTTTGTTTGGGCTCAAAATTTTACTTTGAGTTTGGATACCTCTCTTGTTAGCACAAAAATAAAATTTTGAGTTCAAATGACGTTAAAGGTCAAAATAAAGGTAAAATTTAAAGTTTGCAAACATTTTTTGTGACTAACCGGCGTAATTTTTTCAAGGGTATAGAGCCGAAATTTTGACCCAGTTTTCTCATTCCACTCCGGAGCAGTGCAGATACACTCTTTGGACCTTTTCCTCGTTGACTCTGACGCATTAAAATGAAAATTTCAGAATGGTTTAAATAGGTTCAAATAATCATGTTTTTGGCAAAATTGAAAATTTTATTGTGAATTTTTAAAATACTCGTTGGCTTAAATTCATGTGGATTTTTGGGCGTTCTTTAGCACCCTCAATTTTGGGTTAATTAGCCTCAAAAAATTCATTCAATTGGAAAAAAGTCGAATCTTGAAAATTTGGTGTAATTTTTTAATTTACCAATCGAACGAAAATTCGTGCCTCATTTTGAGAAAAGAAGTAGTTTATTAAAAATAATGAATGATGAATTGAATTGCCAAAGTGATCAATTCCACGATTAGATATTGAATATATTCGTAATGATGTTGGATAGGCATCCTATATGTGGGGGGGGGGGGGGGGGGGGGGGGGGGGGGGGGGGGGGGTTAGAAAAGTTCAGTTATTCTAATACTATTCAGAAAAGTTTCCGGATGAAATACGAATAATATTATAGCAATGTAGGATTTCCATCGGTTCAAAGTTCACATACTTCGTGCCTAAGGGTTCGATGTTTTCCAATCAATATTTTTTTGTGTACTTAGCTGTTCGAAATTTTTTATGACAAAATGTATTTAGTATTCGAATTTTGTAGTTAATTAGTTCTTTTTGACTTCGTATAATTTCACAAATTAATAAATATTTTTTCACGATGACGTCATTAGCAGAAAAAATTACAGGAAATCGAAAATTAATCATGCATATATTTTGAAAGTTAATTTCATCCTCTTTAGTGTTAGCAATTATAAAAAAATTCCGGAAATGCCCCCTTCTCGAGTTATATTAAAGAAAAGAAAAAATATCGATAGGATAGAATAGGAAAACGTGAAACAGTTAGGCACAAGGTGTGTGACCCTTTCGACTGTGAAATCCCTATGGATTTTATACGTATTTTTAAATGGGTGTTCCATCCAAACTTCAGGATATGTTGCCTGTCAATACGACAACACGAACTGAACTCGTGTGTAAAGGTTTGTCGATACATTGAATTGAAGGAGCTAATTCAGAACTTCTAATAGTCCACTTGCAAACTACAAGTAAACAGCAAATGCTGGTGGAGGCGTGAAATTTGGTATGGTGAAGAAGGACATCATAGGAAATTTTCTAAACTCGGGAGGCCATCGCCAAACCCCATAGGAGGGGAGGGGAGGGGAGGTTCCACCCTTCTCCCATTTTTCGAAATTGAGATATCGGTCTTTTTTTCAGGGATCCGGAGCGGAGCCGGAGGGAGGAGGGAGGAGGGCCCCCCTCCGGGCGATTTTTCCGGAGCCGGAGTCGGAGCAACTTTGAAAAAAAATTCGGAGCCGGAGCCGGAGGGACCAGACCCCCTCCCTCCGGATCCCTGCTTTTTTTAATGGCATTTTCATACGAATGAATCCCACTGAGTACAAAAATGACATTAGTTTCAAAATTCGAGGGATAGAAGTCCCTCAAATTTGAGATTTCTCGCGTTATCGGATTTTCCCTCAAAACTCCCTAAAACTCAGATTTTTTCAACTTTGCATAACCTGCCAACTTATCAACCGAATTTTTATTACGATTTTCGAACTTCACGGGTAAATTATCATATATTTTGAAGTTTTACAGCTTCCCTGAACCCCCGCTCTGAGAGAATGGGGGAGTCAAAATTGGACCAATTTTTCACCTTTTTGTGTGAAAATAACGATTATTTAATTATATACGAGATAGGTAATATTTATCGGTCGAAGTTCTTGATATCTGAGTAGTTCAGGTCCAATACAATAAATACAGGCCCAGAAGCACCCCGTATAACCTCTCTGGAAAGGTGAGGGGGTTATATTTGAATAGCCTTTTGCCAAATTTTGACTACTCAGGGTGTCTAACGGTCCTGATAAGTCAAGCTTTTTTCAAAAAGGTCGTGCGGGTCCTGAAAAGTGAAGCTTTTTGACTAATTTACTCTAATTTACTCAAAAGGTCAAACTTTTTTTCAAAAATCAAAAAAACCTCCATTTAGGCACCTACTTACCCTTAAAAAATATATATTTTTTTTAAATTAAAAAAAAAAACATTTTTTTCAGTTAATATTTGTTTTGGGGCAGTCTATTACACATTCAATAACACCTTATTATCCATTATTACAAAGAAACAAAAAAAATACACCATTGCTTATTCTAATTTTTCTCTAAATCCCCGCCAAAAAATTAATAACCGAAACCCATGGAATGTAAAAAGCTTTAAGCATATTATAGAAAAGTAGGGGCTCTATTTTTTTAAAATTTTAGGCACACAGATGTATATGGGGGGGGGGGTGCAACAGCTCCAGGCACACAGATCACAGACGCTCAAATTTTTTTCGTTGGGACGTCCCTCAAAAAAGTCATGCAAAGAGTCATTCCAAAAGGTCAAGTTAAGTCAAGCTTTTTGCTCAACAAATTTTGTTAGACACCCTGCTACTTTGAAAAATGAATTCGTATTTTTTCAACTTTTTTCATCGTCTAATCGCGGAGTTAATTACTGAATAATATTTTCTGATGTTCCTCGATCCAGGTCAGTCAATAATTTTTTATTGAATTCAAGTGGGAGGGGTGACTATTTCAGGGAAGGGATAATATTTTGACAAAAAATCGATATGCATATTGAAATCTAGGTTTTCAGGGACGCTGATTTCAAATATTTTGTCGATTTTACGATTTAAGCTAAGGGGTGTGAAAGAGTGAGCCTATTTGAGGGAAGGGGTAATATTTTGACAAAAAATCCACATACGTAGTGAAATCTGGACGCTGAGATTTTTTAAAATCAAAATATTACCCCTTCCCTAAAATAGGCTCATCCCTGCTCACCCTTGACCCCACTCAAACCTTCCCCTCCCCCTCTTATGATATCCTTGTTCACCATACAAAATTTTACGTCCCTACCATGATTAAAATGCAATCTGCCATAGGACTATAAACGCTGATATTTTAATGCATGGCTGATCAGAGGAGGAAAAATTCATTCACCCCATTTCCCAAAAATTCGACCTTGTTGAAATTTTATTCAAGTTCAAAATTCAAGAAGCTATAAAGCTTGCAAATTTTCCTTTTCAATTTTGAAGTTTGACCAAATTCCCCTTAGATCGGATCTTCAACAGATTTTTTTTTGTCTTTTTTCCCCCACAAAATACCAGCATCATATTTTGCATTCAGCAATTCGCTGCATCGAATTTACTCCTTCATATCTGGCATAGGCAAACTTTCACACGCGAGTTCTATTTAGGCTGCTGCATCGGCAGGCACAATATTCCAAACTTTCAACAAACCAGTGCTACGTGGCAATAAATATTGAAGGTTTTACTCACATGTTGGCCAGATAAAAACAATTTGTGTGATTATCGTTAGTAGTACGGCATTGATGTTCATGATTTGGAGTATGTTAAAGCCATTGTCAACATTTCACAGCTGCGCAATATCGTGATTTTCTCATTTCGCCGGCTGTAATTTTTCTATTGCGCGAATTTGAATAGGATTTTTGGCTCGGTAAATCGGCAGTACTTGCAAATTCCAGTATCCGCGGTCCTGTTACCGTCTTTACCAGTACCGGCAGTGATAGTTGCAGCAACGATCTCGAATTACTCGTTTTAATAATTCAGGTTACTCGTTGTAAAAGCGATAACAAATATTAATACAGTAAGATCAATAATATAACCAAAAAATCAAAAAATCACAAACAAAAGTATAACATGGTATCTATGCACGTAGCGGTGAAAGAATATAGCCACAAACTTAACCAAACGATCACTTTGAAAATAACAATCTTACGTACAATCTCGATAGTAACTTTAATCGCGTTTATCAGCTAAATTTTCTCGTCTTTTTCAAATACAACATGTAACAAATGCAGTTATACTGTTCCGAAATTTCAGTTAATTTATAATTATAAACAATAGCTTAATTATATAAAAATGAGATCGAAAACATACAAATTATAAAATAGGTAGCTCAAATGGTCAATGAAAAAAATTTGTATAAACAAGAGTATATAATCAAATTAGTAAACAAAACGAAGAACGAACGAACGATCAAACGAACGAACGTATGTTACTACGAACAATCTAACGAACAAATCAGTCAATCAATCAATCAACCGATTAATTAATCAATTAATTAATTAACGAGTCAACAAACAAGTAAACAATGAAAATTTGCTAACAAATAAACAAACAGATGATCGAGCTTGGCGACCAACAAGAACAATTCAAAAGCAAACCAAATAACCGGCTGTTGGAATAAATTAAGCGATCGATATATGCGTCAATCGTAATTCATAAAGACACCTTGTTTCGAGTCGATAAACAACGGAAGAAGGAGGAGGGGAGGGGGGAAACACAACAAAACGATAAATTAAGGAACAAACTGGAAAACTGATAGCGAAAATATAATAATGGAAGGAAGAGAAAGAAAATAGAACGAGATAGAGAAAGAGAGAAACCCTATGAAGAAAAATCCAGATGACGATGGCGAACACGTAGGACGCGACCGGGATTTCTCTGCGGAAAAATCACAACAAAATGGAAATCAAGAAGTGAAGAAACGAATCAAAGGAAGAAATAAAAAGAGAAGCGAAACAGAGAACCAAAATGGAAGGAAGAAAGGAAGAAAAACGTGTGTAAAACAAACCAGGGAACTTGGAACCGTTAATAATAGTTACCTATAATAATAACAACAGTAATAATTACAATACTACTAATAATGAAAAGGAAGAGGAAGGGGAGGAGAAAAAAAAAGGAAAACCAAAAAAAAGAAAACCAAAACTTTACGAATATCAATAAAGACGAAACGACGATGTACGAAATTTAAAACATTTTAAAACCAGTTCGATCGATGTCGTAGGCGGCAAAATTTCTATATTTTGCCCTCATCTAAGATCACAATTGATGGTCTGCGATGGGCGATAACGTATTCCGATGAAAAGCACCACAATAATTCGAAGCGACTGAAAAGTATCGCGGAAAACATGGCGTGTTTGTGACGAATTTTCCGCAGTTCGAACGACGACGAAAAACACGACGGCAGCACGCGTTCAAACGTTTCAAGTTTCAAATGTTTCGCGGCTGAAATTCCATGCAAAGCTGGCAGCTTTTTACACTCGACATTCCCTATGGCTAATACACGGTGTGTTTCTATCGACCGTACTGTTCGCACTAGTTTTTCGTTAAACGTCGCCGGAAATATACGATGATACTACACCGCATACACGGGCTTCCAAGCAGTGTTCTCATCGTCGCAGACGAGAAATTTTCCTACCGTGAGGTGTATAATGACGTTGGCGTTGTCTTGATTCACGTTGTACCGGCTGTTAGGCCGTCATTATCGCCTATTATAAACGATATACCTACGTGTAACTTGGGCAATTTGAAATTTATCGAAGAGATGAATTAGAATTTTTTGCGTTTTTTTTGTTGCGAATGTGTACTTGTAAAGTTGTTGTATCAATTTATCTCGTATTATGTAAGCCTACTTCAGCTCCATTTTTTTTTTTTTTTTTTTTTTTTTTGAGGAAAGATACAGAGATGAAAAGGTTTGATACGCGATTTTTATTATTTACTAATTTTATTTCTTCATATTCTGGATGTGGAGAAATTCGAAGATATACGTTCTTGAGGAAATGGAAATCGAGCTTAAAGGCTAAAAAATGATGGTGAATGGCGAAATTCAGTTCTAGAGGGTTGGTATTAGGTGGAAAACATTCATTTCTGCCGATGTGGCGGCGATTTTCTAATTTGACCATTTTCGATGTTTCATTTTGGTTTTCTCTATTTGAGAAGTTGGTAAAAAAACCACAAGGGACCTACTCGAGGTCTGACATGCCAAAAACAAACATTTTTTATAGGCTTGTATAGCATCGAAAAAAACTTCTGCAGCCAAAATTTCTGCCCCCAAAGTTGACTGGTGGGGAGGGGGTTGTGGGGGTTTGAATTTTGAAAAATCACCCAATACTAAACGCCATAAGTTGCGGAGTAATTTCCATTTTTCTATTTCTTACATATAAGATATGAGTGAAAATTCACCCCGAGATATTTCATGTGGATCCAGACGACTACCCCCACCTCCAGATGGCCTATTCCGAGGGTAATTTGTGGTTTAAAATTAATTTCCTAAATGCCATATGAAAACGAGTTATTTAGATTTTTGTAATTTTTTCGGTGTATTAGGAAATTTTTTGAAATTCAAGCCCCATAACCCCCCTCTTCAAGTCAATTTTATGGGCTGAAATTTTGGCTTTGGAAGTTTCTTATGATGCTCTAAAAGCCTGTTGAAAAATTTTTGTGTTTGGCGTGCCAGACCTCGGGTATCTCACTTGTCAGATCAAGAAGCCGGCTTCGAAATCCTGGTATGTGTGAAAAATTTTGTTAAGATAATCGAAAGAAGTTTGAACTCGAATTTTAGCTGTTCTAATTAATTGCCATGCTTTCTGGAAAATTTTGAGGATACTGAAGAAAATGAAAATCACTTTGGATACTTTAAAATGATGAGAATGAAATGGTAAAATTCAAAATGGAGGAGGAGAGGAGTTGATATCAGGTAGAAAGCTAGAAACCTAATTTCCATCGTTTTTATTTTTAAAAAAAGATACAATATTCTAAAAATGAAAGTTTTTCTCAAAAAATTGTTTTTTCAGATTTTTAAAAATTCGCCAGAAATCAAAAAATTAACTCGAGCAGCTGAAATACAGATCCTTGAGAAGAGGGGAGAGGGGCTAGACCATGCACTTCCCAAAAATCATTGTCTCCATTCAAATTGGAAGTGGACTTCTTGAATGGTTCCTTTTATAGTAAAGTGGGGGATGGGGGGGGGATAGGAAAGGATACATAGGTAAGGGAAAGAGAAAAGAATTGATATCAGAAGGAATCGGAAAAAACAGCTTTTTAACGAAAATTCGTTGGTTAATTTACTTAAAATGGAAGACTGTCCTAAAAAAATCTGAGCCCTTCGAAAGAAACCTCAAAAGATTGCACTTTTGAAAAAAAATTAGTCTTTCACTTTTCAATTGTGGGATGAGCGTGGTATGCCCCACTGACCCTGAAATTGGTTACCATTCATTGCCTTTGGCCTCAATCTGGGAAATTGATGAGTTGCAGCTCACTAAACTGAAGATTTATGATTTTAACAAAATTCAAATCGTTGATATAATCACCTCAAAATCAAACCAAAAAGTTTTATGATTAGCAAAAATAAAAATTTTATGTTAATACTGCCAGCTAACTTCACGAGGGCTCAAAAGATGTCTAACAGAATTTCAAAGTTATAAACCAGAACAGGGTGTCCACTTTCTTGAAAACCTGGAAAACCAGAAAAATTCAGGAAATTTTGAAATTTCCGCTGGAATTTTGTAAAAATCCAGAAGAAAGATGAATCATCTGTGAAGTGTTTTTCTGCTCCTTTTATCCAAAAAAATTGACATGAATAATTTCACTTCTTCTGTAAAATCTTTTTTCATTTCATAAGAAGTTCATGCTTTCTAAAATAGAAATTCAGTCACGAAAAAGTCATACTTCCGTAACAGAATTTCAACCCCCCCCCCCCCGTTTCATAAATATCGTGTGTAAAAGGTTTGGAAAACTTGGAAAAGTCAGGGAAAATCATTTCTAAAAAATCGTGGGCACTGCTGGACTGGGACTTTTTGCAGAACATTTTTTAAACCATTTTTTTTTATGAGATGGAAAAACATTTCAAACGAAGTAGGTAGTTACATAATTTTAAAATTCTGTAGAAAGGAAGAAAAGATATTTAAAATTTTCAATTCTGATTGAAAAAAAAAAAAAGGAGAAAAAACAGAACATTAGGGCACACATATAAAAATCAGGACTTGCTGGGAAGTTAAACTTTTTTATTGATTAGTTAATTTCTATAAAATTTAAGTTCGCAACATCTAAGTTGAACCGGAAATTTGTTTCAATTTTCAAACTTCCAATTTTAAGTAGATGAATGCTCAGTTGATTACTTTTTTTGGAATGAAAAAAAAATAGTTTTTAAGAAAAATTCAGGACAACCCCAAAGTTGGCATTAGTGGGAAGTTTAAAAATTAGAGATTTTTGACTCATATTACAATTTTATTCAGTTTTTTTTTTACTCAAATTGAAGAATTTTCTTAATTTTCGAAATGAGTGCGAGTAAAAGCATCAGGGTCGGACTGAACAGGGGACAAAAGAAGCAGTTTGTTCCCTTCCTAATCGTGGAAATATTGAATTTTTAGTCAATAAAATCAGGGTTGAGTCTGAAAATCCTCGTAAGTGATAATTTTGTTTTTGTAAATTTTCATTTCGACTTGAAAAACGTAGGAAAAATTGAAAAAAAAATCAATTTAGGCTGTACTTACATGTTTATTTTTCGTTCCTACCTATTATAATATGCTAATTTTGATTTATTTCTGTTTCGAAGTTCTTATTTCGATGTTTTCAATTTACTATGGATTTGGTGTGTTGATATGATGATCATTTCAAAGTTTGATATTGATGAATTTATTTAATTTTAGCTTCGATAAAAAGTAGTTTAAGATAACTTCATTCGATATAGATGGCTGCCATCTTAAATACCAAACTGGGATTAATAATCTATGAATTATTCACATGTAACTTGAATTAACTGTAATATTTTTTCTGTTTTCTTCTGTTTCAGGTGAGTGAACCACAATTGCAAAAATTATTAACACCTTAATTTGCAAGAATTAGGTTTCATTGAGTCGAAGAATATTCGAAAGGTATGAATGAGTTTTTTAGAATCTACATTTGAAGTTGAAAAAAATTTACTTTGAGTCGAAACAATCTGAAAAAATTAAATTCCAACCGGAATTTTCAATTTTTGCCCCTTCATCAACAAGAAAGGTATTCCAACTTGAAGTTAAACTTTGAGCGTAAATAAAAATGAATCGAAAATACATCATAAAAAAGCTCCATATCCGAAATTTCAAGTGCTAAAGTTCATTTCTCGAATTTTTACGAATTTTTGGAATTTCGAAATTACCTAATCATGCTGTGAAATATGAAAATTTCATCTAATCTACGAAAAAAGTTGAAATTTGGCATATACTTATCTTCTTTTCAAGTTCCCGAATCAATTGAAAGAGGTTTTAAGGTGTTTCGAAGCCTCCATATGATTTTGGAATTCTCCAACACTGAATAAAAGCCCATAAAAATGATCCATATGAAATTTAGCACCTATAATCGCTGATTACCCATATTGACGACCTACTTAATCGATTAAAGCACAATTTTCCAAAATTCGTAACTTCAAGTTCAAAAGCAAATTTTTCGACAGAAAATTTTTATTAAAATTTTTTGCAAGATGATGAAATAATTTTGAAGTTTTAAAAATTCGCCAAAATTCGAGAAATGAACGCAAGCACCTGAAATTTTGAATTACATTTTTTACGATATACTTTCGATTTATTTTTCTTCAACTCGAAAATATGAGGGGAAAAATACTGACAAATCGAGTATCTAAATCTTATCTAATAATTCCATCAATTACTTCGTTATACCTGTACCTACTAAAGAGGAGTATATTATGTATTTGGTACGCGATGATGATACGCTACGCTCTTCACAATGGGAAAATCTAAATGCCAAGCGAATTCCGACGTTATTTATGTATATGTAGTTACGCATTTTATATTCGCGGTTTTGCAAATATTTCAGAAATTTCTGTACCGACCTACCTGAGTTATTTGTTTGATAAACAATAAGGCTTTACGTTATCTTATGGCACGGATTGAAACAACCAAACGAGAAACGAATTCAAACGCATGAAAAATATTACAAACACGAAGCTCGAAAATTTTTTCAAATTGATAAAAGTAAAATCAGCGCAGTCTGCCGAAAGTAGGTACGTGAGATTTTGAGAGTATAGAGAGTAAAAAAAAAAAACATGAAGTAAAACTGCGATCGCCATATGGGTTGAGCAAATAAATCGAAACAAATTGCGAGTAACTTATGAAAAGTAAGATAAAACACCTAATAAATTAGAATCGAGGCTGTAGCTGATATACGTTTCAGAACAAATAAAGCTCCGAAATTTTTACCTTTAGCAGCAAATTCGCCATCGATTAATCGTACTTTTTTCGTTCGCTCGAGTCGCCAATTTTTTTCAGATTCGGGGTTCTCAATTTTCAAATTGCAAATGCAAGCAGAAAGTTGGCACATGAAACCCGGAATTTTTTCCCCCTTCAATGGGTTCGGACTACAAGGTCCATTACTCCAGCTCAAACACCCTCGAAGTTCGAATTGGCCCTGATTTTGGCATACAATTCACAAAATCCAGCTTTTGACCGCATTTGAGGTGATTTCTCCGACAACTAATGCAAAGCTGCGAGTCATTTTCGAATATTCGTTTCCGCTGAAGAAAATTGAGCATCAGAGTTATTAAAGTACCAAAAGTTCAGAATAATTTATGAGAATTAATGATTCTTTGTCAAGATTTCCAAAAATGCTAATGTTTGAAATGAGATTTTAGCAAACTTTGTATTTTAAAAATTAAATTTATCAGAATTAAAGAATTTGAAGTAGAATTTTCAAAATTTCTTACTTCTTGAATGGAAATTGTTCAAAAAAATTTTTCTCTTGCTCTGCTCGGGCCAAATTATTTCAACTGATTTTTGTATGTATAATTTTTTGTTGACCACAATGTACAAGAAAATTGATATTTAAACACACGTTTTTGTCTATTAAATCATTGAGTTTTCAAAAAAAAATTCTTCGTACAGAGTTTTTTTTTGAACAAGTACTCTTGAATAAAATGTAATGAGAAAGGAGTACCATGATACCCCTCATCACGATTTTGAAAAAGAAGGGAAGGAATTGAAAAAGAATTTGTATTTTTTGGTCACATTTTGGGAAACTTTATTGGAGAGTGAAGTGATGAATTTTCAAGTTTGAAGGTCTTTTTTTGCAACAATTTTCGCCCACGCTTCGCTGGGGCTCATCGCATTTGTATATCATCAAAATAATTGATATTTTACTCCTCATTGATGTATTATTTACTGGACCAAGCTGAAATAATTGTATTGAGGACTTTGGTAAAATTTATTAATTTAAGGTACATGTTTTTGTTGGGGGGGGGGGGGGATTGAATTGTGAAGAAATTTTTGAATTTTCAGACTGGAAATATTCGAACTTTTAGTCTCACGATTTGGTTGACACCAAAGTTTTTCCTTTTTATTTTAAATTTTTTTTGTTATAAATTTAAGGTCTCAAGTTTTTATGCCGAGTGGAGAGGGAGGTGGCGTCAAAAATTTTTAGAATTGAATTTAAGTCGTTTTTATGCTCGGAAAAGGGAGCATCTAAAAATCTCACAAGAAGTAATGATTTTTGAAAAAAAAAGTGTTGAACATTATGCAATTTAAATATTCTTCTGCACAATTTCATCGTGCGAAAAAACCACCCCTTCTCCATCTTTCAGGAATAACATATTTAAAAAGTCTGGAAAATGTCGAAAAATTGGTCTGGAAAATCTGAAAAAATCAGGGAAAATCATTTCTGAGATATAGTGGACACCCCGGATGAGGTATTTTTGAAGTTTCAAAAATTCGCCAAAATTCAATAAATGTCCTTTAGCACTTGAAATTTTGAGTATGCGGTTTTTTTATGATGTACTTTCGATTTATTTATAGCTTAGGTTCAAAATTTTACTTTGGTCAACATTTTACTCTGATTTGAGATTCTTACTTTCCTTGTTAGGAGGGGAGATAAGGGTTTCCAAAATAAGAACCTTTTGAAGAAACACGTTTTCGGGGTTTTAAAGCTCAAAAACCTGTATTATAATTATTTGGAACCCTTGGTGCTAAAAATATGAAATTCGCAATTCTGAATCTTGCCCGTGTATTTGGTTTTTTGATCCGAGGTCAGCCAACTTTCCTTATTACTTTTTTCAGTCCTAAAATTTCAAAAATAGTACACGTTTCGGAGCTTTGAAAATCAATAACTGCATTTTTTCTTTCAAAAATAACCCCCTTGGGGCATTCATGGCTCCCCTCCAAAGAGTCTTGGGGGCTGAAAATTTTTCCAAAAGATCCTCCACTCAAAAATACGTTACAAATTATCCAAGCATTTTAGCACCCAATAGCAAAATCGATGGATCATAACATTTCACGTACCTATTTATTAGGGTGGATCGAAAAAAAAAACATATCTTGGATTTTGACCCAATTTGGTAGGGTGGTTTACTTTAAGTGGGAGACTTCACAAAATAATTTTGAGCCCCGAGGGGCAAGGGGAGGGGAGCAGGAGGTGCTCAAAGTGTAAATCCTTTTGAAAAAAACGCTGTTTTTTGCATTTTTTAGCCAATCGAAATTGTATGAGAAGCCTTCGTAGCACTTGAAAGATGCGATTTGAGTTTCTACATCTCCCCAAACCATCGCCATCCTTCTCCGATCAAAACCCAGATTGCTACCAGGGGGTTGAAAAGTTGCAGATTGCAATATTTCAATAATATAATATTTTCACTACGCTGGAATGATTTTTTTTCATCGAGTAAGTGAACAAACAATTTTTTCAACTACATACCTACTGAAAGTGAATTTTGAAAAAAAAATTGAAAATTTATACACCAGTGCCGCCAACAGCAAATCATAAAATTCCAAAATACGTAGTTTATATCGACTTTGAAGTGATTATTTTTTCGCCTGAAAATATTATACAGGGTGTTTCAAAGTTGACCGCGCTCCTTCCAACCAGTGAGTGGGCCACTCATCCTGAGTCGAAGTATGTATGTTTGCCTAACCTTCAAACTGCAGGGGCTGAGTTATGCTCTTTGAAAAAATTTTTTTTTTGAATTTTGTTTCGCACTTTCTACCGAGCGTTACTCGACAACCAAGATAGGTAGAAAGTTGCGCTTTGCGGCAACGGATAGCCCACTTTCTCTAGAATTTTTCTATGCGGTTGATAATTTTTGCAGGTGAACTAGGGTGGGTGTACCGCATCAAATATTCGAAAAAAACGTGTAAAAAAGTTGACGATTTTTTCTATTTTAGTAAATATTTAAAAAAGTTGTCCTCTATTGAGTGTATGATTATTAATGTTTCTAGAAGAAAAAACTTTGATCTTTCCAATGGAGCAAACCCCACTCCTCTATCTTGCTCGAATCAAAAGTTATGAGCGTTTGATTTTGTGAAAAATACAAGAAAAATCTCACTTTTTTGATTTTTCAAATTTCAAAAATTTCTATCTTCGTAATTAAATGAGACCGGGATATGGGGTTTGCAGCATTCAATTAACCAAGTATTGCACTACATAAAATCGAAATAATATCTTCAATTTCTTCATTAAAAAAAATTTTTGTCAAAAAAAATTCGAAAAATTTTTCATTAAGAATTTTTATTTGAAAAATTGAGGTATATCATTCCTATGCTGTGTAGTGCTATACTTGGTTAATTCAATGCTGCAAACCTCACCTCCCTATCTCAATTAGTCTCAAAGATAAAAATGTTTGAAATTTGAAAAATCAAAAAAGTGAGGATTTTCTTGTATTTTTCACAAAATTAAACGCTCATAACTTTTGATTCGAGCAAGATAGAGGAGTGGGGTTTGCTCCATTGGAAAGATCAAAGTTTTTCCTTCTAGAAACATTAATAATCATTCACTCAATAGAGGACAACTTTTTTAAATATTTACTAAAATAGAAAAAATCGTCAACTTTTTTACACGTTTTTTTCGAATATTTGATGCGGTACACCCACCCTAGTTCACCTGCAAAAATTATCAACCGCATAGAAAAATTCTAGAGAAAGTGGGCTATCCGTTGCCGCAAAGCGCAATTTTCTACCTATCTTGGTTGTCGAGTAACGCTCGGTAGAAAGTGCGAAACAAAATTCAAAAAAAAATTTTTTTCAAAGAGCATAACTCAGCCCCTGCAGTTTTAAGGTTAGGCAAACATACATACTTCGACTCAGGATGAGTGGCCCACTCACTGGTTGGAAGGAGCGCGGTCAACTTTGAAACACCCTGTATATATTTTTTTCAACCACTGAAAGTATATATTTCGATTTATTTTTTTCGAAAATTCTGTATGTCAGTGCAGCCAGTTACAAATCGTGACATGCTACACTATGGAATTTACGTTCAGTGGTTGAAAAAATTTTTTGTTCACTTACTCGATGAAAAAAAAATCATTCCAGCTTGGTGAAAATTTTATATTATTGAAATATTGCAATCTGCAACTTTTCAACTCCCTGGTAGCAGTCCTGATAATACGGACTTTTTAGATTTTGACCCCAAAAAAATTAGCAGAAAGGGGAAGTTTCGGATATAAGCTCAGTAAGGCATGTATTTCAATATTCCCGAACTTCCCTAAAATTGGTAAATATTTTGACCCCATTTTGGGGGTGAGGGGGTTCAAATTTTGGGTTTTCGCTCATAACTTTCGAAATTACGAATTTACGAAAAAAAAGATGAAACAAAAATTGTAGAGAATTAAAAAACAAATAATTTTGTTTTTCGCAGTTTTTTCCTAGAACGTCATGGAAGGGAGCTGGGGCCTTTCGAAAAAAATCAATTTTGAAAATTCCTAACAGAAATAATTACCAAAAATCGGGTTAATCGACTTTTGGGAGCGGTTTTTTGCATAGTACATCCCATTACTATGTAGAACAAGAAAAATGTATAGCCGACCCCTCATCTCAATGTAGGGGGGTGGACCCTCCGTAGAAAGCATACATAGCTCAGCTACAGTGAAAAATTGGTTCAAACAAACGTTGTAGAGCGTTGAAAGACATTTCTATGTGGTCGCGGGGGCGAGTTATCGCAAAAAGAAAACAAATCGGCGCAGCGTTCAAAATTTTTTTTTACGAATTTTGAACCTCACCTTTTGAGGCCTAATTTGGGTCCAAGGGTTAAATGACTATAAAAATCGAGTTCAGTGATCACAAAAACCCCAGAACTCCCACTTTTTGGGCTATCGGTTCGCTAGATTTTATACTAGATCTACACATGCGTAATTTATTAAGACGATGAAAAATTTTTGAACGCCGCGCCACTTTTTTTCTTCTTGCAATAACTCGCTTCAAAGACCACGCAGAAAAAAAGTAAAATGTTCGTCTTTCAACGCTCTACAACGTTTGTTTGAACAAATTTTTCGAATTTTTCACTGTAGCTGAGCTATGCTTGGGGAAAACGCGACTTTTTCTTCAAAGGGTCCACCCCCCCTACTTTGAGATGAGGGGTCGGCTATACATTTTCCTTGTTCTACATAGTAATGGGATGTACTATGCAAAAAAACCGCTCCCAAAAGTCGATTAACTCGATTTTTGGTAATTATTTCTGTTAATAGGGAATTTTCAAAATTGTTTTTTTTGAAAGGACTCAGCTCCCTTCCATGACGTCCTAGGAAAAAACTGTGAAAAACAAAATTATTTGTTTTTTAATTTTCTACAATTTTCGTTTCAACTTTATTTTCGTAAATGCGTAATTTCGAAAGTTATGGGCGAAAAACCAAAATTTGAACCCCGTTACCCCCCAAAATGGGGTCAAAATATTTACCAATTTTAGGGAAGTTCGGGAATATTGAAATACATGCCTTACTGAGCTTATATCCGAAACTTCCCCTTTCTGCTAATTTATTTTGGGTTTGGGCTTTATTTTAGCTAAAAAGTTCGTATTATGAGTTTTGATCGGAGAAGGATGGCGATGGCTTAGGGGGATGTGGAAACTCAAATCACATCTTTTAAGTGCTACGAAGGCTTCTCACACAGTTTTTATTGGCTAAAAAAACACAATTTTCTGAAGGAGGTGCACTTTGAGCACCTCCTGCTTCCCTCCCCTTTCCCCTCGGGGGCTCAAAATTTTTTCGTGAAGTCTCCCACTCAAAGTAAACCACCCTACCAAATTTGGTCAAAATCCAAGATACTTTTTTTTTTCGATCCACCCTGCTATTTATACGAAGAAAAATCTAATATCTAATGTTTATAGTAGAAAGCTGTTTTAGCGTTGTTCTGCTTATGACATTAACTCGTTTACGAAATGTACACTCGAACGTCGAGAAGGCGATGGCGATGGCGAATTGGCGCGAGGACATGGTGCTGAACTGCTGATCACGAGACGATAGAGAAGCTACGACGAGGGTGGATTCGGGATGTGTGATGGGCCGAGGTACACGAGTACGGAAAATAGCGTAATGTACAGATACATACACATACGTACAGCTAACTACCTATATACTTAATACTCGCAGTATGTAGGAAATGTACACGCGAAAATAAGAACGGTAGCCGTACTGGGGCGAGCTGATTGGCTGATTGCGGCGGCGACAAAAGTATGATATTTAGGACGTAAAGCGGCGACGTTATTTGCATATGTGCGTGTCGTAGTGTCGCTGTCGTATTCTCGCCTATGTGTAATATTCGTATACAATAATATACATATGTAGGTATGCTATATCTATATGGATGCTGGATGCTGTATGCTGTATGCTGTAGTGGAACGCGATGCGATGCGATCCGATGCGATGGCGAAGTATATGTATATGTAGAGTATGTAGAGGAAAAAACAGACCGAGCGAGAGAGAGAGAATGAGAGTGAGAGATAGAATAGCAGGGCTGGACGAAGAGGGAGGAGTAGAGGCGAAGAAGTATACCGGCGAGATGAGTATACTCGTAGTATACCGAACGCGTATGGTGTACTGGTATACTGTATATAGTGGAAACTGTGCAAGATGAAAAGGACGCTTTTGGGGAATTTTGAAAAAAGAGAAAATTCGTCGAATGTGAAACGTTTTTGGCAACCTTGCAAGAAATAGTCGGGAACGCGCAAGCGTTCTGCGGAGCTTTTGCGTTAAGCGTTAGGAAGTAGGTAGCGGCAGCATTCGCGTTGGTATACTATTTGGCGTCAACGGGTCCCATTCCCATTCTGACGTTGGTGAAGCGGTGCGCCTATAGTCGCCTCTCCGCACCTCGCCCCGTCATGCCTTACCATGCCACGCCACGCCACGCCACGCCGCGTTAAAAACTGTATTTGCCCTAAAATTTGGCGATACGCTATTTTTGCACAGCAATCGAGTATGTACGCTGTGCTGTGCTGTGCTGTTCTGCTGATGCCAGCGATGGTACCGCTGCGGACGTCGCCGCGCGCCGCCGTTTGCCGTTCGATGCGCTCTTTTTAGTACTCGTAATTTGCGATATTATCAGAAGAGAGTGCCGTTTACCCTAGGTCTATCCGATAACCTATACGAAATGCATTGTCGTCTTTTAGTCTCCCGTAATATATGCAATTATGCAACTTATACTTACCAATATACTTGTACGCCTACCTATTTGCCAATTTTCAGCCATTTTTTTCCAACAATTTCAAACAATTAGTTCTCCTTTGGGATTCATTTTTTTCCATACGAAGTCGACAAACGTTCGTACACTTCAGCCCTAGCTGACTTCTCGTCATAGCCTAAGTCAGCCTCCTCAACCATCTGGTTTCGCCAATTTTCCTCAGAGGTCGCCCCGTTCCGAAAAACGAATCGCGGAGACGAACGTTGGGCCTAGAATTAAATCCTAACGTGTAAAATGGGAACCACTGATCGTGATACCTACACGCGTACATCTGTCAAAACTAGACGTATACGTCGTCAAATTTGATTCGCGATTTTTCTATTCTCATGTTATCGGCGAATGGGAAAATCATCGTTGGTAACGTTTTTAATGTAGGTCAGGCTACTTTATTGTACGAATATTCGCTCGAAATTTGATTCGTTGGGCTAATTTTTTGATGTTCGAATTTTCAGTGTGCTGAAGGTTTTGAATATTTTGCCTGATTATGCGGCAATCTAAATAGAAGCCGTGTAAAAAGGTTTGTCGAATCTGAGAATTGAAGGGAAAACTTGAAAAAGCTGAAAACATCGCTTTTTAATGCGATGTTTTTCGAAAAATATGGCAGGTTGGGTGAAATTTATTCAACCTATTCTGTATTTTTAAAAATGCATACACATTCGATTGTACGAGAGTTTTACGCGGCTGTGAAATTTGAAAGATTTTTACATTTCTTGGTGCCTTCAATCAGAGACGAAATAATAAGGGTTAATTCACTATTGGAAGCGAATTAGCATCCTTTTTTTTTGGGGGGGGGGCATTTTTGCCTAGCAAAGCTTTTATTGCCGAAAATTGTCGACAGTGGTCCCTTGAGTAACCCCAAAGAGTTACCACCCGACAGACCTCAGGCTAAATTTTTTAGGGGGTTGAACACCCCCTCCCCCTTGAATAAAACCCGTTTTTTTAGCATTATCTCCCCAGGGTTTGATTTTAGGGTAAAAATAGTTCAGTACTTTTTTGTTCTACACTCAATTTACAACATTTTTGTATAAACAATTTTTTCGTACGACCATTAGCGGAGGAGACAGACCCTTGAAGGAAAGGGGTTTTGGGAAATGTATGAGTATTATTGAAAACGTAATAATAGGTATAAAATCATTACTAAAGTGCATGTTGTAGGCATGAAAATAATAATATTATGTAAATTAGTGATATTAATAATTTTTATCTCTCCCCCTCCTGTGTGCCTACCCCGCCACACCTCTCATTCCAGTGTGTCTAACAGGTCCTGTTGGTCCTGTTTTGAGGCTTTTTTCTTAGAGAAAAGTCCTGTTCTCAGGGTGTCTACTAGTCGCGAATTTAGATTTCGGTCGCGAAAGTAGCGAAAAAGTCGCGAAATTGACCCAAAATTCATCAAAGGTTGCAAATTTGTCTCAAATTAGTTTATTTTCCTCAAAAATTTTCATTTAAAGAATTGCCTTTAGATGATTTTTCAACTAAAATTTTGTATAAAAAATTTCCGCCCTCGCTTCGCTCGAGCCAACTATATATTTTCTTTTACCTAATACTTCAAAATTGATTAGAATTCGATGTTTTTCATTCAAAATCTCGCAATTTTTAGTTTTCTGTCTGGAATTACCACTGCAATCGCCTTCATGTGACTCTCTTTAGTCTTAAGAAACTTAAAAAATTTTCTCCCTCGCTCCGCTCCGACTCAGTAACTTTTCACAATTAATTTTCAAAATGATAGTATGAACCTCTTTCCCTTTCAACCTGAACAATTTAAAATTCTCAAGTAAAGGAGACAATTTCGAATGTGTACCTAACTTGTATTTTGGAAGTCAAAAAAAAGCATGAAAAAAGCAGAAATTTCAATTTCTAGGCTCTTTGATATGTTTACACAAGTATTTCTCAAAATAATGGACTGGACTTTTTCCCTTTCTATTCCTCACAATTCATTCTATAACGCAAAAATTTGTCTTTGAAATTTCGATTTTTTTCGAAAATTTCATCTTCTCTTCATTGGTGTTGAATAATCATTTTCCTTAAAACGTAATTAGGTATAAAATCCATTTAATTTTCAATTTCCTATAAAAAAGAGTATTTGCGGGGGAGGTACTAAAAAGTGCTTGAAATTTTTTTTAAAACAAGTATACGCAAGGAGGAGGAGGGGGGGGGTCTTTGGGCGAATTTGAAGCATGGTTTGAAAAGTCTAGAAAATTTCGCGAGAAGTCGCGAATTTTGATTTTCAAAAATCAGTAGACACCTTGGTTTTGTAACTTTGTTTGTATTCTACTTTCCTTATTCTTGAATTTTAAAAATAAATTTACACTCGTTTCTAATGATTATTGATTTTTTTTTTTCAAAAATGTTTTTATAATAGGTTTAATTTTTTTTTGGGGGGGAGGGGGTTACAAAATTTATCAGTACCTATTTTCAAAAGGTACTGTTGAAGGTCCTGTTTTGGTCCTGCTTTGGAGCTGGTCATGTTTGTTAGACACTCTGCATTCACAAGGTACCTGGCCCAAATACCAACACCCATACATAGCCTTTTTCGCCCTTGCGTCCTCGCCATTTGATTTTTTGAAACTAACAAAACGTGATGTGGGTACCTGAAACCTTTGGCCATAACCCCCACGGATCGAATTTTCCCAACTTTTCATCATATTGAGCCTCAGGCCAAAACCAAAAGTGGTAATAATTTGATGTAGAGAAAATGTGAGCCAAATTTCGTACCCCTTCTCTAATTTTCTATAAAAAAATCAAACACAGTTTCTGAAATATTGGTTAAAATTGAAAAATCAAATAGAAACTTTGAAAGTAGGTCAGTACATTACTGAGCTACAAAATGGTAAATTCACGATTAAAAATTACTTGTTTTGAATACTCGTTATTCGAAATTTTTTAGAGGAGGGGTACGAAGTTTGGCTCACATTTTCATTATCACGTTTTCAATAATACTCATTCATTTCCCAAAACCCCTTTCCTTCAAGAGGCTTTATCTCCTCCGCCAATGGTCGTACAAAAAAATTGTTTATACAAAAAATGTTGTAAATTGAGTGTAGACCAAAAAAGTACTGAACTATTTTTACACTAAAATCAAACCACGGGGAGATAATGCGAAAACCCCTAGGGGGTCAACCCCTCTAAAAAATTCAACCTGAGGTCTGTGGGATGGTAACTCTTTGGGGTTACTCAAGGGACCACTCTTGACAATTTTGCGCTATAAAAGCTTTGCTAGGCAAAAATGTTTTTTTTTTTCTTTTCAAGTCGCCTCTATTACACCACCACTGTGGTAACAGGGTCATTTGGCCTTCGATGGAATTTGACGAAAATTTTTATACCATTCGATTTGTCTGGGTAGAAGATGATTTTAGAGTGTATGAGCGAATTTCTATCTTATCCCGGGGGGGGGGGCTGGGCCCCAAAATACCTGATTTCTAGGCTAAAACTTTTTTTTATCTCCTGGAGTTTTCCACCAATTTTTTTCAAATTTAGGATTCAGGTAGAGATACTACAGAGAGAAGTACCATGCAATTTTTTCAAATTTTTCCGACCACTTTATTGACCTTGAATTAGACTTTGAAAGGGTATAGCAGGATAAGTATGGTGTTTTGGTCCAAGAAAGGGATTTTGATGAAACCTCTTCCAAAGGTTGAGTCATGATGAGAAAAAATTCTGACAAAAATTTAGGACTCCCAGGCAAGTATTTTTGGGGAGAGAGACCAAAATGTCAAAATGTGTTTTTTTAAATCCGCCTCTTGATTAGAATGGCATTTGTCAAACATAACGCGCGCAAGCACAACTCTTTGAAATTTATGTGGTACAGTCAACATTAAAAATAACACATTTTCTAAAAAAAAAATGGCGACTGTACCTCTGAAACTTCTTTCCAAAATGGCCGGTCAACGTTTTTAAAACGCCATTATTTTGACGAAAAATGGATTAAAAATTTTGAATTTTTTTTAGGGTTTCTCTGGCCCTCTAGATTTAATTCAAAAAAACACAAAATTGTCATCTACATTTGGCGAAAAACGAAAAAATAAAGTTTAAAAACACATTCTGGCCCTTCCTCCCAAAAATACTTGCTCTGGGGAATTTTTGTCAGAATTTTTTCTCACCATGACTCAACTTTTGGGGTAGGTTTCATCAAAATCCCTTCCTGGGCCAAAACACCATACTTAACCTGCTATACCCTTTCAAATCGTTCTAGAGAACACAATTTTGAGATGGGAAGAAAAATTGTATTTCACATCTCAGAATTTTTTTCAGTTTTTTTCGAGTAGTGGAGGTTGGTCAAATATCCAAAAACTGGTGTAACTCATCATTTAACCCAGGAGAAAAAGCACGGGCATTCCAGGTACTCGAAAACCCCGTGACAATAATTTTCCCGGGTTTTCCGGGCACCCGTAAAATCCGAGGGGGAATTTTCCCAACCAACCGTAAAACTAGCGAAAATAATTTTTCCGGGCACCTGCAGAATCCGAGGATTTTTCCGGGCAACCCTAAAATCCATGAAAAGAATTTTTCCAGGCATTCCAGGCTCTCGTAAAACCTGTGGGAATATTTATTCTGGGCCTTCCGGGCACCCGTAATACCCGTAAAAATATTTTTCCTGGGCATTCCGGGCAATCGTCAAACCCGTGTAAATATTTTTTCGGAGCATTTTGAACATCCATAAAACCCGCGGAAGAATTCTTTCCGGGCACCTGTAAAACCAGTATTAGAATAATTTTCACTGGCATCCCGAGCACCCTGGTAACCTATTCGATCGATCAAAGCATAGATGATCAATTTTTTTTTTTTTGGATGGTTTCATACTCAAAGTAACATTTTGAGTCAGTTTTGACCGATTCTGGGTCAAGGGCGGTTTTTGATCATTATCAGGGAATGCTCTTTCGGTTATGAGAGACTCTTTTGCTACATCGCATTTTATGAAAATTCTATAAGCGCCTATGGTTTGAATCACAAACTTCAAATAGGTACTTGAATTTCTTTCTCAGAATCTCATTTTAAAATAAAAAATTTTAATTTCACCATTTCTCTCCGAATTCAATGAATCGTAAAAGTAATTTGAATATCTCCGATTAGGACCCTGTAAGACAAAGATACATGAACAAACAGGTATTCTCAATTTTTTCCAATATTTTTTAAAAATAGGTGCGTATCATTTATTAAATTTGATTTTTTTTTTGTTCATTTTTATTTTTATTTTTCAATGAATGGATTAAATTTTAAATAATTTTACAAAGTAAATCATTGAAATTATTTCAATTTTTGTTTTGAATTTGTAAGAGGGAGTTTGAAGTATTTATTCGAATGTCTACAAAAATTTCGACGAGCCCCAACATTTTGGTAAAAAAATTCAATTTGACACTTTATGATCGACGATCTTCCAAAAAATGAAATTTTTGAATCTGAAAATTTACCTCTTCAATTTCGATGGTCAACCAATTTTCATTCAAGAGTTCAATGAGACTCGGAATTTTTAAAGGAACGCCTTCTTACCAGACATACTTAAGTAGTTATGCAGTATTGCTATGTGCACATTTTTATTCATACAACGAATGAAATTCAAGCAGAAAAAAATTACGTTTTGTATTATTTATAACATTTGTGCTCGAGGTGTATTTAAATACGTACATCGCCGTATTGTCGTATCTATGTACTATTTCTGTTATCGCAAACGTGCACCTATTGCGGTAATACGACTCTTGAGTAATGTGCTTATGAAACAGCCACTTAGACGATGCAGTCGCGTATACCACTGCAAGCTTATACTTTCCTCTACAAATACGAAAAAAGGTTTTAATGGGCTAATCGTCGTTTTTAGAAAAATGTGTATTATTTTTCTAAAGTACGTGGTTGCGAGTATTTTTTCGACTGTTTGAAAATTATGACGTGATTATTTAATAATCGCCTGTGTAGTTTTATAATTGACGCATTATTTGTGTTGTGTAAGGACTACGGATATTTTAATGAATTGTGCACAAAGTTTCATCGAAGTGAAAATTTTCGAACTATGCACTCAAATTTCTTATTTTTATCATGCGGTGGGGGAGGGGGGAGGTCTTGGTATGAAAAACATTAATTTACTTTTTTTGGGTTCTGTGAAACGAGCTCCCAGCTATCCAAATTTTGATAATGATCCAACATGCTGGTGAGAACCTTTACTTAAAATAAAAATCTGTTTGAAATGCAGTTTTTCAATTTTAAAAAAATTAAAAATATATTTTTTACCAATTTTTCAAATACTTTCTGGCATATTTAATTATTTTTACGTCATTTTCAACAAATGTTATCTTGATTAAACCTCTTTCTCATATTCATCAATTTTATAACATCCAGAGTGTGTTGGTGAGTGATAAACCATGAACAGTATTTGGATATTTTGTTTGGAGAACCATTTAATGCTGGTCACATTCTGAAAACCCTGGAAAAAGCAGATTTAATGAGGTAAAAAATTCAGGAAATCATAAAATTTTGAAGTTTTCGTTCCGAAAGTTTATTAGTCATAAATTTTGAAAAATTGATTGTTTTATTTTTGAATGTTATAATTTTTTTAAATGCTAGCCTTTTTTTCAGTACTGGAATTCTAAAAAAAGTTTGAAATTTTAGCTCTTTAATTTTTTTTTTGCAAAAATTGCTATCATTATTTCGCTTAGGCTTAATGAATTTGTATAAATACTCGTATTTATTTTAAAAATGTGAAACAAAAAATTAAATTCTCAAAAAAGTTGTATAAATTTGTTTATCGTCCTTCTCCTATTCCGAAAACATTGACTATAAAATGCCATCTTCTCAATTTTCGAAGCAGTACATCCTACAGGTTCTGCAAGTGATGAATTAACAGAAAAGTCTCGCAGTTCACGTAGTCATTCTGAAAATAATAAAAGTGCTGAAAAAAACTATGTTTCATGTCATCGACAAATTTTCAAATTTTCCACAAAATATAAAAATCAACTCCTTTTGAGTGGCTTGGTAAAAAAATCAAACTTTTACCTCGATTTCCAGACGGGAATGTAATAGTTCTGAATTGTAAGCAGATTTCAGCCATAGAAAAAAAAACACGTTAATAGAATTGCATAACCAATTCGCCGTAAATACGCAACGCTCGCGTTTTTACGGCGAATCGGTTATGCAATTTTATTAACGTGGTTTTTTGCGACTAGAATCTGCTTGATTGACTTCCTTAGGAGGCCGAGGGTTTGATATTTTGATTGAATTAACTTTGTATTCGAAAAATTCTCGTTGTGTTGGAAAAATAAACATGTTTCATGTAATGGATACGTTGAAAATATTAAATATTTTAATACCTAACTTGAACAAAAAGTCATTAAATTTCCTTCAAAATTTCTTTAAGATTTTAAAAGTCAAATGAAATTTTAATACTTGATATTTCTTTACCGTCCTGCAAACTCCATCCTGCAAAAGAAATATTCACCCCTGTCCCAAAACATGAAATAGTCTATTAGTGAGGTCTGACAAAATTTTAAGTATTGAGAGGATTTTTGCAACTTTTTGATATTTTGTCGCAAATCTTAATACATAATAATAACATAGACGGTTTTAGGGAAATGATCTGGGGGGGGGGGGAAGCCCCAGGTTACTTCAGAAGTTCAAAAGCATACTCAGAAAAATAATAAGTAAATAAGTAAATTTTCCCAATTTTGTTAATGGTGCCCTGTTATTATTATTTTTTGGATAAAATGTATTATTATGTTTTTTCAGTGCAACAAAAAAAATAAAAAACGTTTTTTAATAAGATCGAAACAGCAAAACAAAAGCACAGAGTGAAACAAGAACGATTGGGTCCAAAGTTCAAACACACCTACGAAATTTTATATGCCAATTTTGAGGAAGTGGAAAATCAACGTTAAAAAATTATCTGAAATTTCAACAAAAAAATATTTTTTAGTAAAAAAAAAAGGAATTGTGATGCAGGTTTTTTTTGAATAAAAACAAATAAACAAAATATTTGCATTTTTCATGAACTTCTTATTTCTTATCAATATCTATCACTTTTTCGAAAAAAATTGTTCGGTAAAATGAAATTATTTTCAATCACCAATGAAAACTGTGTTCAATGAGCAAAAACATAATTTTTTTCGGGAGGGAGGCTAATTTCATTTTTGGGAAGGGTATAGCCTCTCCGAGACCCACCCTAAATCCGTCTATGAATCACATTTCGCAAAATATCAATCCAATTTTTTCATTTTTTCAAATCGTTCACTTTTTGCAAAGCATCTACATTATTTTAATTCTTACGAGGGTAATTTTTGAGAGGGAGGGGGAGGGAGGGGTAGAAATATATTGTCAAAGGTCGTCCAAAAATTCTGAAAAAAATCTGCATCAAGATTTTAAAATCTTATCAAAACACCTTATACTGGTTTAATTAGGTTTAAAATAGAATTACACTTTTGTCTTCGCGTAAGTATGTACTTTTGGGTTTAAAAAAAAACATTGGAAAATTAGAAAAAAACTGGCCTCGAAAACCTGAAAAAATCGGAAAAAATCATTCCCAAAAAATAGTGAAAATCGTATGCCCATTTCCATTTTTAAAAATGAATTTGAATCAGATTTTTTCAATTTTCAATACAGGCAACATGTTCATTAGGGTGGAGTGAAAAAAAAACATATCTTGGATTTCGACTAAATTTGGTGGGGTGGTTTACTTTGAGTGGGAGACTACCCAAAAAAAATTTGAGCTCCCAGGTGCAAGGGGAGGGGAGCAGGGGGTGCTCAAAGTGCACCTCCTTTTGAAAAAAACGCAGTTTTTTGTGTTTTTTAGAAAATCAAAATCGTGCGAGAAGCCGTCACAGCACTCAACAAAAGTTGCGATTTGAGTTTCTACAACTCCCTGAACCATCACCGTCCTCCTCCGATCAAAATTCAGACTGCTACCAGGGGGTCCAAAAGTTGCAGATTGCAATATTTCAATAATATGAATTTTTCACTAAGCTGGAATGATTTTTTTCATCAAGTAATTGAGCAAAAATTTTTTTTTGGATCACTGAAAGTAAATTTTGAAAAAAAATTATGAAAATTTTATGCACCAGTGCAGCCAACAGCGAATCGTAAAATTCCAAAATACAGAATTTATGCCAACTTTGAATTGATTACTTTTTTGCGAACTTTAGAAAACTGAAAAAAAAAACAGAACTGGTATATTCTCTTGCAGGCATAAAAATAAATACTTACAAGAAATTTTTTTTGAAAATTTGAAGACAAATACGTTTTTGGCGAAATATTAATAAATACACAATCGATTCAACTCAAGTTCATACCTCTCAACTTGTATGCGGAGAGGAACGCGAAAAGCTAGGTACCAAAGTTAAAAAAAAAAAAAAAAATGCATTCGAGTTCGTAATATTAGAATATCACAATTAGCTACTGGCTGCACTGACGTAAAAATTTTCAAAAAATAATTTTTAAATTTTCATTTCTGATGACTGAAAACAAAATTATTGTGAATTTTTCAAACAATAAAAAAATTAATTCGAAATTAACGTAAATTTTGTAGTGTAGAATTTATAACTGGCTACACTGATATACAAAATTTTAAGAAAATTTTCCCAAAAATTTCCGAAATTTACTTCTAGTGAGTGAAAAAAATTCATAATATTTTCAAGCGAAAAAGTAATCAATTCAAAGTTGGCATAAATTCTGTATTTTGAAATTTTACGATTCGCTGTTGGCTGCACTGGTGCATAAAATTTTCATAATTTTTTTTCAAAATTTACTTTCAGTGATCCAAAAAAAAATTTTTGCTCAATTACTTGATGAAAAAAATCATTCCAGCTTAGTGAAAAATTCATATTATTGAAATATTGCAATCTGCAACTTTTGGACCCCCTGGTAGCAGTCTGAATTTTGATCGGAGGAGGACGGCGATGGTTCAGGAAGTTGTAGAAACTCAAATCGCAACTTTTGAGTGCTGTGACGGCTTCTCGCACGATTTTGATTTTCTAAAAAACACAAAAAACTGCGTTTTTTTCAAAAGGAGGTGCACTTTGAACACCCCCTGCTCCCCTCCCCTTGCACCTGGGGGGGGGGCTCAATTTTTTTTTGGTTAGTCTTCCACTCAATGTAAACCACCCCACCAAATTTGGTCGAAATCCAAGATATGTTTTTTTTTCACTCCACCCTAATGTTCATTGTTCAATTGTCCATCTAAACCTTTTTTTTTGTGCAAACACTCCGTATTATGTTCACTCCTATAGGTATCTTAAAATTGTATTTCAACCTCAAGCCAGTTAATGAAATTTGACACAATTTAGAAATATTATGTACTTATTTAGTATACCTACTTATTGAATGTGTTGTAATAAACTAGATATATGAACACAACCACCCTGCCCCCTACTTCTCATGTACCTAATAAGTTTATGATTTGCAATTGTTCAATATAAGTTCCCCTTTATTAAATCGTACGAGTATTCGTGTAAGCTCAAAATTAACTTTTCTCAGCCATCATATTTCTGACTTATTGCTGCATATTCGCCAACAAAATAATATGAAGGTACATGAAAATCCAAACTTAAACCTCAATTTCTATTTTTTCTTTCTATTTTTTTTTTCATTTTGTTTTTGAAATTTAATCTTATTCAGCTTGGGGTTTTTGACACACAATGAAACCTGATCTGTTATGATAAAATTTTCGTAGAAGTTAAAATTTTGTCCATTTTCTTGGAATATTTATTTAAATACAAAAAAATACGTTTAGAGCATAAAGAGTATTTAATTGATATTTGAAAAATATCAATTACGAACAATTTTCAAGATTGATACATTAATCACATGGCTCCCAAGTCTGTACTCTTTGCTAATTATCGTGTACGATATCTTGGAAATAATTCTGGTAATCGAATTATTTACGCCCTCTTTAGGCTAGCATTCGAAACGAACAAAACTGAGTCCTAGACAAAGCACTTTTACATATACTTACCAGAATATCAACGAAACCCTCTTTTCGAACAATATTCGCCTGCATTGTGACATTACGTAGTTTATGGAAAATCGGTGACGAATTATGCAACCATCAAGTGAAATATAATTTTATCATCATTTTTCATAAACGATACGTATTTTACCTACCATCTGAACACGATTATCCACCTACGTATTTCGTTTCGCTAATGAATTATTTTCAACGTCGATATGAGAATGATTGGGCGCTATTACAATAAAAAAATCATTCTGAAAATAACACCTACTACCTACGTGGTATTATGCGCAATACCAAAAGACGTCGAAATGGTTTTTATTGCCGCCTTTGTAGCTGATGTGGTGTGTGTGCGTGCGTGTGTTACGAGATTGTGCGTGTACGTGTACGTGTAGTATGTAAAAGCATCTGGTATTAAAAACTAAAGTCTGAAATTCAAGTTCGGAGGAAATGTCGCCTCAATAATATGAACTCGTAAATCTTGGCGCATTTTCTTTTTTTTTTTTGTTTTGCGTGCTTTTATTTTTGCTTTTTGCCTTTCGCATATGGAAGATGAAACGTTAGGGAAAGATTAAAGTTGGAAGTTTTTACCATGTCTCTTTTCCTTTATTTCAACTTTTTCTATTTTAAAAAGTTTTCTTTGAAAGTTTATTAGGTATTGTGTAGTTTAAATTCATTCGCCAAAATGATTCGGAAACATTCTAACTTTAGCCCCATGCTCGACGTATAGCGCTTTGTTTCGACATCAATAAGCTACTAGGTACTATTTTAAATTGAGCGAACTATCTTGTAGAACAAAAAAATCTCTCCGTTTTGGTAGGTTGATTTCGAACCATTATCAAGTTAGGTAACCTATACGTACTCGCTGCTCGTATACGTATCAGCTTCCAGAGTCAGAGAAAAATAGATTTACAAAATTTTACCCGCTGCTTTCATTGGGCATGTAGGCATTTGAATTCGTGATAAGTGTAAATGGAAACCACATACTACAGGATCAATTATTAATAGACCTTCGTGTAAAACGCATTTGCCTGGTTTCCCTTTCTTCTATTTTCCTTTCCTTCCTTCCTTCCTTCCTTCCTCCCTTCCTTCCATTATTTTTTCCTTCCTGCTCGGAAACCGAATCTTAAAACTGAATATTAGCCGTTATTTTTATACCGCTGATGAATTGTTTCTGCTCAAGTTTGACGTATCCATCAGATATCAATTTGAGTCATTTTGAGGGTGCGGTGAACGATTATAGGCGATTACGTACGTTATAATTGCAATTACTCTGTATGAGAGAAATATTTTATGGATTTGTTGCATATTCTAATGTAGAGTAAGTACCTACAGCAGATTTAATTTGAGTGTTGAACGAATGATATGTGTACGTCCAAATCGAAGGGGCCCATTTGGCCGGTAACAAATTTCTGAGTTATAGCGATTTTTCGCAGCTAGGGTCGGAAAAATCAATTTTTGGATTTTTGGCGTTTTGTATGCATTGAACCTTGGTCTTTCACCTCCCCTTTGTCCCGAGTTGAGATCTCGCTTCCTTTCAGCATTTTTGGCATTTCTGGAAAAGGGCCCATTCAGACGGCGGTACAGAAATTGTCTATCTTGGTCATTTCAGCCGTTCAAAACTACTCGCCTAGATGGATATTGGTGGTTTACAATAATATGTATCGAGTTTGTAACAATTTGAATGACATATGTACTTACAAAAACTTTAAACGCATTTTTCTCGAAATCATTGTTTTTAAACTTTTAATTTCAAAAATTCGTAAAAAATAGATTTTTCAACAAAAAGAGCTTATGTATGGCTCATTTTGTTGAAAATTTTGTCTAGTTTACAGATCTGGTCCTAACTCAATATCGGCCAAATGGGCCTTTTTGATTTGGACGTACACATATATTTTTTTGGGTGCCATTTAACTGCACGACAGAAATAAAAGTTTGCACGACAGAAAAAATGGAAATAACGACGACATTATATAACAAGCGACGAAACAAATTAATCCACGGGGAAAAAAAGGGAATAAACGACAGTAAATAGAACGCACGTCAAAAAAATGTATTTGGGAGACAAAACAAAATAATCACCGGAAAAATAATTGAAAACACGGGTGAAAAAAATTAAACGACAACTTGTGAACGACAATTAAAATCAAAGGAACGACAAAGTACGATTAAAAAAAATTAAAAGTTTGAGCGACAAATAAAAATGAAAAATTACAATTTTAAGTGACAATTACAATAAAACGCACGACAATCACGACATATACTCCAACCTACTGCGTCAACAACACCTTCCTGGCTTTTGATGGGCGTCCGCGCTTCCTTTTATAATAAATAAATCTCTCCTGAACATAATAAAAAAAAACAGATAGAAAATTGGTCGAATAGTTTTGAAGAAAATGGGACAAAAACATAAAAAACCAACTTAACGAGAATAAGCTTTTGAAAAAATTTCAATTTCCAAAAAAATTGAACTTTTCAAGACTGAAAAACACATTTTCATAATTTTTTCCACATTTTTCATAAGTTCATATAGATTTAGAAAACATGGAAACTTCATTTTTGGACAATCTCCAATTTTTCTGTACTGAAGTGAGTGAAAATTTGAAATTTAAATATCGTTACTAAAAATGAAAAAATTAATGCTCAGAGTTGTATAGAATTGTGGGCCAAAATTAAGACAGTACCTATTTAATAAAATTCAATTTCATACTGTCGTTCAATGATTTATTTCTTATCTCAAAAATTGTCGTTCATTCATATTTTGTCGTTCATGCTTTGTCGTGCAAATCTTACTCTGTGTCGTGCATTCACATTACTCTGTCGTGATTCGATTTTCCAATTTTCGTCGTGCAAACCCTTTCTTTTGTCGTGCAGTTTTATATTCCCCTATTTTTTTATGCAGAAAAGTATGTAGAAAAACGATTTGAGAGAAGTTTATGGTTCTTGAAAGTGAGGTAATGATTGATTTTAATGTACCTATGTTAAAAAAAATAACGTAAAAGTTCATAAAATTTCATCGAAAATGTGTAAAGTGTAAGGCCGAGTAAGAGGTAAATTTAGCCCGAAGTGCTTTTGGGCTCCTAAACACCTCAAGTGGTGTATCCTGACAAAAAAAATTCACAAAATTTGGAACCCTACTTAAGTGTCACATTCATTTTTTTGTAGTTTTTCGCCAATTTTTTATTCAGGTTGAAATGATAGAAAATTCTGAACATTTTTAGGGGATGACATGATACGTCAAAAATATTGAAAAAAAAATGTTTCCCATAAAATTTTACCTGAAATGAAAACTTTTCCGCATCAACAAAAGATTATTAGAAAATCAATATCTAAAGAACTTGATCAAATACAAGCATCATAGCGAGTCGCTTTTTTAGGGTGATTGTCACTTTTTTCGACTTCAGTCACTTTTGGTTACTTTTCACGACTAAAAGGTCACTTTGGTTACTCTTTCCTCTCAAAAGTCACTTTTTCTTCGCACTTCCAGGCGAAAATTCAAATTTTCACGCAGAAATGGCTATTTTTCAAAATTCTTCAATAAAAAAAATTGATTTTTGCTTGTTTGTTTGTTGTTTTGACGAAGGAATTTAATAAATGAAATTATTCACGTCTTTTCAGCTGATAGTATAGTCGAATTACTGCAAAAAAAGGCTTCCGCTCGCACCAAATGTAAAAAGCAATTTGACGACTGATTCTTAATCTAGAATGTATTTAGAAAAAAATAAGCTTGGGTGCCGTTTTTTCCAGCCCCTCCCCTTCCGATGGTCCACCCCCCTTTCTTGAAAATGCATGTATCTCCCCTATTATTGGTTATGCAAAAAAATGTTTCAAGTAAAAGTTCTTTATTGAAGACTTCTCTACATTTTTAGTTCTTACAAAAATTTCATTTGGAGCAACCCTCGCGCCCCAAATTTCAAAAATGTACTTTCAGAAATACTCAAAATCGAGTTTTTCTCATTTATTATAAGAAATATCGAAGATAGCGCGAAATGTGTAATAACAACAAGTATTCAGAATAAAATTTTACATCTAGAAAGTTCATCGCAATACACCACCGCTCACCCCTATGGATCCACCCCCCTCTTTTTCCAAAAATTCTATTTCGTCCAGTGGTAAAGTTTTGTTTTTTGGCCATAATAGAAAATTATACGAGAGGCATGAAGTTTCGTACGGTGAACAAGGATACCATGAGAAATTTTTCGAGCCTGGGAGGCCATTGCCAAATCCCATAGGAGAGGCAGGAAAGGTTCGACCCCCTTCCTCATTTTACGTAATTGGGCTATCGGATCTTTTTTGGTGTCATTTCTGTATCATTGAATCCCGCTAAAATTAAAAATGTCATTACTGTCAAGATTTGAGGAAAAGAAGCACCTCAAATTTGAAATTTTCCTACTCAAATTTTCGCATTTTCCTTCAAAAATGCTTAAAAACTACTTTTTTTTCAACTTCGTTCAACCAAATCTCAAAATATTTAAGTATATGTAAATTTTTTTTTTGTTGAAATATTACCCCCTCCTTTACATAGGTTCGTCCTTTCTCACCCCCTAGTTTTAATTGCAAAATCGAAATGGAATCAGCTATGTACTTCGGAAACATTGATTTGAATATGCGTATCGATTTTCTGTCAAAATATTACCTTTCTCTTTCGTCGATCTAGTCACCCCTCCGCCCTTCCACATGACTTGAATGAAAATTTATTTACTTATTTGGATTGATTTAGATTCACGAACACCAGAAAATTATTTGGTGATTTACTTCTCGATTACGGGATAAAAAAAGACAAACTACAATTTCAATTTCAAAGTAATCAAAATTGTGCAAAATACTAGTCAAAAATGACCCTCTATCCCCCTCCAGAGAGGGTTTGAGTGGTGTCTCTGGATCTGTGTTTATTGCATTCGACCTGTAGTATTGAGAAATCGTTTTAAAAACTTCGACCGATGAATATTATCTGATATACATTATAGTGATTTTTGCATAAAAATATGAAAAAATGGTATAATTTCAGCAACTTGGACCCAGGAAGTTGAAAAAAATGTAATTTTTAAGTATTTTTGAGGAAAAATGTGAAAATTTGTGTAAAAAATTTCAAATTTGAGGTGCTGCTTTTCCTCGAATCTTGACAGTAATGACATTTTTGATTTTAGCAGGATTCAATGATACAGAAATGACACCAAAAAAGATCCGATAGCCCAATTACGTAAAATGGCGAAGAGAGCTGAACCTTCCCAGCCACTCCTATGGGGTTTGGCAATGGCCTCCCAGGCTCGAAAAATTTCTCACGGTATCCTTGTTCACCGTACGAAACTTCATGCCTCTCGCATAATTTTCCATTTATGGCCAAAAAACGCACTTTGTCATTGGACAAAACAGAATTTTTGGAAAAGGGGAGAGGGTGGATCCTTGGGAGTGAGGGGTGGGGTATTTCGATGAACTTTCTAGATGTAAAATTTTATTCTGAATACTTGTTGTTATTACACATTTCGCGCTATCTTCGATATTTCTTATAATAAATGAGGAAAACTCGATTTTGAGTATTTCTGAAAGTACATTTTTGAAATTTGGGGCGCAAGAGTTGCTCCAAATGAAATTTTTGTAATAACCAAAAATGAAGAAAAGTCTTCAATAAAGAACTTTTACTTGAAACATTTTTTTGCATAACCTATAATAGGGGAGGTACACACATTTTCAAGAAAGGGGGGTGGACCCTCGGAAGAGGAGGGGCTAGAAAAAATGGCACCCAAGCTTATTTTTTTCTAAATACATTCTAGATTAAGAATCAGTCGTCAAATTGCTTTTTACATTCTGAGCGAACGGATGCAGTAATTCGACTATACTATGATTTATCTTTGAAATGTTTGCAGAAACCTACAAAAAAAATAACCTCCCCCCCCAGAAAACTGTAAAAAAATTTGCCCCCGAAAAAATGGAATTTTGGGTACTTCGATTACTTTTGGTTACTTTTTGGTCATTTTTTGTCACTTTTTGGTCACTTTCTGCTCGCTTAAAAAATTTCGCTATGATGCTTGTAATATGGAAACCGTTTGAGAAAATACATGCAAAAAAATGAAAATAAAGTGTGACATATCGATTTCTACTAATCCAAGGGTGCTGAGCTCGATTATCAACTTACTTTCTCGATCTGCCTCCTCCGTGCCCCATACTGACGCGTAAATTATCAAAAAATAAAAAAAAATTGTTTTTTTAAATAGGGACTAGGTGAACATTACAGGGTCGAATCAAAAAAATAAGCAAATGTTTGAACTCAGTGCCCCTGAAAAACCTAACCAACAACACGTCGCATGTTATTTCTCATTTCTTCGAATTTGACCTCATTAAATGGCCTGATGGGGGGGGGGCGGCAGAGGGGTCGGATGAAAAAAATCTAGCGCATATTCGAATTCAGCACTCTCGAATTAGTAGCAAACAATGCGTTACTTTTTCCATTTTTTTGAATTTTGACCAAAATTGAGGACCCCCTGTGCCCCCTGGGGGTGTTGAGGTCCCATCTTGAAAGGCAATAAGTTGAAAAACATATAAAAAGTTCTCCTCCCTACAATTTTTTAAGATTTTTAAATGGTAGCCTTCATTTTTTGTACTCATCATGAAAGTTAAGCATTCATAACAAAAGTTCAACTTTGAACTTTTCAAAATGTGATTCTCAATTTTGAATTTTCTTTTCAATTCTCTACAAAATCGTGTCAAGAAATTCACCTTAAACCTAAGCAATCTCAAGGTATGTGCCTTCAAAGTTGAGCCATTTTGTAGAAAATCCCAATTATACAAAAATTACGTCGGCCATTCCTGTCCTCTGGAAGATTTGGCTCGAAATGACGATTTTGCCTTCATTAAACCATCGAGGGGAACCCGTAAAAATATTTTGATAAAAATCGGAAGATCTAAGGTCAAAACCTGCTCGAGTTGACATGGAATAAGCCAATAAAAAAAGTAAATTTTGAGAAAACTGTAAAAAAACGAAAATTTTCGAGAAAATTGTCGAAAAAAGTACAGAGAATGAGTGTAGCATCCAAATAGAGGGGGTAGGATCTAAAATTTTGTGAAATTTTTTTAAAAATCAAGATGCATCATTTGAGGTGTTTAGGAGCCCAAAAGCGCTTAGGGCCAAATTCATCTCTCACCTGGCTATACCTTTTTGCAGAAACCAATTTTCATGAAAAGTGGTCGAAAATAAGGTAAAAAATGTATTTTTTCTGTCACCTTGGACATGTTATTGCTAAATGGAGAGAAGTCAATTCACAAATATGAAAAAATTGAACATTAAGAATTCTACATACATCTGAAATTTTTCATCTACTGGAAAGAAAAACGAAGAAAAACCAGAAAATAGCAAGAATTTTATCTTAGTAGCAAGAAAACCTATAAATAGCAAAAATTTTAATGATTTTACTGCAGAAAGCAAAAATTTTCGATATTTTTTCCGTTTCTTGAATTTTCTAATAGAAGAGTAAAAAAGGAGGTTTTTTTGGGGGCAAATTCGAATCAAATAAACTGCATGAAAATGGAAACATGGTGTCCATTCTCTGGAAAACCGGGAAAACCGGGAAAAGTCAGGGAATTTTGGTGGTCTGGAAAAGTCAGGGAAAAGTCAGGGAATTTTGGAATTTTCTCTGGAATTTTTCGAAAATCCCAAAAAAATGTAAATCGTTTAGAAAAATGTTTTTTTGCTTATTTTATTATAAATTTTTCAAAAAATTTCGCCCTTGCTCCGCTCGGGCCGAATAATTACATATTTTATCCAATTATTGTTTTATTCATAAAAATTTCCCTCGCTACGCTCGGGGTAATTTACACTCTTTCTTTCTACAGAATTTATTTTTAATCTTAAGTTTTTTGGAAATTTACTTTTTAATGAGCTGTAATGAGAAAGAAATGTCATGATGCCCTTGACCACGATGTTGAAAAAAACGGGAGGGAATGGAACAAAAATCGAAATTATTGGCCATGTTTTGGAAAACATGAATGAGGGAAAAGTGGTGAATTTTCATCTTTTGAAGATCTTTTTTCGCAAAAATTTTCGCCCTCGCTTCGCTCGGGCTCAACACATTTCTATATTTTCATAAAATGATTTATATTTTACCTTCTCATTCACTTTTTCATTTATTGGTACAAACTAAAAAATTGCAAGGATTGCGTGAATTTATAAATTTAAGACAAGTGTTTTTCATTTTGGAGGGTCAGGGGGGGGGGGAATGAAATGTGAAGGAAATTTTTAATTTTTAGCCCGGAAAAATCCTAATTTTTATTCGCTCAATTTAGTAAACACCCTGGCATAATTTTTTTCATTTTTAAAAACTTAATTTTGCGTGGGAATACTTGGTTTTACCTTTTTATTTAAATTGTTTCTGTAGGTAATAAATTCAAATTTTCAAATTTTTGTGGCGAGGGGGAGTTGGATGGGCGGAAAAATTTTCAGAATTGAATTTGAATCTTTTTTTGACCCGAAGAAGGGCATCTAAAGATCTCGTAAAAAGTATCTAGTGATTTTGAAAAAAAAATCGTAAGACCCTATGCATTTTATATTATTTTTATACAAAATTTAGGGATGTAAGTACATCACGCGAAAAAATTACCCCCCCCCCCCCCTCCTCCCTGGTTTACAAATATCATATTTATAAGGTCTGGAAAAATTCGAAAAATTGGTCTGGAAAACCGGGAAAAGTCAGGGAAAAATCATTTCTGAAATATAGTGGACACCATGGGAAAGAAAAATCCAGAAAACAGCAAGAATTCTCGTTTTTCAGACACCATGATTTGTCAAAAATAACAAAACTGCCTAATTCATTATTTTCTTTCATTTCGATATTTTAAATAGAAAGTCGCGAAGTTGAGAAATTTAATTGACTCTTTTATTTGGCAGTCTTATTTTTCTTGAAACTTCTTACAAAAAAGTCATCAACTCAATTTGAAGTGCTTAATTAACTTTTGGAAATCTGCTTAAATTAATAATTAATTTGTTAAAATGAAAAAAACATTGAATTTAAAACGTTTTCTTTAGATAAACTTGCTAAATTTTTGAAAATAATTTTGATGTTTTGACGCAATTTCTAAAATTTTTAAGATGCATAATTGAATATCTATATTTTAAAACTTATTAGGTACCATCTGAAAATGACATTTGATCGGACAAAAAAAAACAATTTTTATGAATAAATGTCAAAATGATTAGCAATTTTGTCAAACTACATAGGGACAACCTTAAATGAAAATTGAAAATGCTTGAAGTATCTAACAATTTAATAAAAAGTCAACTCCATACTTATAATTCAAGTTATTTGATGTAAGTGTGCTTGTAAATTTATTAAAATTGCTTCTCACGAGAAATCCTTGAAACATTCATGATTTTAAAGTCTAATACCTTTTCGAAAAAAACATGAAAAATACCAAATTTAAGATTACCTACTTTTATTCTTTGCTCTTAAACGCTGGAATTCCTGAAAAGTTTGCCCCTTTTTTGGTTACTTTTTTTCCAAAAAGTTTCAAGTTACTGTTTTGAAATAATTTTGGCTGCGATATTTCGTAAATTGAGTTCCTTGGTAGCGCTGCAAAATTTTTTTTTAAATTTTCAACATTGAAAATTTTTTAAACATTATTGAAGTAAATGGTTTTGGCGCTCTAAGTATGTTTTCCGAAGGTAGAATTTTCAATTTTTGCGTTTAGAAGGTTGGCACCATTGCCGTGAGAAATGTTCAAAAAATAGTCAAAATTTGTTTCTCAAGTGATGAGAATGATAGGACAAGTCGAATTTTTGGACAATAAAACACGTCGTTTCATTCTTCTAAAAACTGAAAACGTTCGACTTTGACGTTGGCATTTCGCAAGTCTTCAAAGCTTAATTTGGAGCCAAAAGTTGTATCGAACCGGGAAAATTTTCATTCAGGGAGATGCAGAAACTCATACTTCACTTTTTAAGCCTTGCGAGGGCTTTTTTATAGCAGGTTAAATGGGACTTATACACCAAAACAGCTTTTTATTCGAAAGTTACCAAATATTGAGGTCCCACAGCTCCTTCTCATATTGGCCCCGGGGCGGTTGCTCAAATTTTTCATGGGACACTTTCAACTCGAGGTAAATTTTCTCAGCCCCTGAATGTTTTTTTTTTCACTCCACCCTGATGGAAAATTATCCGAAGAATGGAATAAGTTCGTTATGGACGACACTTATCATCATAATAATACTTGAAGTAAATATCGACGATGCATCCAGCACCACGTACCTACGGAAAATTAAGGACTCGGATAGTTGAAAATGGAAGCAATGTCGATGGATGAGAGAAGTCGGGGCGAATTTTGTTACGTGCTGCTTGTCGTATGCTCGAATGGAGTATAACATTCGGCAATGCACGCTAAAGTGACTCGATAAAATTCCGCATAAGACGTAAATCGGTCGCAAATGGTGGGATAAAATATCGGCGTATACTGCTATCGCAAAGAAAATGGAAGTTGCGAAAAAGAAAAAGAAAAGAAAAAGCAAGTTTTTATTTTGTTCTGGCGCGCCCTTCGAACCCTGGCCACGTCCGCGTCCGCCACCGTCGCCGCCGCCTGCTGCAGCGTATAGCATAGCGTACAGTACGCTATACAGGGCAAAAGCAGCCAGCGTGTGTCGCGCCACGCCACGCCGCGCCGCATATACGCTACGCGTAGAAAAACTAAACCGAGTATTTTCTGTTGTATTTTATATGATTAGTTGGATATTTGTTTCCGCAAAACAAAAGAAAGTAATTTTTAATTCGAGTCACATGAACAAGGTAATCACGTTCGTTCTCGTATGAAACTTTTGAGCTTTTTCTCGGCGCGTTGTTAGTTTTTATTTTCCAAGACGGATTTCTAAAGCAAAATTTTTCGTTAATGTTCCTTTTTAGTTTTCTTTTTAGTTTTTTTTTTGTTTTGTTTTTTGTTTCTTATGTACGTTTTCTCTGTGTATATACGGCTGGCCGTCTCTTTCTCTCATTTTTGTGGCAGCCTCGTTCGCCACGCCGCCTTCGTTTGCCGCAGACAATTTCGTTTTCGCCTTGTTCTCGTTTTCCGTCGGTCTCCCGGTCTTCCCTGCGAGTCGTATAGTCGTAACGAATTATACCTCGTCTATAATAGCTCTAAACGAAAGCAATCACCGTTTACGTAAACGTGATCTTTTCTATCCACTCGTAGGCCACCCATTACGCTATCGCTACCCCATAACCCGACTTGTTTCCTAAAGCTACGAGTACAACATATGATACGCTCATTATTTACTCGTCGTTTATATACAATATTATACGTACTGTACCCTACCTTATATTTTCGTTTTCCTATACACTTATACGTAGGTAATACGTTCGACGGCCGCTACTCCGCCATATTCTTAGCAATTTTCGCCAACTTTCTCAATTTCCGTTCATTTTTCCAGCATACCTGATCCGATACGTTGTACAACGTATCCGGAATTTCATTCGAACGAAAGACGGGCCAGGAACGCAATCGTGCCCCGGAGCTTTCTCATCTTGTATAATTTTTTTGCCAGCAGCAGTTTTCAAAATTTGTTTGTTATGAAGTACGTGAGTGAAATATACATAACGCAAGTGGCGAAAATATTTGTACGCGGATGGATACTCGTACAGTTACAGATAGAGGTACGGTGTTGTAGCGAGAATTTTCACAATTTGCGGAAAGTTAAGAAAACTAATTAAGAGAACCATTATGATTCGTCCTGAAGGAATATTTATTTGTAGGGTGAAGCGTAAATAAGGAATTATCACGTTTTTTTTTTTCAAAAATTAGGCAAGTTGTTCAATTTTTTTTTCTTCTTCTTCTTCTTCATCATTGCCTATTCTCAATCCACTGTAGGATGTAGGCCTCCCCATCTGTCTTCCATGTTTCTCTATTCTGAGCCATATCCAACCAGTTCTCCCTGTATTTTTTGATTTCATCATCCCATCACTTCCTTGGTATCCCTATCACCCTTTTTTGGTTTGGTCCTGTAATCCATCAATTGCCTCCGATCGCCAAGTGTCCATCCATCTTAATTTACTTCTTTTTGCCATTTCCAAAATATCTATTACCCATGTGGTTTCACATATGTGTTCCACTTTCCATTTATCTCTCAGGGTAATATCTAGCATAAAACATTCCATTCTTCTTTGCATTTTTACTATTCTATCTTTTAGCCTCTCTGTACGAGCCCATGTTTCACCCCCATATATTGCAACTGGGTTGATACATTGATTCAAGATCTTTCTCCTTAGGTTGATTGGGATCGTTGTGTCCCCAATTATTCCTCAAACTTTTTTAGAGTATGTGGTCTATGCTGGTTGTATTCTTTTAGATACTTCGCTGCTGAAGTCGTTATTCATATTTAGATTTTGGCCAGAGTATGTAAACTCCTCCAACATTTCTCTTTCCAGTACAATATATCGTCTATATTTCACAAAACCATTATAAATCGCCATATTTTCTTTTTTATTTATTTTTAAATCAACTTTTAGATAGGCCTCATTAGTTTTCTCTAGCATCTTCTGGAGTTTGTCTTTGTCCCCTGCAGGTAGTACCACATCATCTGCATATTTCACATGTGTTAGTATTTGCTCTCCTATCTCTATTCCTTCATCTTTCCAGTCTTTCTCCAGTAAACTACTGTGTAGCGTCACAGTGAACAGTTTTGGTCAAAGGGAGTCTTCTTGTCTTACAAAGGTCAGTCAAGATCCAAGATTCCCTCATTAATAACTTCTTTATCTTTTACACAATGAAGATTATGTGTAATGTTAATGTTCGCCGAAGTCACCCCCCCCCCCCTGTTCGACACATTTAGCCCATCTTTTATTTGGGACAAATCAAAAATTGCAGAGCGCCATACTGCGGGTCAGAGTTGGCATAGCCATTGTGTTACCCATTTTTCCAACTCTTCATCACTTTCAAAGGTCAAACCTGCTAAATCTTTTTTTGGAAGGCCAAAAATTTTGAAATCCGATGCGCAAGGTCCGGGTTGTATGGTGGTTACTCCACTTTGCTCCATTTAAAACAGTCGAGCATACCCTGTGAAATAAGAGCAGAATGGGATGATGCATTGTTGTGATGAAATGCAGGTTTCTTGGTCAATAAACCTGCCCTTTTTCGTTTAATACAATTGTAGAGCTCCATGAGGGTATCTGTATATTTAGCAGCATTGATAGTTTCACCTTGTTTGTTAAATTTGATTAACAATAATCCACGATAATCAAAAAAGATGGTTAACATCACTTTCCCTGCTGAAATATGCCAATTCACTTTTGTGGAACGAGGAGAATTTTTATGTTTCCATGACATGGATTGTCTTTTTGAATGAGGAGTATAGTAATGGACCCAACTTTCATCCCCAGTTTCAATTTTTTGAGAAACAAATCCTTTTCAATTTGAAAACAAGCCAAATTCCGCTTGCACATGTCTTGCCGAATCCTCCGCTGCTCAGCTGTTAGGGAATGAGGTATCCAACGTGCACAAATTTTCTGATATTTCAACTACTTTGTAAATTTTTGAGTGAGCAGTAGGTACCATGAGATACTTTACACTCACTTGCCACACTATCCATCGTAATATTTTGGTCTTCTCGAATTAAAGAATCAATTTTTTCTCTCAACTTTGGGGATGAAACAGTTTTTGGAGGTGGTGCTCGAGGTAAGTCTGTGACCTCTGTTCTACCTTCTTTAAATTCCCAACACCACTTCTGAATATTTTGAATTGACATAGTATTGTCACCATAACAAGATTTCAAACGTTTATGAATATTCAAAGGCGAACAATTTTCAAAATGTAACACACCAATCGCACCTCTCTATGCCACTTGCAAGTCGGACCCGATTAATTTCACTCCCGACATTTTCAATCAACGATAAAACGAATACTACTGAACAGATTAAGGTGAAATTTCAACCATGTGGGGTAAATAACGGTATCATAGGTGCCTGCAAGGTACAAGTCATTAGCGTTAATCGTTTCCGAGAAAATGAATAGGAAATCTTGGATCTTAACTGACCTTTGTATACCCTTCTTAAGCTGAATTTTTGCTTTTAATCTATTTACCTTGATAGTTGCTATAGCATTTCTATAAATATATTCAATTACATATTGGTAAGCAGGCTCAACTTTAAGCTCTCTCAGTGCTTTAAGCATTACCTACATTTTTAATGAGTCAAAAGCTTTCTCAAAGTCGATGAAAGCTATGCAGTGCAACATTCTTGTCTTCTCAATTACTTGTCTTATATATGGTCAATTGTGCTACATCCTTTCCAGAAACCTACTTGCTCATTAGGTTAAGTGTCATCCAGTTTTCTAGTTAATCTTGTATTGGAGAAGCTTGCGTGGAATATATTAATTTGAAACCCCGAAAAATCAGAGTTTTCATTCGCATGATTTGGTAGACATCTTAATGATAAATTTTCATATTTTAAGGTCTTTTCCACAAAAATTTTCGCCCTCGCTTCGCTTGGGCTTAACACCAGGGATCTAAAGCGGTGTCAAAGGGAGAAGGAAGGAGAGACATCCTTCGGGCAATTTTTCAGAGCCGGAGGCACTTTTATAAAAATCCTAGAGTCGGGAGGCTTTTTTATAAAAATCCTAGAGTCGGGAGGCTTTTTTATAAAAATTCCAGAGTTGGAGTCGAAGGCACCATTTTAGACTCCCTCTGGCTCCTTGCTCCGGAGGTCCCTTCTTTGAATTTTATCTTGCTTCCGTTTCTGTAGGTGGCGATGGCGTGACGCGTTGTTAGTTGTTACTGAGAGACTGAAACCCTGAAAGGTTGGCAGAATATTTTGAAAAAAAAGATAACGCACTTTTCCCTTTAGGGTAAAAAACCTTAGATCATGGATATGTTTAAATGTACTTGAAGCATACCTTTCCCAACTGCCTCAAGTCCAAAATCTGTATATGAGAGAAGGGACATAGGTGTACTGAAAAAAAGGTTAAACCTGAGTCCCTTATCTCATTTACAGATTTTGGACTTAGAGCAGTTTGGAAACGTATGCTTCACTTACCTACTTTAGAGATGATCAGTAGAGACAAAACTTCATTGCTTTTTATTAAAAATGCCAGTGTACCTAATGATTTTTTCAATTTATTTGTACTTGTTTTTTTTTTTTTTTTTTAAATACCAATCTTCTTTTTTCTCTTACATTTCCGCCCTTCATAAAATTTTAGATCACTTAGTACTAGGTGCCCTACTTGGTACTAGAACTTAGTAAAATAAACAGTGTTGCCAATAACTGCAAATTTTAAGTTTTTTATTCAACTTTCAAATTAATTTACAATTACTGGTTACACTTTTCCAAATTACCATCTTCTATTTTTGTAACATGTCCAAAAACAAATTTCCTCAGAATTGGTCTCTGAAACAGAACATTCTACATAACTGAGTCCTTCATTTTATTTGACAATAAATTCAATCATTTGTCGAGCGATCCAACTCATCATCAACATTCTTCAACCCTAAAATGCACACCTAACATAGACCACTCTCCTTATCAACTCCTATTCTTTTTTCAGGCAAACCATGATATTTTCGGCATTTTCCGCTTGACCCACATTTCAAAGACATAAATTACCTGGCTTGCAAAAAGGACAGAAAATAGCAAAAAGTCTCATGTATCTTTCCTTTTCTGTCCTTTTTGTGTTTTTGTGCCACTTTTGTTTTGTGTTGCACGTTGCACACCGGGGGGGGGGGGGGGGGTGAAGGTGAAAGACAGCAAAGGACAGACACGTGAAACTTTCTGCTCTTTTCTGTCCGTTTGTCTGTCCCTTTTGCACGCCGGGTATTCTTCTTTTCTCTTTCAAACATAATGTCATTTGAGTTTTTTTTTTCAAGTTTTTCCAAATCTAAGATAATATCATTATTATGTCTTGGATCTACTGTAACAGTAACCAACAATGTGTCACCGCTACTTTTTTAAAAGTTTAGCATAATATCTTTATCACTTTATCTAAAATCAAGTTTTTTGAAGTCGTAATATAATAATTATTATGTTCAAATCTAAAATCAATTTTTATTTATCTCGGAGCTGGAGCCAGAGGGACCAGATCCCCTCCCTCCGGATCTCTTCTTAACGCAATGATCCATCTACTGGGGAACTTGCGTGGTATTATTTGTGAATTTGAGGCACGTGTTCTTTTTTTGGGGGGGGGGAGTAATATATTGTGAAGAAATTTTTTAATTTTTAGCCATGATGAATCCGAATTTTTATTTACATGATTGGATAGAGGCAGCCTGATATAATTCGTTTTATTTTTCAAAATTTGATAATTTTGCTAATCAAGTTTTCAAGTTTTTGTATGGGGCAGAGAGATTCAGAAATTTTCAGAATCGAATTTGAATCTTTTTGTAGCCGAAAAAAGAGTACATTTAAAAATCTCCAAAAAAATTATGCTTTTTGAAAAAAAATCACCGGACATCACGCGAAAAAATTCTTTTCTCTATGCTTCATGAATATCCGAAAACTTCAAAAATTGGTCTGAAAAACCTGGAAAAGTCAGGGAAAATAATTTCTGAAATATTGCGGACACACTGTCTCGGCCATCTCATGAAAAAATGTAATCTGAATTTTTAAAGTCGAGCCAACTTAAGGGAACTCTCAAAACGAAAAGTATCTATTTAGTGGCTGAATATTTTTCATTTACTTTGAAAATTCGAGGTACATTTCCACTTAAACAGAACTATACCACACCGAAAGCATTACATAATTTTTATCATTTTATTAAATACTTACATAGGTATTACAAAATATGAGCCTGTTTATCAGAAACAGTGAAGATTTTCAAGAATAGATGATTTTTTCGCCAGTCAAATATCCTAAAGTTACTTTTTTTTACATCGAGTTTAATAATGGATTTTTAATGGTGATGTAGGTACTAGGTACTCACCTTGAGTTACCAGCGATTCAAAAAAACCTTCGGCCACTAAACAGAAACGGGCTGGACTATACGACTTGGACATTTTAAAATCAGATTATAAATTAATGTCAGAGATTTGGTTTTGGTACATCTCACGATCTCACCTTATTCTCACTTCGTTCTTTTTTTTTCAACATCCTAGAAATATACATGTTACGAATACATTAGAAAAACTCAATTGACATGCAATATTCGCCATTCGGCCAGACCACGACGAATGCATGTCGAGCATGTGCGCAAACGGTCTCAGCGATTTTCGCGCGACTGGAATTAAAATAAAATAAAAATTACAATTAGCCAGCATGGCGATGGCGGAGCGTGTACGATGGACGATGAATATCAATATTGAAAGGCGTTTCGCCGCTTCAATTAATACTTTATAACTGATGACGTTTTGATTACGATATGAAATACAGATTTTGGTCGCGTTGGTTATTAGTCCCCATTAAACGTATAATGCGCGTAAATGTTCCTTTCAAAATGAAAACTATTATTCGAAACATAATACTCGTCCTCAATTTATTTAATAAGCGAGCTATTGTATCGCAACGCAATACCAGAGACATTTCATTTATGAAATCATTTTCTCTCTCATTCGACCATATTTATCGTCCTTCTCGCGCTCCCCACCCCTCCCCTCGACGTTCAGCTCTTATTCGAGTACATACGATATATACGTATATATGTATTACGAGCTTTTTATCGTCGCTGCCGACTGTCCTCCTTGCCCCATCCGCAATACCATATATATGTATTACGTACTCGTGTGCGTACTATAACCGTGTAGTGGGTACTGTGTACCTATCAAATATTTAATCGAGTAGATAAGTACGAACTAGGTAGTTCGGTATACACTTTAGCACCATTCACTCGATACCAATAAACATGTACGTATCTCTTTCTCTGTCGCTGAGCAACATCTCATGCTCGTTATAATGATGCATTAGCCTAATACGTCAAAACACATTAGAATAGCCCACCTATTCGTTAAAATCCTCCTCTCATAAACTCGTATTACAAATTTGTCGAAAGAGACTGATGAGATGATCAAATTGAAAAAATGTTGATGGTGGTTTTTCCATTGTTCGAGTTTTCACAGAACTTACATTCTCATTGGCTTTGGATTTTAACGAAAATTGGTATGAAGTTATGTAAAGTCATTTGGGGTAATTGTGAACAAGTCATGCTGTAAATACTTAAATTAAACTTCGAATAATTGGTCTTACTATAATAAAGAGCTTCGGGTTCTTGGTGAAAGTTGTGATGAAAAATTTCACGAAGAAAAAAAATATCAAATTTTTGGTTTTCACATATTCTAAGTAATTTTCAAAATTCGAGAAAAAAAATGGAAAAAAGTAAAAAAGTTTAGGTCTGGTGTATTAATTTAGTTCTACGGACATCCAAAAGTGATAAAATTCAATTTTTATGATTTGTGAAGCAGAGAAATTAATTTTCTGCAGCATTCACAAATACCCATCAAATTTTTCAGGTGTGGGCAGGGATGGAAGAACAGAATGGGAACAGGAATAAAAGAAAAAAAGAACAACAAAAATTTGAAAGAACGAACGAACACCAGAGAAAAAAAATAAAGAACAGGACAGACACAGGGGACAACTTTTTTTTAAAAAAAAGAGAAAGAAAGAACGAACAATTTTCAATTTTTTTGATATGTTCTTGTTCTTGTAATAAAATCATTTTTTTACATTTTTTTTGGCCATTTTCATAACAATAACCATTTTTATTCGAATTTCGAATTCCACTTTGAGTATTTTTTTGTGTTAATTTTGGATTAAAATTTAATTTTTTGTCTGAAAATGAAATATTTCTCGCAAAAGGAATAATTTATACCACTTTATTGAAGGAAATAAAAACAAAAGAAAGAACAAGAGAACGGAATAGGAAGAACAAATTTTGTTAAGAATATGAGAACTGAGAACGAAAGAACTGATGATTCATAAAGATCAGAAGAACGAGAAAGACAGACACTTGTTTATACTCAGGAACGAAAAATAGTCTACAGTCCAACTGGCAAAAAATGATCTAGAAATCGAAATCAGCGTGCTTTTTTGGGGCGCAAAAAATCAGTTGGCTTATTGTGGGTATAGATCTCATTCTCGATCAGGGGCAATGGCGTATATAAGGGAGAGGAAAAAAGGACAGCAGCCCCCTATGAGATCGGAAATGTCTCGTCGAATGCTCAATAAATACAAAGATCATTTTTTGTGAAAATTTTAGAATGAAAAAAGTGTATTTTGGATTTTTGCCCTTGCACAATAGGGAGCTGGAGCCTAAACCCCCCTTTCCTCCATTTTTTCAACTGGACTGGGTGCAAAAAATTTTTTCACAGTGTGATAGCAGGCACTCCCTCGACTCCAAATATAGGTATGTCACAACCCTTGGGCCACTTGCACAATATGGCGCTAGGCTCCTTAAAGTGAGATTTTTCGCCAAATTTGACCATTTTTGGTACTATAATGTATCTGTAGTATGCGACATGTGGTTGGGGAGTAAAACAATTAAACGTATAGTGTACACCCAGTTTATTTCTGCATCCGATCAGCCAAAGTTTGAGGAAAACTGTTTGCACAATACGCTGTGGTGGAATTTCAAAGTTGAGAAAATGTGTGATTTTCACCCCCCTTTCATCATAAAAAAAGTCATTAAAAAATCCTGAAACTTGGGTTTCGACATATCAAAATAGGTTAAAATTTTACAAGAAAAACGAAATTATTAGTGAAAATTGAAATTAAGTAATTTTGACCCTTTTTGAGCTTCAAATATTGAGCCCCATTTATGAGTATTTTCCAAAAATTGGCATGTTACCTATGAAAGTAGGATAGAATTTCACCAGAAAATCAATGTGATCGAAAACTATTTTTTAGCTCTTTTCAAAAATTTTGAGCCTCAAATTGAGCTTTTTTTTTGTATTTTTAAAAAACTGGCATTTGACTTATGAAAATGTGGTAGAATCAAAAGCTTAAAATTCTCAAAAGTTGCTCAAAAAGAGTTTTGGATGACATTTTTGAATTTTTGGCGAAAATTTTGAATCCCAAATAGAATCAATTTCTGAGTATGTTCAAAAAATTGGCATGTAATCTATGAAAGAAGAGCAAAATTTCGCCAAAAATTCAAATATGTCATCCAAAACTTTTTTTGAGAACCTTGAGAATTTTGAGCCTGTGATTCTACCCTATTTTCATGACATTTATGAATTTTTGACAAAGTTCTATCCCATTTTCATAGATTACATGCCAATTTTTTTAAAATACTAAAAAATTTGCTCAATTTGAGGCTCAAAATTTGAAAACTGCTCAAAAATGGTTTTGGATGACATTTTTGAATATTTGACGAAATTCTACCCCATTTTTATAAGTTACATGCCAATTTTTTAACAATAAATTAAATTTCCTTGTTCTTCCATCCCTGGGTGTGGGGTAATTGTGAACACGTGTTTTTAAATGGGATGCACAGATTTAAATACAGAAGATTAATTTTTTTCTTTTGATTTTTTCACTAGTTACGTTTTTCTATGTGTTTAAATAAGTATTTAATATGTTATAATTTTTTCCCAAATGTGCAAAAAAAACAACAACGAGGGCTACGTTTTTTTATGGGCCACAATGTATGCGTTCACATTTACTCCAGTATTGTGGGGTAAATGTGAAAATCCTTGTCCAAATGTGAACCAAGTCCATAACTTTGAAATGAATAATCGAATAGATGGAAACAAACCGCCAGCGCCATATTATTCCTCATACATTCATTGATATAAATATGGTAAAAATTTCAATCACTTTGCTTTCTTAGTTACAGTGTAAAAAGAAAAAGAGTATCACAAAATCGGTTCAATTTTCTGAAAAATTCACAATTACCCCAGTTGACTTTACTAATTTTGAGTAGGAAATTTGCCAGAAAACGTTTCGAGTTCCCATAGTCATAAGTAGGTGGAGCTAGGAGTACCTAAAAAAATTATAGATTTTTGCCTATTTTGAGTGAAAAATCGACCAAAAAAATGTATGTCCTCTGCCCATAAAATTATTATATTAGACTGGGGGTCCTCACAGTGATCTCACAGTGATCGTTTCTTTAAAAAAATATTCTCAGTACCTACTAAAACTGAGAAATTATATTTTTAGACGAACGTACGCTACGGTCACATGGTCTGCTCTGCTTTATCTGGCTACTGTCTACTTCAGACGTTCCATTTGTCAAAACTAAGATGGCCATTATTTTATACGTTGTACGAGAGAACGATAGAGCGAGAACGAGAGCGTAATATACTGTAACGTTCGTAATGACCGGCAATAAGGTCGTTCGTCGTTCAAATTTAAATATTGATAATATTACAACGCTAGGCTACACGCTCGCACCGACTTCATTGGCTATATACTACATTTATTTACTACCGAGCTATAAACGCGCCGATGAGCGTTATATCGTCACCTAAATAAAAAAAATTCGCACATACACGCGCCCGCCTGCTAGAGCGCATAAACGATTTATCTGCGATCAACCTGGCAAATGGAAAAGGTAAAATGAAAAAAAAACTCGAACGATGCGAATAAATAAATGCGGTGCCAAGTTTTTCTCGAATGAATAAAATACACTACACGCCGTTAGGTACATCACATTAAATGGCGAACGATTTATATCGTTACTTATTTAGGCAAAACTGTAAACTAGCGCAGGTATTAGGTAGCTAAGGGTAGAGATGCGTGTAGTGCGTTAGTACCTACCTACCTTTGTAGATGCTGGATTTTTTATGCATTTTTTATTCGCCATCTGGAATTATTTTGCATCCGACATGAACGAGTTCGCGCTATTTCCGAAAGCCAAACGTCTCCTCGAGCTTATAAATCGTCAATCATTAACCATTAAAACACGACATCTAGTCCAGGCAAATAAGATAAAAAACACACCAAACCCCCGAAAATTCAATCCTGATATTTTTTTTCGTATTTTGTGTTCGTAATGGTCCATTACACAACATACTAAAATGGACATTCCAGGAATCCTCAGCAAACCCTAGAGAAGGGGTAAATGCTGGCTGAAACCCAGTTTTTCGTGAATATCTTCTTAAATAAGCCTCAAAATTGGAAAATTGTTACGAATAATCGTGTTCTACGTGTAATTTCCCATCAGAAAGGTTCATTTTTTTCAAAACCACTGACTTCTGAGGCCAAAAATTAAGGGTGAAAAACACATATTTTTCAAAAAGGGTATGGCCGGATAAGGGGTGAATTTGGCCCTAGGCGCTTTTAGGCTCCTAAAAACTTCAAGAGGTGTATATTGACTAGAAAAATTTTTCACAAAATTTTTCGAAGCTATGGCCATTGCATTGCATTATTTTTAAGAATTTTTAATTTCAACCGTTTTGAAAAAATAGATTTTTTGCAAGCACAGATTTTGCTCAAATTCTCAATTGGGGGGGGGGGGGGGGGTAATTAGGTGTAGAAATTTTCTCAGCAGTTTCAGGGTTCCGCGACTTGGAGGAGAGTTGGAGAGACATTGCTTCCCATAATTTAACAGTTTCGTGAAAAATGACGTTTTTTGTCATTTTAGTCAAAAATGTTCAACTTTGGGAAGCGATGGCTCAGCCCCCTGATGTCGACGGAGTCTGAATTTTTTTAGGGAGTACTTCTACACTTTTAACCCTCTACGTGAATTTGAGCAAAATCGGTGCAAAAAAATTATTTAGTCGGATTCGTCATCTCAAAATGTATACAGAAAATACGCAATTTTTCAAAATTAAAATTTTGGGGCGGTTTTATAATCGAAAACTTGTTTTTTTTTGTCATTTTAGTCAAAAATGTCCAACTTTGGGAAGTGATGACTCAGCCCCCTGAGGTCGAGGGGGGCTGAATTTTTTTTAGGAAGTACTTCTACACCTAAATAACCCTTTACGTGAATTTGAGCGAAATCGGTGCAAATTTTCTCCCCCATAAGGGGTCCACCCCCTCAAAAAGCAATAGGGACTGGGGCGGTGCGACTCTATCACAAGGTTTTTCCGCAATAAAATTGCGATCAACATTTTTTTCTTTTTTAAGCACTTTTTTGATGCTATTACTCCGGGGCTAAAGAGGCGAGATTCTCAACTTGCTTTAGATTTCATATGACTGAGTAAAACAAGGGCCTGGATTTGAAAAATTTGCGAATTTCAGAAAAAATATTAATTTTTTTAAAGTCTGAAAAATAAACTCCGGCTTTTTTGTAATTTTTCCAAGTTCATGACATTTTTCGACAGTAGGTCGTTACCTAATATTGACCACCGAAACTTGAATCGTACCATTTCCAGCCACTTTGAAGTCTCCAGCGGAGTTTTGATTTTTTTCAGTATTTTCAAAGTTCTCCAGAAGGTGTAACTTGACCGGAGCAATTAGAAGTCGTGTTTCCACTTTCTTCTGAATAGTTGAACCAAAAAAAAATCAAATCTTTGTCGCGATTTACACGAGAACATGTACCGCACTAATTTGAATAAAAGAAATTATTGCGTTAATAAAATTGCCTGATCAATTCGCCGTAAATACGCGAGTGTCGCATATTTACGGCGCATCGGTTAGGCAACTTGAATAACGCGATGGTGATCAGCTGTTGACAAGGGTACAATGGGAGATTTAGACTGCGTGTTTTTTGCATCAGCTTTTCAATTCCCAACAATCAAAGCTTGTCAAAAAACACACACTAAGGGTGTCTGCCTGAAAATCGCGACAAATATGAAACCAGCTGATTCTGAAATTAGATAATCACCATGGAGTAAGAATACTCTATAGAGAAGATTTTTGAACTATTTTTAAAAAAAGCATTACACGAACCAACACTTTTTGACAGTTGGACTGCAGACTAAAAATCGAGCAAACTTTTTTATTTTTAGACAGCCAGAATAGACATTTTTTTTTAAATCATCATGACCGTGAAGCCGACTGCATTTTAATTGACAAAATTGTCTTAAAATTCAAGTTATTCATTCAATGGCTTGAAAAGTAAGCCAAATTTTTTTGTTTTCTAAATAAATTTAGGTAAATTAATTTTGTCGGAAATTTTTTGTAGCATTGCTGATTGAAAATTGCTCCAACTAAAATGCAGTTGGTAGCACTGCTATGAAAATTTTTTGAAACCTTTCATCAAGAATTATTCTGTGTGACCAAGAAAAAAATCGGATCAAATTTTGAAGTGTTTGAATGAGTAATTTGAATTTGATAAAAAAAAATTTGCAACCCCGATTTCGAAATGAATGATTTAGGAAGGCATGGGAACACGAATCGGACCTTTTTCGGGGTGGAGGGAGAGGGGTGACTGATATTACCAGGCGATAGCTGAAGTAGCAAAAAACTTCATTTTTTTCAAAAAAAATCCATTTTGAGGCTCTCTTGCTCCGTCACTCTTTGGGCTGTGTGCTTAGTTTCCGATTCAAAATAACACAGGTCGACACGATTTTTGTGTTTGGGTTCCGATTGCCAAATTTTGGTTGCATTTGCGTAACTAATGAAGGGAAACATGATTTTTTTGACCAAAGTTTGATTTTGGGATGGAAATCGAAAAATAGGGTTTTTTGAGAACAATGAACACGGGCTTAGGAAAAAATTTCTCGAACAGTTTTTTTGGCCCTAGACTTATGGAAAATTTTATGTCGAATCGAATGGAACAAACCGCAGATCTCTATCTCATTTAGAAAAAAAGTTACAGCTTGAACTTTCCTAAATTCTGTAGAAAAAATCTCATTTTTTTGTACCTTGCCTACCAAAAAGTGACATTTCTGAGCAAACTAAGCGTCCTACGACAAAAATGAGAACCGAAATAGTAGAGAATGAAATTTCCTATCTGATAGAATCGGTTCGATTTTTCTGGGAGGCATAGCTTTCAAGATATCTCTTTGAGTAAAATTGAACATTAGTGGAGGCAATTGAAAAAAAATTAATTAATAAAAATATATTTTTGGCTGCCAAAACTCTCCTAATGTTCAACTTTACTCAAAAATATCTTGAAAACTATGCCTCTCCCAGAAAAATCTAATCGATTCTATCAGATAGGAAATTCCATTCTTTAAAATTTTGGTTCTCTTCATTTTTATCGTAGACGCTTAGTTTGCTCAGAAATGTCACTTTTCGGTAGGCAAGGCACAAAAAAATACGTGTTTTCCACAGAATTTACGAAAGTTTAAGCGGTAACTTTTTTCAAAATGAGATAACAGGTCTACGGTTTGTTCCATTCGATTCGCCGTAAAAATTTTTATAAGACTAGTCCAAAAAAAATGTTGAAATTTTTTTTCTCAAGCCCGCATTTATTGTTCTCGAAAAACCTTATTTTTCGACCCCCCCCCCCCCCCCAGCAAACTTTGAAAGCCACGAATGAGCATTTTGGTGTATTTCGATATCTAGAATCAGAATTTTAGGCTCTAGAGCTAAAACACACGAGTAAAAATTTTTTTGTCGACCAATGTACTTAATCTACCTCATCAATTTTCGTCAAAATCCGAAATATGTTTTTTTGATCTACTTCGGTGGACATATTATTCAGAAATCGAAAATAAGCCATTAAAAAGTGCATTCGAGGCATTTACCAGTCCTACCCTGGAAATTGCAATCTCTCGAAGTCATCTAGATGGGGCTTCGGGGATGAAACGAAACTACGGTAAGCCCTTTGAAAAATGCCGAATTCAAAAGTCCCGAAAGACGTAACCAGGATATGTATAATGTTGGTACACTATATAATGTAACCTTACCTATGCGTATTTTATATTCCATTAGTTTTCTTCGTGCTTTATGGATTACGTGGCTTAAAGCGGCGAATATACTATTCTGTTCACGAACACCGACGAATACCTACGAATTCATAAAAATAATTGCGCCACTATCTTGTACCACCTACTTGTATACTCTCGTATGCAGGGGCCGAGATTATTGTTCAAACTATGTACCAGGAACGATACGTGGTGGTATATAGCTGGGCTAGATAGTAGATATACTATACCTATTACGGGTACCTGCCTAGTTTTACGTGTCTGCTGTCTGCTGTCTAGTGTCTTCGTATGTATATAAGAAAATATTACTCGCAGTTTCATTTTTCATTTGGTCCCGTTTGTCATTTATTTGCAAACGCTTGATAAAATATGTACAAGATAGGTTAGAGGCAGCAAAGAAGGTAGTAGCAAGCTAGGTAGTCTGTGCTAGCTAGTAGCTACTACCTACCAGGATTTTTTTCCACCTAGATAGCTAGGTACTAGGTATCTCTTACTCGTACTCGTACATATGGCCTTTTTTTCCGCCACACACGCGTGTCATTTTTCACAATAAACAAACCCAACTGTAACGTATAGAAAAATTAGAAATTTACGTGATCGTGTGTGTCGTTGCGAGAGAAAATAATAACGACGGATATCCGCACTCGCAACGTTCAAGAGCTCTAAACGGATGAGCTACTCGAAATACCTATTTTCAGTAAATATTTATATAAAAAATGTAACGGTAATGGATATCAGATGTCATGTCGCTGGCGTTTTATTTTTTTGAACGACTCAGACTCTCGTCCACAAATTACAAATACCCGAGTATTTGATATATATCAAGTGAAAGGTTTTCATTGGACGTGGAAAAGCGACGGATACGTGAAAAAAAAACGCCAAACCGTACGAAATAACAATACCCGTAATTTGGAAAGGAAAAATAGGTAATCGAATACCTTATTAATGAGGAAGATGCGCGAAACCGTGATAATACTATCTAATTTTAGGGTAAAATGAGGCCGGAAAGGTTTTATCAATGGTGCCGATGCTACTTTAAGATCTGTCGTTAACAGTTGAACTAATTTTTTCGCACGATTTAATATTACAGAATAATTGAAAATTTCATTTTTCGCGATTATTTACCTATAGTCCAGTCATTTTAGGAGTTCACTCCCAAAAATTAAATCCTGATTTTTTTCGCGTTTTACGTTCGTAATGGTCCACTACGTAACATACTAAAATGGACACCCCACAACTCTCCGCTGCCCCCAGGGGAGGGGTAAATATCTGCTAAAAATCGGGTTTTCGTGAATATCTCCGCAAATAAGCCTCAAAATGGAAAAATGGTTATGAACAATCTTGTTCTATGTGTAATTTCCTATCAGAAGATTTTTTTGTTTTTTCAAAAACACTCACTTCCTTGACCAGAAATTAAGGGTAAAAAACACCTATTTTTCAACAATTTACAGCATTTTTGGAAAAAATCCAAATTTTTGTGAATATCTCCGCAAATAAGCCTCAAAATGGAAAAATGGTTATGAACAATCATGTTCTACGTGTAATTTCCTATCAGACAGGTTCGTTTTTTTTTCGAAAACATCCATTTCTTTACCCAAAAATTAAGGGTGAAAACGTTTATTTTTTCAATATTTACAGTATTTTTGAAAATTATGGAAATACGAAGTTGAAAGTACCCAAAATTATACCAGTGAAGAGTAATTTTTTTTATACATGATGGTAGGATATTCTAAAAAAAGGTACCGCAAGAATTTCAACCCATACCGTTAATTATAAGAGATGTTATTGAATACTGCATTTAAAAAAATCGAAAAAGTACTTTAAACGCGATGTTATTGCTTGTTATTGGTGATAAGAAACATTTATTTGCGTCGTAAGGATTCAAAAACGATATATTCAGCTTTGTATTTCCATCATTTTCAAAAATACTGTAGATATTGGAAAAATTGGCGTTTTACATCCTTAATTTTTGGGCAATAGTTCCTGCGGTTAGCATGAAAAAAACAGGGGCATACTGCTCTTTTTGAACAGAGGTTGAAATGTGGTTTTTATTTTAGTATGACCCAAAAGAAAATTTTAGAGAAGTGGAGACGTCAAAAATTTTCCTTAGGAGTGGAGGGAGGGGGAGTTTTAGGAGGTTTTACCCCTATTTTTTCGCATGAAGGGGTTGGGGTAAATTTGGTGTCATTTTCATATAATTCGACCCTCCTGAACTCGAATCTGCGATTAGTTTTCCGATTTGAAGCGTAGAATTTGCACAATCGTATGATTTGTGTCGCGAAAAGAGGCCAATTTTGAGTGAAATGAGGTAAAATTGCGATTTTTTTTTTATCTTTAGACGAGTGATGTGGTTCAAGTAAGGTTTGAAACCAGTTTTTTATATAATTCAAACTTTCTGAATTCGAATTTGTTATTGGTTTCCCCATAGGAAGTGAAATAGCTTTTTGATCGTCGCATTTTGGTAGTGAAAAACAGCCAATTTTCGCTAAAATCGACTCGAATTCGCAATTTTCCATCTTCTCAATCCAATACCTCGAACCAATCCGGGTATGAAACCATTTTTAGACGTAATTCGAACCTCCTAAACACGAATTTATGATTGTTTCCCGATTGGAAGTAGAGAATTCTCTCAATTGTGAAATTAGTGTAGCGTAAAACGCCCAATTTTTGCTAAAATCGACTCGAAGTCGAAAAAAGTTGATATTTTGAAAAAAAAAATGAAAGGCAGTCACAAGTATGTCAGAAAATGAATTTGTATTCAAAGTTTATGAATTTGGATTATTTTGGAGAAGGCGAGAAAGTGGTTAAAGTTGAAAGTTTTCTATTAAAATAAATTTTTTTTTACTCAAGATGCAATTTCTTCCATTTTTTGACTTCAAATGAAAATTCTCTCCAAAGTCCTCAGTTCTGCTTTATGTGTTTTTTACCCTTAATTATTGGGCAAAGAAGTGGATGTTTTCGAAAAAAAAACGAACCTGTCTGATAGGAAATTACACGTAGAACAAGATTGTTCATAACTATTTTTCAATTTTGAGGGTTTTTTGAGGAGATATTCACAAAAGTTTCGATTTTTTCTAAAAATGCTGTAAATTGTTGAAAAATAGGTATGTTTTACCCTTAATTTTTGGTCAAGGAAGTGAGTGGTTTTGAAAAAACAAAAAAAATCTTCTGATAGGAAATTACACGTAGAACAAGATTGTTCATAACTATTTTTCAATTTTGAGGCTTTTTTGAGGAGATATTCACGAAAACCCGGTTTTTAGCAGATATTTTACCCCTCCTCTGGGGGTAGCGGAGGGTTGTGGGGTGTCCATTTTAGTATGTTGTGTAATGGATCATTACGAACGTAAAATGCGAAAAAAATCCGGATTTAATTTTTGAGGGTTTGGTACATTTTTTTTCTTATTTGTCTGGACTACTACGTCGATTTTTGTAGAAAATACGACCAACCTCCTGGAAATCTTTTTAAAAACTTTCAAAAATAAATCAACAACGAGATTAATAAAAATAATGAAGGAATGAGCTGGTGAAAAAATATATACCTACGTATTCGCAAATGCGGATAATTTTCCAAAATGAAGTTTCCTGTTTGTTTTTGATCTCGAGAGAGGGTCAAAATTCTCCGCATATACTTAGGCCTGCGTATTGTAATGCGTATTATATATTATGAAAAGTTAATTATATTCGCTAATGACGGCAGCCCATGAGCCCAGCAACCCGAATGTCACAAAATGTGCTATTTTTTTTTCTTATTGCGTTATCCTTTTTTTTTTTTTTTTGGTGTGTCGCAGAAGAAGTTGAAATTTTATACTTCATTTCTCTGCGTTAGATCTAGAAAATAAAGAAAATTCGTTGTGGTGAAAAAACGTGGCTTTTAGTCGAATTTCCGGAAACAAATAAAACACTGGGTCGTTGAAAGAGCGATTTAAAAGGATTGAGTGTTTACAAAGTGTAAAAATTCGTATATTGATGTAAAGAATAACGTAACTTGGGTAAGATGTGTGATTCATAATTATTGATAACTATAAAATAAATTTTTTCATTTATTTGTTGCAGGTGAGTACGAAATTTGGTCATAGAATGAAGAAAATATAAAACTAATAAGTAAGTTATTTTTTTTAAATACAATATGCCCTAGTGGGTGAAGTGAAGTTGTTATGTGCTTTCGAAGCATGCGCCTAGACTTGAAATACTTAGTTAGATTAACTTGACAACAGTAAAAATTATCCGGAATATTGGAGATGATATTTTGTATCAGGGATGCTAACCGAAAATGAAAAAATATCGGTTTCGGTTTAGCGATTACGGGTTTAAATTTTTTATTTTGCTTTCGGTTACAGTTTCGGTTTCGATTTCAAATTTTTTATTTTGGTTTCGGCTAAGGGCTTCGGTTACAGTTTCAACAAAAAATAACGGTTTCGGTTCCTTGATTTTTTTTTTTTATTGAATTAAAAAATTAGAAACTAGAACCACAAAATCATGAAATTTTACTGATTTCAGAACTTGAGGTATTTTAAATTTCTAACAAACTGAAAAACAAGGATGCAAACCGAAATCAAAAAAAGTCGGTTTCGATTTAGCGGTTATGGTTTCAAAACTTTTAATTTAGGTTTCGGTTTCATTTTTTTAAAATTCCGGTTCCGGTTTTGATTTCGGTTACGGTTTTTAGCCTATGCCAAAGTGCTTTCCTTTTCGAAAAAGTCAGTGAAGTTGAGAAAAACTCGAGAATCTAATTTCAATTAATTTGAATAAAACTGAAAGAGGTTTATTTTTGGTGTTTATTTACCTACATATTCCAGTGCTGGGTTATTGGTCATTGCGCTCTGCTAAAAATAATAGGTAATAAAATTTGACACTTGACAGTTCTGTAAAATTTTGTCATTTCGTCAGACTCGAGAAAGCAAAAATTTGATTTTATATTACTTATTGTTAAATTGTCATCAGATATGTAACCCTTTTTGTTTTCATTTCAAAATTGCCGAGCAATAATTTCAATTAATTTGGCATTTCTGTAAACTTACGTAATATTGGCTTTTTACAGTTGGCTTTTGGCTTTTGGTTTTCGGCCTTTGATTTTCAACTTTCTTCTTTTTTTAATCATAAAAATTCATTTTCGGGGGGGGGGGGGGGAGGGCAAACATTTCCAAATCGCCACAAATGTGACATCGAATGTCATAACATGATTTTTGTTTTTTAAAGTTTGGTAAATATTCGAAAAGCAACAGAAATGTCAAATGTCAAATTGTATCAGTCTCACTTTTCATTTCATTAAAATATCTACCTCGTACTTCCTATTTTCCTTAACAATTTGGAAAATAATGAGAAAGTTATAATTATTTAACATCTTTGCAAAAAATCACCAAATTAATAATCTTGTAATGATCGTTGTGAGATCCTTTCTTTTCGACGTTAACTGACTTTTTGAAAAGAATTAAAGTTGAAAAATGTTGACATTTTGAAAAAAAAATTGAAAGGAAGTCACATGTATGTCAGAAAATGAATTTGTATTCAAAGGTTATGAATTTTGGATTATTTTGGAGAAGGGGAGAAATTGGTTTAAGTTGAAAGTTTTCAACTGAAATCAATTTTCTTCTGACTCAAGATAAATTTTTTTCCATTATTTGACTTCAAATGAAAATTATCTCTCAAGTCCTCAGTTCTGCTTATTTTTTTATTCAAATCTTACACAAGTTTTGCTTTGGAGTGAATTGTCAAAACAATGTGGTTTTTTACATAAGAAAATCAATTAAAAAATCGCAGTGAAATAAGTGCTATGAAAAATAGTAATGGGACGTTGTACTGCGAGGTTTAGACGACGTTAAAATTCCTGTGGTACATTCTAATCTACATATGTATGCTAGATTTTTGATGACAGGAGTAAAAAATGTTCATGGGAAAATACATCTTCGTTTATAGGATTCTTTTTCGGGTTTAAGATCGTCTTCCACGAGCATAAAATTTTTTACGTCTTTCGGTCTTAATTAGTGTTTTTCTCGCTGAAATAATCGACGATAAAATTCGAATAAAAATACGCACGATGGAAAATCTGGTCGAAGAGAAAATTCGCCTACTGCGTGGCAGCCTGTAGGCACGTGTGTTTTCCTCTCGGTAATCTACCTACGTTAACGAATGTCAGCTTTGGTCGGGTGAAAATGAACAACAACGGCTGGAAATAGAATTCTAATGAAAATGAAGTCCCGTACGGTTTTTTCGCGCTTTTTCGTCGGGTCGGGCGAAAGCAAACAGAATAAAAAATCATTAAGTAGGTAGCAGCCGAATTCGCCGATACAAAGTGACATAGGTATGGTACGCGTTGTACATAGATAGGAGGTGCTTTATTACCTTTATTTTTTATCGTCGTCGTCGAGCTGTAAGAACGATTTAAAATTAACACCTGGCTGGATTTTAGTTCAGGTAAATAAGAGAAGAAATGTGCCAAACTCACAAAAATTCAATCCTGTTTTTTTTTCGAGTTTTATGTTCGTAATGTCCACTAAACAACTAAAATGGACACCCCAGGAACTCTCCGGAACCCCCAGGAGAGCGGTAAATGTTCGCTGAAAACCGTTTTTTTGTGAATATCTTTTCAAAAAAGCCTCAAAATTGAAAAATTGTTATGAAAAATCTTGTTCTACGTGAAATTTCCTATTAGAAAGGTTCATTTTTTTCATAAACACGCACTTCTTTGCCTAAAAATTAAGGGTGAAAAACGTCCAATATTTATAGTAGGTACCTATTTCTTGAAATAATCGAAATTACGAAGCTGAAGGTACCCAAAATTTTACCAGTGAATTTTTTATAGTTTTCAAGATATTTTTGAGTAAAATTGAACATTAGGGGAGTTTTGGCAGCCAAAAATTTATTTATTTTATTAATTTCTTTTCGATTGCCTCCACTAATGTTCAACTTTACTCAAACATTTCTTGAAAACTATGTCTCTCAGAATAATCTAACCACATCTACGAGATAGGAAATTTCATTTTCTACAATTTTGGATCTCATCATTTTTGTCGTAGGACGCTTAGTTTGCTCAGAAATTCCACTTTTTGGTAGGCAAGGCACAAAAAATGGTTTTTTTTCCACAGAATTTAGGAAAGTTTAAGCTGTAACTTTTTTTCTAAACCAGATAGAGGTCTGCGGTTTGTTCCATTCAATTCACCGTAAAATTTCCTACAAGTTTAACCCAAAAAAATGTTGAGAAATTTTATCTCAAATCCATGTTCTTTGTTCTCGAAATCCCTTATTTTTCGACCCCCACCTGGTCAAAAGAATTATTTTTCTCTTCATTATTTACACAAAAGCAACCAAAATTTGGCAATCGGAACCCAAATATAAAAATCGTGTCGACCAGTCGACCTGTGTTATTTTGAATGGGAAACCTCAAAAAAAAATTTGAGCCACACAGCCCAAAGAGTAACGGAGCAAGAGAGCCTCAAAATGGATTTTTTTTTTTTGAAAAAATGAAGTTTTTGCTACTTTAGCCACCTCCTGGTAATCTCAGCCACCCCTTTCCCTCCTTCCCGAAAAAGGTCTGATTCGTGTTCCTATGCCTTCCTGAACCATTCATTTCAAAATCGGAGTTGCAGATTTTTTAAAATTAAATTCAAATTACTCATTCAAACTCTTCAAAATTGATCCGATTTTTTTTTGGTCGTCCAGAATATTTTTTGATGAAATTTTTCGAAAAATTTTCATAGCAGTGCCACCGACTGCATTTTAGTTGAAGCAATTTTCAATTGGCAATGCTGCAAAAAATTTCCGACACAATTAATTACCTATATTTATTTAGAAAACAAAAAAATTGGCTTACTTTTCAACCCACTGAATTAATAACTTGAATTTAAAAAAATTTGTCAATCAAAATGCAGTTGGCTGCACGACCATGATGATTTTTTGAAAAATTTCATCAAAAATTATTCTGGGTGTCCAGGAAAAAAATGTTTGCTCGATTTTTAATCTGCAGTCCAACTGTCAAAAAGTGTTGGGTCGCGTAATGCTTTTTTAAAAACAGCTCAAAAATCGTCTCCATAGAGTATTCTTACTCCATGGTGATATCTAATTTCAGAATCAGCTGGTTTCATATTTTTCGCGATTTTCAGGCGGACACCTAAAGTGTGTTTTTTTTGACAAGCTTTGATTGTTGGGAATTGGAAGGCTGGTACCAAAAAACACACGCAGTCGAACTCTCTAATTCTACCCTTGTCAACAGCTACCCAGCATCGCGTTATTCAAGTTGCCTAACCGATTCGCCGTAAATAAGCGACACTCGCGTATTTACGGCGAATCGATTAGGCAATTTTATTAACGCGATAATTTCTTTCATTCAAAATTAGTACGGTACATGTTCTCGTGTAAATCGCGATAAAGATTTGATTTTTTTTATTCAACTATTCAGAAGAAAGTGGAAACACGACTTCTAATTTCCCCGGTCAAGTTCCACACCTTCTAGAGAATTTTGGAAATGCTGAAAAAAATTAAAACTTCGCTGGAGACTTCAAAGTGGCTGGAAATGGTACGATTTGGGTTTCGGTGCTCAATATTAGGTAACGAGCTACTGCCGAAGAATTTCATAAACTTGAGAAAAATTACGAAAATGCCGGAGTTTATTTTTCAGACTTTTAAAAAATTCATATTTTTTTTGAAATTGGCAAGTTTTTTAAATCTAGGCCCTTGTTTTGCTCAGTCATTACAGGCATCATAGCAGGTCACTTTCTTAGGGTGTTTGTCACTTTTTTCGCATTTTCTCAAATTTTTACGTAAAAATTGCTATTTTTCAAAATTCTTCAAGAAAAAAAAATTGAAAGTTGATAATGATTTTTCAAAAAAAATTGTCCTCGTTTCGCTCGGGCAGTATTTCAATAATTCTATTTATAAATTTGAAAAAATTCTGTTTTTTTAAATCAGTAAAGTAATTGATTTTTTAATCAATTCCCCTTTTGACAGAATAAATCAATAATTTTGACTAAAATATACCAATCAAACAATTTAAATATCACAGATTTTCAAATAAATTCATTTCACTGATTCAAAAATACGCAGTTTTACGAAAATTTACTGATTTAGATTTAGAGAGTAGATATAGGTCATATATTAATTGTTTGTTCCAAAAGTCTCGTCATTTTTCAATTTTTCTTTGCTCAAATCTGTATAATTAAATTAATTAAGTATTATCTGTCTCCTAAAGTGCCACTAAAAAAAATTAGATTTTTAGGTTACCTAATTTTTTCATTGAATTTTGACCCCCTCCCCTCATTTTTTCTTGAATTCTCAGCCCTCTTTTAACTGTAAAAAAATTTCCCCGAAAAAATCGAATTTTTGGTTACTTTTTGCTCAAAAAAAGTCACTAAAAGTCACTTTTTTCTTCGAAATTTCGCTGTGATGCCTGTAATTAAAAAAAATCCTCAAAAAACTGTAAAATTGCCCCCCCCCCCAATGAATTTTTGGTCACTTTTTGGTCACTGTTTGGTCTCCTTTTGTTCTCAAAAAAGGTAGCTAGAAGTCTCTTTTTTTTCTTCGGAATTTCGCTATGATGCCTGGTCATATGAAATCTAAAGCAAATTGAGAAACTCGCATCTTACCTCCCTTTCAGAACTGAATTGCCAGAAAATTATGAAATTTTGTCTTTTGAGTGCCTGTTTTTGAAAAAAATTTCGTTCTCGTCTCGTTCGAGCTTTATGATTTCTTGTTTATTTTTAAGATGAGGAAATAAAAAATTTAGTCAGCGTGGAATTGTATGTGAAACCTTCCCTCCCATTTCCAGAAGAAAACTTGAAAAATTGGTCTGGAGAACCTGGAAAAGTCGTAAAAAATCATGTTTTAAAAAAACCTAATCATCATAAAACTGTCTTAAAACTGAAAAATAAATTGTACAATACCTATTTACAGAATAGGCAGATACGGATCTACCCTCCTCCCCTCCTCTCAAGAGTCAAGAATATCTTGTAAAGTATTAAAACGTGATCATTTTTCGATCTTTGAACGTAATTTTTCAAAAAATTTACATATCGAAATATCTTTCTGTATTTTGGGAAATCTACTCAAAAACCACGTCATTATTCAATTTTCTTATCGCCTAAACTTTGTTTTATAGTATTTTTTGACGTATTTTGAATTCTCCTTGAGAAATTGAAAAAAAAAAAAAATGGCACAAGAAAATAATTTCATGTCCACTCTCTCCCCTAAAATGTTACTAATTCTATTTTTTTTTTAGTGAAACTTGTAACCACGGGAATCTCTGGTGTCTAGTTTTGGGTTCTTTTGTAAAAAATGTTCGTAAAAAGTATGTGATTACGCTCTTACCTACTTTTATGATTTTTGGGAGGGATAAAAGAGAGAGTATAGATTAATGAAAAGTTGATATCTTAGCAGGAAACCAGTTCAAGGGTAAATTTGTAAAAAGCGTAGAAAAAATTAAAAAAACGCCTACGTCTACGTACCTATACGTACCTATTTGGCGGCCACGTAATGCCTAGCGCCTGTAACGTGTATGGTAGTGTTACGCGTATGCAGGTAAATAGGTGGCTCTGGCTAGCTCGCTAGTCGCGGTACCTAGCTAAAGGTATCTCTGTACATTTGAGGATGTCCATTCTTCGGTATAATCTTTTGTAATCAATACGGGGTCGGAATTTGATATAGAACGGAGGAGCGCATGCGTTCGCGCCTACTGCACTCCGTCTCTGGATGCTGGGGATGCTGGGGATGCTGGGACGCTGGGATGCTGGTGTGCGACGCGCATACTCCGTACGCGTTACGCCCCCTCGCCGTACACCCTCCACCGGCCGACCGGAGTAAGGTTTTAGTTAGAATGTATCGCATTTTCATGAAAAACGACCAGCCGATTTCTTCGTTTACGTGGTTGTGAATGAACGACGCGGAGCGAAACGTTAAGGAAATTCGCATCGTTCGCGAATGTCGGCGGTGGGCTTTTTTGGATGCTGCTTATCCCGCGCGAGAAGCAGTACACAACAGAAAACGTAGTAAAGTGATCGCGAATTCCGGACTATCCGAGAATCGTGTCTAGAAAAGGGAAGGATAGAAAACATACAGCGAGATAGGATAGTCGAAGCGTAAAGGGGTATCGTGTACGAAGAGTGGAGCAAATACGATAGCAGAAAATCAAAAACCACGATCGTGATCATTTTTACGTATCGTTTATTGGTATTTTGGCTGTGCAGGGCTCACACCCGGTGTGGTGCATTGTCGCAATTTTTCTCGTCGCAAAAATGTCTTCATTACAAACGCTGTGATTCCAAGACCTTTTTTGGTCTTTATGATATACCGAATATGGAACGATTTGGCCTCCGATCGTTTTTTGTTATTTCGGCTCTTTTGCTTCACATTTTCAAAGGTAAGTCCAGTTTTCCAGTTTTCCAGTTGCTTTCTTGTAGACTTGGTGCAGTCGTATTGAAACGCCTTTAACATTAAGGTTCCAGTTAACTATGGTTTCTTTGAATTTTATTGCCATCTTCGTCGTTATTTTCATACCCTCGGACACTCGGTTTAGTTATTCTAATTTGAAAATATTCTCATGTCACTGGTAATTTTGCTTCATTTCGAAAAAAAAACCATGTAAATAATTCGATTTCCACCTCCTTCGACTGTTGTACCTAACTTGATGCATGGGAAAAAGAAACAAAAGTAGGTAATGCGACGAATCAATTCGAGATTTTATCTATCACGTACTCGTGCATAGTCAATAGGTAGTTAACAGTTTGTGTTTTTATCCTTTTTCTATTCTGTTGCTCGTCTGTCAAGTATCTTATGTAAATTAGATTCGCGAAAATCTATAGGAAAGCCAGTTCTTTGTTTTTTTTAATTCGTTCGCCATTCGTGCACGGTACCTTTGTATTTTGCCACCACTACTCGTCTGCAGATTTCTTTGGGATAAAAATCCATATTCATTTCGAGTAGTAATATTCGTACCGACGCTTGTTTTAAATTAATTCCCAAGTACTTATCGCCGAATCACTAACCATAAAATTGAAAAAATTCGTGTAATACAAAACCACTCAATGTTGAACGTTCACGATACTTAATACTTTTAATTATTTCGATAAAAGTGTTTTTATTGCCGTCATTAAACTGGATTATCTGGGATATACAACAGTTGAAAATTTTGTTTGTTTTTTTCTCCACGTTCTCATCTTTTACATGAAATGAGGTGTAGAAATTTCGGCAGGTGAGTTGATTTCCAACGAAATATTCGTGTGAAAAGATAGACGAATTGATTACCAATTTTTTTTTCGAGGTATGTACGTGCAAATTGAACACATTGGTAAATATTGAGTATTGAATACCAAAAATGAGGAAAATTAAATAGAAATTCACCCTCGAAAATCGAACATTGAATATAAATTCGAATATCTGATATAAAATATCAAAAATCAAATAGGTTGGTACTCGGGGTGATAGTTTAATACTTTTTTTTCGAAAGGTGAAGAGAATGGATAGCCAGAAGATTATGCCTGGATTCCGGATCACAAAACGACGAGGTAAAAATTTCACCCTCTGACTCTTATTATCCTCCCTACCGCACCCTGAAATCTGACTACGTTCAGAAATGATCTAGTATGAATGTCTTTACCCAAAAATACCATCAGTATCAATTTTTCATCTGAAGTCCTAAAAGAATATCAATTTTTTCATGTTTTTTCAATATTTAGTAGTAAATTGAAAAAAAGGGGGGAAATTTCCCCTAAAATTATATACTCAAAACGTATTTTTTTTATTAGTGTCAATTTTCCTTACTTTTTCCTTAGTGGATTGAATTAAAATATTCATACTCTCATCATTTTGAGGAGAAATTTTTCAATTTTTTTTTATTTTTTGCTAAATATTAGAAAAACATGGAAAATTTATAGTTATTAAGGACCCCAGAAAAATAATATTGTGATAAAAATGGGTGCCAATGGTATTTCAGGGTAGGTAAGAGGTTACTGAAGAAAAGACATCCATACTAAAACGATTTTTGAAAAAATTAATGTAAGTCAACCTTCTCGTGGTATTTCCCGGGTAACGCTAGTAGGCTGAAAAAGATTCGGAATGAATTAGTACAGGGTGACCGAAAAGTAGTTCCCAAAAAAAATGCTTAGTGAAAATTCCCTAATTAACTTATCCAAAAAATTTCAACTCTGGCAGCATCCTTGGTCCATTACTATTCGAACACAGGTCTCTTCAAAAATTCTCAATCATTTTTGAATTTTTTGTGAAGAATAATTTGATTTTCGCTTACAATGCTATAGCTAAACCTAGTCGAACGAAATTTAAAAATTGCGTGGAATAAAATCTAGGAATTTCTGTGGATAGGTGACGAGTTCCTCAAAATCTTGAATTGAACCCTGTTAATTTGAAAACAGTGTGTTTAATTTTGAAATAAGGAGGATTGCATTTCAGCGCTTCACAAATTGGAGTCAGGTGATTTAATTCAGCATTATTGAATTAATGCTGTGGTTTAAGGGGAAAATTGCGCAATATTGAATTTTTTCCGGGTATAAATTATACAGAGATTAGAAGACGATCAGATATTAGTAGAATATGACCAAAAAAATTTTACCCTATCAATAATAATTTTTTACCGAAATTTTAAATTTTTTTGGGGAAGTAATTTTCAGTCACCCTGTACATCTACACACCCTAAAAAAATTGAAATCAATTCGCATATATTCTGAGAAAAAATAGGAATCAATTCGTACATACCCCAAAAAAATGTGGAAATCAATTCGCCAACTCCTGAATTTTCAAATGCTGGAAAAGATTAGCACTTATAAAGCTTCCCCTTTAATAATGTGATGATTGGTCATCATATCTATGTGGCATCGCATCATCTATGAATATTCATCAAGAGGACTTACGATAGGTTTCATCAAAACAAGAATAGGTGTACTAGAAAAAAAAAGTAATATGATTGCTTGGAACAGAACTTTCTTTCGCGATTGAATACTGATAACATCGAACGTGAATGTGAATGTGGCACATTATCTGTCTTTAGACGTAGGTATACCCGACTCGTGTAGATTTATAGGCTGTTTTGGAAAAGTTGCGAAAGCTTGAAAAAAAACCAAACGAAGTACGTACCTATAGGTTTTTTTTCTCACCAGAACCGCTATATCAAGAGAAAAATCAATTTCATTCGTTTTCGTTTGCAAGATACAATCTTTTCGTATTGATATGCTAGTCAACTGTACATATATCTGCCCATAGCTCGAGTAAATCGAACAAAAATCCAATAAAATATGAAAAAAACTTTTCATCCTCCGCAGAGATCTCACCTAAGAAGTAAATATCTTGTAAATAATATCGTAGAGGAAAACTACTTTTAATTTGTTTTTATAAAGTTTTCTTATGTGCGAATGAAATATCGAAAAAGGAAAAAGTGTTGCTTGCGCGCGAACAAGCGACAAAATTTAAATGAGATTTCTCTTCTCTGAAAGAATAGAAAAATCACTTTCGAATAGATTTTACAGTCTTAGAGGGATATACGAAAATAAAATAACCATTTATCATCGTGGCGTCACTTTTGAGCTTATTGATGAAGCACGAATGCTGCACGTTTTGAAATTGTTACAACTTTGGATTTGTATGGTCGTCAGGTGTTGGGTATTTTTTTGTTGGTGGCTGAGTTCGATCGTCGAGTTTCGTCTCATTAGCATTACGATGCGAATAAAATGAGATTAGTCTGGTACCTAATCCTTCTGGTTATTTCGAATAGTCTGGTTGGGCACTGTCCAGTTTATAAGACCACGAAGCCTTCAAATTATGTTTTGATGTAAAGTTGGGATTTGCAGAGTGCCTAGTTGGTCACTTTTTAAGTCAGTATTGTCATTAAAAAGTCACTTGAGTCATTTTTTCTCAGTTGAGACTGTATCGAAAAATAGGATAAATTTCTTAGAAAAAATGAATTACTCTCGATAATTTCTAAAATTTGGGAAAAAAGTTGAAATTTCCGCTTTTCCGCTTGGGAACAAATTCATTTTTGATGAGTGACAGAAAATTATTGAAATTCATCTTTTTCACCACTTTTCCATTTATTTCATTTATTGAACAAATTTCAGGGATTCAAGCTTGGAAACCCAAAAAATTTCGTACAAAAATAATGAAAATCATTTTGGAAATGTTTACTACCTGAAAGGATATTTTTACTCATAAAAATCATGGGCGGTGATTTTCAAACAGTGAGAGAAACCTCCCTTTTTTTCTTTTCTTTCTTTTTACCTCTGTAATCGAATATGTCTGCTTGGGGATTACCTATTCGGCCTACGTATTACCAGTACCAGTGCGTCACCCGCGATATTGTTTGTAATTAAAGATATGTACAATTTCTACAATCTTACTGTGGGGATGCAGCGATTTTCAACTTTTTTCAAATTTTAAAGGACCTACGCCAAAAATAGTTTTGAAATTACTTCAAAAAGACGTGGTAAAAATTTGATTTTTTTTCACTTCAAGTTAAACCTCTCCTCCCTCTCCAACAGAAGTTTCAAGGTTCAAAATTTTTAATTTTTTCGTATTTTTTTTTGTTGATTTTTAGCCACATCATGACTATTGAAAAGTAAAAAAAACTGATCCTATCTCAATATTTTTTTGGGTATTCACATGAATTTTGTCCTCGGCCAAAAACATTATTTTTAGAAACATAGTTTGAAAATTAATAAGAAAAATAATTACACAGGGTTTGATTAATTTTGTGATTTTGATTTTACTCTAGATTAACGTGGGACGCCCCCTCCCAATATCATTTTCTTCTTTTGAAAATTCTCAATTACAAGGTGATGTCTTTAAATTATTACGTTAGTGAAAAAAAATTCGAGGGCTCCTTCCTAAAAAGGAGAAAATAGGGTTGAGACATATACGAAAATTATATAAAGATCCGAAATTTCTTTCATTCTTCAATAACACAGGGTGGCAAAAATTTTTTTTGCTCTGTGTCTGGGTTCTCATGCCGAAATTCTGTTTCTAGACATCAAAATACATCACCTTGCTCAATCCTGGCTTCCAAAGTTTGCTTGGGGGGGGGCAAAAAACTGATTTTTCGAGGTCAATAAGCCTGAGCATTACAAAAATAATTGAAAAAAAATTTCTTGGACTAATCTTGTAGGAAATTTCACGGCGAATCCAATGCCGCAAACCGCAGACCTCCGTCTCTTTTTAAAGAAAAGTTACAGCTCATTCTTTCCAAAATTTTGTGAAAAAATCGCATTATTTTGTTTTTTTTTCGCAAAGAAGTGAAATTTGAGAGAAAAGTAAGGATTTTAAGGCCATAATGACCATGGTGAGAGTTGTAGGAAATTTCACGGCGAATCGAATGCCGCAAACCTTGAACCTCTATCTCTTATTTAAAAAAAGTTACAGCTCATTCTTTACAAAATTCTATGAAAAAAATCACATTTTTTGTGCCTTTTTCGCGAAAAAGTAGTGATTTTTTCATAGAATTTTGTAAAGAATGAGCTGTAACTTTTTTTAAATAAGAGATAGAGGTCCACGGTTTACGGCATTCGATTCGCCGTGAAATTTCCTACAACTCTTACCATGGTCATTATGGCTTTAAAATCCTTACCTTTTTCTCTCAAATTTCACTTCTTTGCGAAAAAAAAAAACAAAAAAATGCGATTTTTTCACAAAATTTTGGAAAGAATGAGCTGTAACTTTTCTTAAAAAAGAGACGGAGGTCTGCGGTTTGCGGCATTGGATTCGCCGTGAAATTTCCTACAAGATTAGTCCAAGAAATTTTTTTTCAATTATTTTTGTAATGCTCAGGCTTATTGACCTCGAAAAATCAGTTTTTTGCCCCCCTACCCCCAAAGCAAACTTCGATCAAAAAAATTTTTTTCCTTTATTTGTTACATAAAAGCAACCCAAATTTGACAATGAGAACCCAAAAACAAAATTCGTGTCGGCCTGTGTAATCATAATACGTACTACTAACCATCCATAAAAAAGCACCGGAAGATTTGAAAAAAATTTAAAATTTTGAAACTTAGCTGTGCAAGGGATAGGGTTCAACATGGACCAAAAAATGTTAAAAGTTTACCATACCTTTTTAATGTAACTTCGACCCAATTTTTGGCATAGGCTATTTAAAACTCGAAATAAGTTGAAAATCGCTACACCCAGTCCTAATTATACTCTGAGATGTCTGTCTTACTTCAATTTCCATTCATTTTTACCGAAAATTATCGAAGCGACGAAATTTGAAAATGTATCGCGCATAATAACGATGTTTTTATTCAAATGCACAATCCGAAGTCTTCGGGTCATTTCTCACCTACATTGTTTTTCAGACAGGAAAAACCATAAAAAATTCGTGTAATATCATTTTGTCAAGTTTTAAAGCTTTTTTTTCAATTTTTGTAATCGAAAAAAATATCGTTTAAAAAAATGTCGATTCGAACAGATGTATTAGGGTATTACAAGCAAGTACCTAGTGATTTTAACCTGTCGAGTCCATCGTCGAGGATTTTTCCCTGTACACCTTTTTTTCCCAGAGAGAAAAAAGTGCTTATGAAATGGCGAAAAAATGGTTCGTTGATTTCATTGAAATAAAGATACATGTTTTGAAACTTCTGAAAAAGGGTGAGAAATTATTTCCAATGGGCTCGCGATGTATTGAAATGGTTTCTTTTGACTAGCTTTGATTATTAGAAATTTGAAGGCCGATGTAAAAAAACTCACGCAGTCAAATTATCTAATTTCACACTTGTTAACAGATAATCACCATCACGTTATTCAAGTTGCCTAACCGATTTGCCGTAAATATGCGTCGCGTATTTACGGCGAATCGATTAGGCAATTTTATTAACGTGATAATTTCTTTCATTTAAAATTAGTGCGGTACATGTTCTCGTGTAAATGGCGATGAAGTCTTGATTTTTTTGTTCAACTATTCAGAAGAAAGTGGAAACACGACTTCTAACACTGTCTCAGTTACGTTCCACGCTTTATGGACATCTGGAGAACTTTGAAAATACTGGAAAAAATTAAAACTTCGCTGGAGACTTCAAAGTGGTTGGAAATGGTGGGCTATTCAATACTTATTCGAATAAAAATGGAGTTGGGTTTTTCGATTTCGCTGAATTTTTTTTACTAATTTTTATGCAATTGCGATTTTTTGCCAAATTACACAACTTTGAAGGGTCATATCTCTAGCTCGGTTGTTTTCGGGGGAAAACTGTTTGGGGGAGAATTGATAGGAAATTTAAAAACGATAATCACATTTTGAAAAGCTCAAAGTCGAACTTTGGTGGTGAAAGTTCAACTTTCATGATTATAAAAGATGAAGGCTACCATTTAAAAAATCTGAAAAATTACAGTCTCTACACCCCTAGGGGTACGGAGTCCACAATTTTGGCCAAAATTCAAAAAAAAAATCGAAAAAGTAAAGTAACACCGATTTCTTCTAATTCGAAGCGTTGAGTTCGAATATGTACTCAATTTTTTCATGTGACTCTTCTAATCCTCCCCCTCCCTCCATTGGTCCCCTTGATAGGATCAAAATTCAAAAAAATGAAAAATAACGTGTGACCTGTTGTTTGTTAGATTTTTAAATGCACTGAGTTCGAATATTTGCATATTTTTTTGATTTTTCTTTCAGTTCCTCCCTAGTTTTCCCCCAATTCTGGGAGAAAGTATGTTAAGAAATGAAAATAGCTTGTAGCATATCGATTCTCACTAATTTGAGGGCGTAAGATTCGAATATCGACCTTTTTTTTTTGATCCGACCCCTCTCTCAAAATCGTATTTCTTCACTCATTTGCTTTTTGAGAACAAGTCCCATTTGATCAACACACAATTTTTTTCATTGTATTTTAAGAATCCCGAAATTTAGAACTTTTTGCCCATTGGTAACCCTGAAAATATTTTCTTGATAAAATCGACAAGGCAGTATAAAGCTTGCATCAATACTATTAACATATTCCATTTCGTAAATTTTTCCAAATTTAAAAAAAATTGGAAATTTTGAAACGTTGCTGCAAACAAAGTTTTCCAAGAGAACGGAAAAGATTCTCATAAGGACAGGAAACATTTTCAGTGGCTTTTGGTTTTCAAAGCGAATAATATGCTGATTTTGAATGGCAAAAAAATGCCAAGATATGGGGAAAAATTCTAACATTTATCATATTTCAAAATTTTCCAGTAATAGTTTCCAATTCAGATTAGATTAAGTGTAAATCTTCAGATGGTTTCTTTCAACTTGATTTAATCAACGAAACGATTTATTGATTGAACATTCTCATATAAGTCAGATTTGTCAACTTTTTTAAGGATAAATATCGGGTAGACTGAGTAATGATGCGAATTACTTTCAGATTTCAAAAAAATGAAGTACCTATGACATTTGTAGTAGGTACTCGTAGTGTACGTAAGGTGTTTGTTTGTGCAGTAAAGTAATTGCCAACGTTGTGCAACACGCTCGAATAAACTTTTTGACAAAAAAAAAAATAAAGAAAAAGAAAGAAAGAGAGAAAAAAAGAAAAACAGTTGAAATAAAAACGAGCAGCACGAACAAATATTTGAAAAAGAAGAAGAAAAACGACAAAGGAACTAAAACAAGGAAAGAAGGCATAAATATAGAGAAAAAAAGAGAATAAATTCACACGAAAATCAAAAGACATTATAAATACTCGCAGTAAAAAGTTTTTTGAATTGATTCGATTTCGAAGTGGCTAAATTGCGTTGCAAAAGCACAAAGCTGAAAAAAAGAAAAATTCGCGAATTAATATTGAAAAAATAAATATCGAATTTCGATTATTGAAAAGTTTTTTTTTCGAAAAACGGAAACTTGAACTTTAAAACAGCGAATTTATTACTAAACGAAAGTTTTTAATGTAGGTACGCTGCTGAACTTTTTGACACGTCTTTACCAAGTACGCTACCTACTAATAAATATAATATTCTGTTGGTACTACTTCGGCAGCTTTTCGCCTACGTCAGTTTTATGTTGATTTTCACAAAATGAAATGCTTCTGTCGAGCCATTACTACGATTACCATGCAAAATTTAAGGAAGCGAGACTGTTTCCTGGTAGCTTGGACTTTTCTAGGCAAATGTGGGTGTCGTGAAAATCGCCTGTTAAAATGTATTACGTAGGTATTTATTATTTCATCGAGAAATGTATAAAGTGCTTCAGTGCTTCAGTACAACTTGAGTCTTGAGAGAGATGCCATTTTAATTCAGTATTCATTAAAATGACGCGATTTCTTAATTGCGAAGTCGATTCGTGGAAAATTATTTTCCAACTCTTTTTTCACTTGAAATTTTTGCTGTCGCCGAGGAAACAAAGAATAAAACGAAAATTACACCTGAGACCTGATTCATTGAATTCGTTTTTGAGAGTTTGAATAGATTGGATTTTAATTTTAAGCCTTATTTTTGTAGGCATTCTGAACTAATGAACTTAAATTGTAAGTCTTGTGGGTTGTGATTGTGGAAAGGTGTTAGCCTGTCAACCAATCTAATATATAGACAAAAAAGTCTTGTCCCCTTGAAACACTTCTCAATACCTCAGAACTGAAAAGAGATACAATTAACAATGCATCCCTGGCGACGAGGACATTGAAGATCGATAATCAAACTTTCAGTCCTATCTATAGGTTGTCCACAAATTGAGAAACCGGTTTGGGTCAAAAAATTGGGGTCGGATTTGACGCAATTAAAATGTGGTACGTTTTTTGAAACCGGTTTAACAGTTTCGAACCAGTTGTCAATAATATCCGAAAAAGTGGAGGTATAAAAAAAAGTTTGAAACAAAAGTTGTAGAGAATTAAAAAATGATCATTTTTTGTTCGAAAACTTTTTTCCATTCTGGAATAAAAAAAGGTGTCGTATAATGGTTTCTTTTTTAAGCCACAACTCTTTTCCATTGCTCGATGAAAAAAAAATTATAGAACTTGAAATGTTCAGTTTTTAATTCTCTGCAACTTCTATTTCAACTTTTTTTTTGATATTTCCAATTTTTGATAACTGCTTATCGACTTGAAAAAAATCATCTCAGAAACTTGGAAAAATTGAGCTCATCTTGCACCGGTTTCGAAAAAGTTTGAAACAAAAGTTGTAGAGAATTAAAAAACAATCATTTTTTGTTCCATAACTTTTTTTTCCATCTTGCAATGGAAAGAAGTTATGGTAGAAAACACTCGAGTATAATTCCTCTTTTTGAAGCCATAACTCTTTTCCATTGCTACAGAGAGAAAAAAAAATACAGAACGTAAAATGTTCAGTTTTCATTTCTCTACAACTTTTATTTCACTTTTTTTTGAATATGAGGCTTCAGAAGAGGGCCATTTGGTTGATTGAAGGTGGCCGTTGGACGCGCCTTCCCAGCCATTGTTCCAGTCTTTGGGAGTCCTCAAAGTGCAACAGCTTCATATGGTTACCGTGTTATCTTATCTCTATTACACAGATATAGAGATGCATTTGGTTACCGCGAAGGAGTAGGACATACTCGACGCTCTGTGTCTGGTACTGTTCCTCTCCCTAGCTGGTGTAGATCAATGTCACGATCACAGTTTTGTTATATTGCTGCGCATGCGTACAATGAATTGCCAAAGATCTAAAATCTGTAAGTGTTATGTTTAAAAGACTGGTGTGTGATTATGTGATTGAGAAATTTGAGTGAATGTTGATTGATTATTATTTTAGGTGAGTCTACCTTTTCGCCGTTACACCACCACTTGTCTTCTCTCGCCACCTGTTCCCCTCACGTTTGATATTGTCGTCGTATTATGTTTTTGATTTTTTTTAATTTCACGTATCTATTTTTGTCTTAATTTCTTGTCTTTTTTCATTTCTAAATTCTTTATTTATTTTTATGTTTTTTTTTTTTTTTGTATTATAACGATGAATGTCGAAGGAATCCGGCCCCCACTTGCCCAGATTTGGGTATCGGGGGCCGTTATATACAGGTTCTATAAATGAACCGGTAACATCTGCGTAAAAATTCCCATTATTTTCTTTCCTTTTTTCCCGTTTTGTTGTGTTGCATCACTGATATTATTGTTGTAGTAAGCAATGAAATGAAAGCAAGATTTAAAAAAGGTGACGAAGTTTAATGTAAGGGATGAGTTATCTTATAAAATATGCAGGTAAAAGTGTGAAATTCGCTTCACAGAGTTGAAATGCCCACACGATAACATTACATGATTTTTTTTTTTCAACATCAGAATGCCGTAATCTCGAACGTAAAATTATCAATTCTTTGAAATTAAATTTTTTTATTAATCGCAATTATTGACAAATAAGTGATGAATTTATCATTAAAAATTTAATTCGTCAAAATTACGATTTTTGACACTTAATAAACTTTCTTTCAGGGGTAATTGACACGAAAAAACAAAAATCTGAAATTTCATTTTTTCATGCAGGGATTTTCGCGCAGACGTTACCCGGTTCATTTATAGACCCTGTATTTTCTATCAAAGATTGTAAATTAGAATTGTATATTTAATAAATCATCATCATCATCATCATCACAATATCTCCACTTTTTGATAACTGGCTGCGTATAGACTTGAAAAAAAAACACCTAAGAAACTTGGAAAAATTGGGTTCATCTTGCTCCAGTTTCAAAAAAGTGGAAATAGGTATTAAAAACGCGTTGTGTAATTTTTTTTATCGAGCAGTGGAAAAGAGCTATATCTTGAAAACGAAAAAATTATACTCAAACCTTTTGCGACAACTTCTTTCTATTGGAGGATGGAAAAAAGTTTTGGAACAAAAAATGATTATTTTTTAATTCTCTACAACTTTTGTTTCAAACTTTTTTTATACCTTCACTTTTCCGATATTATTGGCCACTGGTTCAAAATTGCTGAACCAGTTTCAAAAAGCACACCACATTCTAATCGCGCCAGTGAGTAGACTTTATTTCAATAAAAAACCCGACCCCAATTTTTTGACCCAAACTGTTTTTTCAATTTGTGGGCACCCTATAAAGTCATGCATTTTAAATTCAATGTACTCGAGAAATATGCCCGATTTTTCAGATTTTTGGAATGACTTTGAAATAGAAAAAAAAACTTCAGCTCTCAGGAAAATAATCATCCAGCTGATCAAAGTGTTGTAAAATTCTAAAAAAAATTACCTTTTTTGTAAAAGTAAAGAAAAGTTTTGTTTCAAAAAAGAGCGCCCAAAACCTAAAATTTCACGATTTTCTTTACACTTCAGTCGTCAAGAGTGGGTCAATTCTCTTTCCTTCTATCTAAATACGCCTCTGAGAGCTCGAGTGTATGAAAATTAAAGCTTGTGTGTGTTCTAATCCGTTCTTTTTCTATTATCCGTATACCAAGTCCTATTCAAATCCATTAGTTCCAGTTCAAGTGGTTTACGAGAAGCTTGGAGTGTATCATTTCATCTTGACAGTCCTGATGTGTGAGACGTGATTTCTCCTATGTTGGTTTTCTTTTTCGAATTCGTCACACAATCTGCCGCCATTTTCACCTTTGATTTTTCCTCTAAAAAAACACATATAACTCATTCGTGGTTGTTTAATTTCGCGCTTGGTTTCTGAAGTATGTACGATGGTACCTAATTTAATAATTGAAGGAAAAAATCATTCATGTCCGCGTTGACTTTAAACGTATGTCCTTTTTTTCTACCATGTACTGTAGTTTTATACAAAGGAATACTTATATAATATGTAAATATTTTACGGTTTGTTATAAAATTTCTCCAACCGTAATGTTGTCCCAGCAGATTTCAAAATAGATATCATGTTTATTCAACGCATTTCCAGGTATGCATAAGTACGGGTATGTCTTCTTAGATATACCTACCAACCAAAATCCAAAGTTTTCCTACTCACTTCACCATGATACCCTATAGGGAAAAAGGCTTCTTCTATGTGCGAGCCGAGGTAATAAATATACATCACGTTTCTGCGCCATATTAACGTTCAAACATTAGAAATCTATACCATTGCAACTGCTACATCTTATAGTCGAAGTAAAAAAAATAAAAACACGACCCTGCGACCAGTGAAAAAATAAGACAGCCACGAAACGAACAAATGAAGAAGGAGGCTTGGGAAGAAGAGAAATTTGCAGACAATGATGATGACGAAGATGACGATGACAGCAATGTCAATGGTGGCGATGACGAAAACAGACGCCAAGGAAACGAGAGTGGCAGGGCGGTGGCAGCAAACAGACAGATATTCTAAAAAAAAAAATAAGAAGAATGAATTTCGGAGGTAAAAAAAATTACTCGCCTAAAAAAAATGGGGGAAAAATAAAGAAGAATTCTAAAAACAGAAAAAAACAAAAAAAAGAAAGAAAACGAAGGAAAGAAAGAAAGATTAAAAAGTAAAAGAAAGGAAATCTTAAATCCGTTGGTAATGAATATTTTACACCGAGTTAAAGATTAAACTTAACCTACATGTAGATGACGAGTTTGTGCGAGATAAATTTTGTAAAAATGAACGATACCATCGGGAGACGTTTTCAACAAACGAATGAAACAACAGCGGATCCGACGAACGAGCGGATACAAACAAAAGAATGAACGAATGACGCGGAGCGAAACATTAAGGAAATTCACATTGTTTGGGAATGTCGGCGATGCGATGGGCTTTTTTGGATGTTGCTAATCCCGCGCAAGAAGCAATACGCAGCAGAATATATAGAAAAATGAACCTAAATTGTAGGTAGTTAACAGTTTGTGTTTTTATCATTTTTTCTATACTGTTGCTCGTTTGTCAAGTATTTTATGTAAATTTTCAGCGATTTCCAAAAATCTATAGAAAATGTCGTTCTTTGTTTGGGATAAAAATCCATATTCATTTCGAGTAGCGATATTTATACCGAAGCTTGTTTTAAAATAATTCCCTCGTATAGCCGAATAACTAACCATAAAATTGAAAAAAAAAACCGTAATACAAAATCACTCGTTGTTAAACTTTCACGCTACTTGATACTCTTAATCATTTCGATAAAAGTGTTTTTATTGCCGTCATTAAACTGGCTTATCTGCGTTATCCAACAATTCAAAATTTTGTTGTTGTTTTTTCACGAATAAGGGTTTCTTTTATTTTACATAAAATAAAGTATAGAAATTTTCAAAAATATCTACGTTTACTTACGTATTATTACGGGGGCGTGCCATTAGTACGGTCTCAATTTTATATCCGCTTGACTGGGCTGTAAAAAGCAATTTTATGATTGATTCGTGTTCTAGACGTTAAAACAAACAAAGGGTACCCCCGGTTAAGATAGGTGAATCGGCCTAAGAGCTACTTTTTGAAATTGACCATCAGACATTGTTAGGGACCCCAAAAAATAATTTTAGGCCGTATTTTCAACCTTCCACCTCACTCCCCTTCACCCCCACCCACCAAAATGTCGAATTTTCGTCAAAAAATCCTATCTCGGAACCTAATGAACCAAAAATTCTGAAATTTATGTGGTGTATACGGGGAGTGGTGACCAACTTTTGAGAATTTTTTCAGATTTTTTTTGCACCGCCTTCTAGCCAAAATCCCACTTTGAAAACTTAAAATCGCTCTAATTTCGAAACTAAAAGACATACATTTTTTCTATTTGGCACAAATATAGTCCTACCTTGGTACAATATAATGATATTTTTTTCAGATTTTTAGCGTTGGGAGAACAGACGAAAAAATGCGGGTTTCTATTCAAAAATGCTCATTTCGTCATTCACGCAACCAAAAATTTTGAAATTATTCATATGGTATGAATGGGGAAAGGTAACAAATTTTTGAGAATTTTTCAAGATTTTTTTTTGCAATGCATTCCAGCCAAAAACCCACCCTCAAACTTTTAAAATTGCTCCAATTCCAAAACTATAAGGCAAACATTCGTTCTACTTTTTGAAACTAACCACCACACATAATTAAGGACTCAAAAAAAATCTTAGGATGCATATTCCACCACCCATCTCACTCCGTTTCACCCCCATCCTCCCAATATTTAGTTTTGTCAAAAAATCCCATTTTGGTACCTCAATGAACCAAAATTTTGAAATTCATTTATTTTGTTTATGGGGAATGATAATCAACATCGAGAACTTTTTAGATTTTTTGCACCGCGTTTTAGCCAAACACCCACTTAGAAACTTTAAAAATTCTCTACTTTTAAAAGTAAAAGATATATTTTTTTTTTCTTTTTGGTGCAAATATGGTCTTTTTTTTGGTACAATATGTGACCGTGGCAGACAGAACCGACCTTGGTTTTCAAAATTTCAATTTTCACTTGTTTCCAGAATTTTATACTCTGAGGCCTCAAAATTGAGTAGAAATCCACCCGAAGTCCCAAAGTTTGAAATAAATTTATAATGAGCAAGAATGTGAAGTTGACAATGAAGAAAAATCAAACAAAAAAAATGCAAATAATATTTAAAAATCATCGCAAATGAACTAAACCCGTAGTTATATGTACTAACTGAGAGCTCGTAGGTAGGTCTAGGCACCTAGGAATGGTGTTTAACTGTTTAGGATAATTTGTAGCTTATTTCAGCGGGAAAATATAGTTGATAGGCTATACAAGCAAAGAAACACTTTCTGGCCGTATCGCATCGCTAATTTTAAAAGTTCGTATTTTGAAAACTTGTTTTCGCATGTAAGGTCGATTTTGCCCGACACGGTCAAATATACCTGATGTTAATTTTTTCAGAATTGTAGCTTGGGAAGAAAAGACGAAAAAATACTTTTTTCTATTCAAAAATACACATTTCGTCATTCATACAAACAACAATTTTAAAAAAAAATCATTTTTTTTGCAGTGCATTCTAGCCCAAAACCCACCCTAAACTTCGGATTGTTCCAGTTTCAAAACTAAAAGATACCTATATATTCTTTTTGTTTAGTAGTTGAAAGGTGTGTTTTAGACTAGAATACATTGCAAAAAAAATCTAAAAAATTCTCAAGTTTGTTCCTCTCACTGTTCAATGTTCATACCTTACCATATAAATTTCAACGACTTTAAATTTATTGAGTGGGGTTTTGACTAAAACGAAGTGCAAAAAATCTGAAAAATTCTCAAAATTGGTTACCAATTACCATTCTCCATATAGGTACAAAATAAATTAATTTCAAAATTTTGGTTCATTGAGGTACCAAAATGGGATTTTTTGACAAAACTAAATATTGGGAGGATGGGGGTGAAACGGAGTGAGATGGGTGGTGGAATATGCATCCCAAGATTTTTTTGGAGTCCTTAATTATGTGTGGTGGTTAGTTTCAAAAAGTAGAACGAATGTTTGCCTTATAGTTTTGGAATTGGAGCAATTTTAAAAGTTTGAGGGTGGGTTTTTGGCTGGAATGCATTGCAAAAAAAAATCTTGAAAAATTCTCAAAAATTTGTTACCTTTCCCCATTCATACCATATGAATAATTTCAAAATTTTTGGTTGCGTGAATGACGAAATGAGCATTTTTGAATAGAAACCCGCATTTTTTCGTCTGTTCTCCCAACGCTAAAAATCTGAAAAAAATATCATTATATTGTACCAAGGTAGGACTATATTTGTGCCAAATAGAAAAAATGTATGTCTTTTAGTTTCGAAATTAGAGCGATTTTAAGTTTTCAAAGTGGGATTTTGGCTAGAAGGCGGTGCAAAAAAAATCTGAAAAAATTCTCAAAAGTTGGTCACCACTCCCCGTATACACCACATAAATTTCAGAATTTTTGGTTCATTAGGTTCCGAGATAGGATTTTTTGACGAAAATTCGACATTTTGGTGGGTGGGGGTGAAGGGGAGTGAGGTGGAAGGTTGAAAATACGGCCTAAAATTATTTTTTGGGGTCCCTAACAATGTCTGATGGTCAATTTCAAAAAGTAGCTCTTAGGCCGATTCACCTATCTTAACCGGGGGTACCCTTTAGTCCAGATGGTTTTTTTTACCCCTCCTCTCTTTTTGAGGGCCCACCCCATTTCTTAAAAACGCGTGTAGTGCCCTTTAAATTGGTTCTAGAAAAAAATTTTCTCCTAAAAGTTGTTCCCTAACATCTCAGCTACAAATTACTTCCTATGGAAAATCCAATTTGGGGCCCCCGGCGTCCCTCAAATTTGAAAAAAGTGTTTGAAAAAATCAAAAAAATCTGGTTTTTTTCATTTTTACAGAAAAGTTTCAAAGATGAGTAAAATTTGTAAATAACCAAAAGTATTCAGAATTGAATTTCCTATTCGGTGAGTGAATTGCGACTGTTTTCGCCCTGTTCATCCTTACAAACGGACCCGCCTCCCACCCCCGCATCAAAAATTTCGGTCTTCTAGAAAAATTTTTCAGTTAAAATTATTCTTCATCATTTGATCTACAGTTAAGGTCATTAAAAAATCAATTTTTCAGCTACTTCTACTTTCTCGAATTTGAAAAATATCCCTTAAAAATACCTATAATTATAAAAATACGTCTTTTTACACTTTCAATGCAAAGCTTTAGAGATAGATAGAAATTCGGTATACTCATTAGTTGCTTCTTCATATCGAATTGGAAATTGAAAGAAAAATATTTTTAGATATTTTCCATCTACTATATCAATTTTAGCTGCTGAAATTAAATATTCGTTAGATATGGGTGGATCGAAAAAAAAAACATCTTGGATTTTGACCAAATTTGGTGAGGTGGTTTACTTGGAGTGGGAGACTTCACAAAAATAATTTGAGCCCCTGAAGGGCAAGGGGAGGGGAGCTTGAGGTGCTCAAAGTGTACCTCCTTTTGAAAAAAACGATGTTTTTTGCGTTTTTTAGTCAATCAAAATTCTGTGAGAAGCCTTCGTAGCACTTAAAAGATGCGATTTGAGTTTCTACATCTCCCCAAACCATCACCATCCAACTCAGACTGCTACCGCACGGGGTTGAAAAGTTGCAGATTGCAATATTTCAGTAATATGACATTTTCACGAAGCTGGAATGATTTTTTTTTCATCGAGTAGGTGAACAAAAAATGTTTTCAACCACTGAAAGTATTTTTTTTTATACACCTGCAGTACAGCAAATCATAAAATTCCAAAATACGGAATTTATATCGACTTTGAATTGATTATTTTTTCAGCTGAAAATATAATGTATTTTTTTTTTTTCAATCACTGAAAATATATTTCGAAAATTTTGTATGTCAGTGCAGCCAGTTACAAATGGTGACATGTTACGCTATGGAATTTACGTTGACCTCGAATTAATTTTTTTATCGTTTGAAAAATTCACAATAATTTTGTTTTCAATCATCAGAAATGAAAATTTTAAAATTTTTCTTCAAAAATTTTGTACGTCAGTGCAGCCGGTTGCTAATAATTGCGATATTCTGATATTCTGAACAAGAATGAATTATATTTTCGTCAAGTGATTGGACCAATTTTTATTCGCGAACTTTTGCAAACGTCATGTCATCAAAAATTTCTTCAAATTCAGAACATACTTCTATTGATTGGGGGAAAAAAATCGGTCCAATCACTTGACGAAAACATAATTCATAATACATATCAGCATATCACAATTAGCAACTGGTTGTCCTGACACACAAAATTTTCGACTTTGAATTGATTATTTTTTCAGCTGAAAATATTAGGTGGTTTTTTTCCATCATTGAAAGTATATTTCGAAAATTTGTTTCGATATAAATTCCGTATTTTGGAATTTTATGATTTGCTGTTGGCTCCAAAATTTTTTTTCAAAACTCGTTTTCAGTGGTTGAAAAAAATTTTTGTTCACTTACTCGATGAAAAAAAAATCATTCCAGCTTAGTGAAAATTTCATATTATTGAGATATTGCAATCTGCAACTTTTCAACCCCTGGTAGCAGTCTGAGTTTTAATCAGAGAAGGATGGCGATGGTTTAGGGAGATGTAGAAACTCAAATCGCATTTTTCAAGTGCTACGAAGGCTTCTCACAGAATTTTGATTGGATAAAAAACGCAAAAACAGTATTTTTTTCAAAAAGAGGTGCCTTTCTGAGCACCTCCTGCTCCCCTCCCCCTGCCTCTCGGCGGCTCAAAATTTTATTATGAAATCTCCCACTCAAAGTAAACCACCTCACCAAATTTGGTCAAAATCCAAGATATGTTTGTTTTCGATCCACCGAGTGTACCTACCTAAATATTTTATTAAGATGATACTAAGTTGGCATACCTATCAAAAATTTTTCAAAAATTGAAAAATCGAATTCGGAAAGAATTTTATTACGTTTTTAGGCACTCTTTCACTTGTTTAATTGGAAGATTACAGAGGGAAATGGTTCGTTTGTTAAATATATTTTTAAAATTCGGTGTTCAAAAAATGGTTTTTTAAAATGTACGAATGTAAAACAATCAATGCCATTGGTGGATTAAGATGTTCCTTTATTCGAACAAAGCTTTCAAAACTGAAGAAGCGACAAGCTTGTCTTATCAGTACATAGAGATAGGCGTCTCTATGTGACATCGCATCATCTATGAATATTCATTAAGTGGACTTACGATAGGTGCCATCAAAACAAGAATAGGTGTTTTAGAAAATAAATATTAATACGATTGCTTGGAATAGAACTTTTTTTCGCGATTGGATATTGATAACATCAAACTTGAATGTGAATGTGGCACGTTATCTGTCTTTAGACGTAGGTATACCCGAGTCGTGTCGATTTATAGGCTGTTTTGGAAAAGTTGCGAAAGCTTGAAAAAAAAAACCAAACGAAGTACGTACCTATAGGTTTTTTTTCCCTCGCCAGAACCGCTATATCAAGAGAAAAATCAATTTCATTCGTTTTCGTTTACAAGATACAATCTTTACGTATTGATATGCTACAGTCAACTGTACGTATATCTGCCCAACAGGCCGAGTAAATCGAACAAAAATCCAATAAAAGATGGAAAAAACTTTTCATCCTCCGCAGAGATCTCACCTAAGAAGTAAATATCTTGTAAATAATATCGTAGAGGAAAACTACTTTTAATTTGTTTTTATAAAGTTTTCTTATGTGCGAATGAAATATCGAAAAAGGAAAAAGTGCTGCTTGCGCGTGAACAAGCGACAAAATTTAAATGAGATTTCTCTTCTCTGAAAGAATAGAAAAATCACTTTCGAATAGATTTTACAGTCTTAGAGGGATATACGAAAATAAAATAACCATTTATCATCGCGGCGTCACTTTTGAGCTTATTGATGAAGCACGAATGCTGCATGTTGTGAAATTGTAACAACTTTGAATTTTTGTATGTTCGTCAGTATTGGATATTTTTTGTTTGTGGCTGAGTTCGAACGCCATGTTTCGTCTCATTGGTATTGTGATGCGAATAAAATGATTTTAAATCGTGGGTGTATGGAAATTAGATTAGTCTAAATCCTAATCCTTTTGGTTATTTGAAATAGTCTGGTTGGGCACTTTCCAGTTTACAAGACCACGAAACCTTCAAATTAGATTTTGAAGTGAATTTTGAATTTGCAGTGTACTCAGTTGGTCACTTTTGGTCATTTTTTTCTCCAAAAAGTCAGTAAAGTTTCTTTTTTTCAGTTATCGACGTAACGAAAGAAAAATGAAATATCAGAAAAAATTGAATTAATCTTCAAAAATTCTATTATGTTGGAGGAAAAGTTGAAATTCCAGCTTTTGATTTTTTTCATTCGCAAATTTTAAATAGCTTGTTTCCCCTCGAACACAAATTAATTTTTGAAGAATGACCGTAAAATTATTTAAATTTCGAAAAGCTATTCGGAGGCGAATTTTGCAAAAACTGGGTGTCTAACAAGTCCTTCCGGTCCTTATATTGGCTGAAGGGTCCTTCCGGTCCTTCCGAAGTCCTTATATTGAGTAAAAAGTCCTTCCTATTTCAAATTTTGAGACTCACCCGCCAAAAGCTAAAATAAAGCACTAATATTCGAAATGTCGCTAGTGGCAACTTTGTGTGAGATGATGAAAGATGATATGGGTGCCTGAAAAAAGTTCAGCTTTTGAATGCTCTTTTCTCCAACAAATTTCGCCCTCGCTTCGCTCGGGATCAGTACATTTACACGATTTTATTTTCAAAATAATGGTATAAAACTTCTTCCTTTCCCAGCCTAGGCAATTAATATTTTCAAGTGAAAATTGTTCTTCTCACTTATCAAAGGAGGTAACGATCTCGATTGCAATTTTCAAAAATGTTTTGATTTTTTGGAAGGAAATCAGGAACGGGTTAATAGATATTGTGTTTTTTGAAAGTCTAAACAAAACACAGAAAAAAGCACAAATTTTACCTAATGAAAAAAATTTTAGGTTCTGGATGCCCTTTTTTCAAAAATTTTCTCCTTCGCTTCGCTTAGCCTCATTGAATTTACTTTTTTTTTCGAAATCATAGTAAAAACTCTTCTCTTCCATCTTAAACAATGAAATATTTTGAAACAGAAAAAATTTGTCCTCTTAAAATGGAGTTTGAATTTTTTTTTTTGGGGGGGGGGGGGGGGTACAATATTAATTTTGAAAAGGTCATGCTGAAAGTCCTTCCAAGGTCCTTCTAAAGTCCTTCTTTTGGGGTTTGAGATTTTGTTAGACACCCTGAAAAACGATTGTTATCTTGTGAACTTCAGTTATTGCTGTTTTTTTCCTATGTTTTGTCACATTTTTGGGAAAATTAGGTGACGAGGTCATTGTTTTTGGGGCGAATTCAATTAGATACTCTGGATTTGGAATTCGTTGTTGAACAACTCCTCTGGTTTTAATTGATACTCGTATTTAATTTTGACCTATGGTTCATCAACTTCAATATTCTATTTTCGGAACAATCGATAAATCATTTTTGTTGGCTTACTTATCGATTTTTTCGTAATTGTTAGAAGCTTCTCATTTGAATATACCATTTGTCCCTTCTAAGTTTTGAGGTTTTTTTTGAAATGCATTTTCCTTCTTCTTGTTTCTCAAGCTCACTTATTTTATATTATTTCTCTTGCATGGTGTGTAAATAGGATGGGAAGTTGGGGTTCCTTGATCTTAAAAAGGTCTGGTGAATATTTCAAGTGCCTTCTTGACTCATCTCTTACACCTGTTCAAATGCCTTTAAATTTAATTTCAGAAAAATATAAGTATAGATATTTTTACGCAAAAACATCATTAGTATCCAATTTTTACCCTTTTCTACCTCTACTTCGTTTTTCAGGGTAGTTTGAAAAATTATTCTATTTGTTGTACCAATTTCAAGGACTTGAGCTGAGAAGCCTAAAAAATTTTATGCAAAAATAAAAATAAAAACATTTTAGAAATTTTTTCTTAAAATTGTCTGAATAAGTAGGATATTTTTGCTTATAAAAATCATGAGGCAGTGATTTTTCAAAAATGAGAGAAAATATAGTTGTTTTTTTTCAAAATTAAGGTCGTAATGGAAAATCACGATCAATGATTTCTTTTGAGTAAAATAGTCCATATTAAAACCATTTCGAGGAAATTTTTTTCTAAAATAATTTTTTTTTCATTTTTACAGGAAATTTTAAAAATATGAAAAAATGATTGTTTTTGAAGTACCTTACCTGTAGAATGAGATCAAAATAAAATTGAGTACCAATGATATCCTTGGGTAAAAGCATTTATGCTGATCTCATTTCTGGTACAATTTAATTTTTTTTTCTCAATCATTCAAATTTTTTTAGTAATCAAAATTTAGAGCTAAAGGTTGAGGGTGGAAGGAGAGTGAATGTTCCACCAAGTGTTTTTGAATGAGATTCAGGCACATTTTTCTGACCAATGTCTCTTCCAACTATTCAATTTTCAAAGAAAAGGGAAAATCGATTCATCGTAGTGCGCAACTGGCTCAAATAACTCAGCCTTCAGCAATCTATACAGGTTTTTAGAACGGGAAGACCACTGTCCCAGTGCCATCGATGTGTTTTCAATTTTTGGTCCGCTTTTAGTTCCAAGTATTCCATTTAAATAGATACCCACTTGAAAGTTATCTACGAACAAAAAAGGTCTCCATCGAAAACTCATTAATTATGTAATCAAGTTCGGATTCTAGATCCAACCTACCTATCTATTGGCGGACTCGAGCATTATTAATAAACAAAAATCGTAATTTTTTAATATTCATCGAGGAAATTTCGTACCTATCTAATCAATATAAGACGCTGACTGTTCAGCAGAATAATCGGATGAGTGCATCGTCTAACGCAAATTTTTATCGATCTGTATACTTTACGATGTATTTACATATTAAGCAAAAGAACCGAAAAAAAGCTACAAACAGCAAGCGGTTCCGAACTTTGTTTATTCGGGAATAAATTTTCATGGAAAATGCACCAGCTTCAATCTGGTATATTCTGGATTCGTATTATATATACGTTTTCCTCGGTTCGTTGGTTTATTCGATTGCTTGGTATTTTTTTTTCTTCTTCGAGCCACGCAGAGGATAGTAGGTAAAAGTAAAATGGTGAATTTTGAAAAAACTTACCCGTACGTGTAACTAAAGGCCGCAAATGTTGCGAAAATCTAATGGCTTATTGTTGGCCGTATGCGTTGGGGAGGGTTCTGCGCCTGCTCGAAAATCACGTTAACCGCGAAATTAAAAATAATTATGCGGACGTTGTACGTAATTTTGCTTTTAGGTGCGTTGTAGATACTTGTGTAATTTGAACTGAAATTTGAACAAGTCTGTTTTTATCAAAACGAGTAAAAAATCACCGCCTACACACCCTCGCGTTTTGTGATATAGTACACCATTCGCTTCAAAGCAACGTCCGCCATATTAAATAAAAGCTAGCTTTGTTATATGACCCGTAGCAATCCTATCTGCAGCTATTGAAATTTCCAACGAATGAAATTTTTCACCAAGTGTACGTTATTCGCATATGCATTTCGTTGATGGGCTCGTATTTTCGAGGTTTTTTTTTGATCGATGAATATTATCGTTGAAAAATTGCACATTTTTTTATGAATTTGAAAGATAATAATGTTGATGGATTATTGAAGTTGTGTTTTAATACATTTTTTTAAATGCGCTTTGATTTTTAGTTTGATGGGATGAAGAATTCTGGCAAAGGTGCTGCTGAGTGTGTTTTGTTTGTTTGAATTTCAGTTTCTCTTCTTGAAAAGTACCCGATCAATTTTTAAATTTAGAAAAAAAATTGGATGATGAGCTTTGAAACCAAAAAATTCATGACGTGGGAATTTAATAGTTTTCTTTTTTGTTTAGAAACAGTTGAAAATACTAAACAGCCATCGTACTGGGTTAGTTTTGAAGTAACTTTGTTATTTATTTTTGAAAAAATCACTATATGTGACGGCGCACAGTAAAAGGGACCTTACGTCCAAAAACCACTTTTTGAGAAAAACGCGTTTAAAGTTTACCATTTTTGAAACAATTGTTGTAATTTTTTTTCCAGAACGGAAATAAAATTGCGAAATTTTCAGCAAACAACCGTAAGGTCCTTTTTATTAAAATGAACTTGAACTTTGAGCTTTTGAAATTTTTCGAGGTACAAATTGCTGAAGACTGTTATTTTGACCATTTTTGAATCAATTTTGGTAATTTTTTTCCAGAACATAAATAAAATTGCGAAATTTTCACCAAAAAACCCTAAGGTCCCTTTTATTTTTCGAAAAAACCCTAACGTCCCTTTTATTTTCAAATTTTTTTTTCGACTTTACTCGAGAAAAATTGGCGTAACTCGCTTAAAAATCACTTTTGAGGTCTTGGACCACTTCCATTCAAATTTTAAGGAAATTTCCTATCAGAATAAAAAAAATTTTTGACCTTCCAACCCTAAGGTCCCTTTTACTGTGCGCCGTCACATATATTGGTTACATTTTAGGAAGAGCCACTTGGAACAAAATCGTTATTTTGGGCGCTCACAATTTCGAAATTGAATAAAAAAATGGTTTGGTACATATTTACTACAACTGATTTTATTGGTAGAAGATGCTTAAAATACGATTCCGTTTATCGAAGTTATTTCGAGGAAATTTGAGAACCCCTAAGAAAATAAAATATTGTCAGGGGTCAACTAATATGCATCTAAAGTGAAAATTTAAATCCAAATACTGGTCAAACCATGTATTTTCTATTAAAAAATCACCTAAAATCCTCTAAAAAAGTGGAAAAATATGTAAACAATTTTTTGCCCCCTTAATTTATTTATCTTTTTTGAAAATTTCAAAATCATGAACCCTATTTGGAGGCTGAAATTTCAAATCGATTGGAAGTGGTTTTTCCTGAAAAGGCGGATTGCTCATATCTATTAGTAACTTATTTGATCGAGTGGAGACTAGAGCTAGAGCATAATTTTCCAAAATTTCTTTCGAGTCACTAGAAATTTTTGAAATTTTTCATATTCTTCTGCTAAAAAATATGGATTTGAACTAGAAATGATGAGTTTTGGAAAATTGTACTTTAATCAATTAAATAGGTCACCAATATGGATAACACAGATCGACATTTTTGAAGTTTTGAAATGTTGTTTGAAGTTTATGAATGATCTTTATAGTATTTTTCACATCGATCTCGAAAAAAGTAGTGAAAAAATTGCATCACCCAAGCATTTTTTATGATTTGAATTTTTTGTTGAACATTTTTTTTACACTTTTTGATAACTTTTGATATTTGAAGTTCATTTTTTGACCAAAGGGAGGTTTAAATGAAAAAAATGAATAGAACATAAATTGTAGAGCGTAAAATTTCCTTTCTGTAGAGTCCAATTAATTTTTTCTTAAATGGTTTAGCTTTCGAGATATTTCAGTTGAAAGTTCAAAGTACAATTTATTTTTTTATTTAAAATATCTCAAAAACTAAGCCTTGAGAAAAAAACTAATTAGACTCTGCAGAAAGTAAATTTAACGATCTACAATCAGGGTGTCTACCGGTCTCGAAAATTGCAAAAGTCGCAAAATTACCAAGAATTCATCAAAAGTCGCAAATTTTTCCCAAATTACCTACTTGATTTTTTTTCGCTTTCTACAAAACAAAAAATTAAAGAAGTTTCAAATTTCTAAACACTTTTTATAAAAATCTTCGTCCTTGCTTCGCTCGGGCTCATAAATTTATACATACGTCATTCTTAAATTATACACCTTCTTCCCTTCTATTCTAGACAATAATTGAATATTTTCAGCGGAAAAAATTCGTTCTTGTGGGAGATTTAGTAGCGATCACGATAGGAATTTTCAAAAAATTTTCGATTTTTTTTGGAAAAGGGGACATTGTGTCTATTCTCCAAAAAATATAGAAAAATCGAAGAATTTTGGGATTTTACTGAGATTTTTTAAAAATTCAGAAGGGAAAATCACTGTAGGAAATGTTTTTTTTGCTCCTGTTTGTAATAAATTCTTCAAAAAAAAAATTCGTTCGAGCAGTAACTACCTATACCTTCTTTAATAAGTAAAAATAATCCAATTTTAGAAAATTTTGGTGAAAAATTGTCTTTTTTAAAGGTTTCTTCATATGACCTTAGTTTTTTTTTGTTTTTTACGCTGTTCCATCTCGAACTGTACATTACAAGAATTAATTGATTCTGCCGCCTTAATCCATTCCTCATGTACCTAATGGGGTGTTTTTTTCTAATGTTACTTTTTCACCAATTTTTGATTACTTTTGGAATTTTGAAAAGTTACAGAATGCGTTCATTTTTTATGATTTTGATTTAAAATACTTATTTCCTTCCGTTTTGATTTTTTTTTGTAATAAATTTGATCTCGTTGATATTTTTTTTGGGGGGGGGGGGGGGTTGAGAGGTAGATGCCATGGGGAAAAGTCGGGAAAAGGTCGCGAAAAAGTCGCGAATTTCGAATTTTAAAAATCGTTAGACGCCCTGACAATTCATGTTCTATTCATGTTTTTTTGAAACTTGACTTTTCCAGGAAATCGATTTCAACATTTCCCATTTGTAACAATGGAAATAACAAAGGCTGGCAAATCAACAATTTTTTCTGCATAATTGATTCTGATTGGTGATTCTGACCTATTTTTTAGTATTCAGTTCGAATATAATTTCAGTTTTACTCCATCACGTCAGGATTTTTTGTAATTGGAATTCTTTGTTGCGAATTTGTTTTATATTTTTCTATTCAACTTTTGACCCTTAAAGTCGATTTTCTGAGGAAAGAAAGTGTTCAACGAAAAAAATAAATGGAACATAAATTGTAGAGCGTAAAATGTCCTTTCTGTACAGTCTAATTAATTTTTTCTCAGGAGACTTAGTTTTTGAGATATTTTCAATTTTGTAAAGAAGTTAACTTTCAACTAAAATATCTCGAAAGCTAGATCTCCTCAGAAAAAACGAATGGGACTTTGCAGAAAGGAAATTTTACGCTCTACGATTCATGTTCCACTCATTTTTTTCGTTGATCCCTTCTTCCGCTCAGAAAATTGACTTCACGTGTCAAAAAATGCTCTTCAAAAATTTCAAATTGTGGAAAATCGTTGGGCGATGGAATTTTTTCACTATTTTTCTCGCGATCAGCGCGAAAAATAGTTTAAAAATCATACAGTAAACTTCTAACAGCATTTTCTATGTCGTCCTGTGTAATCAGTGTGTTTAGGTGCTAAAAAGTTTAATGGGCCATTTTTATGGGATTTTTTTTTCTCTAGGCGTGTTCTATAATTGACCGATTTTCATTTTTTTTCCAATTGGCGTTCATTTCCGATTTTTTGTAAAAATTCGCAGAAAAAATTTTTATTCAAAATATAAATTTCTGTGGGCTTAGGTATGATTATTTGAACTATTTTTTTTCATAGCAGATGTTTTCTTTCTTTGCGAAAAAAAATGTGGCGAAATTTTACATTTTCGCTACATCGTAATGGGAAAATTGTACCTACATACGAGATTAAAGGATTAAAGCAACTGTTTTCTTTGAAAGACGCAAAATTTTTGCGAAAATGCTTCGAAAATACGTAAATTAATTGGGACGTGCTTTTCGCAATTTTTTGGAGCCTTATCCACTTTATTTTTATGCCATTATAGAAGGTAATGGAGGGCACAATTTTTAATTTTAAATCGGCTAACGCGAGTAGTTTCTTTTTCAAAACATGTCATTTACGTTGAAATGGTTTCAGTGTTGTAACATTCGTTTAAATTGTATTGTACTTAATTTAATACGTTCATTTTACATTTATTTTTTCCTGTGTTTTGGCGTCGACCTACTTATTTGACATGGTACTGGCCGTTTTTTTCTTTTCTTTTTTCTTACATCGGTCGGTCTATCGGATGGAATTATTTTGTACTCGAGGGAATCGAACGATGAGGGAGAACAGCTGAATAAGAATATAGATATTCTTATACTGTATTACGTAGTATGTACTTATGTAGCTAGGAGCTACGTACTTGTACATGTGGCTGAAATAAAATGAGCGTACATATTCGCGCGCAGCGAAGACTAAAACAAGGACGACGATAATAGTAATAGTAGATAGCTAATGACAAAAATAAAAATGATGCAGCTGCTTTTTGAAAATTTATGATTTAATAATTTTAAGACAGCGCGTAAAGTTGAAGGAATATGGCGTAATTTTTATGGCTGTAAAAGAAGGTATTTCGCTTTGCGGTGCAAAAGTTGAAACGAAAAACAATAAATTTTAATGTCGTTCGTTACGTCGCCGTAACGTTGCGTACGTTCGCCATATACTCAAACCGACATAGGTGGGTACCTAACATGGCATATACCTACTTACCTAGCTACCGACCTGCCTCTGTCTCTACCTGCTTTAGTTACGGCTACCAAAGTTTTTTCCGATTCGGCAGCTCGTCCGATGTTCTTGCACGTTCATGCTGATGCTGATACTGCTGTTGCTGTTGCTGTGGCTGTTGTTGTTGCTGCTGCGGCTGCTACGACGGCAGCGATGGCGATCCCAAAAGTGCTTAAATTTTTCTTTCGTTTTCGCTGTCGGTCGCCTCGTGTCGCATCGCCGAACCGAAGTATTCGCTATAAGTATTTCCTTTCTGTGGGATTCGCGGAGATTTTTATTTTCTCGCACTTCTTTTTCTAGTTTTACGATCGAATTGGCTCGAAAAATATAAACCATTGCTTTCAGCTTATTGACCCATCTGCAAGAGGTAGCCCTAATGCTTACATATGCCCGCTTCAGTATTGATAATAAGTACATATCAGGTCGAATGAATATAGTTCCGTTGTAGATACTGAATCAGTGATGACCAGTGGGGAGGGGGGTTGCTGCCGGTTCAGATTTCTTCCAACGACCCGTAAAATGGGGGGGGGGAGGGATCAGGTACAGTTAGGTCCGGTTTGGCTGGGTCCATCATGCAATGTGATTTTTTCTGTTGTCATTTTTTTCTATAATAACTTATCTAGTAAGAAATATATTTCGTGGTGTCAATTTACGCCCACTTCGGGTGATTAGTTCGTGCTTATTGATCATAATCTAATTTACCATGTTTGTTTTTCTGTTTATAGGTAAGTTGATGTGAAATTATGATATTTCTCCTTCGAGCGTGCTGTTTTGTTTCTCTGATTCGTAAGTAAATCTGATTTTTTTGCCATTTTCCGGTCATTAGTCATTTTGATTTCGTTTTTTTTTTAGAAAAGCACTGTTCTAACCATTATTTACACATCTACAGTTCTACACCAACATTTTTAATCGAAGTTTTTCTTTAAAATATGCACTTTGGAAAAAATTCAATGTGTGAATTCAGCCTACGACTAAAATCCATATAGATTGTGCTTCAGGCACGAAAGTACAAATACATTTCGAATGACTGAATCGTTCTGTTTTTCAACTAGAGATTTTTATTTCAAAGTTATTTTGATTTTATACTAATTTTCAAACTCTGAATATTTTTTGTCAAATTTTTTCAACGTAAATTTTACTAGTCTGATATTTTTTCTCGAAGTTTTTCAACGTGATTTTTAAATTTTTTTAAAAATTAGTTTATTGTGCCATATACATGTAGGGTGTGGATCGAAAAAAAACATACCTTGGATTTTGATCAAATTTGGTGGGGTGGTTTTCTTTGAGTGGCAGACTTCACAAAAAAAATTTGAGCCTCGGAGGGGCAAGGAGAGGGGAGCAGGAGGTGCTCAAAGTACACCTCCTTTTGGAAAAAACGCTGTTTTTTGCGTTTTTTAGCCAATTAAATTTGTGTGAGAAGCCTTTGTAGCACTTAAAAGATGCGATTTGAGTTTCTACATCTCCCAAAACTATCGGCATCCTTCTCCGATCAGGGGGTTGAAAAGTTGAAGATTGCAATATTTCAATAATATGAAATTATCACTAAGCTGGAATGATTTTTTTTTTTCATCAAATAAGTGAACAAAAACTTTTTTCAATCACTGAAATTGAATTTTGAAAAAAAAATGAAAATTTTATACACCAGTGCAGTCAACAGCAAATCATAATATTCCAGAATACGAAATTTATATCGACTATGAATTGATTATTTTTTCGCCTGAAAAACTGGCTGCACTGACGTACAAAATTTTTAAAGAAAAATTTGAAATTTTTTATTTCTAATGATTGAAAACAAAATTATTGTGAATTTTTCAAACGATAAAAAAATTAATTCGAGGTCAACGTCGATTTCATAGTGTAGCATGTCACGATTTGTAACTGGCTGCACTGCCATACAAAATTTTCGAAAAGAATTTTCGAAATATACTTTCAGTGATTGAAAAAAAAAATGCATAAGATTTTCAGGCAAAAAAATAATCAATTCATAGTCGATATAAATTCCGTATTTTGGAATTTTATGATTTGCTATTGGCTGCACTGGTGTAAAAAAATTTCATTTTTTTTTCAAAATTCACTTTCAGTGGTTGAAAAAAATTTTTTGTTCAATATCACTCGATGAAAAAAAATCATTCCAGCTTAGTGAGAATTTCATATTATTGAAATATTGCAATCTTCAACTTTTCAACCCCCTGGTAGCAGTCTGAGTTTTGATCGGAGAAAGATGGTGATGGTTTAGGGAGATGTAGAAACTCAAATCGCATTTTTTAAGTGCTACAAAGGCTTCTCACACAATTTTTATTGGCTAAAAAACGCAAAAAATAGCGTTTTTTTTTTTCAAAAGGAAGTGCACTTTGAGCACCTCTTGCTCCCTTCCCATTTCCCTTCGGGAGCTCAAATTTTTTTATGAAGTCTCCCACTCAAAGTAAACCACCTTACCAAATTTGGTTAAAATCCAAGGTAAGTTTTTTTTTCGATCCACCCAAATTATACAGGTACTTGAATTTTTGTTGGGCGAGGATACGACTTCCTTTTTAAAAAAACAATGTAGTGGCTTTTATGTTATACAAGTTGAAACCCCATAAAAATTCAAAAAGAATTGGTCATCTATGGCTTGGTAAACTTTTGCTTTTCGCAGTTTGAAATAATTTGGAAAATTTACGTTGAAAAATTTTAAGAAAAAAATTTCAGACTAAAAAAATTTACATTGAAAAAATTTTGAGGAAAAAATTTCAGCCTTAAAAAATTTACATTAAAAAAATTTTGAGGAAAAAATTCACGTTGCAAAAAAAATTTGCGAAAAAATATTCAGAGTTTGAAAATTAGTTAAATCAAAAGGATTTTGAAAAAAAAAAAACTCCAGTTGAAAAACAGAATAACGATTCAGTCGTTCGGAGTGTATTTGTACTTTCGTGCCTGAAGCACAATCCGTATGGATTTAGTCGTAGGTGTGAATTCAAGGCTAAAAAAATGGAAAAAATTGAGAAAAAAATTCAACCAGTGACCGAGGATTTTCCAAACTGTCATTGGTCCGGTCCAATCTTCAAAATATACTCATCAACATTTTTTGTTCAGATCTAGTGGTAAAAAAAAAGACAGTGATGGGTCTAAGGTTGAATAATGTTCATCTCATGAATTTATGGTCGGTCTGATCAGGTCCAGTCCATGCCGTTATACAACCATTTTTGAGGTCCCAGTTGGTCACCGGTCGCGGTCTTTCGGTCCGGTCCTACAAGCCTGGACGTCACAAATTGGAATGAAAATTCCAATCTCTGTGATGTCAGCTTCACAGCACCAGATTTGACCACACCTCCATTTTTATACACTGGGAGAAAACACAATTTTCAAAAAATCATTATGCGAGTTCTAATGGACCAATTTTTAATTTTTTTTTTGTTAATCTTTATCCTTTGATGCCTACTTTCTATTTTTGTCATAATTTTTTTTCAAAAATTTTTTGTGCAACTTGACCATTGTCTAATCAAGAATTAACTCACCAATATTATCTTCAATGAAATCGCTAATAATTATACTGGGCAGGTACTGGCGATTACACTCACGTAATACAGAAGCACCGAGACCCAAAACTCAGCACACAAAAGATATGTTTTTCTACTCCACTAACGTTATACAAGTGAAATCGAAATCGTTGCATTCCTGCATCTGGCTCAACCCTCCGCCAGAAATATTATAAGGGAAGGACAGTCGAACTGGTTTGAGGATGCCTTTATACATGATCGCCGATACTTCGGAGAAAGGAGGGGAAGAGCAGAGCCAACACTATACAATTCGTCATGCTTAATCTGTTTCAACTATGTAATGTCGAATCCAAACAGGGTTAGGTAAAATGAGCCACTGAGTGGTTCCAAACGCATGCATGAAACACATTTTAAATTACCTTTATTTTCAAAATGAAAGATTTCGAATTTTTGTCAACTCATTGTTGAAAAAAATTGATTTTTTCTTTTGGTGTTTTGGTTGAATTCTGTAATAAATTTGAATTCTCGTTTTTAAGAAGGGAGAGAATTTTCAACTGATATTATGTGAAAATTTTTCAATTGTGTTGGGGAGGGGATCTTTCAAATTTTTTGGAAAACACTGAAAAATGGTGTTTTTTTGCAAAAATTATGTAAGTTTTGTTATTAAGGAAGAGGTTTTGAATCGTGGATATATTTTTGAAGAACTTCTCTATCTAGTTTCTAAATTTTTACAAACCTGAAAATTTTGATATGCTTTCCATTTTTTTTGTTTATTATTATCGATCTTTTTTTTTAGCTGTTTTCAATCTTTCTTTAGACTTTATTTTTCAAGTTTTCTATTTTTATTTTTCAAGTTTTCTATTTCTGTTTATCATTTGATCGTGATATGAAAAAGACGCAGAAACCTCCAAGGTACTTTATTGAATTCTGAGTGAAAATTGCCAAATTTTTAAAACTTTGAAATAGCATTATCGTAAATCGAACGAACGATAGATCAGAAAGATGTAAATTCTTTAAAATTCTTGAAATCCCCGGGATATTTGGCTTCAAAATCTCAACAAACACGTATAACATGCTCATTTCTACAATTTTTTCCAATTTTCCAATTTGTTATAAAATTGAAAAAAATTGCCCACGAGTAACTCGAAATCATTTTTACACCTTGCTCGATTATTCGTTACTTTTAAAATTCGACCTGCGAAGAAACATTTGTAACAAGCAATGGTATATCTACATGTATTGGTCATAGGCTAAGCTACGATTGCCAACAGTTCGCATTTGTCTTCAAATTACTTTTCCTTTCCACCTTAACCGGAGTCGTAAAGTTTTATGAAGTTTTTCGGCTTAAATTCGTAATAAGATTTTTACTGCATATGCGTCGTTGTCTTCCATTTTACCTGGCTGTGTATTTCACCTACGTGCAGTATACCCCGTGGATGTGAATGCAGAACGTTTCTCAATGAATTTCATTCGTTTGTTTATTCATTGCGCCTGTGATTTTGATCTTTTTTCGGAGCTGCGCGGCGATAGGATTAGGTTTCTGTAACATATTCAGCTACATACCATCGACTTGTACAAGTATGTAGATTATTATTGGTGTTTTTCTTTCAGCCGAGTATTTCGTATCTATTCGATCAAGTTACGAGCGAGATAAATACCTGAGTAGATAAATAGCTAGATTGATAGATACAGTAAGTGCGATGTTGTGATGTTCATTCGAATGTAAATGGTATCCGATTCTGTCGGGAGTTGGGAAATATACGTTACGTAGTACTCGCACATAAATGTGTAATTCCAACTTATACCGTAGCTAGATAATTTGTGGCATTTGTTACTTCTACGTCGAGTTGAAACATATCATAAAATTGACATTTATGCCTAATCAAGCATGTTACCCTTAACGCTCTACGAGTTCCAATAACCTAATGTTACACGTACGGCAGTAGTTTTGCTATTGTATTTTTTTTTTTCATCAGCTCCTCTCTCTGTATTACTTATCTCATTTTTTCATCTTAATTCTTTGCTTACACGTTGGTTTGATCGTGACGATTAAAAAAGAAAAATTAGATTTGAACCGTAAAATTTTCGAAAATGATATTTTTTGGGAAATTTTCAAGCGGAGTAATAAAAAATGGAAAAATTCGTATAGTCCAGGAAAATAAGAGAAAAAATGTACCGAACCTCTAAAAATTCAATCCTGATTTTTTTTTCGCGTTTTACGTTCGTAATGGTCCACTACACAACATACTAAAATGGACACCCCATAACCATCCGTTACCACCAGTAGAGGGGTGAAATGTCTGCTGAAAACAGGGTTTTCGTGAATATCTCCTCAAATAAGCATCAAAATTTAAAATTAGTTATGAACAATCTTGTTCTACGTGTAATTTCCTATCAGAAGGTTTTTTTGTTTTTTCAAAAACACTCACTTCCTTGACCAAAAATTAAGGGTGAAAACACCCATTTTTCAACAATTTACAGCATTTTTTGAAAAAATCGGAACTTTTGTGAATATTTCCTCAAATAAGCTTCAAGATGGAAAAATGGTTATGAACAATCATGTTCTACGTGTAATTTCCTGTCACACAGGTTCGTTTTTTTTTTCGAAAACACACACGACTTTGCCCAAAAATTAAGGGTGGAAAACGCCTGATGGAAATACGGAGCTGAAAGTACCCAAAATTATACCAGTGAAGAGTAATTTTTTTATAAAGTACATACATTAGGGTGGATCGAAAAAAAAACATCTTGGATTTTGACCAAATTTGGTCAGGTGGTTTACTTTGAGTGGGAGACTTCACAAAAATTTTTTGACCCCTCGAGGGCCAAGGGGAGGGGAGCAGGAGGCGCTCACAGTACACCTCCTTTTGAAAAAACGTTTTTTTTGTGTGTTTTTTAGCCAATCAAAATTATGTGAGAAGCCTTCGTAGGACTTGAAGATGCGATTTGAGTTTCTACATCTCCCTAAACCATCACCATCCTTCTCCGATCAAAACTCTGACTGCTACCAGGGGGTTGAAAAGTTGCAGATTGCAATATTTCAATAATATGACATTATCACTAAGCTGGAATGACTTTTTTTTTTTAATCAAGTAAGTGAACAAAAATTTTTTTCAACCGCTGAAAGTGAATTTTGAAAAAAAAATGAAAATTTTGTAAACCAGTGCAGTCAACAGCAAATCATAAAATTCCAAAATACGAAATTTATATCGACTTTGAATTGATTATTTTTTCGCCTGAAAATATTATGTTTTTTTTTTCAATCACTGAAAGTACATATATTTCGAAAAAAAATTTCGAAAATTTTGTATGTCAGTGCAGCCAGTTACAAATCGTGACATAGTTTACGTTGACCTCGAATTAATTTTTTCGTCGTTTGAAAAATATACAATAATTTTGTTTTCAATCATCAGAAATGAAAAATTTAAAATTTTTCTTTGAAAATTTTGTACGTCAGTGCAGCCAGTTGCTAATTGTGATATTCTGATATTATGAAGTCGAATCCATTATTTTTTCGTCAAGTGATTGAACCAATTTTTTCTTTCAATCAGTAGAAGTACGTTTCGAATTTGAAGACATCGGAACATCACAATTAGCAACTGGCTGCACTGATTTACAAAATTTTTAAAGAAAAATTTAAAATTTTTTATTTCAATATTATGATTGAGAACAAAATTATTGTGAATTTTTTAAACGATAAAAAAATTAATTCGAGGTCAACGTTGATTCCGTAGTGTAGCATGTCACTATTTGTAACTGGCTGCACTGCCATACAAAATTTTCAAAAAGAATTTTCGAAATGTACTTTCAGTGATTGAAAAAAAAAAATACATAATATTTTCAGGCAAAAAAATAATAAATTCATAGTCGATATAAATTCCGTATTTTGGAATTCTATGATTTGCTGTTGGCTGCGCTGGTGTAAAAAATTTTCATTTTTTTTTTCAAAATTCATTTTCAGTGGTTGAAAAATTTTTTTGTTCAATATTACTCGATGAAAAAAAATCATTTCAGCTTAAGTGAAAATTTTATATTATTGAAATTTTGCAATCTTCAACTTTTCAATCCCCTGGTAGCAGTCTGAGTTTTGATCAGAGAAGGATGGCGATGGTTTAGGGAGGTGTAGAAACTCAAATCGCATCTTTTAAGTCCTACGAAGGCTTATCACACAATTTTGATTGGCTAAAAAACGCAAAAAACAGCGTTTTTTTTCAAAAAGAGGTGCACTTTGAGCACCTCCTACTCCTCTTCCCTTGCCCCTCGGGGGCTCAATTTTTTTTGTGAAGTCTCCCACTCAAAGTAAATCATCCCACTAAATTTGGTCAAAATCCGAGATATGTTTTTTTTTTCGATCCGCCCTAATGTACATGCTGGCAGGGTATTCCAAAAAAAGTCAGCTCAATAATTTCAACCCCTGCCGTTGATTATAGGGGAGGTTATTGAATACTGGATTTAAAAAATTGAGGCTGTGGAAAGAAAAAGTACTTTAAACGCGATGTTATTGCTTCTTATTGGTGATACGAAACATTTCTTTGCGTCGTAAGAATTCAATAACGATATTTTATGCTTTGTATTTCCATCATTTTCAAAAATTCTGTAAATATTGGAAAAATAGGCGTTTTTTCCCTTAATTTTTGGGCAAAGAAGTGAGTGTTTACGAAAAAAAAACGAACCTGTCTGATAGGAAATTACACGTAGAACATGATTGTTCATTACCATTTCTCCATTTTGAGGCTAATTTGAGAAGATATTCACAAAAGTTTCGATTTTTTCCAAAAATGCTGTAAATTGTTGAAAAATAGGTGTTTTTCATCCTTAATTTTTAGTTAAGGAAGTGAGTGTTTTTGAAAAAACAAAAAAACTTCTGATAGGAAATTACACGTAGAACAAGATTGTTCATAACTAATTTTCAATTTTGAGGCTTATTTGATGAAATATTCACGAAAAACCGGTTTTCAGCCGACATTTACCCCTCCACTGGAGATAGCGGAGGGTTATGGGGGTGTCTATTTCAGTATGTTGTGTAGTGGACAATTACGAACGTAAAACGCGAAAAAAATCAGGATTGAATTTTTGGGGGGTTAAATCCCAAAATGACTGGATTATGAATTTGGATCGAATAAATGAGAAAAAATCCCATTATAGCCGGATGTATGGAATTGAAATATTAGGTAATCGTAATCCACTGGCCTCTGGCCATTTCTGGCAAAGTCGATTCAACTAATTAAAATCAACAGTCTTAAAGAATAATCAAGTTTAACGTAGATGTGTTTGACATGGGTTATGATTTTTTTCACCAATTTTCGGTTGTGTAAAATACAAGGTCATCAATGCCATCATTCATGATTATCTTGTAGGTATGTTTTTTTGCCTATAACGCTTGATTGAAATTTGAAAACAATGAATTCGCAGAAGAAAAAAATCTGAATGGAAAACGTCATTCCAGGATGTGTGTTTAGCAGGCCAAAAATTACCCCTTTTTATGATCATTTTACGTGACTCAAAATTCATTTTTTTACTCGAGTTTTTTTAAGCAAATATCCTAAGATTATTACTATTATGCCTGAATTTTTCAATTAGTGATCAAAAATCGCGTAGGTAGGTTTAAACGCGCGAAAACTGAAAATTATAATGTTTTGAAATTTTATAAATATGAAAATCAGATTTCTAGATACATTTTCCCCCTTACGAGCGAAATATTCATTTAGGTATTCGGGTAGTTGGAGGTGGAGGCGGTGGGTTCCCTAAATTCGATGTGAAGAGAACGCGTTCAAATCATATTATGTTTTTGGAACGTTATCTCGTGAAAACGGGAACTTTCGTCGTACATATTTACCTACGTATTTTGTAAGGAAATGTATAGGACACTTTAAACCAGAATTTTCTTTCACTTTCAATTTTTGTTTCTTAGGCGAGTATAAGAGTAATTTAATACTCGCACTGAGATGATAATCGAGTCTGAAAATTTTATATTCCTTTCGCAATATCTAGCCTGGTTTTACCTACACAATCTAGTAATTTGACGAATTCCGAAACTTTAACGATGTCAATTTTTATACGCGTGAATTAAGGGGAGGGGGTGTGCTAGGTTACGAAAAAATCGATTTTTTTAGAAAATGCACACTGTAATCCGCGTTAAAATCGACAATTACCTCAATTTCAGTCAACCTACAAGTATTACCCTCAAAAATGGGAAATTCCAGAAAATATGTGATTTTTCGACAAAGCTATACCTATCCTAAAAAAAGTTACGACTGAGAGGAAATTGATCTTTTTTCAATATTACCTTACCGTTTGCTCACAATAAAATTTGAGCAAAATCAGAAGACCTGAGGTCAAAATCTGCTCGAGTTGACGTGAGATGAGCCTTCACTGAGTGGGTACAGCATAATCAGAGACTCCCCAATAATAAAGTTTCCATGCTCTCTAAATCTATACATTTATCATTTTAATACAGTAAAAAAAAACATGATGAAATTTGGGAAAAGTGATGAGAAAGTGTTTTTTTAGACTTTAAAAGCTCAATTTTGTTTGGAAATTGACATTTTTTCTTTTAAAAGCTCTTTTCTGAAAATTTTGTTTTTCATGTTTTTGCTCCATTTTTTCAGAACTATCCTGACCGATTTTTAAAGTTTTCTTTGTAATTTAACAAAGAGGTTTAGAGAAATTCCAACTTCAGCCCAAAAATTTCGTCAATCCATTGAAAATCAGTAAGTATAGACCTATGTGGTTGATCAATTCAACACAAAATTACCAAAAAATTACATATGTGACCCGTGCAGGGACAGGGTACCTAAAGTCGGAAAACATAATTTTGAGTTAGAGACAAAAATATGAAAAATGGGCAATTTTTTAAAAAATTTTTTTTTCACTTTTTTAGGTAGTTCAGACCTCTACGCAGCTTTAAACGTGTTTTTTCGATTATTTTTTTTGAAAATCATGATTTTTTCTAATTTTCAAATGTCTCTATCTGACCGAAAAATTGACTTAGGATGCTCATCCAGGTCTTAAAATGTTCCGCATAGTCGCCCCTATCATTTAAGCCAAAAAACTCATTTTTGAAAAATCCGACTTTAGGTACCTTTTCCCTGCACGGGTCACATATTCAAAAATCTTGCTGTTAAATTGCGAACAAAACTTTTCTGAATATTTTAAAAAAGAAAAAAAAATCGTTTGGTACCTAGTTAGGAAAAAAAGGGAGCAACAATATGAAAAATCAACTTTTAGAAAAGAGCTTTTAAAAGAAAAGATTTCATTGAACTTCTTAAGTTTAAAAAATACTTTTTCATCACTTTCCCCAAATTTTATCATATTTTCTTTTTCTGCGAACCTACAAATGATAAGTGTATGGATTCAGAGAACATGGGAAAATTTCAATTTTGAGAAGTCTCTGATTTTCATGTAGTCACAACACAGTGAAGTCAAAGTTCGAGCTTTTTCCACAGTTACCAAAAATTAAATGATAAATGCTCAGAGTTTTGTGAAGTTGTGAGCGAAGGATAAGGCAGTACTTAAAAAAAAAAATCAATAACATTTTCAGAAAGTATTTTTGTCTAGAATTCATTATTTTCTGGAATTTCCCATTGGGGGGGGGGGGCGATTAGTACAGACATTTTAGGTTTTGACCCAAAAAAATTAGCAGGAAGGGGAAGTTTCGTATATCAGCTCAGTAAGGTATGTATTTTCATATTCCCGAACTTCCCTAAAATTGGTGAATATTTTGACCCCCTTTTTGCGGGGTGAGGGGGTTCAAATTTTTGTTTTTCGGCCATAACTTTCGAAATTACGTATTTACGAAAAAAAAGTTGAAACAAAAATTGTAGTGCATAAAAAAACGAACAATTTTGTTACCTACAATTTTTTCCTAAGACGTCATGGGAGGGAGCTAGGGTCCTCGAAAAAAATCAATTTTAAAAATTTCCCATTACCAGAAAAAATCACCAAAAATCGGGTTAATCGAATTTTAGGAGCGATTCTTTTGCTTAGTACATCCTATTACTATGTAGAATAAGAAAAATGTATAACCGACCCTTTATCTCAAAGTGGGGGAGGGGGGGACCCTCCGAAGGAAAAGTCGCATTTTCCCCCAAGCGTGGCTCAGCTGCAGCGCAAAATTCGAAAAATTTGTTCAAACAAACGTTGTAGATCATTACAAGACGAACATTTTACTTTTTTTACTTTTTTTCTACATGGTCTTGGAAGCGAGCTATCGCAAAAAGAAAAAAAAATCGGCTTTCGAAATTTTTTCATTAGGTACCTCAATAGAGTACGTGTGTGTGAGCCTGGTAAATTTAAAATCTAGCGAACCAATGGTCGAACAAGTGTGGTTCTGAGGTTTTCGTGGGCGCTGAACTCGATTTTTATGATAATTTGACCTCTGGACCCAAATTGAGTCTCAAAAGGAGAGTTTATTGAGTTGGAAAATTTTCCAACGCCGCGCTGATTTTTTTCTTTTTGCAATAGCTAGCTTCCAAGACCATAACCCCCCCCCCCCCTACTTTCAGATAATGGATCAGTTATACATTTTTCTTATTCTACATAGCAATAGGATGAACTATGCAAAAGAACCGCTCCTAAAAGTCGATTAACCCCATTTTTGGTGATTTTTTCTGGTAATGGAAAATTTTTATAATTGATTTTTTTCGAGGACCCTAGCTCCCTCCCATGACGTTTTAGGAAAAAAATGTAAATAACAAAATTGTTCGTTTTTTTATGCTCTACAATTTTTGTTTCAACTTTTTTTTCGTAAATACGTAATTTTGAAATTTATAGTCAAAAAACGAAAATTTGAACACCCTCAACCCCCAAAATGGGGTCAAAATATTCACCGATTTTAGGGACGTTCGGGAATATGAAAATACATACCTTACTGAGCAAATATACGAAACTTCCCCTTCCTGCTATTTTTTTTGGGTTATCGCCTTAATTTTAGCTAAAATGTCTGTACTAGATAGATTGACTAAAATTGAGGTAATTGTGGGTTTTGACATTTATCTCTGCTCGGCGGATTACTGCATGCATTCTCTAAAAAATCGAGTTTTTTCATCCCCTAAGACCATCCCCGCCCTTAAAACTCCCAGATGTCGGTGAATTCCGCTTTCAATTCAATATAGCAAAAGCCAGGTAGGATCGCGTAATACGTATGGCTTTTAAAAAAGACGACGAGACGATCTGCGACCCGACCGAGGCCACGATACATCAACTTTATCGAATATTTGTATTTGTAATCCAACGAACAAAGCCATTGGATAGCGTTCGAAAAGAACAAGTGCGCGAAAATTTGAATACCGTCGGCGTGTTGTAATTTTTACGCAGATAATAGAAAAACGAAATACGAGTACGCGGCGCAGCGATACGCGATACGAAAAGAAAGGAATTAGGTAGGTATATCTGCAATATATAGAGTGCCGTTCGCCACGTTTTAAAACGACACCGACGCCTTCGTCGGATCTACGTGTCCTGATTTGGTTCGAAAGAGAGAGACGCGAAAACAAAGAATAATAGGTCTAAAATACGACTCGACGTACTGAAATCTGCGAATGAGAGAAAAAAAATCCTGAAAAGCGAAAGCATTCTATACGAAGCGACGCGGTCGCGATGTTGGTTTATAAGTGTGTTGATAATATTTAAAAGTGGCTTGAATAATAAATTAAATCGCTGATACGCGAACCGTAAATCACTCCGGGGATTTTCTACATTAATTTCGTATTTAATCAACTACAAATGAGATGTACCCTTCGGCACGAGGCGAGGTTTTTTTTCGGGTTTGAATTATTCAGTCGAACAGAGTATTAAGCGTTTCCATTATCATTATACGCAATAGGTGATTCCTATGTAGGTACCAGCTTCGTTATCATAACTCGGCTGCTCGTATTATACATAGATAGTATAGGTAGTAGGTACCTCAACCTCTATCTCTAACTCTTTAGTCTATCTATGTCTATACCTACTTATACCGATTACCTACGTCGTTGTATAATATGCCTTTAAAATCGCGAATTCGCGAATTTCACATTCGCAGGCAAAAATTCCAGCAGAAGATAATCTGTGACGGTACGTGCTCGTTAAGAACGAGTAAAATTCTATTATGGAGTACAGTTATTTTAGCTTAAAAAAGAGGCCCTAATCCAAAAAAATCAGCAGAAAGGGGAAGTTTTGTATATCAGCTTAGTAGGGTATGTATTTCATTTCAACATGCCCGAAATCCCTAAGATTGGCGAATATTTTCACCCTTTTTTTGGGGGCGAGGGTTTCAAATTTTGGGTTTTTGGCTATAACTTTCGAAATTACGCAATTACGAAAAAAAAGTTGAAACAAAACTTGTAGAGCATCAAAAAACAAACAATTTTGTTATTTACAATTTTTCTCCAGGATCTCATGGGAGGGGGTGCTGGGGCCTTCAGAAAAAAATCAACTTTGAAAAATTCTCATTAACACAAATAATCAGCAAAAATTGGGTTAATCGACTTTTAGGAGCGGTTTTTTTGCATAGTACATCCTATTACTATGTATAATAAGAAAAATGTATAACAGGACCCTCATCTCAAAGTAAAGGGGATGACCCTCTGTAGGAAAAGTCGAATTTACCCTCAAAAATAGCTCAGCTGCAGTGAAAAATTCGAAAAATTGGTTCAAACAAACGTTGTAGAGCGTTACAAGACAAACATTTTGCTTTTTTTACTTTTTTTATACGTGATCATGGGGAAGGAGGGCGAGCTATTGCAAAAAGAAAAAAAAGCGGCGCGGTGGCGTTCAAAAAAAATTCAAAAACTGGATATAAAAATCACCCTTAGGTGTAAAAAATTGGTTTTGAGTTGACACTGATTTCTGGCTTTTTAGAAGGAGTAGAAACAAGGGGAAACCTCAACTCAAAAACCAATTTTGACACCTAAGGGTGGTTTCTATATCCAGGCTCACAGGCCTCGTATAAAATCTAACGAATTGACAGTCCAATAAGTGAGTTTCTGGGGTTTTGTGGTCACTGAACTCGATTTTTATTATTTTTTTCCCCAAACCCAAATTAAGCTCTAAAAGAGAGATTCAAAATTCGTAAAAAAATTTTGAACGCTGCCCCGAGTTTTTTTCTTTTTGCAATAGCTCGCTCCCAAGACCACGTAGAAAAAAAGTAAAAAAGTAAAATGTTCGTCTTTTAAAGCTCTACAACGTTTGTTTGAACTAATTTTTCGAATTTTTCACTGTAGCTGAGCTATTCTTGGGAGAAAATTCAACTTTTTCTACCTAGGGTTCATCCCCCTACATTTGAGATAAGGGGTCGGTTGTACATTTTTCTTTTTGTACATAGTAATTGGATGCAGTGCGCAAAAGAATCACTCCCAAAAGTCGAGTAACCCGATTTTTGGTAATTATTTGTGTTACTGGGAAAGTTTTAAAATTGATTTTTTCTGAAAGCCCTAGCTCCCCCCCCCCATGACGTTCTAGGGAAAAAATTGTAAATAAAAAAATTGTTCGTTTTTTAATGCTCTGCAATTTTTGTTTCTACTTTTTTTTCTTGAATGCGTAATTTCGAAAGTTATAGCTGTAAAGTCGAAACGTATTCAGTTTTGGCGATTTCGATGCCGCAAGGGCCGAAAATTGCGAAAACCCGTACAGAAATGTCGTTATTTTAGCAGATTTTTCAAGTTTTGATCGTTTTATATGGAAAGAAATGACCAAATGAAGAAACTAATGTCGGATTCGTGTTTAGTGGGTCGAAATACCCCGATAAACACTCTTTTCGCGATCAGTTTACTTGAATCCTTGAAATTCGCCATTTTTGTCATGAAAAATCAGTGAAAAAGGTGAATTTTGAGACTTTGACCAAAACGATCACGAAATGGGTGTTTAGTGAGGTATTTTGACCCGTTAAACACGAATTCGACGTTAGTTTTCTTTTTTTGGTAATATTTCCAGTGTAAAACGCTTAAAATTTGAAAAATCAGCTGTAACATCAACATTATTTTTTGCATAGGTTTTCTTGATTTTCAATTTTCACAAGAAAAAAATCAGGCTAGTTGAACATCACAAAAAACTTCCACAGCCAAAATTTTAGCCCCTGAAGTTGTCGAGGGGGGGGAGGAGTTATGGTGTGAAAAACAAAAAATTTCATTCACTCCGTTGCCATTAAAGGAAGTGAGGGGGGGAGGGTAGTCAAAATTTTTTCCACAAATTGTTCACATCAAGAGATACTATTTGAGAGGGTTAGAATGAAAATCGAAGCTGAAACCGAATTTATCTTACTGAGATTTGAGGTAGGTATAGGTGTTACGGATAGCAGATTTTTCAAATTTTGAGCGTTTTACACTGGAAATATTACCAAAAAAAGAAAACTAACGTTGAATTCGTGTTTAGCTGGTCAAAATACCCCGATAAACACCCATTTCGCGATCGTTTTGCTCAAAGTCTCAAAATTCACCTTTTTCACTGATTTTTCATGACAAAAATGGCGAATTTCGAGGATTCAAGTAAAATGATCGTGAAAAGGGTGTTTGTCGGGGTATTTTGACCCACTAAACACGAATCCGACATAGGTTTCTTCATTTGGTCATTTCTTTCCATATAAAACGTTCAAAACTTGAAAAATCTGCTAAAATAACAACATTTCTGTACGGTTTTTCGCAATTTTCGGCCCTTGCGGCATCGAAATCGCCAAAACTGAATACGTGACGTGAATCTACGTTAAAAAAACATGTTTTTGGGATATTTTCAAAAATTGGCCGCTCTTCGCTAATATGGTGTTTCTTACGATTGAAAACTTCAAATAACCGAAAAAACGTGAAGGAGTGAATCAAAATTGTTGAAAAAATTTTCGTAAATACAACTCTACGAGATGTAACTTTGTGCCAAAGAGCAGAAAATTTCCTTCACTTTTGTTGAAATTAAAAATTCTTGAAAATATTGAAATAAAATGGCCATAGCTCCGAAAGGGGTGGGAGGGGGGGGGGTCAAAAATTTTCACATATTTTTTTTACATCAAGGGGTACCATTTGGAGGAGTTAGATCGAAAATCGAAGCCAGGGCCAAATTCACCTCTTACCCGGCTATACCCTTTATAAATTTGGGACATGTGTTTCTCATTTTTTTGAGGGGGGGGAGGGGGATGTGAAGAAATTTTTGAATTTTCAGCCCGAAAAAATACGAATTTTCATTCGCTTGGTTTGATAGACACCCTGGCATAATTTATTTCATTTTTTAAACCTAATTTTGCGTTGGAATACTTGATTTTCCTTTTTATTTGAAATTTTCTCTGTAGGTAATAAATTCGAATTTTTAAATTGAAGATCTCGTAAAAAGTATCTAATGATTTTGAAAAAAAAACATGCATTTTGTATCATTCTTATGTAAAATTCGGTATGTAAGTACATCACGTGAAAAATTGCGCTCCTCACCCTGGTTCACGAATATCATGTGTAAAAGGTCTGGAAAAATTCGAAAAACTAGACAGGAAAACCTGGAAAAGTCGGGGAAAATCATTTCTGAAATATAGTGGACACCCTGTTCTCCTTTCTGCTATTTTTTTTAGGTCAAAACCTAAAATAATTGTACTAAGTAATAAAACGAATGAGATAAAATGCCAAATTCTAAATCAGCCCGAACACATGTGTGATTTCCACGCTTATTCGTACGATTTACGCGTCTTACGAGTGAAAAAAAAATAAGAGAAAAAAGAAACAGACGCGAAGTGGAAAGAAGGGAATGTGAGGGGTGGGGAGGGAAGGATCGAAGTCGGAAAATTTAAGCATTGCGAAACGAACGATGACGAGGAAAAAAACAGAAAATAAAGTCACATTAGACGATGATGTTTAACGTTGCAAGAAAAATTAAAAACTTGGAAGAATTTTTTATTGTGATTCTTGGCTAGGGGTTTTCAGTACCTTTTTTTTTCGTTCTATTTTTTCTTCTTCTTCGTCGTCTTCGTTGTCGTCATCTGTATTCTTTTTTTTCTTCTTTTTCCGTTGTCATCTCTTTCTTTAATTTGTGCCCTTTTTGTAGGTATAAAGTTGGCAATTCTAACTTCTTAGTAGGTTCTTTATGCTCTCATGATATAGGAACAGAATATCTTAAATGAAAGGAAATTAACAATTAACAGTAATTACGAGGCTGTGTTCGGAGGAAAATTGCGACGTCAGGGAGAACTTTTAAAATGGAAATTAATGGTACGACGACAGTTCTCAAAAAGCTTATTTTTTAGTTTTAATTTATAAACTACCTATTTCGCAGTGGTTTCTATTTTTTATTTCGCTTTTAAACTCGGTTCTTTCTTTTCAGCTTTATCCACAGCCAGGTGCTTTCGCCCGGTATACTTTTTTCACTCTCTATTCACTTCATTTATACTCGACGTAAAATGCTTAACGGGTTACTAGCAACATTTTTATATATTATAATACGCGTATAAAGCAAAAGCAATACCTACTTGCACCGTGTAAGGCAACGTTGTAAAAACATTTTTTAATTTTTTTTTCTCTTCTCTTTCGCGTACATTTTTACCCGCCACTGCAGAGCCGGAGTAACGCGTATATTAGACTTTTTCTTCGTAATGCTACACAACGCAGCGCCGCGCGACGTAGAGTAATACGTATCTGTAACTTTATTTCTTGCTTTTTTCCGCTCAATTTTTCTCTTTATCTGTACCCCTCTCGCAGCTTGCTCATTTTATTTTTCTTTTATTTTTAAAATATAATTTAAAAGCGCGAAATCATCATCAATATTTCTTGCCTCTTTCGTCGTCGCGCCGTTTTATTACGCCGGTCGTATTAAGAAGGCGAGTTTATCCGAAATTTTTACCATTACCCGACTTACATTTTCCCTTTTTTATATACTTAAATGCTAACGTATTTTTGTAAACTCCATTTACCTCGCTTATTCGCCATTCATCTTTTTTTTTTCCTCGTTCGCACGTCTCTGGATATAAAGAATACTTGCTCAACTCGGTGTTCAGAAGTGAACGTGGTACGATATTACATGGGTTTCTTTCATCTTATATTTTAATGCTGGACTGCCGCTGTATCAAGGCGATTTTCGTTCAGGTAGATGCCTTTGTTAAACTGATTTTTGTTGAAACAAAGGTTACCTACGTATATTTGGGTTGACCTAATTTTCAAATGTGGAAAAGGGTTAGTTTTCGTATTATGTGATCACCAGAGTGTAATTTCGAGTTTTTTTATTTAATGCTTACTTTTAAAAACGATCAATCGATGTGATTGAGGGATGATCGTTTTGTACCCCAATTTTTTTTAAATGAGTGAGTGAGTGGAGGGGTGTCATAGAAGTTGTGTCCCAATCTAAAAAAAATTAGGTAAAAATGTAATTTCTTTTACCGCACTTGACAATTAATTTTGTTGAAAATTTCTTGAAAATTATGAGGAAAAATTTTACTAAAAATTGTATTGAAAAGAAACCATTTGAAGAGTCAGCCTTTGATTTGAACGAAATGGTAATTTATCAAAATAGCATGGTCTAAAATTCCCCTGGTTAAAATTTCAGACAAATACTCGAATTGATTTTTCGATTTTTCACAAATTTTTGAAAATTATTCATAATAAATAATTCTACAAAAAAAAAAATAAGGAACTGTTTTACAATGTTACGTGAATATTGAACATGACAAAATAAACATGTAACATTTGAGGTGACATATTCAACATATCACATTTCACATGACATGGCGCAATTAAAATGACATTCAAATAGTTGGAGAAAAATGTCTGTTTTAGATTTCATCATGGATATGTTATCGTGCTAGGGACTGATTTATAAAAGTCAAGGTCAAATTTTTAACCTAATTTTGGCGAAATTTTTTTACGACCATTGACATAGTGACATTTAATTGGAGTTGAAAAAATTTGGGAAAATTTTGATGAATCAATACAATAATTTTTTGTTGCACTTTCGAAAACTTGGAATGGCCTTTAATAAATTTTTTTAAATTTTTGCACAATTTAAAAACTGAAGTCTGAAAAAGTTACAGTCGTGAAAAACTAGCACATCGGAGCGACCAATCACGTGACGTTTTACTTGGTGTGATGCACTTTTTATTTTCAAGTATATGTCGCCATGTTATTTAATCGTTTTTTTAACGTCCTCATATTTTCGTCACGTTTTAACCATTTAAAATTTTATCAACTTTTTTTCAAAAGTTTTTTCAAACTCTGAACTTTTTTTCATTTTTTTAGCTTTGAAATTTTTTCAAACTGACGTCATTTCTCAATTTTTTTTTCATGCTGTAGGTAAATTGTTTCTCAAAAATTATTCAAATTGTAAATTTTTTCAATTTCTTCTCAGCCTTTGAAATTTTTTCCAACTCTGAAATTGTTCATCTTAATTATTTTTCAAACTGAAATGTTTTTCTCGATAATTATTCAAATTGTAAAATTTGTTCTCAAACTTTTTCCAGCCTTAAATTTTTTTCAAACTGAAATAGTGACATTTTTTTCATTTTTTTAAACTTGTAAACTTTTTCTAAAAAATTTTTTACGAATTGTAAAATTTTTCTCAATTTCTTTCGAAACCTGAAATTATGTGCAATTTTAGAATTTTATTTTATTTTTTTCTGATCATGAAATCTTAAAAAATTCGAACTCGAATTATTATTCTCAGCTCCGAAATTTTTCTCTGTAAAAATTTTTCTACATTCTTAAAATTTTTTATAAACTTTGAATTTCTCATAGGTATATCATTTCTTCCTTTTCCAAAAAAATGTTTAATACACGAGAAACAAATTTTATTTATTCGATAGTGTAACTACGTGCAACAGGAGTCATTATTTTTTATATTATTTTGAAATTTCAGAATTCTGATGATGAAAAAATATTGGGATTGGATTAAAAACATTGAATTGAGAAAAAGTTTAAAACTTCGAAGTTTGGAAAAATGTTGAGAAAAAAATTTGAGTTGAAAAAATTTCAAAAGAAATCGAATTTGAAAAAATTTTAGAAAAAATTTTTGTTTTAGAAGTATCTATTTTAGAGAAACATTTGACTTGAAAAAATTAAGAGAAAAAAATTCTAGTTGAAAGAAAAATCGAGGAAATTGTAAACGATTTAAAAATATCGGAAATTACCAGGAATTTAAAAAAAAGGTTGATAAAATGCACCACATGAACTGAAATCGACATTCCTGTGAGGAAGATTGAACTGCGTCAACACCAAAACGTAAACAATCAATTTCATTGGTCGCTCCGATTTAGTCCCGATGTGCTCGAAATGAGAAATGCCAAATTAGATTATAATTTATCAGTTTATTAAAATTGCTTTGCAACTTTGAAATTGAAAAAAAAGTAATGAACAACTGAAATTTTAACAAAAAATAGTCAAGTGTAAAAAAATTGTTTATTTAAAATTTTCTTAAAAACTCATATTTGAAACATATTCATAATTTTAAATTTTCGCTTTGAAGCAAAACTTGGCTTATTTTTTCCCTGTCCCCTCCCCTCCCCTCCAACACATCGAATAACAAACAACCTCCAATGGTGAGAGCGAAATTCAAAAAAAAAATTATAATCAAATTTGGTATTTTTGTAATATTTTGACATTTCGCCAAACAAAATTTTCCAAAGTTGTCGTGTTTTTTTTGTCAGTTTTTGTTTTTTGAATGGAGAAAACCTAAATATAGCTAGGAATGGTGAAGTTCGGGATCGAGGGGAAGAGGGGAACGATCTTGGAAAGTATATTTTATTTCTTTAACAAAAAAATATTTTTCAAAAGTTTGTCAGAACCCTAAAAATCATCTTGAGTTGCTGAAATTTTGTTCGAGAACCGGGTTTAGACCACCCCTTGTAAGAAGGGATATTGAAGATCAAAAAAATCATTTCTGAGAATTTTTTTGGAAATTTAGTAGGTGTCTTATCTATTTCAGAAAACATGAATGTGCGATTTTTTTGAGTAATCTTGAAAAAAGGATTAAAAATGAAATATGGGTATCAGTAGTATTTTTGCCTTTGAGTAAAAACATCTCTCACTCTTCGAAGATAATTTTCGATAACTTTCCCAAATAAAAATTTTTTTTCTTATATTTTTGGCTGTTTTAATGAATTTAAATTATTAGATGTCAACCCCACCCCCTCCTCATTGTTATGTCAGCTAGCGGGTGATTTTTGACTACTCTCTATTGTTATGTTAGGTACCTACGTGATAAGCCGAGTTTTGTTCAGTCGAATAATAAAATTTGAATTCGGCAAGTATTCAAAATGACTCTAAGGAGGGAGGTGTATAAAAAAAACACTCGAGGCAAAAATGTCAACATTTTCACTTTATTTGACCCCCTTAGAGACGAGAAAGTAATAAACGATCTTGAATCATTTTCCAACGCGTCAATGTTGACCAGCATACTGCCATCTCAATTGACCCGAGAGATAGCAAAATATTTATTTTTGTACCGCAGCGTTTGTAGAATTCGATCGGTAAATATTTTTCGTATCTAATTAATTAAATTATTTTTAATAGAGGGTTTCGCTTGTTCTTCATCCGTTATCTTCAAATCGACGATTTTGGTTTAATAGAATTTCGCTTATTTCCTTCGAGTTTTTTTTCGCCTTTCAAGTTTCCTGCTTATTCTATTTAGTTGATTTAATGCTTTTAGTTTCTTCTTTCATTTTTTTCATGTTTTTTTAAAAATTTTATTTATAAAAAAAATCAATTTACATTTCAAAATAGAGAGAACGGTCGGGGTCTCGTAGGCGTAAATGTATTTTCGTATTCGCTACATTTCGAGTTAATTAGATGAAAGAGAAAAAAATCCACTGACGCAGAAACCGCACTAACGATGCCATCAGTATTTTGGGTACAATTACGAATATTTATTGCGAAACGTTGTTCGAGTCTGTTTTGTTTTCATTTTTAATTTTATTTTTCTTGTTTTCTTCGCCTTTCATAAATGAGAAAAGTTGTTATTTACGGTTTATTCGGTATGTGTTTTGAAAAACTCCCTGCAGAAAAGAAATAAAACGTAATTGTACGCTATTAAAGCGATCAGCGACGTAAATCCGAAAGAATATAATTACATATTTAGCGAGAGAAAAAAAAAGAAGGAAAAAAGAAAGATATTCGAGAGGGAGAAGTTTTGTATTGCGAATGCGAATTTACCTCGTCGCTCGCAGCGCTCGTACCAGAGTTGATTTAATTTTTGGCCAAACGCGAAATACGTACTTACCGTACCGTCGTAATTTTCGAAAATAATGTATTTTATCGAGTTTTAATATCTTAGAAGTCGTCGATTTGGAAACTGGAAAGGTTAAATTTTTTCGCGTTGACTCGACCGCGCTCTGCTCCCTGTCGAGTCGATCCCACCTACAACATATTCAATTTACACCCCCCGAACGTCGCGCTGCCCTTGCCCTGTGTCGTGTCGCGGCCACGCTGGGCAATAGGTTCGATCAATTCAACGTAACGTTTTACACGTGCTCCGTCGTATCGTATTTCATTTAACGTACTCGACACGATAAACGGTATCTTAACGTATTTACGGCAAATCGGTTAGGCAATATATTTCACACGTTATTCGCTTTCAAAAAAACATGTCAAATGAATTGCCTTGCTGATTCGTTCGTAGCGTTGTCGCGGCCGTATTTACGGCGGATTCGATAGGCAACTTATTGAACGTGATTTTGGGTAATTGTTTGAAGGTGGATAGATTGCTTAATCGGTCGGTCGCGGATTTCCTCGCGTATTGGGACGATGTTTCAATGCAACGGCGGTGATTTAAAAATGTATTTCTCAATATTTTAGGTGCTCACATTTTATCGCTTCGAATTATTTGATGGTTTTTGGACTTCTGGAATATGTTTTTGAGGTATCTAGACATTTACCAAAATCCATTCCCCCGATTTTTTTTTTACTCGAATCCATTTCCCCGAATGCCTTTGCCATGGAAATGAAAATATGTGAAAATTTTGATCATTTTTTTTTCACAAGGAACAACTGAATTGATTTTCTACCCACTCCAGAGTCTCTTGCGTGGTCATAATTTTTTTCAGCTGTCTCAATGATCCTCAAATTCGAAGATACCTACTGAAAAAATATTTGTTCATTTTATTGGTCATGAAGATTACATAAAAATCATAAAATTATTCGTCAGTCAAATTTTGAGCTGAAAAAAATCCATAATTCGATTGGTTTTGGAGATTTTTGTATGTAGTTGAAAGTTTTATAGCTGAGACTCTCAAATTGACCGAAAATCAATTTGGAGTCAGTTTGAATGTCGTAATTCTTCGGTAAATTACCGTAATTTGTCATAACGAGGATGAAGGTCAAGAATTAAAATTTTTCATGGTTCTAGATCAAATTTCCAAAAGAATTCTTGTATGATAGAAGAGGTAGGACCAAAATTGAAAATTTTTTGGTTTTATTTTGTGAAATATCAAAAAATCTGCACTCTTGAGAACATTTAAAAGTTTTGAAATTTTCCTGTCGATGTTCATCTCCCTTTAGGATTATCTTTATTTTCAAGTTGAGTTTTTTCTGCTCACACCATTCGGAATTGTTTTAAAAAATTGAAAAATATTCCCTATCCAAGTTTAAAAATTGGAGCCAACTCTCCTCTTATAGAACGAGGACGGTTTGGGGAACTCCGAAGCCCCTAAAAAGAGGATAAAAATGGTAGTCCAAAATATAATACGTTTGGTGTTGTATTGAGGATGTAGGATGCTCGAGGCCGAATGGGAAGAAGGTATAAGTGCTCCAAACATTCAAAAAAATTTGTTTCTGTCATATTTCATGGTAGCAGTGAAAAAATATTCGCAAATGTGAAAAACGCAATTTTTAAACTTTTTGGGGTATCTCCATTCCTTTTGAACCAAGTCTCTCATCCAAAAAATCAATGAAAATGTGTAATAACAAGTTTTGGGGAATTTAACCTATCTTCCTCCACCCTTTCAAGACTGCTCTAAATATTCCGTGCCCTGAAAATTATCAGAAGTTTTCATTGTTATTAATTAATTCAAAAAAAAAAAATCAAAAAAGGCGAATTACTGTATTTTTAAATCCAGTTGGACTTAAACCCGTTCCTTCAACCACAAAAAATAGGAAATTATTTTCTCATGTATTGGGACAACTTTGAAAGGTAGGAACGTAAAAATTTCCATAAAATGTAAATAAGGACTACCCTAATGTCCAATGTCCTTTGGGTGTTTTTTGTTTTTTCAAATGAAACCTTATCAAAAAAATTGGAATGTAATACGTTTTTTCTCAACAACATCTTATATGTACTTTTCAATTTTTGACCTATCCTTTTACCTCTAAATGAATTCGGAGAAGTTAAAAATCAAGGATTTCAATACTTTGTTTGATATACTTAGTTCAAAATTTTTCAATTTTTATCCTGTACCTACTCTTAAGGGTGGGGGTAGGTTTGTAGGGTTGAAAAAGTCGATTTTTTAAAAAATGCTCAGAGTAATTTGCCATGCACAGATGAATATTAAAATCGAAAATTACTTCAATTTAAGTCAACCTACATAGTTACGACTGTGGTGAAATTGAATTTTATTAAATACTGCCTTACTTTTGGGCCCACAATTCTACACAACTCTGAGCATTCATTTATTAATTTTTAGTAACGATAGATGAAGTTCGAATTCTCACTCAATTCAGTACAGCAAAATTGGAGATCGCCCAAAAATGAAGCTTCCATGTTTTCCAAATCTATGAACTTATGATTTGCACACCGTATGAGAAAATACGGTGAAATTTGAAAAAAATTATGGAAAAGGTGTTTTTCAACCTTATTAAAAAGCTCAACTTTTTTTGGAAATCCCAATTTTTTCTTTTAAAAGCTCTTTCCTGTAAAGTTGGTTTTTCATGTTTTTGTCCCATTTTCTTTCTGTTTTTTTTTTTTTTTATTGTGTTCAGGAGAGTTTTCTTTATAATATAACAAAGGATTTTTAAAACTGTCAATTTTTTGTGTTTTTATGTTGAATTTATTTACACGATGCTGTGCTGATTTTGAATGAATTGATGGAATTTTTGGATAAAGTTAAAGTTGGGATTTCCCCCAACCCTTGTGTTAAAACACGGTTGGGATGTTCCTGAATTGAACTGTAAAAACCTGAACGTCGTAGGTCATGTGGCTTCTGAGAAAATGGAGCCTAAAGTGAGATCACTGTTTTTCCATATTTAATTGCTACCCTTTTCTCAATTTCCAAAAACATGTTTTTTTTACATTGTAAAACGTTGCTAAAAAATGTATGCATATGTCATATTTTTATCCTTCATCAACTGTGGGCATTTTTTATCCCAGTATTTCAAGTTTCTCATTTTTGAGAAATACAGATGTGACCTCTCAAGCGCAAATGGCCCACAAGTCGGAAAACAACTTTTCGAGTTAAAGACAAAAATGTGAATTTTGGTCAAGAAATCAAAAAATCGTAGAAAAAGTTTCAAAAATAGTGAAAAAATCATTTTTTTTATTTTTTCAAAAAAAAGTTACCACTTTCGGGCTGAGTTCTATGACTTCGGGATATTGTAGTACACATGCCAAACCACCAGAATCCACTAAAAAACGATAGCTGAAAAAGTTTTTCAGCTCATAAAATATTTTTAATTACGTATATTTTTAGGAAAATTTTGTCGATTCCAATTTAAAATGTTCATTTCTAACTGAAAGTTTACTTTTATTCATTTTTTATATTTATGCGGGAGAAAAAAATTAAAAAATTAAAAAACCAGGGTTTTTGTTCTTTTAACTTTAAGCTAGTTTTTCTCGAAATGAACTTTTCTGGTACTCAAACTTCAAATTCCTATAAAATCGAGAATTTTAGAGGTTGGGGGCTCGTTTTGGTCTCATTGTAAAGGGTATGGTCGCTAGTTATCGAAAACGCAAAAAAATCTATTTTCAAAAATCAGACTTGTGGTACCTTTGCGCTTGAGAGGTCACATATGATTGTATACCAATTTCCCAATTTTTTCAAATTTCTTTGGATCAAATTTTTTTTACTATTTTTCTATTATGTACTTGAAGATAACTAGTCTCCTACGCTGTGCATTCAACTAAATTTTTTAAAAACTTATACACCCCCCCTTCCCCTAAAAGTTGCTTTGAGTATTTTTCCGAATGTGATCGACTTTTTTGGGTAACTGTCTTCTTTACGTGGAAAAAATTGAGAATCGTACTGGGAGTCGAAAAAATCAGAAAGAGTTCTATGTATTCTTTTGGCCAGAAATTTCGCATTTTTTTATTGCTTCAATAAACCAACTTTGAGTCTGGTAGATATTTTTAATTTACGTATATTGACGTATTGTGATCTATTATGTATGTATTTGACAATGATCAGTAGATGGATTATATTTCAAAAAATGAATTCAGTTTTGACTTCGTTGAAATTCAGTTTAAGATGATTTTAATCTGAATAAGTGGCTATTACCATATTTTAAATACCAAACGATTACCTATTAATAATTTGTCATAATTTCATTCAATTTGAATTAACTCGAACATTTTTTCATTTGTCTGTTTCAGGTGAGTGAACTGATCTAAATATTTCACGAATGCTGGCATTACATTTCCGCAGGTACCGGGTATTGATTTTTGTCCCAAGTTTCTAAATAATTTCCGGACGTGTACAGCTGAGCGTATTCCGCGATACGGTATCGATAATTAATTAATGTTTTACTCGAACCGTCTCCGTATGCGAATAATAACAGAAAGGTTTACCCGCTTACGGTTCCGTGAAGTTTAGTGGATTTCTATTCGACGTTTTCCTCGTAAGAAATATGATCAGAGGCGCAAGCCGAGGCGAAACAGCACGGCAGTGACGAAAAGGAAAAATGCTCGAGTTGAAAGGCAACGGCAACGCAACGTAAATTGGAAGGGAAAAAATCGCGCGCTATATGCGCAGCGTAATAGTAATTTCAAAAATTACCCAACTAGACTGTATATTGACTTTCAAGTTTTCAGTAGTGGTCGATGAAAAGCGAATAATTTCATCTTTTGATATATCGTACGCGCGTTCAGCGTATTGTATACGTAAACGTAAACGTAAACATGTACGAGTATAGCCAGCTTGCTTTTGCATAGGTAGAGTAACATTATATACATTTGTATGTTACGCGAACCGTATATAGATAAAATTATGCGAAAAGACTTTTACGTCACACAGTGTACCTACCTTGTACACATCTACATACCATACCATACCCACACATTACACACGTATGTCTACGTAGTACGTACATACGTGGTACGTAGACATACACATAATACGAGTATGATGTATTGTAGTAGTATATGGGTGCGTATATGGTGCCTGTTTTACATTTCATGCTCTTTTGTAACGCTTGTCTTGTATCTGATTACAAAACAACATCTGCCACCGTACCCGTACGCATTAAGAACATTTGATTGTAAAATTTCTACATTTCTTCTTTTCTCCGCTGTACACGTAAAACGTAGTCGTCAGTTTATTTCGTCTCGTTGCTCGTACGTATTTCTTTGCTGCGCGCATATCTACCAATGATATCTACATAGGTTCGAATATGTTCAGGAATGGAATCAGGACGAATGGTTGTATATGCGATACACGCGTCCGTATCCTATGTAAATGCTTCTCTTCGACACAGGTACCAGAGTTCGCGGCGAATCCTCCCACACATCCGTGTTCCGTATTCTGCGAGTTGATAAGGGTTCCCATGGTTGACGAAAAATGCTATACGGGTGTGCTGTGCTGGCCACGATTCGCCTCTTTCTTGTGGTAATTACCTGCGCTGTGGACCGAATGTGTGTGCATGAGTGGTTCGAATTTGTGATTTAAATAGAAGATGTGAAAGAGTAAATTCGATTGTAAACTATTGAGAGTGTAAGATGACGGTGTAAATAGAAGAGTTGTGAATTGTTTGCACATTGAATATTGGCTAATAAGGGTTCCCCTTTCCTTCAAGAACGTGGTTCCTGCTCGAATATTGGTAAATTACGGGTTGTCCGGATGTAGAGGATTTTAGGATTCAACTGAAAGGAATATACATCTCTATCGACGCTCAAATATCTCAATTTTGGTTGTAGTAAGCCTGTAGATAACTTGGTTGACAAATAATGACATTTTTCGTATTGGAAAAGCTGATTATATTGAGGTAGCAACGCAAATATGCAAGCCTAGAGACCAGAGATGGGCCGATTCAGAATCACCGGTGAGAATCGTAGAGAATTTCTGAATCCGATTCGCGATTCGATTCTTCAATTTGATGAATCACAATTTTGGGATTCGCGATTTTTTTGTGATTGAATCGCGCATCTGTGATTCTTTTGCGATTCTTTTGCTATTCTTCTTAAATACAACGTTGAATACTTTTTTTTTTCTTCTTTTAATAATTTCAATTCAAATTTTTATTTAAAAAAACGACATAAAACACTAAATCTCTGGAAATAGAAAGACGCAACTGAAAAACGTATCACAAATTTTCTTTCTTTTTTCTACTAACCATATTCTGGTGTTCAACAAATATCCGGATATTCGAAATGAAGAGTTTCAACGGAAAAAATTGAATTTTCGATTTTGATAATCGATTCTCCAATTTCGATTTTTCGATTTCGATAATCGATTCTTCAATTTCGATTTTTTAATCGACCTTTAAATTTTGCGAGGGTTCGTAAAAGAATTCGGGAACTCTCGGAAAAGTTCAACCCCCGTCGTGCAAATCTTTTGCAATCGATTGCATTTTGTCGCAAAATAAATGTCGAAAAAATGCGTCATTTCGGCTATTTTTGCGACACTTTTGCAATTTGTGACATACCAGTCGCATTTTGTCGCATTCGGTTGCATTCGGTCGCATTCTGTCTCAAAACTTCTTAAAACTTTTGAGACAGAATGCGACAGAATGCGACAAAATGCAACACGAATACATTCGCACAGTAAATAGTCGCCAGAATGCGACAGAATGCAACAAAATGCAACCCGATACTTGAGCATCGAAAAAAAATCGCTGGTTGCCAAATTCCATGAAAAATGAAAAGATTTCAACTAGCTAGGTAATTAAGTAGGAATTCAAAGCCAATCAGAAGTCAGAACAAATGACAAACGATTGGTTAGCAATATCAACTTATTTTTTTCGGACGACTGTTGATGTTATCTATTCAATATAAAAATCGTATTTATGATTGTTCTTTCCGCGAGTATAATTCAGTATAGTTATAAGCTCGTGGTCTGTTGCAAATGGTTGCATTCTGTCGCATTCTGTCGCATTCTGTCGCAAATTGTAACGAAATATTTTGCGACAAAAGTGCGACAGAATGCAATTTGTGACATATTGCATTTTGTCGCAAATTGCAAAAAAATTGCACGGCGGGCCGTTTTTGGAATGTTTTCGGAGCTGTTCGGCAATTTCCGTGTGAGATCCTGATATTATCCGGGTATATGAATATTTATCCAAATAGTATTTGGTATTTTGATATCAGGATATTTGTTGAACACTACCATATTCTATAAAACAAGACTGAATTTTTTACACTCGAGAAGGCGCAAAGCAAAATTGAGAAAGAAAACACATTTTATGAACATTCCACTCATACGATCATTGTACAACATTTGAAAAAAAATAATTGAAACGATATAAAACACTAAATCTCTGAAAATAGAAAGACACAACTGAAAAACTTAAAACTTATCACAAAATTTTATTTGTTTTTTCTACTAACCATATCCCATAAAACAAGATTGCCGGTTAGTCATTTTAGACTTTCACAATGACTAGTTTTATTGCCCTATTTGAGGCCTTTTGTCCTGTTATCTTACACCTGCAGGTTGGTTTAGGCTCTATCTAACAATAACCCCCTCCAGTATAATTAAGTGGGGGGAAACATATTATGGGCGTGGCCCTCCCTTTTTTATGTTAACTTCGGCAGATCCGGAGCTACTCAGCTCAGTCTAGTTTTGGCTCCCCCTACTGGAAAGGTTACTTAGAACAAATGATAAAAAAGAATTTTGAAGAACGAGAACAAGAACCACTTTTGAAGAATGAGAATGAAAATGGGAAACAAAATTTCCCTGTTCTCGCAGCCCTGTCTCTTACAACCTGCAAATACAAATACCACATAGCAGGCTTTTTTGATACATTTTTGTGGCCTACTAGTGTAGCAAGGGGCGAATACACTCGGTAGGAAAAATCCTGACTGGTTCACTATTCGATAATTTGTACAAAAGGAAACAAAAACAACAATATCGTTCAGTTGGGAGAGGAGAGGAGAAGAGAGGAGAATGGGGAGGAGGGATGGAGGGGATGGGAGAGGGGGTTAAAATATTAAATTCAAAGCGATGATAATTTTTCACAAAAATCACTTGTCTTTCATCAATGGTTTGATTTTGATTGCTTGGATTTTCTCCTGTAAAATTGTTGTTTTTGATATGAATATATCTTTAGGCCTGGGGGTAAAATTTTGAAATCGTTACGTAATGCTGGAGGTGTAACGTAACGTAACGTAACATTTTTAGGTCCAGACATACCTAATGACATTATGTTGGACTTGAAAAACTTGGAAAAAATCTATTTCAGATGAGGGAATGATGATGTCGAAAAGTCGGTCGAAAATATGGTTGAAAAGTAAGTTGAAAAGTACGTCGAAAAGTCGGTTGAAAAGATAGTTGGAAATCAGAAAGATAGTCGGAAAACTGATCGAAAAGTTGAGAGAGTTGGAAAGTTGGTTGGTAATTCGATCGGAAATTTGATCTGAAATTTGATTGGAAAATGGATCGGGAAATCGGTTGGAAATTTGGTCAAAAAGTCGGTCGAAATGTCGGTTGAAAAGTTGGTCGAAAAGATAGTTGGAAATCAGAAAGATAGTTGGAAAACTGATCGAAAAGTTGAGAGAGTTGGAAAGTTGGTTGGTAATTCAATTGGAAATTTGATCGGAATTCAGTCTGAAATTAGGCGCATTATTACATGGAATGTTAGATGGAAAGTTAGACGGAGCGTTATACTTATACATATGGAGTTTTGAACAGTTATGTTTTTAGATTATGACATAATGACATTATGTTAGACTGGAAGAAGTTAGACTGAATATTAGATGGAAAGTTAGATGGAGCATTATATGGAGCGTTAGACAGTAACATTTTTAAATTAAGACATAATGACATTATGTTAGACTTGAAGAAGTTAGATGGAATGTTAGATGGAAAGTTAGACAGAATGTCAGACAGGAAGTTGGGAAAGATTGCCGGAAAATGATTGTCTGGGAGATAGTAATTGGAAAGATATGCGCTAGTTGGGTAGAGGCACAGCACTAGAAGCCGAGTGTATGGTGCATCCCTCTCCTTGATGGCAATCAAAAGTGTCTTTAGACCTGTGACTGTGACCTGTGTAATAGCGGTAATACAGGGTCTATAAATGAACCGGGCAACGTCTGCGCGAAAATCCCTACCTAAAAAAATGAAATTTCAGATTTTTGTTTTTTCGTGTCAATTGCCCCTGAAAGAAAGTTTATCAAGTGTCAAAAATCGTAATTTTGATGAATTAAATTTTTAATGATAAATTCATCACTTATTTGTCAATAATTGTAATTAATAAAAAAATTTAATTTCAAAGAATTGCACAATTGATGATTTTATGTTCGAGATTACGGCATTCTGATGTTGAAAAAAAATATTCATGTAATGTTATCGTGTGGGCATTTCAACTCAGTGAAGCGTATTTCACACTTTTACCTGCATATTTTATAAGATGACTCATCCCTTACATTAAACTTCGTCACTTTTTTTAATCTTGCTTTCGTTTCGTTGCCTACTACAACAATAATATCAGTGATGCAACTCAACGAAACGGGAAAAAAGGAAAGAAAAGAATGGGAATTTTTACGCAGACATTGCCCGGTTCATTTATAGACCCTGTACAGTAACTAAATGAAGCTGCCATACCTTATGGGCATTGAAAGAAGTAGGTACATCCCGCCGTGCAATTTTTTTGCAATTTGCGACAAAATGCAATATGTCACAAATTGCATTCTGTCGCACATTTGTCGCAAAATATTTCGTTACAATTTGCGACAAAATGCAACATAATCCAACCATTTGAGACAGACCACAAGTCTAACTATACTCGCGGAAAGAACAATCAAAAATACGATTTTTATATTTAATAGATAACATCAACAGTCGTTCGAAAAAAATATGTTGATATTGCTAACCAACCGTTTGTCATTTGTTCTGACTTCTAATTGGCTTTGAATTCCTACTTAATTACCTAGCTAGATGAATTTTTTTCATTTTTCATGGAATTTGGCAACCAGTGATTTTTTTTCGATGCCCAAGTATTGGGTTGCATTTTGTCGCATTCGTTTGCATTCTGTCGCATTTTGTCGCATTTTTCGCATCTGTCGCATTCTGTCGCATTCTGTCGCACTCTGTCACAAAATTTACCAAGAAATTTTGCGACAGAGTGCGACCGAATGCAACCGAATGCGACAAAATGCGACTGGTATGTCACAAATTGCAAAAGTGTCGCAAAACTAGCTGAAAATGTCTCATTTTTCGACATTTATTTTGTGACAGAATGCAATCGTTGCAAAACATTTGCACGACGGGATCCCATGTTGAATATAAGTTGATGAAGATCCTGACAAATGATATTAAATTTCAGAGTATGGTAGACATATCCATGTTCCAAGATTTTTGCTTTAAAGCAAAAAACGCGTTCATTTTTCTGAAATGTTTTGGTTTTTCCCTTGGATATAGATTGTTTTCTTTTTTTGAAAATACCATTGTTTTTTTTTCTAAAAATATTTTGCTTTATTTATTTATTTATTTTTGAAAATTGCTCAAGTTTTTTCCTAAAGAGGACTTGTTTTTTTTCTTCTTTTCGATCTGAGAAGGTTAAGTACGAGTACTTACCTATTTTGTTCTTGAAAATTGTTTTTTATTTTCTTTTTTCAAAAACTTTAAATTGTTTGGTTGGGTTTTATTATCACCTACGTACTTTTTTTGTTGTTGATAAAAATATGGTTTGATTTTTTGGTTTTTCCTAAAAATGATTTGATTCTTTTATTTTTTTTAAAAAGTTGCTTCTTTTTGGGAGTAGGGTGGGGGGGGGGGTGGTTCTGAAATATTCCAAAAAATCAAGGATAAATGGGCCTTTGAAATTTAGAGTTTTCAAAATTCTTTGAACATAGTTCGTTTTTTTCTTTGAATACAGCTTCCATGAATGCGGATGAGGGTGTCCTTAAGTGTGGATGGTTGGAATAAAACAAGAGTTGAGACATCATCGATATTGACCATTTCACCAATCAAGGAGTAAACTTTTTCATACTTGTTTTTCTGTTTTTGAAGCGGGAGGTTCAAAACACTTTGTTTTCCTGTTTTTCAAGGAAGGTACCGTATTCAAAATGATGAAATACTTGCCATGTGTAAAGGATACATCAAAGATACTTTGTCAAGAGTAGATAGGTAATAAACTTTTACGAACGAAATTTTTTCAAATTAGTCTTTCGATCGATTGGTTAGTCATTTTGATAGAAAACGGTTGTTTACTTTTGTAGTGAGATATGTTGCGGTTATTTATAAAACGGGAAAAAAACAAATCCAACCCAAAACAATAACGTAGCGTTAAAAAACTCGATCGAAATTAACGAGGAATGAATCCTCGGGCAGCATCGGGAAAACAAAGCACCGCGCAGCGAATGGTTTACATATTACATATTATAAATAACTGTGTCGTGTTATTTGTTCGTTCATTAGAAGGGCATTTTTAAATTGATCCTTTTTCTGGCGAGTCATTTTTTTTCTTCTGTTTCGCAATCTTTTCGTATACAGCTGGAATTTAGGCTATTCATTCACATTCGCGCAACAGCTGGCCATAATGAAAAGTCCGCGTCTGCCACTATTTGTATGCTCAACAGCTCCTTTCCTTCTTATACGGCGTACCCTTGTGCTGGTGCTCGTTGTTGTTTTTAGTTTGCTTTTGCGATGCCTTTCTCTCGTATTTTATCGTTTACTCTTTTTTTTTCCTTTCCTCCGCGCCACGTATTCGAGCGATACGATATAGAGTGGAGCATGCGTGCGAGAAATAATTTAGACGAAAGGCGACGCGACGCGCGAATAAACTGACAGATAGATAAATAGGTATACTATATAACTGCGAGTATATATAGAGCTGTGTGTAACTCGAAGGAGGTTAATTTTCAAAACGCAGCGCAGTGCTCTGGCAAGTTAGTGTACGCTGTACGATGATTGTTGTGCTGAGACGAGACGAGGCAGGCGGAGACCGAGATGCGTACTTCAATTTATTCAATTTTGTTCGAACTCGCCGACTTTCTATCTTATATGTACGTCTGTAGCTATACAGCTCAGCAGCACATTCCCAGTACCTGATGAACGAATAAAAAGCGACGTGCGACATCGTCGATTCGACGCGACGTGCCTCCCAAACTCGAACGAAGACTACCTACGTGAATAATTCCGCCAGCGACGAACGAATTATTGGCAAAAAAATGGCAAACGAATACGATACGAGAAGCAGCATAAGATGGCGAAGAAACAGTATTCGTATATTTCGAGGAGGAGGAGAACGCCGGCGAAACGTTGAACAACAACTGGTAGAAGGCCAAGAAGTGCTGATAATTATTGTTGTACGCAGGGTGTATCCGATCCATCCGATGAGAAAATACGGTAAAAGGAAATTACGCGCTACGATGAGTGCTACCGCTGCGGCAAACGCGCTACGAGCCGAACGTGTTGGCCAACAGCGCCCAACTTCGCAGACGCAACACTAAACACTAATCACCGCCGCCTATAACACGCACCAACCTACCGCACTTTCGATAAATTTACCAAATTAACGCGATTCGCTCTCCTTTTCTCGCAACGTTATTTTCGGTTTCGCTTATGCTGCGCCTTTTTTTTTTTAGCCGAATTTTCTGCCATAAATGTGAAGCACTCTTTCACGCCGAACGCGACTTAATTGTTTTTACGCGTTAGGCCGAGACGAGAGGGTGTTTCGGTTTCGGTTTCGGTATATTAGACGAAATACAGACGTAGGCGCGGCGCGGCCCGACGCGGCATATTAAAACGAAATTTAACCAGACGATTTTCGTTACCGAGACGTGGCGAGATAACCGGGGCGAAGGGAATGAAAATTACGAAAATGGTCAATTTTATTCGCATACCCTTCAGATGGAAGCGCCTCGAAAAAGCTCGCCGTTTTTTTACATTATAGTAGCTGCTTTATCGTTATGGTGCTTCAGACGAAACGAACAGCCGCCGTTTTCTCGAGTTTTTTTTCCTCCTTTTACGAAACTCGACGAAGGATAATTTTTGTTAAGCAGCAGGGTCGCTTTTTTTTAGATGATGAATTGGTGAATGACGGGTACGATGAGTACGTTGTTCTTGTTACAGCGGTGCCGGGTCGAAGAGGGAGAGGCCGGGTAGCCCACAGAAGTGATAAAATTGTATTTCTGGCGGGGAAAATTACTTTTTAATCGAGAAATTTTTAGCAAAAAATTAGCTTTTTGACAAGATGTTTACTAGGCTGGGGAAGTTGCCGGGAATTTGTACAAAAATCATCAAAGGTCGTAAATTTCTCACAAATTTTTATGTCCTAACGTTTCTTAAATAATTCATTTTTCAAAAAAGTTTCCATTTTTTTAACTTAATGTTTTAAAAAAATATTCTCCCTCGGTTCGCTGGGGCAGTGGTCTCGTTCTTTGAAACAGTCTTTGTTCTGAAAGTCGAACATAAATTCATGGAGAATCCGGAATCATAATTTTTGAGAATGCAAAAAGTTATAATTTTTGACTTGATTTTTACGATTGTTGAAGTGGGGCTATTCCATGCTAAAACAGACCTCGATAGGGCTAAAATTTGAAAAAAATGAAAAATAACGTGCGACCAGTCGTTTGTTAGGTTTTTGAGGGCGCTGAGCTCGAATATTTGATTATTTTTTGGATTTGACCCCTGAGTGCCCCTCCTGGCCCCCAATTTTGGGGAAAAGTAGGTCAAGATATTAAAATAGCGTGTGACATATCGATTCTCACTAATTTGAGTGCGTAGAATTCGAATATCGACTTACTTTTTGATTTGAACCCATTCCTCGCGCTTTAACCTAATGAAAAAATACGAATTTGAGGGGAAGTAGTCTGTTAGATCACGAGGAATGGGGTCAAATCAAAAAAGTAAGTCGATATTCGAATTCTACGCACTCAAATTAGTGAGAATCGATATGCCACACGCCATTTTAATATCTTGACCTACTTTTCCCCAAAATTGGGGACCAGGAGGAGCACTCAGGGGTCAAATCCAAAAAATAATCAAATATTCGAACTCAGCGCCCTCAAAAACCTAACAAACGACTGGTCGCAAGTTATTTTTCATTTTTTCAAATTTTGGCCCTATCGAGGGGGCTAATAGGGGTGTTCAGAGGGACCGGATGAAAAAAACTGAGTACATATTCGAACTCAGCGCCTTCGAATTAGTAGTCATCGATGTGTTACTCGGCTTTATCGTTTTTTTTTGAATTTCGGTCAAAATTGTGGACCCCTGTACCCCCCAGGGGTCGGGAGATCCCATCTTGAAAATTTGTCGGTTGAAAAAAAGGTGAAAAGGGCTACTCACTGTAATTTTTTCAAATTTTTAAATGTTGACTTCGTATGTGCGTCGCTTCGGGAGAGATGGAAATCATCTATTCAAATGACGCGATAATTGAAAAAAAAAAGGTGTGAAATTTAATTTTTCTAGTACAGTTTGATCTTGTCTTGAAAAATTTGAAAACAAAAATATCACAATTTTTTTTGAAAAAAAATCAAACGGTACAAAATTTTGAGAAAAATTGATCGATAAAATACCAGAGTACTGGTCATTCGGCCACAGCGGGGGGGGGGGGTGTCGAAATAGTCAAGATTATGAACTAAAATTATCATAACTAGCCAAAAATTATTGCATTAGATTTTGCACGTGATCGCCGAATATTATTAAATTATCACATTTGCAGCATTCCTGATATTCCCGACAAGACAAAATTGTGAAGTGGCATACTGAAAAAATAATAAAAAAAAGAACATATTCTAAAAAATACATCAATTATAGTTTATCGACTTTTTACAATCCCCCTGGAGTACACTTTTCACTTTTCTGCATAGGTTTTCGTGATTTTTAGACCTTATTTCAAAGAAACGGCCAAAATAAAATACTCGGGGAAAATCTACATTAAAAAATATAGACAAAACCCAGAAAATTTCGGCTGTAATGATGAAAATTTTTGTCCAACCGAAAAAAAGATAATAAAATTCATTAATACCCGAATTTGAAATTTCGAGCCCCCTTTGCTCATGCCCAAGTATAAAATTTTGAACCCCTGCTGAAACGTTATTGTGCAATTGACCGATGTAAATACAAGTAGGTACCTACATCTAGGTAGTAAGTGGGGACTGGGTAAAGGTTGAGGGGGGGGGGGAAGAGAGAATGTTGTATTTCTTGCTTTGGTAATGTATTGCACATTTTCATATTTTTTAATGTAGATTTTCCCTGAGTATTTTATTTTGGCTGTTTCTTTGAACTAACGTCTAAAAATCACGAAAACCTATGCAGAAATGTTGTTATAACAGATTTTTAAAATTTTGAGTGTTTTAAACGGAAAAAATTGGCCAAATAAATAAACTACGTCGGATTCGTGTTTAGAGAGTCAAAATACCCAGATAAACACCCTTTTCGCGATTGTTTTACTCAAAGTCTTAAAATTCACCTTTTTCACTGATTTTTCATGACAAAAATTGCGAATTTCGAGATTTCAAGTAAAACGATCGGGAAAAAGGTGTTTGTTGGGGTATTTTGACTCGCTAAACACGAATCTGACATTAGTTTCTTCATTTGGTCATTTCTTTCCATATAAAACGCTCAAAACTTGAAAATCTGCTAAAATAACAACATTTCTGTACGGTTTTTCGCAATTTTCGGTCCTTGCGGCATCGAAATCGCCAAAACTGAATGCGTGACGCGAATCTACGTTAAAAAACACGTTTTTGGGATATTTTCAAAAAGTGGTCGCTTTTCGCTTATATGGTGTTTTTTACGAATGAAAACTTCAAGTAGCCGAAAAAACATGAAGGAATGCACCAAAATTGTTGAAAAAATTATCGTAAATACACCTCTACGAGATGTAACTTTGTGCCAAAGAACAGAAAATTTCCTTCACTTCTACTGAAATTAAAAATTCTTGAAAATAATGCAAATAAAATGGCGATAACTCCAAAAGGAGGGCGTTGGGGAGGGGGTCAAAAATTTTTCTAAATTTTTTTTAAATCAAGGAACACCATTTGAGGGGGTAAGATCAAAAATCGGAGCGGGGGCCAAATTCACCTAAACCCGGCTATACCCTTTGGAGCTTAAGAAACTAAAATGGGAAGGGGGCTGGAGCTGCTAAAATTTGGAAATTCGCCGTTTATGTTATTTCTCAACCAAGTTATTCCATTTAAAAATGAAATATTGACGAGAAATTCGCAAAGAATGAATCTGTGAAACGGACTCGTTAATTTGAAAAAACAAAATGAGTAAAACGTTGAAAATTAATTATATTTATGAGACGAAATTGCACAAAAAAGATCTCCCAATTTTTTCAAAAAATCCTTCATTAAGCCTTATTATAAGTCGTTGAAGTACTATAAAAATTGTCGAGTTTTCGAAACTGGGAAAATTTTGGTTCTATTCGTAATAAAAATTACCGAAAAGGAGCAGTTATTGCAGTACCTACTTCCTAAATGGGTCGTCGGACTCTTATGGCATTTTTTGGCCACTTTTTATGATTTTTCACAATATTGTCATTTTATTTGTACGTTCGTTTGGCTTTTTACCCCGTTTGTATCGAATTTTATAACGAAGTACGCAATTTTTATCATGGAACTCGACCTCGTTAAGGTTACGACATCGAATAAATGGCGAACTGGAGCAATCGCCCGAGAACGTACCGAATTTGATGCGCTGCGCCGATGAAAAATGAAACACGTACGCGTATCGTGCGAGGATCCCTGAATTAAAAAAAAAAAACGAAAGTCCGATAGTCTGAAATTACTCATTATCAACGCAGCGTTTGGTAACCTTTTTGTTGACGCTGGCGCTGGCCCTTAAATTTGTCATAAATGAGATAGGGATAGGAAGAAGAGGTTCAACTTGCCATTTACTTACCGTACTTTTTTCGTGCAGCTGGTTCATCTACCTAACTCTGTGAAATTTTACCTTCGAGTCTCTCGAGCATTAAAAATATAATTGCGATCAGCGAAAGAGAGATCATTTTTCATATTAATGAGGGGTAAAAAAAAAGGGACGAGAAAGGATAAAAGAGAAACAGGTACGTGGTGGTGTAAGGGAAAGGCTGAAATGTACTCATTAATGATGTAAATGATGGACGGACCGGAGGAGGGAGAGTGGCGAGCGGAGTGTCGTTGGCATGAAAATATAGGTAGTACATATTACGGCGGAGGAATATGCGTAGGTATTGGTTTGGGTGATATCGACGCGTACGCGTATAAGGTAACTTTATTTGGCGGCGACCGCGACCACCGCCGACACCGACCGGACACAGGATATACGTATTTGCGAATAGGTATATAGCCATAGCGGCGGATGGCGATGGCGCAGCCGATGGTGTATATTGGATGAGGATCGAGGAGACGTTACGCAAGACGTGGCGACGTGGATGGCGAAGCTGGAGAGACGAACGGCGTACAGCATCAATAATAGACGAGTATAGCAGGACGATAAAACGTGTTTTAGGTATACGAGTTAGAGGAATAAATTCGATAGCAGATGAAAGCGCCGCAATGCGCAAAATGAATTTAACGGGATGAGAATTATCTATAGTCGGCTGTCGACTGACTGCGTGCTGTGGTGTGTGCAGCTTTGGGTGGCTGGCGTTGGCACGGCGAGGCCGACAGAGGCAACCAAAAATGTTTCAGCTTCGGCTTTGCGTAATACACACGCGCCTTCCATCCACACTAATCCATTATTCAAGTTGGTGAATAAAAACCAGCCGACAGTACTCGTACAAGACGACAATAAATAAGCAGCAGAGTAAAAACTCTCGCTACCTTTAATCGTCGTCTTCTCTCTTTCAACTATAGAATGCGGACTGATTCATTTTCTTTTTGCCAACCCGTCGCCCACTCTACATCAAGCTCGCTTCTTCGATAATCTGTTCGTTTAAATACGTCTGCTCAAGTTTATAGTGTACCGATCTGGAGGATTACTCGAATATGCTTCGTGTACACGATATGTAGGTAGCTAGGTACTTATGTGTGGTATTCCATCTTATTACGATTGGTATTTTTCTTCTTCCAATGTTGTGTTTACTTTTTTCTACGTACTTATTTATAAAGCTGGCGAAGGTAAAACCATCAAACGAAATATCGAATCATCGAGCCGCGATGTTTGCTCCAGTATCAATTTCTCTTTCGCAAAAAGGCATCGTGTAACAGATTTCTCACGGGTACCATTTTTTTCAATTTCGTTACCAGACGATAGATCGGATACGTCCATGTCGTCCATCTCTATTGAAACAGAGGTGCACTGGAACAGTGTCTGGCAGTCGTACTCGTTCGACTTGGGTGTCCCAGCCAAAATAATAATTGAAATTTCGGGGCGCATACCTTCTAAATTTTTTCGTTCATGCTTACATAATTTTAAAGCTATGTTACGACTCGATTGAAGCACCTGTACCCGCGCCGCCATGGCTTCAAAGTCATATCAGCAGTCACAGATTTCAAGGAATTTTCAAAGTGCCGCAGTATAGAACCTTTCTTGTTGTACGTGAAAAGATCTATAAAAAAGGTCATATAAAATTTTTTCCCATTTCAAGAATTAAAGGCGCTACAGTGCTTCAAAGTTTTGAAAAAATTGCTAAAATTGGCGAAATTTGTCAAGTGGTGTAATTCTTTTAATTTTTAGTTCAGGAGATTTGTGTAATGTGTATAGAACCTATTTTATTACACAGATGTACAAAAAAAAAACATACGGTACCTACACAAATTTTGTCCCAGTCAAAAATTGAAGGCGCTAAGCATCTTTTAAATTTAAATAAAAACAGAAATTACAACGAAAATCATTTACAACTCATCACGTGGTTTCTCTCTTGAAATTTTCGGTTACAACACGCGATGTTCTTGAATGCAAGTAATAGGTAAGATGAAAACAGAAATTAATGCCTTCTTTGTGACACCACCATTGTGGTGGTAAAAAAATGAAAATCAGTCAGGTCTCAATCGTACATCCGCGCGCTATTCCTGTTAAAATTGATTTTATGATTGATTCTTGTTCTGGACATTGAAACAAAGAATTAAGCCCGTATGCCCTCCCCCTCTTTCCCCAGGGTCCACCCCAACATTTCAAACGTGTGTATCGCCTTATCTATGGGTCGCAATGAAAAAAAATTCAAACAAAAGTTGTTCCTCAGAACCTAATGTACATTTTCATTTCTTATCAAAATCCATTTCGGAGCAACTCCTGCCACCCCAAATTTAGAAACAAAACATGTTTTTGAGAAAACCTCAAAATCACGTTTTCTTCATTTTAAACGAAAAGTTTCGGAGATACGACAAAATTTGTAACTACAAAAAGTATTCAGAATTGAATTTCCTTTCCAATGACGTCCAACACGACAATTTTCACCAACTTTTCCCGACAGAGTGGACCTCTCCCCCTTTCCTCGTTTTCACAAAAGTTGGACCCACGAACAAGATTTGCTCCAAAATGAATCCCGATAATAAATGAAATTATGCATTAGATAGCGGAAAACAAAAATTCGTTCAATTTTTTTTCGTGGGTCCAACCTTTGAGATGAGGGGGAGGGGGAAAGATCCACCCTGCCGGGAAAAGTTGGTGAAAATGGTCTTGATAAAGTCCATTGGAAAGGAAATTTAATTCTGAATACTTTTTGTGGTCACAAATTTTACCGTATCTCTGAAACTTTTCGCTTAAAATGAAGAAAACGTGATTTTGAAGTTTTTTGAAAACTGTTTTATTTTCAAAGGGAGGCTGGAGTTGCTCCAAAATGGATTTTGATGAGGAATGAAAATGTACATTGGGTGCTGAGAAACAACTTTTGTTTGAACATTTTTTCATTACGACCCATAGATAAGGCAATACACGCATTTGAAATGTTGGGGGTGGACCCTGGGGAAAGGGAGGGGAAAAAGGGCATACGGGCTTAATTTCTTTGTTTTAGTGCCCAGAACAAAAATCAATCATAAAATTAATTTTAACAGGAATTTCGCGCGGAAGCCTTTTTTTGTACGATTGAGACCTGATTATTAATGGCCAAAAATCGCCAACTTTCGTGCCTGTATTTTCAAATAAAAAAACATGCGACGATGACAGTGGTATTTGGTGTGTAGAGGAAGAAGAGAGAAATGGTGGAGGCTCCATTTCAGACGTTTCGACCATTCAAGGGAAGGGGATGAGAGTGGTCTTGATCGATTGTTCTCGCTTTGTGTTTTCATGTGCGAGTATTATTACCGACTTTTCTTGAAAAGTCAGGTACTAAATTTGTTGGCGCGGTGAGACTTGGGGTCTGGGGTGAGTTTTCTTTGCGTTTTGGGTCATTTGGAACACAACTGTACCATTCGTTCATTTTCACCTTTCCTTATATATATATATATATATATATATAGGTAGTAATATCCGTACATGTCAGCCACTTTGTGGGTTATTTCTACATACAAAGTGAGCCACCGTACTTCTCAGCCATGGCTGAGATTGAATGGGTTAATTCTACATACAAAGTGAGCCACCTGTTTTCAAAACTTCCACCAGAGTGCGCACCACTTAAAAATTGAGTCGCGAGGATGAACGTAGGCTCATTTTTTAAGTGGTGATGAGTAGAATAAGGAAAACAGGTCAAAATTTTTTTACCTGTACCAAATTTGGTTATGCACAATGTTAAATTTACCCATCATTTTTTTGTCATTTTATCAACTTGAACAAAAAATTTTGACACCAAAAATTCTAATTTAAGCCAGGCTTTTTTGTAATAGAAAAACTTTTCCAAAATTTGCAATGGCTTAGAAAATTTTGCAATTTTTTTCCAAAAATTTTGTTGTAGGAGGCTCGTTTTTTTTGCTAGGGTGGATTTTGTGTAGCTAAGCACGAATCTGCAATTAGAATTTTGATAAGTCAATTAGTAACAATTTTAGAAAATTTTGAAAATTTTGAAAATTTTCAAAAAATTTTGAGTATATATAGAAAGTGGCTGACAACCTACGGTCGCGTGCAAATATATATAGGTAGTAATATCCGTACATGTGAGCCACTTTGTGGGTTATTTCTACATACAAAGTGAGCCACCGTACTTCTCAGCCATGGCTGAGATTGAATGGGTTAATTCTACATACAAAGTGAGCCACCTATTTTCAAAACTTCCACCAGAGTGCGCACCACTTAGAAATTGAGTCGTGAGGATGAACGCAGGCCCATTTTTTAATTGGTGATGAGTAGAATGAGGTGCACTGGTCGGAATTTTTTTACCTATATCAAATTTGGTTATGCACAGTGTTAAATTTAGCCCATATTTTTTTTGTCATTTTATCAAGTTGAACAAAAATTTTTGACACCAAAAATTTTTATTTAACCTAGGCTTTTTTGTAACAGAAAAACTTTTCCAAAATTTGCAATAGCTTAGAAAATTTTGCAATTTTTTTCTCAAAAATTTTGTTGTAGGAGTCTCATTTTTTTTGCTGAGGTGGATTTTGTGTAGCTGAGAAAGAATCTACAATCAGAATTTTGATTGGTCAACTAGAAAAAAAATGAGAAAAGATTGAAAATTTTGAAAAATTTTGAAAAATTTTCGAATATATATAGAATTTGGCTCACAACCTACGGTCGCGTGCAATTATATATATATATATTTATGTATGAAATTTGTGGTCGATTAAACTCCGAAACTATGAGGTTTGAGAAATTTTTGAAAACGTCGCGCTGTTGGGGCATTGCTGAACCTGTGAGATTTTAAGTTTTATCGAAATCGGTTGAAACGTTTTTGAGAAAATTAATTTTTGTGATTTTTTTATGAATTTCATGTGAAAATAGCGTTGCCTAGAAGCGATTCTTGTTCAAAAAGAGGTCTTCAGGGTGTCCAAAAAAAATCACAATAAAAATGCATAGCAAAAATTCTTTTCAATTTAATCGAAGAATCGCAAGTCTGCCCTCATTCTTGGTCTATTACTTTTGCAATGTACATGATAGTAGAATAGCATGATCAATTCGAGATGAACTTCTTCAGGTGAAGAATTCATCGTTTCCGGTTTCCATCAAGTTCTGATTGTCCCCAAAAAGAGGTCTTCAGGGTGTCCGAAAGAAATTACAATAAAAAATGCATAGCAAAAAATTCTCTAATCAACTTAATCGAAAAATTTCAAATCTGGCGTCATTCTTGTCTATTAATAATAGGACCTATTCGAGACGAACTTCTTCAGGTGACGAATTCATCATTTCCGGTTACCATCAAGTTTGGAATACACAATGCTATATAGAATGTGCAGGCAGTTTTTGAAATTAACTGTAAATTTAGAATGTTCAGAAATGGAATTGCCAAAAAATGTACTAAATTTTGAATTCGAATGTGTTCAGTTTTTATTCAGTCTTTTTAAGACTCCCATGATAACTATGGCCTTCTTTAGATGATGAATTCATTGTTACTGGTTTCCATCAACTTTGGAGAAAAAGAGGTCTTCAGGGTATCCGAAAAAAAGCTTGCAATAAAAATGCATAGCAAAAATCATTTAACCAACTTAATTGACAAATTTTAAATCTGGCATCAGTCCTGTTCTAATACCATTCGAATGTACATGATAGTAAGAAGGATCCATTCGAGATGGGCTTCTTCAGGTTACAAATTCATCATTTCCGGTTACCATCAACTTTGAAGAAAAAAAAGAGGTCTTCAGGGTGTCCGAAAAAAATATAATCGTAGAATAACAGGACCCACTCGAGATGGACTTCTTCAAGGGACGAATTCATCGTTTCCAGTTCTCATCAAGTTCGGAAGAAGTGCAGACAGGTCTTTGAAATTACCTGTCAATTTAGAATGTTCAGAAACTGAATCGCCAAGAAATTGACTAAATTTTGAATTCGAATATGTGCTCATGAAAAATACCGTGTGACGTGTCTATTGTTTGGTTTTGTTTTTTCATCCGATTCCTCTGAACCCCCCTATCGGCTCTCTAAAACCAGGAAATCGCATAGATGTAGGTTTATTTCGTTTTCACTCATTTTCATTGTATCAAAATTATTAACCCCAACAAATAGTTACGTATTGATTACACAGATGATAGGTATCTTTGATAGCTAATACATTTTGATGCATAAATATAAGAGAAAAGTCGGTTTATCTCACGATTTAGGCGTGAGAATTTTTTTTTGTTTGTGTTCATGTTCATTCCCTTCTCCTGAAAATGAAAAAAAAAAAAAAAAATAGGTGGCCAAAAATAGTTAAAATCAAATATATGAATTCTGAAAATTGCTGTACGGAAGTTTTTCAGGACGCTGAATTCATTTTTCATATCGGTTTTGTCAGAAACCCAAAATTGGTCCCTGTGAGGGGGTGAGGCAAAACCCAAAATTTTGAAAAAAAATCATGTGGGTATTAAAATGTGTGTTTTCAACTCTCCCAAACACTTTTTTGAGGTCTATTTGGTTTATAACCCAAAACTGGGCTCTTGGAGGTGGGGGCAAAACTCAAAATTTCAATAAAATCATGCGAGGTATCAAAATGTACGTTTTCAACCCTCTCGAACACGTTTTTTTAGTCTATTTGATTGATAACCCAAAATTGGGCCTAGGAGGTGTGAGTAAAACTGGAAGTGAGGTCAATCAATTGTGCTCGGTTTGTGCTCTTTTGTGCTGACATTAATTGATGGAAATCTGATATACTATCTGGACTAATTTCACGTGAAGAGAGTTTTTGAAAAGTGAATTTGTTTTTTTCATTTTTGTTTTGAATTTATGAAAGGGAAAAAATGGATCGCAAGGATCTCAAAAAAAAGTGCCATCGAATATTCACAAATTCACGCGTTGCTGATAAATTATCTGAAATTTCATTTTTTTTTCAATTAAATCATGTAGCAAAAAAACTGTAAAAATTATTGAAAATTGGCAAAATTACCCTGTAAATCTTGAAAAATTTCATATTTTTACGTATTTGTGAAAAAATAATGTGAATTGTAAAAATTTTGGATGTAAGGCTAAAACAGACAAAGGTGAAAGAACAAGCTCTCTTCTCTCTTCCCCATGACAAAATTGATTTTTCGGTTGGGAAAATTACACACCAATTGAAACATTTTTGAAGGCAATAGCTTCAAAATTTATTTCCCGTTCAAACTTGAATTTTTTTATGATTTTATCGTCCATTTTTGGAAAAATGACCATTTTGCATGAATAGCCAAGTCTAAAAAGAGTGGTATGGAATTTAAAATTCTAAATATGCCTAGTATTGCCAACACTGCTTCCTTATGTCAAAAAGTTTCATTTTTCTTTATCCAACACTCAAATAATAATTTTGTACTATTTTTTCAGCAAGTAGTGATGTTTTGAAAAATTAAAGGTGTGAAAAATTTGGCCAGCAGCACATCTTTTAGATTAAGATTCCGCAAAAATCTCATTTCTGATAAAATGGAACTATGAATATTTGGAAAAAATTAGGACACTTGTCCATTCCTCAAGAATGGTCATTTTTCAAAACATCAAAATCTTGGAAAAGCTCCAATTTGTTACGTTCAAGTTATTGATCTCTTCACGTTGCTTCAATAATTTTTAGTTAATTTTTAAAAATTTTGATTTAACGGGCATTTTCACCCATTTCTCAAAAATGACCCTGTTCTGAAAATACCAAAATCCGAAGAAAACGTCAATTTGTAACGTTCCATTTCGGTCTCTTCCCGTCGTTCCAAGCATTTCAAAATCTATATTTGAAACTCGTTTCTGCAAGCTTGGTAATGTTGCTCTAAACGAAAGGGCACATGCCTTCTCAATTTGTAATTTCATAATTTAAATTAATTTTTAGGATTAATATTGGAGAATTGGAGGGGGAGGGGGTTGTAATGGACTAAAAATAAAATTTTTGGAACTGCGCGAATAAAATTTTACGCGAAGAATTGGAGCGTTTTTCTGCAACCCGAATATTGCATACGAAACCCTCCTACTCCTCCTTCAACCACAGTCATAGTTAGTATTACATTAATTTTTTCGATTGGAACGAAAATTACGCTGAAATTGGCGCTGAACATGTTTCGCAAAAGGTTATAGTCGTTAATGTATAAATGTACTTAACTTACCTACTCGTAAGTGCGTTAGAGCAGCCCTATTATATGCTGGTTTTTCATTATGTACGCCTGGTAATCGCCCTTGCCAGCGGCGAAATATCTAAATTTCAGCTCGTTTGGCCCACGCAAGTCTGGAGAATAAGCGTCGTTGTGCAGGAAACGCTCTCCTTTGCCGCTGAAAAATTAGGTCAACCGCGATAGCTGCGATTTTCTGCATCCGAGAGAGAGAGAGACGCGAGAATTCGACGTACATTGTTGTTAGCGGAAAAAGTTCAAAGTAAAGACACGAGATAAGGTGGCTTCTTTAAATCGCGCATTGATTACTTCTTAGAGGGGCGGCGGCGGTGGCGGCGGCAGCAGGAAGGCAGGCGGCGTCTGTAGATTAACTTACCAAGAGAGAATGTTACATCGACGACAGGACGACACTTTGTAGGACGAGGGCGAGACGAGAAGACGGCGATGATGCGTTAAGTCAGTGGAAGCGATTACGACGAATAAAACGCCCGATACGTCATCGTCGTTTCTTCTTCTTATCTTCAGCTGTAGCAATATTAGCAATAGCTTAAACGTAAAGTCGTATTTAAATATGTAAATGATGATTTGACGAACGCGTCGCGTCGTGTCGCTGCGCGCCGCCCGCGCCCGCTCGAGTTTACATTTTACTTAGTCGTGTTTCGTATCGTAAGTATATTGTCTTCGCATTGCCGTTGATAAAGGTGCGAGCGTTTTCGAGAAAACAGGCCAGATATGCGAGGGAAAACGACTGCTTTAAATTAAGTAACTAACAGTTAATTACCGGTATTATGCCATTTTCCGCTACCGCCACGTTGCTACCTAGTACCCTACGTAATACCTATCTCTTTATAACAGCAGCCAGCAGTCGAGTTGAAAAGTCATTTTTTTAAAAAGCGTTTCCACTCGTTGCTCGCGTTAGGTATAGGGTAATAGAATGGGGTCGCTAGATTACAAGATTACTGGTCGTTTAGCCTAGTGTAGGGTGCATGTAATTTTACCAAAAATGATACTTCTGAATCTGACGTTGACCGAGGTTGGTTAATTTTTAAAGCATATTTCCAGTTTCTGAGGTCAACAGTACATATAAGAAGGTGGTTACGTTTGGGGTATTTATTTTTCCAAAATTGCCTTTTTTTAAAGTAGGCTCGTGGAAAACAGAATGACTTTTTTTCGAGCTGAGGCCCCAAAGATCCATTCAGCTAATTGAGTGGACGAGGTTCCCCTCCCTCCGAAATCACAGCTTTGCCCAAATTGATTTTTAAAGCAAAATTGCCATTTTTCTGCGAAAATGTGGTATTTTTGAAAAAAAATGATCTTCTTACAAGAGGGGTATCCCAACTCAAAATGAAATTTTGAGCCCAAACAAAAAAAAATCGAAAGTACATCATAGCAGGACCCCGTATCCAAAATTTCAAGTGCTGAAGTTCATTTCTCGATTTTTGGCGAATTTTTGAAATTTCAAAATTACCTCCGCCCTGCGAAATATGAAAATTTGATCTAATCAATGAAAAAAGTTGAAATTTGGTATATACCCTATTTTTGACCTCCCGAATCGAATGGAAGCGGTTTTGAGACGTTTCGAAGCAATCAGAAAATTTTTCAATTTTTTCCAGGAAAATTTCTTGCCCAAAAAAATGCAAATTTGTACTTAAAGTTACGAATTTTGGAAAATTGTGTTTTAATCGATCAAATAGGTCACCAATATAAATAATCAGCGATTATAGATGCTGAAGTGCATATGGACAATTTTTATGGACTTATCTCCAGTGCTGGAAAATTCCAAAATTTTCTGGTGGCTCTGAAACGTCTTGAAACCGCTTCCATTCGTTTCGGGAGGTCGAAAATAGGGTATCTACCAAGTTTTAACTTTTTGCCTCAATGTATGCGCATTAGGCGAATTTTTAAATTTTTTTCAGGAAAATTTCTCGCTCAAAAATGCGAATTTGAACTCAAAGTTACGAATTTTGGAAAATTGTGTTTTAATCGATCAAATAGGTCACCAATATGGATAATCCGTGATTATAGATGCTGAAGTGAAGAATATGGGTCATTTTTATGAGCTTTGCTCCAGCGCTGGAAAATTTCAAAAATTTCTGATTGCTCTGAAACGTCTCGAAACTGCTTCCATTGGATTTGGAAGGTCGTAAATAGGGTATATACCAAATTTCAGCTTTTTTCGTTGATTAGATCAAATTTTCATATTTTGCAGGTCGGAGGTAATTTTGAAATTTCAAAAATTCGCCAAAAATCGAGAAATGAACTTCAGCACCTGAAATTTTGGGTACGGAGTCCTGTTATGATGTACTTCCGATTTTTTTTTGTTTGGACTCGAAATTTTACTTTGAGTTGGGATACCTCCCTTGTTAGTAAAATTTATAAAATGAGATCCTTATGTAATGTTGACCTTGTGATACAGAATTTCAGTATTTTTAGTAGTTCTTCCGAGACTTTCGAATTTTGATTTCCTTCCGTGTTTTCAAACTTACAAAAGACATGGAAATCAACTTAGGTAGCTAAAAATTAGAGTCTCTACTCCCTACTTCATGTTAAGAAGTTGAACGAGAAAAAACAACTCTGTCAGGATCTCCAAACCGACGTGTAATATGTATTTTCAAATTCCAATCAGATTCAAGCTGAAGAATAACATCACGTTAATAGAATTGCATAACTGATTCGCCGTAAATACGCGTTGCGTATTTACGGCGAATTCGATAGGCAACTTGACTAACGTGTTGGTGCGTACGGAAGTATTTTTCCGAAAGCATTATGAATCAATTTGGAATCCTTAAAACATGGCACTTTTTTTTCAAGTCGATTAACAGGTTTGCAGCGATTTTTGTCTTGAAATGTTTTTCCAATAGCTTTTAAAATTTTGAAAAAAAAAAGTATAATTATAGAAAATGGGTCAAATCGGCTGGTAATTTATGTGAACTCGAGCAATAGAAATTGTTTCTCACATAATAAGTCTTCATTCCAAACCAGAATTTTATCATTTCTGACCATTTTAGAGCCCCAGGATAATTTTAGTTTTCGCCCAAGTCATTTTTTTTTTTAGTTATAATGTTCAGTCCCCCCCCCCACAAAAAGGGGACAAAGGTCAAACTTTTTTCAAAAGAAGGGACCCAAGCTCAAATTTTTTCAAGGAAATAAAGAGGAAAAGGCCAAAGTTCAAGAAAGCAGTGACCTCGAGGGAAGGTGCGAGGAAATTTGAAATTAGCGAATTCGAGGTTCGGGAGAAATTGAAAATTGAACGAGTGAAATTTAGGTAACCAAAATTTTATGCTTTAATGACGACTATTAATTGAAATGAGAGATATTTAAATGTTTGATATCAGATGACTCTTTTTTAAAGTAAGTACAGTACATATCAGACATTCACGTTTTTTTTAAATTTTCAAATCGCCAAGCAATTTTAATTACAAAAATGAAAAATTATAATTTTTGACATTTTGTCAGACTTTGCAACACAAAAAATCGGTGTGAGCGTAATAAAATATTAGGCAAGTGGATAAAAACATGAATTGTGTAGTTTCAAAAGGTTTTTCCATTAAATCTGAGGAAAAATCGTTACGTCGATAGACCTTTTAGATGCGTTAAGCTGGCCTAGTATAACAAGGTACCAACCAGGGTTGGGCAAAATCCGGGACAAAAGGATTTCAAATCCAAAATCCAAGATTCTCAGCTAAAACGTATTTCAAATCCAAAATCATCCGTATAATAGGATTTAAAATCCAAAACCCAAAATCCTTTCAGAAAGTGGATTTAAAATCCAAAATCCAAAATTTGAGTAAAGATGATGAAAAACAATTTTTAATTATTCTGAACTTCGAAAGTTTTTATTATAAAATTGATTGCAAAATTGGACATAACTACGAAATGAAATGTTGTGATGCCTGAACCTAAAGCCTGAACATTAAATCACCGGATCACGAAACATGAAAATTTTTGGATTTTAAAGTAAACGATTTTGAAAAAATGGGATTTCAAATCCAAAATCCGAAATCCGTTGCAAAAATGGATTTTAAATCCGAAATCCAAGATCCGTATTTCGAGATTTTTTGGATCCTGCCCAACCCTGGTGCCAACACGCTCGTTTAGAATAATCCCAGCCAGAAATTTTAACGATTCTTTAAAAATTATTCCGTTGGGAGGGAGGGATGGAGTACATTCCCTAAATTCGTTCCTGCAGACATATTTTCGAGGGGAAATTTCCACTCCACCTGAAACTTTTTCGAAGAGTTGTTCCACAGAAATGTCTGTGTTATGGCATCTTGGAGCTGCTTTTCGATTTTGAGACTCTGCTAGACGTTTCGAACACCCTGTAGTCTGCAGTATATTCTTAGGCCTACTGCTAACCGTATCCGTACAACTGATGCTATACTAAATCTAATAGGTCTAGCTATAGGTACCTAGCCGAGCCTATTTCCTACGTATGCGATTATAGGCTATTGAAAATATCAATACCACGCCACTCCGGGTCGCTTTGCTTCGAATACACCGCTACGATACTCGGCAATTTTTAATTTAAAAGCAAACAAAAAGCCAAAGAAAAGCCAAGAAAAGGAAAAAGAACAAAAGAAAAACAATTTTCGACTCGACGAAACAAAACTTGTGTATAGTACCTAAGCTACGTATAGTATAACGATAACGAACGCAGCGACGAGGACGAATCGAGTATCGAGTATACACGGAGGAGCGGTGTCGAGCCATACGCGCGTCTTACTTTCTTTCAATGGTCGATAAGATGATTATTATCAAAATGGTACTGCCATCATTCGCAGTTCAAATATCGACCAGCAGCACAGAGGCTATCAGAAATACTCGTAGCCGCCATCGACATCGACATCGCCATCGCCATTACACATACACAACTACATATACATAATACATATAATATTTTCCAAGCCTATATCATCCGTTTACCTCCAAACAAACGCAATCATGCCTGAAATTGAGGTACGGGTAAAAAATTAAGAAAAAATTGCCGACCGAGCGATCGTCGAACGAAGAAATTTTCTCTCGAAATGTACGAGTACCTAATATCTTTTGTCGGACGACGAGACGAAAGTGGTATACAGTGAGCCACAAAAGTCTTCTTACACCCATTTTTTTCTATCTAGGGGAGTGAGAAGTTTTCAAAAATAGTTGGAAAATGTGGTGAATAGAATAAGTAAAAGGATAAAGAGTGAAAATCAGTCGAGAGAAACGGAATTGTCCCAAAGAGAAAAATTAGAAAGTCAGAAGAAGAAAAATAACAGGCCCCTAAAGTGTTCGTACATTTTGTATTTGTCCCATAAGAAAAATCGAGTTTTTACACATGTTTAGCTCTAAAAATTCAAAAATTTGCGAAAACAGAACAAAATTTGTTGCATACGTAGAAGAGAGCAGTGGGAAAACGATGAGTCATTATTGGTACGGGTGTCAGATTCTGTATCGTTTCAAAAAATTCAAAAGTATGTGGGTGGAAAAATATAAAATTTTTGAGGTATATGATCTAGAAGGGACCTCCCCGCCCCTAAAACTGCTATCACATTTTTGATATCGAATTGCAAACCCATTCCAGGGGTTCTCATTTCTCAAAGTTGTGAAAACTGCATCCCCATCTCGTATTCTATTCTGGCCTCCATATATTCATAGAAAAGTCGTGGCAGAACGTTTATTCACTCAAATTACTCGTAATTGACCCTTCTTAAAATACCGACCCGCACTTTCCCTCATCTAGTGGTTTTCATCAAGTCAGAGGTTCCCAAAGTTGAAAATCGGAAAATTCTGCCCTTCGTAGTTAAAATCCAAACAAATTTTCTCGCGATGGTAATCAGACAATTAAAAAATAGTTCAAATGAAAAAGTTGGAGAATTTTATGAGGAACTGAGTTATCACGCAACTAACTTCAAAAAATGTGGCTTGAAATACCTAGTTGTAGTGCGGTGCAATTGGTTAAAAAAATGGTAAAGTACGAAAAAATGTCCATCCAAGGTTTTCTTTTGGTTTAATTGGTTCAGGACACTATAAAACAATATGGTAAGACTTCCAGGTCTCCAAAGGTCGCCGGAGACCCCCTGAAGAGCAGGGGAGGGGGTCGAATTTTCTCAAAATGTTTTTTTTGCTTGTACCTCGACGAAAACGCCTTAGGTATTTAAAAAAATTTGTTTTGTACAATATTAATCTACGTTAAATTTTCTACAAAATATCTATTTTTTTTTTTACATTATGTATTCAAAATTCTCATAAAATTCTCCAATTTTTTTATTTGAACAATTTGGTTTAATTGCATAATTAGCAACGCGAGAAAATTTGTTTGAATTTTCACTTCATAGGGCAGAATTTTCAAATTTTCAACTTTGGGAACCCCCGATTGGATGAAAACCACTAGAAGGCGGATGTTGGTATTTCAAGTGGGGTTAATTACGAGTAATTTGAGTGGTTAAACGTCCTGCTACGACCTTTCTATAAATATCTGAAGGCCGAAGTAAAATACAAGATGGGGATGCAATTTCCACAACTTTGAGAACCCCTGGAATGAGTTTGCAATTCGATATCAAAAATGTGACTGCAGTTTTGGGGTCGGGGAAAGGTCCCTTTTCGATTATTACCTCAAAAATTTTGTCATTTCTTTACCCATACCTTATTTCTGGTATCAGCAAAGGTACAAAGATGCATTATGACTTATGACTCATCGTCTTCGCAGCTTCCCTATCCTCTCTTCTAGTAAGTATGATGGGAATTTCTGTTTTCACAAATTTTCGAATTTCTAGAGCTAAAAATGTGTGAAAACTTCGGTTTTTTTATGCACTGAAAAAACAAATGAATGAATTTCATCCAAAAAAATAATAACGGGGCGCCATTCACAAAATTGATGAAATGTATTCTAAAAAAAAAAACACCACAGGGGCATAGGTTGGTTGCCGCCAGAGGTAGTTCTCTAGGTAGTAACTCAGATCATCACGAGTGCTAGATCCACAAGGGGGATTCTACGCATCCATGTCGTGTAGGGTGGGGTAATATGTTACTGTTGATGGACTTGAAATCGATAAACATGACTTAAGTAGAATCCTCCAGTTGTTGAAGAGACAGAGCGGTGCGGTAAGCCGAAGGCCAAGCCTCAACAAATACTATAGACAATTAGGACTGCATATGAACTGCAGATCACCAACAACTCACTCTATCCAGTCCCAGGAAAGCAAAGCTTCAGAGTGAGAAGGGAAATACCAGCGCCTATAAACAGGCAAATTCTTTTAAGGGAAAAAACCCTAACAGAAAATCATGGCGGAAGGCAATGGGAAACCAACGCCATTAACCTTCCCTAGAACTGCATCCGTGAACGTCAACATTACACCGGTCTTAAGTCTCCATTAGGCTGCTACTGATCCACTAAGACAGCCGGATAGGGTGCAAAGAATACAAGGAGTTAAAAAATGGCAGAATAACATTAATGTCACTACCTGGAATGTAAGATCAATGTATCAAATAAGAAAACTTGCCAATGTAATCGCAGACGCCAGGAGACAACATATCAACATACTAGGAATCAGTGAAACCCGGTGGATGGGAAATGGAAGAATCAAAGCTGAAAAAGACTATGAAGTTATATTCACTAAAAAAGACAAACGAATACGTCAGAACAAAAAGGGGTATAAGTTCACATATGCCCTTTTTAATACCACAAGTGATTGTGAAACTACAAAGTGCGAATGTTTGTGTTCTAGATTGATTTTTTACTGAAAATTCTAAAATTTTTATTAAATTTTTATTTGAAGTGTATTTAAAATAGCTACGAGCATGAGACCTCAAAAAAATTTTCTAACCACAAAAAATATAAAAAATTTTGGAACGTATATCTTTGTTCTTCAGCGACCTTGCAAAAAAAGGTTAAGTACAGAAAATGTTCCTTTTTTTGTCCTCTACAACTTCGTTAAAGGGTTTTTAAAATTTTTTTGAATTGAAGCAGTTATAAGCTAAAATGACAGCAAACTGGGGAGCGAAAAAAAAAATGTAATGAAAAAGGTCATATAACTCGTCACCTCAAATCGGATATATTTAAAATATTTCTAGGTGTACAATGAAGATAGCGCTGTTTTCTTGTGGTGGATGGTTGATATTTCAACATCCTTAAGTTTCCCAACCGCACCTTGACATTTAATTTCTGAGAAATCATTCCAAAACTTTGATCAATAATTCCCAAAAACACCATTTTTTTTATATGCCCTTTTTGTTCGGACGTATTCAAATATGAACACAGAGTGGGTATATTAATACATACTAGAATCAGTTATAAAATTAGCGCCATAATTCCGAAATCGGAGATAGTAATCTTTGTGAGATTGGAAACTAAGCCCAAGCCAATCTTAGTTATCAAAACACGAATTGGCATAGCAAAAAGTGTGTTCAACAACCTCAAGAAAGTGCTTGGAAATCGAAGCATGGATTTGGACCTTCGAAAAAAGATAATGCAGTGTTATGTTTAGACAATCCTGAAATATTCTTGTGAAACCTGGACCATAAGTGCGGAATGCAAAAAAAAGATTTCGGCCTTTGAAATGTGGTGTTACCAAAGACTACTAAAAATCTCATGGAAAGACTACATAACCAACCGAGTAGTTTTAGCAAGAACAGGAGAAGAATGAAAAGTCCTATTAGAAGATATCAAGAACAGGAAGATGAAATACATAGCGCACAATATTCGAGAGAATGGTATCTTCATGCTAGCTATGTAGGGGAAAATACAAGGAAAAACAACGAGAGAAAGAAGGTGGTCAGAGCTACTAACAACAAACTCACCAGCCAACCCACCTTGCAAGACCCTGAGAGATACCATCAAATGGGCAAGGAGCCACCAAATATAGGTGAAGATATAGATGCATGCAATCTCCTGTCAAGAAGACACAACTACGACGATGACGATTCTAAAAAATAATATTTACCACCAAATTTGATGAAATATTTATTTCAATGCAATAAATCTCACCAAATTTCGCGATAAAAATTATTATTTTTTTGGGTAAAATTTGTCATTTTTTTGAATAGAATTCATCATTTTTTGAAAAAAATTTATCATTTTTTGGATAGAATTTATAATTTTTCAACCCTTTTTATTCATTTTTCATGTTTTTCAGAGTACCAGCCAAAAATACGTACCTAGTGTACGAATAGGTGCCTAAGTTTGTGGCTGGATATTTTTTTTATTTCGACTCCTTAATTTTTTTCATTGGGGCTATTTCGTTTCTTGACTGATTTTCACTCTTGACCCCCCCCCCCCGCCTCTTCTACTTACCACAGTTTTTTCAATTTTTTTTTGAGAACTTCACGCTGCTCTAAACAGAAAAAAAAGGGTACGAGGACTTTTGTGACTCACTGTATCTACACGAGTACAACTTTTTTTTCTCAACCGTTGGATTCTGGTCGAACAGAGCGGTGGCTGGGTGCGGCGTTATCATAATCTGGTGAGATGCGAGCGTGTGTGGGTCGGCTCGACTCGGCTGCTGTTACGACTATACGAATGAAAACATCAACACAGCAGTGAACTGTAAACGTTTACCGTTTACTAAACCAATTCGCTCGAGAACAGTTGACGGTTTCGTCAATTACGCGCCGCGCCCTATGTTGCGTTCGGTACGGTACGGTATCTGTTCGCATACTCGTACGTTTTTATGTGTACGTGCTTGTGCTGGTGCTTGCGCTTGACTTGTGATACGTAGACGTATATACGCACGCAAATCGTACGAAATCTGTCAACAATAACGACGTCGAGTCGAGAAAAGGGATGAAAAAGTTTCCAAATAGTCGCAGTCGCAGTCCTGTACATTTGTATTTCGTCGCCCGATGCCCAGCACGCGTGATAGCTTTGATAGATAATATAGGTACCTAAACCTATATACGTTTGCCTGGCTTACTTACGGTTACCCAACGATCTGTCGACCACATTCGCATTCGCATTACAAACGTATATCGAGCAGCGTGTAAATAAAAACGTCTCGGTTCCGACGGCGTGAATAATGGACCTAGTGATTACTTGTTGAAGGATTTACTTATACTTACCGTCGTCGTCGCGTCGTGTTCCAAATTCACTCGTCAAAGTCGTCTAATTTTAGAACAAAGTCTCCGTACAACCTTTACTAACCGCATCGGTTTGCGAAACGATGTCAATCTCGGTCGACTCGTACCAAATACCAGAATATACGGTGAAAATCTCATTTCGGTTCGTAGATGAAGTCGTCAAAAGACAAATGCTACCACGAGTCTTCACCCTTGTTCATTTCTCAGCAAAAAGTTTCGTAATTGGTTTTTAATTCGGTATTCTGCGCGAGTCGAAATTAGTCAAGAAAGGCTACCTACTAGTTTTTTTATAATTTTTCAATTAGCGTGCCTAAGAGTGCGACGAACGGGATTCTACCTAATTAACATATCAAAACGCTAGTCCTGCGAAGCGTTTTTTTTTTCGCTCGCTGTAAGGTGAAATTCGTCCCATTATTAACGATAAGTGTTTTTCATAAGTTTTCTCCGTACCTATTTATCCGTAAATATTGATTTTTTAAAATTATATTGAAAACATATTCCGTGTTGAGTATCCTGAAACAAAGGGTTTTCTCATTTTTCTCCCAAAACGAGGTTTAGCCTTGAATTTAGCTGTTTTGGTATCCGAAACTTGACACGTGGATGTTTTATTAATCTGCAGTAAAGTTTTTGGGATGTCCGCTGTCCGCTGTCCAATTTCTGGAAAACCTGAAGGTCGAGAAATTTCAAAAATCTGGAAAAATCTAAAAATTTTGGGATTTTTTCCTAAAATAAGGATAAATATTTGAAACGAATTTTATTATAATTTTTGACTCTGCCCCACTCGTGCCGAATTATTACCTACCTGAAATGATTAGATTTTTCTGTTGGGGATTTGTTGATCTTGATGTACGAAAAAATGATAGGTATTTGAATGCATATGTTTTTTCATTAAATTATGGAAGAGGAAAAGAATGGAAGAGAAAGCAAACAAACTATCAGTCATATTTTTAAAAATCTCATCTTCTTTCCAAGCTGAAAAAAAAGGCAATGAAAAATTCATCAAAAGGTTGCAAAACTTTGATCGAATCAGTAGGTACCTTGAAATCTAGAACCTACATATTACATATTTAAAAATTCAAACAAAGGAGACAGTTTTTAAGCCATGTTGGAGAAGGAGAATGAATGAAATCTAGGTTCTGTCGGTGTAAAAGTTTGTCAGGTGCCATGAAAAAATACGAAATTGTAGAAAACAAGTACAAAATGTCCGTTCGCGTATGAAGAAATCATTTTTGTGATTTAGGTGAATTTATCAAAGTGGAAAGGGATATTTTTTCTAAAAAAAAAAAGGTTGCAAATGGTCCAAAATTTTTCCTGAATAATTGTTGAATAAAAATAAACCGAAGTGTCGCTTTGATTCCATTTCAAACCATTCCTCTGCACAATCCTGGGCTGAGCATCACGTAAAAAAATTAGCCTTCTTCAATTTTTTATGGATTTGAAAATTTCTTATGTAAAATATCTGAAAAACTTGAAATAATTAGTCTGGAAAATCTGGAATCAGTGAAATTTCACTGCCAATTAGTGAAAAAATACCGATTCATTGGTGAATTTTCGTTTTTGAATCAGTATTTTTTTCAAAAGCTACTGAAATGATCAGGAAAAATTTACATTTACTGATTGAATCAGCTATTATAGAAAAAAGTTACCGATTTAAAATTGAAAATTCACCAATTGAATCAGAAGTTTCTTATTGATTTCTGCAGTGACTCAATTCTGGCTATTTCATCAGTGAATTTTCACTGATTCAATTTAAGAGAGTAGAATTCGTAGATAGTGGAAATTTGGTGCAATTATACCCCATTTTCGATCTACCAAATCTATTGACAATTTGCTCGAGCTAACCTAGAGCTTTCAGAAAATTTTCGCTTTCTTCAGCTTTGCAAAATGGCCTTGGATGTGATCCGACTGTAACGAATTTTGCAAGGTATCTGCGAGAAAGAAAAACAAGAATAATCAAAAATCAGCTAGAATTTTACTTTTGTACATACGTAGCAAAAAAACTAAAAAATATCAAAAATTTAATTAATTTCACTATGAAGAGCAAGAATTTTCAAATGTTTGTATTTCCTTGAATTTTTAATCAATGGATTAAAAATGAGGAATTCTGTTTTTCACTTTTACACAGATTTGAAGCAGGAAAAATGGTATGCAAATAGCTAGAAAATTCAGAAAACAGCGAGAATTAAATTGATGAGGTAGTTTACTTTGTGTGAAAGACCTCCCAGGAAAAAAAAATCAGTCCCCTAGCTCAGGGAGAGTCTGAGCTAGGGGTCCTCAAAGTATGGTCTTATTTTTTTTTAAAAAGAGTGTTTTCAACCTTAACACTTTTGAAAACTTTCTTGACCACTTTAATGAGACTATCAAGGAGTCGAAAATTTGCAGATTGGTGTTTTTTCTGATATTTCGAACATTTTTTTTAGGTTTTACGCGCAAATAAAGCCTCGCATGAGAAAATTGTTGAGCTAATTTTTAGATTTTGAGAAAAATGTTGAAGATTTTTTTAAAACGCAATGACTGATTTATATTACAAATTTTTCATTCGAAAAGATTAGCTTAACAGTGTCGCCTGATGAAGTGGTACCGAATCAAGTTGACACCAGTTCAATTTTTCGAAGTGTTATGGCCCAAAACTCTAGTTTTTTCGAAAATGGCCCTACTTTGAGGACCCCTAGCTCAGACCTTTCTTGGGCTAGGAGGCTCAAGTTTTTTCTGGCAGGTACCTCACTCAAAGTAAACTACTTCAACAATTTCGTGTTTTTTTTTTCAACCATGATGGATAATCTGTGTTTGTAAGTGCTCAAATTCATTTTAGCCTTTTTTATGTTTTTTTTTTCAAACTTGAAAGAAACTAAAATTTTCTGTGGCTCCAAATTGGCTCGAAATCGCTTCCAATCGATATGGGAGGTGAAGAATAAAGCATATACCAGATTTCAGCTTTCACTTTGATCAAATTATAATTTTCATACCTTACAGAACCACAAAGGAATATTCCAAGTTTTAAAAAATTCAAAAAATCCACTTGAAGACCTAAAATTTTGAATAAAGAATTTTTAGGTGTTCTTTCAGCATATTTTTGTTTCAAATCAAAATTCTGCTGCCGACTGGGATATGTCCTATCTCCCTTATCGGATAAAAGCGTCTCAAATATGAAATTTGCAATTTTGAAAACCTTGAAAATACAAAAGTTACTCAAAAATTTAAAACGTCTGAAAAATATGTAGTAAAAACTCTACAGCAAATCGGTGCTGGTAGATGTTGTGTAACCAGGTCGGACGCATCAGTCAAGGTCGTCTGGCTTCGGACAAATAATCCATATGTGTAGGCTGTGATGGCTAGGTACCTCGGCTCATTTGTATGAAAATTGCGTTAAAATAAAATGCTGCTCTGCGGCGTTTCGCAGCAGAAATACGTGTAGTCAGTTTTCATTCACTATTATTATAGTTTTGTTCGCATTGATTTCTATCACCTCCATCAACAATAATATCTGGTTGCGGTATAATACGTACTGGCGTTCGTCTCGTGTGGAAGGCGGCGCGGCGATTGTGTAAAATAAAATACTGCGTACGTATTAGGTTGTGAAATATTTCAAGCGGAGCGATACGCGTCGTAAATTATAGACGTATATTTGCCAAAAATGCAAATTATTTGGACCGCTAGCAAATGATAGGATAGTGCTACTGCCTAGCAGTGTGGCGGCGATGGAAAACACAGCAATGTAAATGCTAGTTGGCCGAACACGAAGGTATTTCCTTTATTGTCGATTAAAAATTGACTGGTTGTTTTTCAACGCCAAACGACAAACGAGCGTTACCGATAGAACACATAATTGTGTGGAAAGAAAGGTGCAGCTTATTTGTATAATAAATGCCTCATTGACCAGTTTATGGGGTGACGAGTCGATTTAAAATTGTCGTCGTTTATTGATTTGTATTATGATTTGGAAAAACGATTCGGAGAAAGAAAGGGAAATAATACGGTGGGGGGGGGTGATTGGATAAATTAAGTATCTTTTGTGGTATATTTTGTATGGAAGCTTGTTCATAGAAACTTCCCCCGATCCCTGAGAGGATGGGAAAGAAAGTGAAAATTCGCATCCTGAACTCCCTCTCAAAACAACCAAAAAGAGGTTAAAATGAAGTGTTTAAAATTCTGTGTGACCCGTGCCATTATTTTTTGAATCCGAGGGAATTTGTTACTTAAGGATTTTTGTTTTTGAAAATTCGAACCATATTTTGTTACGTGAAAAATTGCTTCCGATGAAAGAATTTCTGATAACTAAAATTACTTGTAGGGGAAGGAGGTCTAAATTTTACGTAGAAGGTAGCTGCAGACAACATAGGTAATTACAAATTTTTAAAATCAATTTATTATTTAGATACGAAACGGACTAACTTTTTAGGGTGGGGGTGGATGGCACAAATTTGCCGACCGAACTCGATTCTACAGAAGTTAACTCCCTCTTCTTCTCATGCACTTCATTGCTTATTCCAAATTTGTCATTTTTTTCAAACTTATTACTAATTTCATCGTAATTGGAGAAAAACCTTATGAAATCGTCTATTTTTCTCGAGCGAAGCGAGGAAGAAAAATTTCAAGAAAAGTTATGATTTAATAAATAAAAGTTTGTAATTTCAATTTAAATATGAGGGAGATGAATTTGGTTCCAGCGAAACGAGGGATGTTTTGAATTAATAAACCTGAATAAAAAATCCAAAACTACCTACCTATTAAAGGAGAAGTACGATAAGGTCGAGCGCAGCGAGGCCAAAGCTGTTGAAGAATTTGATTTTCAAACATCGAAAATAATTTTTTAAGGGAAAAAATGATAAAAATCAGTTGAAATAATTTTGAGTAAAAAATTACTTTTGTAGGATATTGTTTCGAGCCGAACGAGGCCAAAGTTTTTGAAAAATTTAATTGCTTTTTTATATATTTTTAAAAAAAATATAAGTGCAAAACTGTCTGAATACAAATTGATGAATTTTCTCCCTGGAAAATGATCAATTAATTCTGTTTTTTCATTTACAAAAAAATAAAAGTACAAATGTTTAACTTTCTTAATTTAGAAAAATATGTGTATAAATGGTAAGTAAATAGGAAAATATGACAATTCTTTCAATTTGGGTACATATGAAAGTTTTTTCAACTGAAAAAAATATGTATTATAATTTTTCGACTTGAGGAAATACAAAAAATGTCCAACTTGGGAAAATATGATTATAAAAAGTAAATTTTCCAAACTCGATAAAATATGTGTACAAATTGTAAGTCTTCATCCAACGAACAAAAAATATTTATTTATCGACGCCCGGCTTCGTAGGCCTTTAGCATCTAAAATTTCCAGTACATATTTATACAATTGGTACCTACTAACAAAAACCAGTAAGATTTAAAGTGTAGTAATTTAAGCATACCAAAAACATAGAGTGAATTACAAAAAAAAGGTAAATATGTGACCTTGCACAAAGAAAGGGGTGCTCAAGGGGCTCGAGTCCCCTCCTTAAGCTTGTCAAGAAGATTTTTCATCGTAAGAATGTCAAAAAGTAGTGCATTCTTTTGTTTTTGAAACACAATTTTTAAAAAAATTCGCCTCACAACTACTAAATCTAAACCAGGGATCTGCAGGGGAGCTGGAGGGTGGAGGGAGAAGTGCCCTCTGCCAGGCGATTTTTTCGGAGCCGAAGCCACTTTTAAAAAAATCTTGGAGCTGGAGCTAGAGCCGGATCCCTGATTTGAACAATGAAAATTCTTGCTATTTTTTGGATTTTCTCACCATTTTTATATAATTTATCTTTTTTATCCTTGGAATTTTTTTGGACATTCTTAACTTATTAAAATCTTAAGAAAATCTTAAATAAGTAATACATTTAGTGTAAGCAACTTAGTTGATTCATTAATGACATGTGCAAAGTGTTCCTCCAGCGAAGAATCTTCACTATTTAAAATTCAAATCCATATGACTGAATCATGTGGTTTCTGATGTTTAAGGGGTCCCAACTTGTACGCTATTAGCTAATACAGTACGCATCGCTTATTACAATCACTTTGGGATGGAGTCGTTTCTATGCTATTACACAAATTATGACAATAGACTACGAATTTAAAAAACATAATTTCATTAAAAGTGCATATAATGGTTTAAAAAAAGTGCATATTTGTTAAGAATAGCCACCTCTCAACTACCATTCTTGAATGATTAAGACTTTTTTTTGAATTTTGATAAAAATTGTACAAAAATGTCAAAAAACCATTGAAAACTATAAAAATAATGACAAAATATTTTGAAAAATGTAAAAATTTCATCAAAATCACTCAAAATATGATCAAAATTAAATGAAATATCGGAAAAATCTCCTATTTTGATGTTATTTGAAGAATATTTTATAACATTGACTAAATTCATTCATACTCAGGTATCACATTAAGCGGTGTACTTTATATGTAAAAAGATAGAACCGTTCCTTCCCAGGGACTTTCTATGCCATTAAGCGAATTATAATAAGCGGCACATACTGTAATTGGAGAACCTCTGTATTTACATGGCGGTGAAGACTCTGTTTATGTCTGTCTACATACTCATAGATGACTTTCATCAATCCACGTGATCTGCAGTTCAACATGTAAAGCTTCATTTATCAAGAACGATCTTACTCCCTAAAATAGTTCTCAATGCTTTGTTTTGAACAGTTTAGATTATTTTTCGATGTGAGAGCTTAGTGTATCCCCATAACTGTATTTCGTATGTCCATATTGGCTTTATGACTATTTCGTAGATGAGTCGCTTATTTTTAAGTTTCATTTTTAAGTGTCGTCCATCAACCAGTATATTTGGTGCATCTTCAAGTTAATTTACACCTTTTTCTGGATGATGTGGTGCTTCCAGGTTAATCCTTTATCTAGGTGCATCCCTAGATACTTGGCAGAACTACGGTGGCGTCAACAGAATCAAAAATAGGGGGAAGGGCACAAAAGGGGCTGTGTGTTGGACAACTTTTTTTGCTTTTTCAAAGTGGAAAAAAGAGACTGATTTTTTTCACCTGCTAAAAATGGGGAAAGGGTAAAAAGGGAGCCTTCTTTCGCATTTTTGTCTCAAATAGATTATAGAATAGTGCAATTTTGTTTATGCCTGAGCGAAGCTTTGAAAAAATTGGATTTTTAATGCCCGAAAAAGATGTTTTTTTATGTTTTAATGCTTTGAAAATCCTTATCTGATGTAAGTGTAATATAAAATTTATAAATACAACATGAATTTTTTTGTGCGAGGGGGAGGGGGTGCAAGCGGGGGCCAGAACTTTGGGGGGGGCTCTGCAGAACTAGCCACTGGAACCCTACTTTGTTTAATGTAAAGAATGTGTTGAGGGTCACATTTTCTTTTAGGAAATACATGAATGGATTTTTGCTCATTAAGCTTAATTTTCCATTTTCTCTCCCCAGTTAACAATTTTATCAAGAGCTATTTGCAGTTTTTTCAGTTGCTTTGGCTTAATCTGAATCAACTGACAATAATTGATTTAAAAAATTCAAATAGAGGAGAATGTTGAAAATTCTTGCGATTTTCTAAACTTTTTGCCAGTAGACAATTAGAATCATACTTAAACACAATGAAAATATTTTTTTCAAATTTCGAAAATCTCACCCTCTTAAATGTTCATTTTCCTGCAAAAATGTGATTTATAATTGAAACACAGTCAATAATTGACTGAAGATGGTTGGCATAGAGTCGCAGTAACAATTTCCCATTGGAGTATCACTTTGTGTGATTAAGTTTTTTCATTAAGTTGATTGCATTCATTGATCTTTGCTCAACTATAGTTTACATATATGTGTTTTCCAGCTCATTCTAGAATTGAGGATAGTCCCAGGAACTTGTGAGATTGAACATTTTCAATTTGATTGCCGTAGATTTGGAGATTGATTCTTGGGATCGGTATCACCTTTTTTTTTTCGATGAAAATTTCAGATAACTACTGTTTTTTCAGCAGAAAATCTCAGTCCTTTTTTTTATTTTCTGCTTTTTCGCAAAAAAAAAAAAGATAATACCTACAACTGTTGAATTTTCCCAATTCGGGACAATATGAGTACAAATTATAAATTTTCCCCGCTGAAAATTGAAAAATCCCAAAAGAAAGGGGTGGGGAGGGGGGGTAAAAGTTACCCCGCTATCGGTACATCCCTGTCATTCGATATATTTTTGTTTTGGGCCAAAATTTCACTTCCGATTTGGATATCTCTCTTGTAGGTAGAGGCAGATCGAGACTTTTGTGTTTTCTTGAAATAACCTTACTTTTGAGACCTTGAGGTTAGAGATAGCTAATTTCAGCTTTAAGTATTTCGAAACAGTGGCGCGTAGGTGCCTATGTATTTTCTCTGATTCATTACAATTTTGAGACTTTGAAAGAGTATTATGGAGAGAGGTTTCGAGATTTTTGTCAAAATAAGTACATGCTAAAATTTTTGACGAGCAATTATGAGTTATTATACCTACTATGTAGGTAGGTACATAGAGGGTACTACATAGGCACTAAAGTGTGCACGATTTATTAAGTAATTATTTTTAATTTATTAAATTTTCACTCGATAATGAATAGGTGGTGTTTGGTGGTGCGCCTTCTACCTGTGCTGAGTACAGGTGCGCTTATAACTTGGCTAGGAAATGAACCGTTGCGTCGCTTCCTCTAATTAGTACGTACCTGAGCTACCTACTCGTGGATAGGGCCGCATAGACCTAGACTACGTAGGTAACCTTACCGTATATACGTATATATGTATATACGATAATCGAGGGAATCGAGTGGCTCAACTTTTAGCAAATTTCGCCATCTTAAAACTGCGGCGCGAAGCACTCCGTCTGTGTCTGTGTCTGTCTGTGTGTGTGTAAATTGTGGAATACGCAGATACATATTCGCAGCGCAACATTTATACGTAAAATGTAGCTTTATTACGGTAGTTTTACTGTACCTAAGCGTAGACATGAGTTAAAAACTACGGCGCTTCCTCTACCTCAAACAACATCTATTAATTTCAACTTATGGTAAACTTTACAATACTCTCTGCCTAGTACCAGGCGTAGGTACATCTCGCGGGTATTTTAACATTTTCGTCGAGCGCTTTTACTCCGTATACTTTTTTCCTCTCAAGCTCGTTCGCGCTCTCTCAATTTCGCGCTTTCTCTTTCCCTCCTCGCCTGATGTATATTTCGCTGCGCTGTCAGCCGCAAAATTTACTCCGGTACGCTGTAACGCCCCGCCGCGTTGTGTTACCCTACTCTGCTCCAGCTACGAAAGGTGAACTTTTTGATTTTCAACCATTAACCTAGGTTTGGCCGGTTCCGCCGCCGCAGCCGCCGCCTTTCCTCCCCATCGTATAAATACTCGTACGTACAAATAACTCGCAAAACCGTAAATATGTAAGCGTGTACTTTACCGTACTTATCAGTTTGCTTTATCTTAGAGTGAAACTTTCTTCTTCTTTTTTTTTTCGCCGCGAATTTGTTTTTCCATCGGATTTCTCGTCCGCAATTAAACCTCGAACCTAGAAAAGTCGTAAAGCTGGCCGTCTCTTATGCCACCGGTGATGAAATTTTCCTCGATGAAAGAATGTGAAAGTTATTGATACTGACAGCCGACCACGTCATATTCTGGGATTTGAACGAGGCTGCGATTAATGAAAAGAGCTCCTCGCTCTGGCCTGATTTTTGGTAACATTTTCAGCAGGCGAAGTTCATATTTCGATTTTTGGCGAATTTTTAAAACTTCCAAGTACCTCGCTGCGAATACGTTGAAATTACAAAGTTTTTGAAATCTGTTACTTCTCGAGTGAAAATAGTAAAAAGTTTGTTTCTAATTAATATTGACTGGAAATTTTGGCCGCAGGTTTCAAAAACGCTCGAAAAAAAGGTTTGATAGATTGTAATTATAGTTGGAAAACAGTTTTCACCAGGCTCACTCGAAAGTACCAAAAAAAATTATATTTTGCCTTCACGAGCGTTTAGGTGATTTAAATCGGTGTTGTAAGAGTGTCGTAGGAATGGGATCGAGTAAATGGAGCGAAATGCAATTTGTCAAAGCTCATAGGCCCATACTTTCGTGAAAAATTCGTTTGTTTTTATTTAGCAGTTGCAGGTGATCCTCTTCTCCCTCCTATGTGTCCATCTCTAAAATAAATGGTCAAGGTGGAGTGTGCACATAGAAAGGGGAGGAGAGTCAAGTAGCATTCATACCTCCAATTTACATAATACTACTATTTTCATGGCCAAAACATACAGTTTAGTTCGATTTTATACCTATTATCACGTTTTTAAATGATGGTATTTTTCACATAACCCCTTCCTTCAAGACTCTCTATCTCCTCTGATCGTCGTTGTACAAAAAATATTTTCCCACAAAAAATGTTGGAAATTGACTGTAGAACAAAAAAGTACTGAACTATTTTTATCGCAAAATCAAATCCAAAGGAGATAGAAGCGAAAAACCTTTTTTTGTTGGCAAGGGGTCTGGGGTGGTAACTCTTAGGGGCTACTCAGAGAACCTCTTTTGACAGTTTTCTGCCGTAAAAGCTTTGCTGGCCAGAAATGTTTTTTTGCTAATTTTCCTACACTATGATTGTTGTCTACTAACATTTCCCCCAGATTTTTCCAATTGAACGTGTAACTTCTTCCAAAAGAGTAGCGTTCATGAGGGCAGACCCATTGGAAAAAGCTTAAAAGCTCATTTTTCAGGTATTCTCAAAATTAACCCCTCAAAAAACAATTTAAGCTGAAATTCATGAAATGAAACTTCCGGCTGAATTTCAACCTTGCGAACACAATACAAAGGCCACTCATTGACCTCGGTTACAGCAGTAAGATTCTGCAAGAAAATTTTGAAAAACTGCTGGATAATCTACTAATTCAAAGTCTCGTCGGAAATTCTGATTAAAATATTTTTTTGAGTGTCTGATTAAAAAAAGAACGCTTGGTCATTAATCTGAGATGTTTGATAGGATATTCAGCTTACAAATTGGCAACTTTTAAGATTTGTGCTATTCAGTATCCCAATAAACAGCCCAAATTTAAAATCAAGCGTTCCTTTTTTCATTCACGCGCTCAAAGAAATATTTAAAAAGTTACTGTTTCCGGTGGGACTTCGAATTGGAAGATTATCCTGCAATTTTTTCAAAATTTGCTTATAGAATCTGTAACTGAGTATACAAATTGGTTTCTCTTCGAATGATACTTACGGAGTTGAGGGGGAAAATTCTGGTCAATTGTGAGTATTGATTTTTGTAGCCCATAAAATTTTCTATCGAATGCATTTTCACATTTTTTTCCAACTTGATTATTTATGGAGATGGGAGAGTGAAGACATCACTTGGAGAGTGGTACAAAAAAATGATTGGAAATCGAATTTTTTGATACTAGTGGAAAGTTTGATCTGGCTGCGTAATTTTCACACTTCATGAATCTTTTTAGTAAGAATCGATGGAAGATTATAAAATTAAACGTGTAAAATTTTATAAAAATTAAAAACCCTCAAAACCCTCTGATTTCGTCTAAATAGGTTTGTTCGAGCGCTCCAAAATTATGAAAAAAGATCGTGAAATTCATAATTTTTTTGTTTACATTAACCAAAGGTGCGTTCTCACCAAATGCCAATGGTGTAAAATGCTCATTTTTTCATAGTAAAAATAAGTGGTTACCTATCATTATTTTCTGAAACTTCACATCTTTTAGTGTAAAACTGATAAAAATTGAAAGGTGTCGTTTCGTGTATTACGTTTAAGTACTAATTTAATCGTTATTAAACAAATTTTGCAAGAACTTATCAAATATCATCGAAAAAATGGTAATGAAATTTCACATGTATAAAAGTGAATGGTTATGGGTGATCCTTGTTAGTGGAAAGGCACCCTAAGATTTTCTGAAGATTATGAATTTCACGTTTTTTTTTTTCATAGTTTTTGGAGCGCTCGAACGAACCTAATATATTAAAAAATTTTCTCTTGCTACATTCATTAAATTTCTACGAATTGGGCCACTAACCTAAAATCCCTCCTCAAAGACACTAATTTTTTAGTAAAAAAAAGTCACTCCTTTTAAAATTTTCTGACTCGAAAAAAAATGTTCCCAGTGAAAAAGAAAGTATTGTCATTTTCAAGGAGAATAAACCTATGTACTTTCATTAACCCCTCCTCTTTCACAATCTCAAACATTTTCAATATTTTGGAGTAAAAAAATAATTCTCTCCCCATTTTGCCAAGAGCTAAACACCAATTAAAATGGAAATGCATTTTCATTTCTGCATCGTAAGTGCCTATTTTACGTAAAAGGACCTGGAAGATTCGAGAAAATTGTTTTGAATTTTGAAAAATCAGGCAACATAATTTTTGAAAATTGTAATAACCCCGAATAATTTATGAATTTTTTTATGAATTTGAGCAGACCTGCAAAACATCAAGATGAGAATTTCAATTTTTTACTAGAGTGAATTTTTTGAGATTGGATATCGTTGAAAAAGCAGAAAAATATCTGAATTTCGATTCGGAAGTTTTATTAGAGATCCTGAAGTGGGAGTGAGCGAGTAATGAAATCTGGGATCGAACGTCCAGCGAAACTGCGAATTCAATTTTCACATTCTGCCTTCAATTCATACCCTGCAATGGTCGTATCTTTCTGAAGGATACACGCAATGACATCGAAACTGGTCGGCTTTTTCTAAATAAATATAGTGGCGTTCCTAGGCAAAAGAGCCTATTTGGTCGGTATTAAGTTAAGCCCACCACGCCATATTGTGGTCCATAGGCTACAAAATGAGACCGGAACTAGCTCTTAAGATGCATACAGGGTGTTCCATGAATCGTCTGCCAAACGTATTTTTTTTGGATATAACCGGGTACCACTAAAAAAATTGAGATGAACATGTTGTCTATTTTGAAAAATGAAGGGACAAATGCTGCTTCTAAAGAAATCACGTTAAAACAATTTTTCAAGCATGGTAATGGATAGTACTTTGAAAACTAAACAAATTTTCACTTTATGACTTTTTGCCTATCTTTAAAACTGAAGAGGCCGCAAAATAAAATTGTTCAAAAAAAATTAACTGATCAAGGAAATGGATAGTACGTCGAAAGCTGAAGAAATTTTGTTCTGTGCACTTTTTGCCGAACATAAAAAATGAAATGCCTAAGGGTCATTAAAAATTGAGAAAACTTGAAAATTTTTGAAGCCCATTTATTTTGAGTGACTCTTAGCCCCTTAATTTTCGATGTTAGGCAAAAAACCTACAGAACAAAATTGTTTCAGTTTTCAACGTTTTATCAATTCCTTTGATTAGTTTATTTTTTTAGAATTTTTTTGACAATTTTTTTTGTAGCCCCTTCAATTTTAAAGTTAGGCAAAAAACCATAAATTTAAAATTTGTTTACTTTTCAAAGTACTATCCATTACCATGGTTGAAATATTTTTTGACGTAATTTTTTTAGAAGCAGAATTTTCCCCCTTCAATTTTTAAAATGGGCAACATGTTCATCTCAAGTTTTTTTTTTAGTGGTACCCGGTTATATCCAAAAAAATATGTTTGGCAGACGATTCATGGAGCACCCTATATTTGGACCCACCACAGCGTTTTGAATTTTTAGTTTTACAGAAGTTTTTCTCAATTTCCGAGAAAAACGAATTTCAAGTTTTTTAACATGAAAAAAAAAAACATAAAATGATTTTCAAGTTCAGATTTCGCGGGAAAACTGTTCTGTAATGTTCATTTAGTTGTCTTTCAATAAATTTTGCAGTGTTGATAAATTTTTGTTGCATAATTTTTGCAACACACGTTAACGACCAAATGAGCCCTTTTCTGAAAATGTAAAAAATGTAAAAAATTTCTTCTATACTTGTATAATTTAGTTGTCCTGTAATAAATTTTGTGTTGCTGATCAATTTTTATTGCCATTGCCGACCAAATGAGCCCTTTTTCAGATTATGAAAATTTTGTAAATTTCTTCAGGGTTTTCAAAAAAACAAAAATTAAATAAAATGACGATAGATTGAGAATGCAATTGTGAGACTGCGAAACTCCTTGCCCCTCCCTCTAAATCTTCAACACGCGTCTCTCAGCAAATATAGCGTTCTTTCGAAGCTCTAACTTTCGCAGAATGAAAAAGTACCTTCTGTAGAATAGAAATTCGCGAAAAAATTTTTTTGGTAATTTTTGACCGATTTTCACCAAAACGCCTATATCTCCGGAACTAGAACCGGCCAAATGGGCCCTATTGTCTACGAACGCCATATATTTCCATCAAGTTGTTTCTCGCGACCGTGTTATTATTGGACGAACAACGACGACATTTTGGAACATGCAGCCTCGAGAATTTAATATATATTACGTAATAAACCCGCGAAAGGTTTCGTTAGCGTCGGCATCGTGCCTTTTCGTCGGACGAGCGTAGGTGTTACATTTCGCCGATATCTGATTTTTAATATTAGGTAAATTTCGACGCAGCCCGGCACGCCGCCTATGTCGATACCGATGCCGCCAATTTCATAAATGAATTTTTCGCATGTCACTGTCAATATACGCGCATTTGTTCGTTGACAGATACTAAATTAAAAAAATTCCATTTAAAATTGCGCGAAAATTCTTATCAAGTGCGACTTACGAGATAGAAAAGAGCGAAGCGACGAAGGCAGGAGGTAGAAAAAAGAGCACGCGCGTTAGTATCTAGTGTAGATAGACGTACCTAAGTTTATAGCACCGTCGCAGCGAGTGAAAGTATCTCGGCGTATTGAAAAAAAAAAAGAAATGTCGTAGTCGGGCGAAAGCGAATGAGAAAAAATTTCATACGATGATAATGAGCACTTGTTGTTTTTTTTTATATCTGAGCGTAATTTAAATGAAACGTTGAAAGTAAAATTGCGCCAACGGTTCCCTCACGGCCGAGTATAAAAATTCTCTTTCGTCGAACGAAAGGAGGAAAAAAACCGTTCTGTTCAACGTGTAAAACTGCGTTCAGCTACAAAAATATTAGTTTCCGGTTTTCGTTTTTGAATTTGATGGCCGAATTCCAAATTATTTCAGAAAATTGGATGTTGAAGTCTCATTTTATGTCGCGAGAACATTTTCCCTCCCTTTTGGTCTCTCTCGTTTACGTCGTTTCTAGCTGCTGTCTTTTGTTACGTACGCAAGCGTAGTGATTTTTTTTCGTTCGCTCGGTCTTTGTTTTTTTTTTCCTTCTGCCGCTTTCTAACCAACCTACTTTTTATTTGCAAAAATCCGTCGGTCGTGTTATTAGAAAATACTGTCTGCCTGAAAGCTTTCAATTTTATTGGCCTACTAACTTGTAACATTTATTGACGAAAAGGAGCGAAAGAGCGAGGCTCTGCGGATATGTGTCGCTCGACGAAGATAGCGAAAGCGAGCGTGAACGTGAACGTAAAAAAAAATAAAAGAGAATTCCAATTCCGATGGTTTGTAAATTTCATTTCGATAAGTTTCCTCGCCATCGCTCCGCGATATAGCGGAACGCTTTACTTTTAATTTTGTTCGCGACAATCACGCTTTTAAAAAGATAACGCCGACGAATGTGACGCTGACATACGATGAGATTGTGTGCCAAGCTTCTCTCGCTCGTTCGCTGCTGCTCTTCGCTTATATTAATTAACTTGGTCGAGATGGCGCACGAACGTGTGTACGTATAGCTTCAGACAGCCCCACAGAAACGGCACAACGGCGCGCAACAAAAACGTCGAAAGGAGGAAATTTAAATCATGGCAGAATGTATATACAACTTATATGTACGTATACGAGATACACGAGGAATAAAGATGCGGCGGTGGCAGAAAAAAAATTGTATAGGTATGTGGCATGCATATCTATACGAGTACGAGTACGTAGACGTTCCTACGTGTAATAAATGAATACGTAAATCTACTCGGGTATACCTGTGGATGTTACGGTGAGGCGAGATAGGTAGATGAGCGGATAGGTAGATACGCGTACGAGTGTGTCTGACTTTTCATATGTGCTTACGTAGCCTGGGTCTGGGCTACGGTACACGAGGGACGAGGCGAATCGCAGCTGTGGCGTATGTGAACTCGACGAAGAACTATAGGTACGTACGAAGCGAAGCGAGAGATTCGAGAGTAATTCTCGTTACTGGTACATAGTGCCTACAGAAGAGAAGCGCACGCAGCGATGTTTCATTTAAACGATTGCATCCAGAAGAGTGTAACATGGACCGCAGAGAAACATTGCATCTACCTTGAACAGCTGTTATACAGGGTATTCCATAATTTTTACGTATCACAAAAACTTGGAGGGGTACCTGGGGCATGATACACCACCCAGAGCCAAATGGTTTTCTAAATTTATTCGAATTAGCCTAATCCTCTGATTTTTGCAACAAATTCAAATTCAAGCATTTTTCATTCGTCTAGCTGAAAAAACACCTTTCAAAGTGCATACCTCAACCCTGTAGAATTTTCTGCAATTTTTTTGCTTCTTGTCCCATGGGTAGGGTAAGATGCAAAATGCCATGAGGCAAGATACAATCAGTAAAGACATGGCGGAAAAGCATGATTTTTTGTCAAATTTACACGAATATCACGGATTTAAATAAAAGTATAATTTTTGGAAAGAGGAGTTCTAAAACCTGTGTAATTAAAATTTCAGCTGCCTTAGTCGATTTTCCCATTTTTTAGAGCAAATTTTGGATAGATATTATATTTGAAAATTAAAACAAAAATGTGACATTATGGAAAAAATAATTATAGCAATATCAATTGAAGCATGTTTAGTATCATATGTAACTTATTCAAAAAATAAAATTTGTGTTTAAAAACAATGTTTGCAATATGGCTCATTTTCAAATTGCTACTTGCCCCATCGGCGCCATGTTTTTTCAACACATACCAACCAAATCCACCATTTGACAAGTAATTGAATGTACAGGGTGGGGCAAATAAATGTTCCAGTTTGTTAAGACAGGGCTGCGAGAAAGGACAAAAACGAAAGGCAAAGATTCAAAAAGAACTAAAAATTATGAGAATGAGAACAACTTTGAAATCATTAAAAGAACAAGAACGAGTATGGTAAATTAAGAACAAGAACGAAAACAATAACAATAAGAGAAGAACGACGAACGAGAACGATGATTTTGTATTGTTTTTATTTTTCGAACTTGTATTAAATTGTAAAACTTAAAAAATGACAATATTTTCTGACGTCGACATTCAATATTTTTTTTTCAACCAATTAGAGATGCAGATAATGTGTTTTATTACTTCGTTTACTTACTTAAACTTACACCAAACCAGAGTTGCGAGAAAAATAAAGAACCAAGGACTAAAAAAACAAAAAATGGAAAGAATGAGAACTAGTTTCGAAGAACAAGAACATGAATGAGAACAACTTTTGGAAAAAGAGAATGATAATGATAATATTATTGAAGAACAAGAACAAGAAAGAGAATGGGAATGACTTATGAAGAATGAGAATGAGAACGGGAACCAAAATTTCATCGTTCTCTCAGCCCTGCTGTAAGATGGGGTTACTTTTGCTCTAGGGGGTAACTTTGGTCCAATGTAGAGAGTACTGTAGTTAGCCTAATATGAAAAAATGAGATCATTTTGGCACAGGGCCAAAGTTACCCCATAGAGCCAAAGTAACTCATCTTACAGTACATTTTATTTTTTGAAAATAACATCTTTATCAGGGCCGGGGGAACAGAACAGAGCAGAACAGAACAGAACAAATAAACAGAACAATAAACATAAAAAATGAAAATGTTTTAGATGAGTTTTCTGGTAAGGAATAAACGGAGAATAATTGTCTTTTCATGTTTAATTAACATTTTAATAATTAACTCATCTTAACAAACTTATAAAAACATAGGAATACGACACACAGTGGCGACGCATGAATTTTTTGACTTGTAATCACTTTTTGTTGTAGACCACACTGTAGAAACAAAAAATTTCATATTTTCCGGGTTTTGGGTGCTGTTGAGACAATAACAGGAAGTATGCATTAAAAAAAACAAAATTGCATACTTAATCCAGAGAGAAAATTCAATTCCCTACAATTTTGATTCTATTTGCTTGCTCAGAAAATCGAATCCAAGGCCTCCAAAGGTCAAAAGTTGTTTTAATGATTGTAAACTAAATTCTAAACAATAAATTCAAATAATAAAAATTCTTGACCTCCTGATGTGGTGGAGTAAAACTGAAATCATATTCGAACCCAGCACTAAAATGTACGTACCTAGGACAAAATCACGAAACCGAATCAATTACGCAGTTGATTTGTCGGCCTTTGATGCTTCCATTGTTACAAATAAGAAATGTTGAAAATGTGGTTCATTACAAAAAAATGTTCTTTCTGTAGAATCCGATTGGGCAGTTTTTTCTTAGGAGGCTGACTTTTTGAGATATTTTCAATAAAAAAAAAAATACGCTGAACTTTGAACTTTCAATCAATCCTAAAAAAAATTAATCGAACTCTACAGAAAGGAAATTTTTTGCTCTACAAATTATGTTCCATTCATTTTTTTCGTTAAACCCTTCGTTTGCTCAGAAAATTGACTTGAAATGTGAAAAGTTACCAAAAAGTGTAAAAAAAATGTTCAATAAAAAATTGAAATTGTGAAAAATCATTGACTGATGACATTTTTTCACTTCTTTTTTTGTGATCAGGGTGAAAAATGCTGTAAAAATCGTCCATTAAACTTCAAACAGCTTTTTGACTAGCTCGATTTCAGAATCTTTAATCACTGCTGTTGGTGTAGACCAAACGTGTGTTTATTCATAGAAAAAATGCAAAATCACTTCAATAAAGTCGTATAAAATCAAAACTACAAATTAAAAGCATCCCACTTCAAAAAAAAAAAAAAAGGAAAATAACGACCCCCTAATGCTAAAACGGTCTAAGTGCCTTTTTTTTCAAAATTGAGTTTTTTACAAATTCGAGTTCTCTAAATCAAGCTGCATCGATTAAAATCTAAAAAACGTAAATTAAATAATTCAGAACTGAAAAAAAAGAGATTGAAATTTACGAAGTCCATAAGCGCAATGCAAATTTTGTTACGTTTTTTGGCTCTCCTGTAAAAAAATGAAAATGGCACTTAGACCGTTTTAGAATTAGAGGGTCGATAAGCAAAAAATTAAAAAAATTGTAGGATAAAGCACCTGTAGGTATAAATGAGCTATGTACTCTTTGATCGCAGCAATTACAAACATGCAATACGGAATATGCCGAATGCCGAATAAAGATGTACGAGCATTATGTCGTTGTCTTCGTTTTGTGCTACCCTGTAATCGCATTCAGCAGCGATTACATACATTTCTTCGGCACTTGTTTCCTTTTCTCAAGTTAAACATGATATCAATTTGTCTTGATTTCATTTTTTTATATCTAACGTAATATCATTATAACTGAAACTAAAAACTTGCAACTTTTGCTAAACCCACATTTTGAGAAGACCGATTTTTCTTTTTTTTCCCACAGTTTAATAAACATAAAGTCATTATGTCCTAACCTAAAAATGTATTTTATGTGAAGTTTTTTACATCCAACATAATATCTTTATGTCTAATCTAAAAACGTTAAATCAGTATTCTCTACTAAACTGACATTTCAAAAACACTGATTCTTCTTAAACATTATGTCATTATGTCTTGACCTAAAAATGTTTTTCATCTTAAGTTTTTTATATTCAACATAATATCATTATGTCTTAATCCAAAAACATTACATCATCAGCATTCTTCGCTAGACCCACATTTCAAAGAGACTAATTCCATTTTCTTTCACAATTCAAGGTTAATAAACATTACGCTATTATGTCTTAACCTAAACATGTTTTTTATCTCAAGTTTTTTATGTCTCCCAACATAATATTATATTGTTATGTTCTAATACAAAAACATTACATCACCATCAGCATTCTTCCCTAGACCAACATTTGGAAGACACGGGGATGGGAGAACGATGAAATTTTGGTTCCCGTTCTCGTTCTCGTTCTTCAATAATATTTAATATCGTTCTCGTTCTTGTTCTTGTTCTTCAAAACTTGTTCTCATTCTTGTTCTCGTTCTTCAAATTTTTCATTCTTCTTGGTTCTTTATTTTTCTCAAAACTCAAAAATATCGGCATTTTTCAAGCAAAAAATTGAAAAATGCAAAATCATTGTTCTTGTTCTTGTTCTCGTTCTTCACTTTTTGTTCTCATTCTTGTTCTTTTAATGTTTTCAACATTGTTCTTGTTCTCGTTCTCAAAATTTTTGGTTCTTTTTGGTTCTTTGTTCTTTGTTCTCGTTCGTTCTCTCATCCCTGTTAAGACACTATTTCTTCTTTTCTCTTCCACTGTCTAATAGATATATATGTCCTCATCTCAATTTATTTCCAATTCATTAAATATCTAACATGATATCATTATGTCTTGACCTAAAAATGTTTTTAACCAAGTTTTTCAAGTTTAACATAATGTAATTATGTCTTGATCTAAAAACATTACATTACACCACCAGCGCAAAGTTACACCTCCAGCGTTACTTAACACTATTCAAATTTTACCCCCCCTGGCCTCCGCCCTAAAAAATCCAACATCATCAACATCCTTCAACCCTAAAATGCACACATCACTCAACCTTTCAAACCCGCTGTTCAAATCTGACGCTGTGACGCAATGTCATTATATCTTAATATAAAAGTGTGTTGTAACTTTAACCAATATTACTGTAAAAGTGTAACATAATATCACTATATCTTCATCTAAAATACAAATTTTTTCCAAATTTTTTCAAGTCTAACATAATGTCATTATGTCTTAATCTAAAAACGTTATGTAACCATCCCAGCGTCACGTAACACCTCCAGCGTGACGTTACACTTTTCAAATTTTACCTCCCAGCCCTAAAACATATCCATGTCAAAAAGTCACTAAAGACACTATTTTCCCCCAAAATCTGTGTGGCATGCCTGATGTATCCATTTTCCTTTACTTCAACTGTCCAATTCAGATTCAGATAGTGGGTTCTTTGGCTCTCCTATTTTTATCAGAATTCGTTTTGGAATTGTGCCGACCTGAAAAATTCAGCCCTCCCATTACTAAAGCGTTAAACGTTCTGTAGGTGAACTTTTCATGAAAGTTTTTGTCACGAGTATAAATTAAGGAATACCCTGTAGCAAATACGGCAGATATGGCAGCCAGCGGCGAATGTACGTAAATTACACACGAGCCTGGCTACATGTGTCCGTAATAAGTACTATTTTTACATTCTTCAAAAGCTCAGCTTAAACTATTATTATATGGAACCGTACGTATACCTCATCTACCTACGCAGGACGCGGTACAAGTATTATTTCGCACATGTACACCATGCCTAGACCTACCTATACGAGTACGTGCAGACTACGCCGAGGGCAGAGTGTGCGAAGATGGTATTCGCCTATGTGTAATACCTACCCATATGTTGGAAATCGCGATCACCGCCCGCGTCTCGCCGCCCCCTCGCCTTTTTTCACACTTTACCATTTTTGGCATCATTCGCCATTCAAAAACGTTTTATTATACCCAGGCGAGATTTTAACGCCGCGTACCGACTACCGACTAACATTTATTCTCACGTCGTAACCCTAAAACATTCAATGGGGAGAGTGTGCTCTTTTTTTTTGTTACTTCGCTACTTTTCTTTTTGCCGCCATTTTTATATATTATGAAATGTTACTCGAATATTAATACGAGTTGTTTAGCGACGCTCCTCTACCGCTTCACATAAACCCATAACGTATTACAATCTGTTTCGACTGCTGCGCTGCGTTCTTCTAGCTTTATTTCCAACTCGCACTCGCAGCACGTCTTTCTCGCACATAGCAATATCGCGACGCGCACCGTAAACTATATATGTACTTCTACTTACGTTACTTACTTACCAATAAGCCAAAATATTCATTCGGGTTGATATATGTGCCAGATATAGCTGTTTTCTATTTTTCTATTCTTCATCCCGATTTTATTACCGCGTATTTTTCTTTTCATTTCTTCATTTTTTTTCATTTAACCGTATTGTAAAATTCATGCTACTCTTACTAACGAGTACTCGCTACGTTATGTTGACTGCTGTTTTTCCTCTTCGTGTACTCGGCAATCAAAGCGGCGCAGCGGATGTTCGAATGTATTCGAGCATTACCTCGATCATCGATGCGAGACGATGGGGAAAGGGGAGGAATCGCGTAAGAATTTTATCAACTTATTCTCATCGTTATCGACATTAAATACTCGTTGTTCGCTGATGGATTTATCCGCTTAGATAACGAACCGTTTATTTAGAACGAATTGAATGTCTGCACTCGTCCCCCATGTCTTTTAATATACCAGGTGGTTTGGTTGATTTCTCCTTTTGATAATGGGATTGGAGATGTGCGAGGCGCATGAGCGGAAACGTTCGGAAATAGTAAGGAAATACGAAAAAATATGTTAGCAATGTGGTTGGAAATTTCTTAGAAAAGTATAAAATGTTGTGAGAAATCGACAAAAGCAGAGATTTTTTCCAAGTTAAAAAAAAAACACATTGGAGAAGACACGTCTTTTTAATCCTTCGAAATCTTATTTTTTCAAGAAAGGAAGAAATTTTCCCCCTTTCCACTCAATGAAAAAATTTCATTTTCTGTCGGAAACAGTACATTCGAGTTGAAAAATTTATAAAAAATTTGACAAATTTTCAATGATTTTCTCATTTATTTGAATAGCGAAGGTAATTGTTGGTAAGTTTTTTTTTCGGTTATCACCATGTAGTTTTTTTTGTAGAAGAAGAGTCATTTTGGAAATCGTAAGGTAAGGTCATGAAAATACGAAAGGCGAATTCTGTTGACAGCGGGTTGTACAAATTTTCAAGTGTTGTTAAAAATTGTAGAAATTGGATTAGTTTTACAGCTTTTTTCGAGTATTGATTTCCTTTGGTAGAAAATTGTTGTAAAATGACCAAAAGACGTGATAAAAATCTGAAATTTTTTGCTTAACGCTTAGCTCCATCGGGGAAAAACTAAAAAATCAAAATATCGAGTCTTTTATTATCTTGTTAATAGTTCAGAATCAACAAAAGTCGCTATTTGGTATCTCTCAAAACCGAAATAAAATTACCAAAAAATTCCAGCTTTTATCATATTTTTTTATAAATATATTTAAAAAATTGTATGTATATTGCAGGGGTAAGCCAAAAAATTACAATGGCTTATTACGTGGAATTCGTCGATTTAAAGCGCTCGTGAATTTAAAAAAAATTGGAAAACGGTTTTTAAAATTTGATAAATATACACTTTGAAAAAAATTCCCATCAGAGGGGGGGGGTCCATAAATTTTGTACTTACTTATGTGTATGACCGTAAAATATTTTTGGAGATTTTTACGTAATTACATAAAAATAATGAAATAAGGCTTGATCAGTATTAAGGATTAAATTCATAAACATCTCTTCCCCCTTGGAATGTGTTTTTTTTTTATTCTGCAGTGGCAACAATAAAACTATCATCGAAAGTCAAGAAATTTTAAATTTTTCTTTTGAAGCTTTTTCGAGAAAAGGAGGATCAACATTGTCCAAAAAACTTCACATTTTACCACTAAGTAACAAAACGTTGTGAGAATTGGAGTTTTGGGTCTACTAATAAAAAAAAAAAAGAAAACTCCGAAAACAGAAAAAAATTTTCTTTAATATAGCAAGAAAATCAGAAACCAACAATAATTCTAATAATTTTACTGCCAAAAGCAAAAATGTTCAACATTTTCCTCTTCCCTTAAATTTTTAAATCGAATGATAAAAAAGGATTATTTTTTGACAAATTTATGTAAAGCAAGAACAATTACGTGAAAATGGCAAGAAAAATCCAAAAAATATCAGGAATTTTATTTTTCAGATTGAGGAGACACAATGAGATTTGATGTTGGATACGAAAAAATAATTATTTATCGAGTTCGATTTCACCTTTTTCATCATTTAGGCGTATTGCAAATTTCACAAATTAGTCAGATCCCCGCTCGTAGTGTAAAGCTAGATAAATTTTACAACTCGAATGCACTGTTTCCGATAGAAAATGAAATTTTTTCATTGGGTGGAAAGGGGGGAAAGTCTCTTCCTTTCTTGAAAAAATAAGATTTCGAAGGATTAAAAATACGTGTCTTTTCCGATGGGTGTTTTTTTCACTTGGAAGAAATCTCGGCTTTTGTCGATTTCTCACAACATTTTATATTTTGGTACCTACGTGCCAACCAATAACTCAGGTCGACATATTTAGGCGTTTAAAATGCTGTTTTAAGTTTAATGGGTTATTTTATAGTATTTCTCACGCTGATCACGAAAAGAGGAGTGAAAAATTTCATTACCCAAGTATTTTTCACAATTTTAATTTTTGGTTGAAATTTTTTTTTACTTTTGTTGATAACTTTTGATACTTGAATTCAATTTTCTGAGCATTGGAAGGGTTCAAAAAAAAGTGAATAGAACATAAGTTGTGGTAAATAAAATTCCCTTATGTGAAGTTCAATTAATTTTCTTCTATTTAGTTTTCGTGATATTTTAGTTGAAAGGTTCAAGTTCCACTTTTTTTTTCATTGAAAATATCTCAAAAACTACGCCATATAGGAAAAAACTAATTGAATTCTAAAGAAAATTTTTTTACGCTCTACAATTTATGTTCTATTCATTTTTTTTGGGGGGGGGGGGGGGCTTGATTTTCCCATAAAATCGATTTTTTGTGATGAACCACATTTTCAAAATTTCTCATTTGTAACAATAGAAATATCAAAGTCTGGCAAATCAACAATTTTTTTCTGCATAATGAATTCTGATTGATAATTCTGACCTATTTTTTAGTGCTGAGTTCGAATATGATTTCAGTTTACTCTATCACGTCAGGATTTTTCATAATTGGAATTTATTATTGAGAATTTGTTTACTTACATTTTTTGATATAACTTTTGACTCGTAGAGTCAATTTTCAGAGCAAAGAAAGTAGTATAGAAAAGAATTGAATACAAAATAAATTGTAGAGCACAAAATTTCTTTTCTGTAAAGTCTAATTCGTATTTTTTCCACGTGGCTTAGCTTTTGAGATATTTTCAATTTTAAAATAAGTTGGACTTAAACTTTCAACTGAAATATCCCGAAAACTGAGCCTCCTAAGAAAAAACTAATCGGACTCTACAAAAAGTAAATTATAGGCTCTACAATTTATGTTCCATTTTTTTTCGTTGAACCCTTCCTTTGCTGAGAAAATTGACTTCAAGTGTCAAAAATTATTAAAAAGTGTAAAAAAAATGTTCAATAAAAAATTAAAATTGTGAAAAATTCTTGATGATGGAATTTTTTTCACTATTTTTCTCGTAATCAGCGTGAAAAATGCTATACAAATCATCCATTAAACTTCAAACAGCATTTTCTATATCAATCTGTGTACTTAATCAGTGTGACGTTAATAGAATTGCATAACCGATTCGCCGTAAATACGCAACACTCCTCAACGTCTTTAGCGTATTTACGGCGAATCGGTTATGCAATTCTATTAACATGTTTTTTTGTTATGCCGGAATCCAACGAATTTTGTCCGGAAATCGTGACGATGCCGATGGTTTGATTTTCTTCGTAAACTACTCGTAAGATTTGATACTTACGTTTTCTAAAAAATTTAAAAATACTGGAGAACATTGAAATTTCGCTGGGAGCTTCGAATTAAACGAATGGAAATTATGAAATTTGGTTTCGAGCGGTCGATAGCAATTAAGGATCTATTTTTCATTCATTCTTACTAGAAAAGTATATTTTTTTCAGAAAACACGTTTGATAACAGGCATCATAGCAAGTCACTTTTTTTTAAGGTGTTTGTCACTTTTTTTGACATTGGTCACTACAAGTCACTTTTTTCATCCAAAGGTCACTAAAAGTCACCTTTTTTCTCCCAAAGTCACTTTTTTCGCATTTTCAAGCAAAAATTTAAATTTTTACGTAAAAATTGATATTTTTCAAAATTCTTCAAGAAAAAAAATTAAAATGTTGATAATGATTTTTCAAAAAAAATTTGCCCTCGCTTCGCTCGGGCAGTAATTCGATAATTCTATTTCTAAATTTGAAAAAATTCTGTTTTTCTAAATCAGTAAAGTAATTGATTTTTTAATCAATTCCACATTTGACAGAATAAATCAATAATTTTGACTAAAATAAATCAATCAAACATAATATGGAAAGAATAACTCTGCTTCTCCAAAAAAGTTCATTTGCAAAGCTTTTTTGGAGAAGCAGAGTTATTCTTTTCATATTATCTCTCACACTTCTCGTTACTGGTACGCTGTTTATTTCAATCAAACAATTGAAATATCACAGATTTTCAAATAAATTCATTTCACTGATTCAAAAAGGCACAGTTTTACAAAAATTGACTGAATTAGATTTATAGAGTAGATATAGGTCATTATACTCGTATTAATTGTTTGTTCCAAAAATCTCGTAATTTTTCAATTTTTCTTTGCTCAAATCTGTATAATTAAATTAATTATGTATACGTATATCGGCCTCCTAAAGTTCCACTAAAAAAATTAGATTTTTAGATTACCTAATTTTTTCATTGAATTTTGACCCCCTCCCTTAATTTTTTCTTAAATTCTCAGCCCTCTTTTAACTGTAAAAAAATTCCCCCTGAAAAAATCGAATTTTTGGTTACTTTTGGTTACTTTTTGGTCATTCTTTGGTCACTTTTTGCTCAAAAAAGTCACTAAAAGTCACTTTTTTATTCGAAATTTCGCTATGATGCCTGTAATTTAAAAAATCCCCCCAAAAAACTGTAAAATTGCTCCCTCCAAAAAAATTAATTTTTGGTCACTTTTTTCTCAAAAAAGGTCATTAAAAGTCATTTTAAGAAGTACATATCCAAAAATTGTAAAATTCACTTTACAGGCAGTTTGAGTGATCCCCTCATTAGAACAATTTCTCGTACCAAATGCCAATCCTCATTTGATTTTTTCGGAAAGCTGATACTTTTGGGGCTTCGGAGTTCAAGAAAATGGTCGTAAATCGCAAAATAAACCGATTGAAATTATACGAACGACGTTGAATACTCGTTTCCTCGATTCCAAATTGTAAATACCTTTGCACGATACCTTGAAATTTGAAAATTACAAATTAGGTTGCATCTTGTAATACTGCGGATCGGAGCGGGCCCGGCGGTTCGCATTTTCGAGGTCATCGGTTATATGGCGCGCGTCACACTTTGGAAAGTAAAAAAAAAAAGAAACCCGTTACCTGCACCATTTATTCGCAGGCATCGTATCGAGCAATAGCGAAAAAGACACAAGCGTATCTGTTTTCTTTAGTTTTCTTATCCTTATTGTTGAGAACTGCTTACGAATTGTTATAGCTATGCTAGTTAGTTAAATGAAATGGGTTTTCTAAAACATTTTACGGTGTAAGTACGTCGTAAATACAACACAACCAGATATAATCTTTCGCTAAAGAGAAAAAAATAAGCGACAGAGAGAAAGAGGAGAGAATACGCGTGTGCGTGTGCACGTGTAGAGGGTATCATCACGCGCGTCGTTTTCTTTCTTCTTAAATTCGTTTAATTTTCTCTCTCTTCGGTACGTAGGTTTTTAACGGGCTGAATATTACGAGGGAAAATATAGAGGTAGGTAGTCGGTTATAATAGTGCAGACGCATTCGAATATTTTTACGCGAAAACAGCGAAACGCAGCGCAGCAGCGACAACGTTAAATATAATATTTCATTTTTATCGAACGGCTCGCTTGGCTCGGCTCGGCTTGGCTTGGCTTGGCTTTTTCTCTATTCGTTTGCTTTGCTCTGGCTTATTCGTTTACTTGCTCATTTAGCTGGTTGGCTGGTTGGTTACGGTACGGTACCGACGTTAGCGTACGGCAGCATTTTTGAATTATTTATACGCGTAATATCCTATTTAAATGCATAAATAGTGATACGCGCGTGAAAGTGATGACTTACCGTCGCTCGTATGCGTACGTAGTGCCCAGACCCACTTACCAGCATATACCGTACCATACCTAGACCTACGCGCGCCTTCCTACTTCCTAAACGTATATTGGGACAATCTTTATGTGCTTTAAATACGTATTTCACCACCCTCGTCGAGCAATCGCGTCGCCCTATTCGTTTTGTGCTGCGTTGCGGTTGGCGAGCATCAAAAAAGTTTTCACAGCTGAAGAAATTAGAGCTGGTCTACTAACATCGGCCCGAAATTGGGACAATTGTTCCCCTCTTTGGGTCGTGTTTTTGTTTTGGAAAGGATCCGGATACAGACAGCGACCCTCTTTTGACGGAACTAACCAGGGAATCCCTCAATTCCGGACTTTTTGAATTTAATTTAAAAGTAGCTGCGTGAAAGAGTATCTGTACTTCGAAGAATACACATATATAATCAGATTTTTAGCTTCTGAAGTTGATTTTTGGTGAATTTTTGAAATTTAAGGGCGGGGTAAGTTGTGGGGGATGAAAAAAATCGAATTTTATGCAATGCGAACAGTAATTCGCCATGCATAGATAAATGTCGAACCGACAATTACTTCAATTTTAGTCAATCTATCGCTCAAAAAAATAGGAAATTCCAGAAAATAATGAATTCTAGACAAAACTACTTCCTGAAAAAGTTACTGATTTTTTTTCAATAATTCCTTACCTTTCGTTCACAATTCTACAAAGCTCTGCGCATTTATTATTCAATTTTTGGTAACCTATTGGAAAAATTTCGAACTTTGACTTCACTTAGTACATAGGTACAGCATTATCAGAGACTATCCAAAAATGAAATCTCCACGCTCACTGAATCCATACACTCATCATTTGCTCCAGGGTTGTACCTAATCACGTCCATTTTGATTCGAATCACGAATCTCGAATCAATGATTCGAATCATTTTTCGGAGAATGATTCGTGATTTGTATTGTTCGAATCATTTAATGAAAATGGCAATGGCCAAAGATACCAAAATCCAACTTGGATTTTGCCATTTTCATTAAATGATTTGTAAAATGATTCAAATAATACAGAAAAATCTACCTGGATTTTGGTATTTTGGGCAATTTTCATTAAATAATTCGTGAGATGATTCGAAAAATAAAAAAATTTCGAATCACGAATCATTTTCTGTCACATGATTCGAATCAGTACAACCCTGATTTGCACACAGTAAAAGAAAATATGATGAAATCTGGGAAAGTGATGAAAACGAAAAGTTTTTTTTTAGCCCCGAAAAGCACAACTTGTTTTGAAAATTGAAAATGCCTTTCTTGCAAGTTCTCTCCTGAAAAATTTGTTTTTCATGTTTTTGCTACATTTCTTCCTGAACTTGTTTTATTTGTAATTTAACAGGAGGATTTTTGGATATCTCAATTGTTTGTGTTTTTACGCTGAAATAGACGAAATTTTTGGGGTAAAGTTGGGATTTCTCTTAAAACCCTCATGATTTTATTCCCTCCTCAAGTTTTTCAATATTTTAATCTTCTATCACTCAAACGCAAAATTGAAAAGAGGGGTGTCTTTAAGGACCGATTTTGAATATCCTAAAATTGTTGTGTGTGACGTGTTTGATACGAATTTGGCGTTAACTTCCCAAAAAAATTCTCAGGGACACGTTCTGAGTCCTCGAAGTAAAAAATTTTGATACCACCAAGTGATAATTTGTTCAACTTATTGAGGTGAAAATAATTTATTGGAGTCCAAAAAATTGTAGTGAAGAAATTTTTTTAAATGATTTTTGGGTAAAATGGAGGGAAATGCCAACTTTTTAAAAGATTAATTTTGTATCTTTTTCATCGATTTTTAAGTTTTTTATTATTTAAAAGTACTCTACAGAGCCCCATCCTATCAAAATAATATCCAGATTAAGCTGATCGCTGGATATGAAAATTCATTTTTTGACTTCTTTAATTTTTTGATGCTTTAGAAACCCCTGAAAAGCTGGAAAATCGCGGTTTGCATCAAAAGCATTTTTTTTTCTTCACAAGTTCGAAATTTCTTTAGAAGTTTAATTTTATGAATATTGACTCGAGTTGTTTTTCAAAGGGTAAATTTTAGGAACCTCTGAAACAAGTTCAAAAGTTCATTTTTCTATGTTGTAGGCTGAAATTCCGTTGGATATGCAAATTTTTCACATTCCAGAACTAAATTACGTTTTCCATCTAATTTCTCAATTTTAGATTTTTTTCCCCTCAAAAAACAGCGATTTTGAAAAGTAATTTATCAATAGGCATATAGATGTCTGGCATAATTCATGATATGCATGTCTGTTGGATTTAATTTATAGTCGGGAAATTGATTGAAAAATGCAGTTAAGTTCACAGGATAAAATTATCAAAGTAAGACCAAGAAATGATGGCTGTGAGGAGCGGTGGATTAAAACTTGAAAAATTAATGTTGAAATTCGCAGTTATAGGTATCACAAAAGGATACAATCTTCAAAATATTGAATCTTAATTTTTAAAGCTTGGCTGTGTAAGGAAACTTAATTTTCAGGTAATTTTGGTATTAAACTAGAACTGTAGCAAACTGAACCAGAGGAATAGATTTCCTCAAAATTAAACATTTTGAATTTTGAGTCTGAAAAATTGGACTTGTGTGTTGGTATATTTTCAAAAATAATAACCTTTTTTTTCGGAAGTTTGAAAAAGGGTACCGGCCGATAAGATAGGCGAATCTGCCCCCGAGCTGAAATTCAAAACTAACCAATGGAATTTGGTTCTTATGGTCTGGAAATTTCGTGGTAAAAATGTTGGCTCCCTACCCCTCTCCTATCCCTATATGGGCCAAAACGTTCTTTTATCAGCTTTTTTATTAAGAATTTTTATTTTTGTGAGTTTTCAACCAAATTTTTTCAAACTTGCGTGGGTGGTACACCATACTGAGGGGTATTAGTGGGTGGTTTGAAAAGAAAAATCGATGATTTCTTCTAGCTGAAACTCGCGTTTGAAAACTTCAACTCGAGTTTTCCACATGATGGTTTAGACGCTCTTTTTTTTCACCACTCCGGAACATGAACCATTGATGAGCATATTTTGAATATCGGACCGGTCCAATGACCATTTAGAAAATCTTCAGTCATCAGTCAATTTTTTTCACTTTTTTAGCCTTGAATTAATATTTTAAACTTTTTCTTGAGTAGTTTAGAGAAGAAAATTAATCAAAAATGGGCATAGGTGTGCCTATAATGGTTAGAACATTGCTTTTCTTAAAAAATGAAATAAAAATGACCGATGACCCCCAAAAAAATCACATTACCTACGTGATGAACCTGGCCGGACCTGACTACCCCAAAAATAAAAATATGAGATCAAAGACCTAATTAATAGGATGGGCTGAAAAACCAAAAATTTTGATTTTTGAAAAGTTACCCCCTCTAGATGTTGTTGACAGGATTTACTAGAAAAATAAAATAAAAAAATTCAAAATCAATTCACATCTTCCGATCGCGCAAGAGCCTTCAATTCTTCAAAAATAGCCTAAAATTCAATATTTTCAGAAATTTTTTAAAAAATTCAAAATTCATTAAAATCAATTTGAGAGCTTATTTAGGGACTATTTAAAGCGAAAAGCACATTTTTTTTGAAAAAATCTGTGTTTTATAACTTTTTTCAATTTTTCTTCAGAGGTGAAGAAATATGAGAAATTAGGAAAAACTACCATAAATTTTTTCAAAAAAGTTGTGCTTTTTGCTTTGAATCATCCCTAAATAAGCTCTCAAATTATTTTAATGAATTTTGATTCTTGTTTTAAATTTTCAAAATTTCTGAAAATATTGAATTTTAGGCTGTTTTCGAAGAATTGAAGGCTCTTGTGCGAACGGAAGATATGAATTGATTTTGAAGTTTTCTATTCTATTTTTCTAGTCTATCCAGCCAACAACATTTGCAGGGGTAACTTTTCAAAAATCAAAATTTTTGGTTTTTCGGCCCACCCTACTGATTAACAAACCCTATTATAAAAAATGTGTTATAACAGCCAGACCTAGAACCTCAGAAATTTTTCAACAGACCAAACCGACTGACCAACCTACCAACTGACCCCATGCATGTGGCTGTGGATCAACTATCAGATCTGGAGGGACTGTGAGACTCAAGGGTAGCAGTCTGAGTTTTGATCGAAGAAGGGATGGCGATGGTTTGGGAGATGTAGAAACTCAAATCGCACCTTTTAAGTCTTACGAAGGCTTTTCACTCAATTTTGATTGGCTAAAAAAACGCAAAAAACAGCGATTTTTTCAAAAGGAGGTGCATTTTGAGTACCTCCTGTTCCCCTCCCCTTGCCCTTCGGGGGCTCAAATTTTTTTGTGAAGTCTCACACTCAAAGTAAACCACCCCACCAAATTTGATCAAAATCCAAGATGTGTTTTTTTTTTTCGATCCACCCTATTGCACAATGTGCAATAGGGTGGATCGAAAAAAAAAACACATCTTGGATTTTGACCAAATTTGGTGAGGTGGTTTACTTTGAGTGGGAGACTTCACAAAAAAATTTTGAGCCCCCAAGGGGCAAGGGGAGGGTAGCAGGAGGTGCTCAAAGTGCACCTCCTTTTGAAAAAAACGCTGTTTTTTGCGTTTTTTAGCCAATCAAAATTGTGTGAGAAGCCTTAGTAAGACTTAAAAGATGCGATTTGAGTTTCTACATCTCCCTAAACCATCGCCATCCTTCTCCGATCAAAACTCTGACTGCTACCAGGGGGTTGAAAAGTTGCAGATTGCAATATTTCAATAATATGAAATTATCACTAAGCTGGGATGATTTTTTTTTTTTCATCGAGTAAGTGAACAAAATTTTTTTCAACCACTAAAATTGAATTTTGAACAAAAAAATTGAAAAATTTTGTACACCAGTGCAGCCAACAGCAAATCATAAAATTCCAAAATACGGAATTTATATCGACTTTGAATTGATTGTTTTTTCGCCTGAAAATATTACGTTTTTTTTTTTCCATCACTGAAAGTATATTTCGAAATTTTTTTTTCAAAAATTTTGTATGACAGTGCAGCCAGTTACAAATCGTGGCATGCTACACTATGGAGTTTACGTTGGCCTCAAAATAATTTTTTTTATCGTTTGAAAAATACACAATAATTTTGTTTTCAATCATCAGAAATTTAAAATTTAAAATTTTTCTTTGAACATTTTGTACGTCAGTGCAGTCAGTTGCTAATTGTGATATTCTGATATTATGAACTCGAATCCATAATTTTTTCGTCAAGTGATTGGACCAATTTTTTCTCCCTATCAATAGAAATACGTTTCGAATTTGAAGACATCGGAACATCACAATTAGCAACTGGCTGCACTGACGTACAAAATTTTCAAAGAAAAATTTCAAATTTTAAATTTCTGATGATTGAAAACAAAATTATTGTGTATTTTTCAAACGATAAAAAAAATTAATTTGAGGCCAACGTAAACTCCATAGTGTAGCATGCCACGATTTGTAACTGGCTGCACTGTCATACAAAATTTTTGAAAAAAAATTTCGAAATGTACTTTCAGTGATTGAAAAAAAAAACATAATATTTTCAGGCGAAAAAATAATCAATTCAAAGTCGATATAAATTCCGAATTTTGGAATTTTATGATTTGCTGTTGGCTGCACTGGTGCACAAAATTTTTCAATTTTTTTGTTCAAAATTCAATTTTAGTGGTTGAAAAAAATTTTGTTCACTTACTCGATGAAAAAAAAAAATCATCCCAGCTTAGTGATAATTTCATATTATTGAAATATTGCAATCTGCAACTTTTCAACCCCCTGGTAGCAGTCAGAGTTTTGATCGGAGAAGGATGGCGATGGTTTAGGGAGATGTAGAAACTCAAATCGCATCTTTTAAGTCTTACTAAGGCTTCTCACACAATTTTGATTGGCTAAAAAACGCAAAAAACAGCGTTTTTTTCAAAAGGAGGTGCACTTTGAGCACCTCCTGCTACCCTCTCCTTGCCCCTCGGGGGCTCAAAAAATTTTTGTGAAGTCTCCCACTCAAAGTAAACCACCCCACCAAATTAGGTCAAAATCCAAGATGTGTTTTTTTTTTCGATCCACCCTATTGCACATACCACTCTCTAAATTTGAATCAGTTGAATTTGCAGAAATTCTGTCTTTTTTTATCAGTGAAATAATTCTCATTGAAAATGGGTGATTTTTCACTGATTTTTTGGTCAAAAAATACTAATTTCTCAGTCAATGTCCCATTTATCAGAAAAAATCAGTAATTTTGACTAAAAAAATCAGAAAATCTTGTCCTTTTTCAATTTTTTTTTCGCTTAAATCTGTAGATATTTAGGTAGATATGTATTATCTGCATACTGAAAATGCCCTAACTACTCCAGTCCCACTGAAATAACAGGTTACTTCATTTTTTCATTGAATTTTCATCCCCTCCATTTTTTCTTGAAATCTGAGCACCTCCCTTACACAATTTCTGGATGCCCTTATGACTCCTTCTAAACAACTATAATTCGCCAAAAATTCCAAAATGAACTTCAGATACTACAAATTTGGAAGATGATGTTTCGTGAAGTGCTCTTTCACCCTGTCTTAATTTTCATTCAAATCGAGTATCTCGAGTCGAAGCAATGTCAACCTCATCGGAGTTGGTAATACAAAACTTCTATTTCTCAGGTATCCCAAAACTTTGTCGATCGTTTCGAAAACAAGGGCACCGTAAACTTACAGTAAACCCCTGTGACACGTGCTACGACCTTATTCGTTGTTCTGATGAAATAGACATTTAAATACTATTCCAGTCGAATAAGTACGTTCCACGTATGTCATTCGTTTGAAAAGTAAAAAAAGAAAAAACACGTAGTCGTAGACGCACACAAGCTAACAAACGCGGTTAGCAAATTATTTATTTATTTATTTTTTTTGTTTTCCAGCACTCGTCAAACAAAGGTACGTACATACCTACGTACGCAGACGTATTGTTATTACTTGCGCGTATTTTTCAAACGTATAGTGCCTATACCTATACATATACGTACACAACGTATACTGTACGTACATATATCGCTTGCTACTTCACATATAGGTAGCTAGGTACCTACTACGAGTATGTATATTTGTACTCTCAGTCTCTCATGCCTCGAGGGCAGAGAAGTGGAGAAAAATACGAAACGAAATTTTTAAGCGATCGATTTAAATACTATTTTGCATGGCGGATGAAAACGACAAAGGGAAAAATAGAAACGAGAAATGAAGAAAGCGAACGAATAAGTATAAGAAAGAAAGAGAGAAACGAACGTAAAAGAAGAGAAAAAACAGGTTAAACAATCGTAAATGCGACGGTACGACATTTGAAAATTATAATAGCGAAGTAAACGTTGAACGACTGTTACGAGAACGAGACGATGCGATGTGAAGAAAAATAGACGGCGAAGAAACGGAGGACGGAGAAAAGCCAAGCAGCAAAATGCTCAAGTTGAACCACGTCCGAGTGGCGAATTACCAAACCGAATATAATCCGAGACTGCGGCGCCCGCGGCGTGGCGGCTCGGCCACGTTCAATTAACTTGCATTTAAGGCGTCGAAAAAAATTCCGTTCGCAATACAAATGAGCGAAATTTTTCACGCCAGTGTGGAAATTATCTTTTGTGCGAACTACGCCGTATCTGCGTACCTTTCGCAGTCATTGGAATGCGAGGAGACCATCGAGCCATCGTGGCCCGGCTGAGCATCCTACAGCTGTGTCGAATAAACGGGGCTCAATTAAAAGTTACCGCGACGAGATAACCGAATTAGGTATACTCGGTATTTTTCCACTTCTTGTTTTTCTTTTTTGAAATCGAACCGAGCGAAATAAAAGCAAGATGGTCCGTACTCGTGTAATTATTTACCGACCTAAATACCTACTCTGTGGAAGAAAATCGTGAAAAGCGAAGGGGGAAAATGGAAGTGGAAAAAACCGTGAAAATGTTATTCGCGACGCGTTTGCGTTTATGTACTAGGTACCTATAATGGTATTATACAATATACGAATCATATTTTATATCTATTTCGATGATTTTTACGCGTACTTTGGAAAGAACGAGCGTGATTCCGAACGAAGGAAAATTCCAAATAAATTGAAATGAAATGGAATCCGCCTTCAACCCAGTTAACAAAACGTAGGTATTTCACGAGACGATTTTTTTCTCTCTTCTCCGCAACGATTTCTCGCGAGCGTTTTCCCCTTTTATTTTACTATTCATTTTTCTTCGCGGGCCCTTAGGTCTATACGTGATTTTCTCCCTTCGTCTGGCCTCCGAATGATGACGCGAAATAAAGGCAAATATGTGGTTCGAAAATTAATGCTGTCGAAGGGGAAATTATCCGAGTTTCGAAAATCATCGAACCGTTTCGATACGACCGACGAGCGTATTATAACGTTAAAAATTAAATCACGTTAATTATTCGATTGTATGGAACCCCTTTGATATCGACGCTGAAGAGATTTGCCTACTTGTAGCCGACTTGTCGGCAATTCCAAACGGTAGTGTGGATCAGAACCACCCCTGTAGGAGAAAAATAATGTACCCTAATGTGTAATAACACCGATGAATCTCGATAATGCGCCGAGAGCGTGCTCAAATGAGCAGATGTTCTTTTTCAATAAAAAGTTATATTGTGCTGTTTTCATTGGCGAAAGACTAATCGAGATTTTTGTTTGTTTCTTTGTTTTAGGTGAGTACCGATGAACTCCTTGTTAAAATATGAAATCAAAAAGACGAATGGGTAAGCTTTTTTCGTTCGATGTTGTATCAATTATAGGTGAGCGAAGGTGAGGCTATGCATGGTGCGATTCTTGCCTCGTTGCGCCATTATTTGCTATAATCGTTCGTTCGGAAATGAGAAATGATTATTCCGCGTTTTGGAGATATTTCGATGCATTTCTTTTTTTTTTTTTGAAATATGTGTCCGCACGAAAAGGAAATTTTTCGAGCGAAATCAGTTCTGAATGAAGGCAGCACGATGATTTAATTTAAGGGAACTTAGAGCATGATGCGCTACCCTAGACCAAATGGTCTGCCAAATCTATTCAAATTGGCCAAATCGTCTGATTTTTGCAACAAATTGAAATTCAAGCATTTTCCATTCATTTCGCTGAAAACATTTTTTTTTGTGCATACCTTAATCCTACAGGATTTTTTCAATTTTTTTGCATCTTGCCCTATGGGTGAAATAAAATGCAAAATGCCATGAAGCAAGAATGTGAGGTTCCACAGCAAAAGGGACCACATGCGTCGTTAGATTTGTGAAAAATGAGATTACCATACCACGTGATAGCTAATAAAATCCTGAAGAAAATGAGACTAACACGAAAAAATTGGATTTGTCTATTCTCACACGGGATGAAGAACAAAATGACCGAACTATGCGCGATCTCGTTCATTTTTTTTGTCATCTTTATCGCTACATTGATCATCTCAGATGTTAACTCTACCTTTTTCTCAAAATTTTAATTTTTTTAGCTTTCGAAATTTTTTCTCATAACTGTTGGAATATTTATTTTTTTTCGTTTATTTAATCGGCGTATACGCGGCCACGTTTGTAAGAATTAGTTGGCTACGGCCAAATCGTTTTCTTTTAATTTTAAGTTCGCGAATTTTCGACCATCGGGTCATTAACTTATGTAATTTCGTCGCGTAAACGTCTACGTTTGTAATTCGGTCTTCGGACCATCTTCATTTTTGTTTTATTAAAATAAAGCAATATTTTTTAATCCGAAACGTGTAATTTCATAACATGGTAGCCGAAATCGTGGTTTAAATTACGACACGTTTTCGCGATACGTAATTTCGCGAATTGTTAATGATACTTCGTGGTATCTCAAATATAATCGGCGGACGCGATCGCGGCGACAGTAACGGCGACGAAAACGTGAACGAAGAAGGCTTCCGTGGCTTTCCTGACGAATCTGCGCCTGAAACAAAACTGGTAGTTAAACGAGGTCGTAAACGACGATCAAAGAAACTAAAAGATACTCCTTCGACATCGAATCCAGCTTCGAGCAGTAATAACGTAGATGGCGACGCAATCGACACCAACACAAACGCAGACGGCGATTCAAACGAAGAAATCAACGTAGAAGACAGCGGTAACGTAAACGACGATATCTCGACATCCTCCGACAACGAAATGGCTTCTGGTGATGCGACGTCTTCGATTCCTGCCCATCTCGTATTCATGGGCACAGATTATTTAATCTGGAAAAGAAGAATAAAATCGTTAATTAAATCAAAAGATCTAGGTAAAACTTTACTAGAAAATAATGACGCGAGTGAAAAAGATCGTTGCAAGGCGTTTAATGAGATCATCAATCACGTTAATAACTCTGTTCTCCGCCTTATTCGAGAGGAGTCTGATCCTCGGCGCCTATTCACCGAACTCAACTCACGTTATGAGAAAACAAACGAGGCAGTTGTTATAGCTTGTCGCGAAAAGCTAGCTCGAATCGACATTGACAATTTTAAGTCACCACTTGAGTATTGTAACGAAGTCTCCAAAATCGTCAATGAAATTGAATCAGCCGGAGCTAAAGTAACAAAAGCCGAAGAGTTTTCCTTTTTAAAAACTGGTCTACGTAAGGACAAATGGAAAATCGTAAAAAAATCGGCCCAAGTAATTCTGAACGCGGTTCCAGCTGACCCAAAAATTTTACGCGATCTACTCGTAGCTGACGAGGACGAATCAACCGACACAGCCACGACAAACAAAGGAACAGCTCTCACAGCGTCTGGCTTGAACGATCAGCGCCGAACGAATGACAAATCGAAAGCCAAATGCTACAAGTGCAAACGACTCGGACACTACGGTAAAAATTGTCGAGCAACCGGTCAATTTCGTCAAAATAATTCGCCACGTAGCGATGTCAAATGTTATCGCTGCAATGGGAAAGGTCACGTTGGTAAAGACTGTCCACGATACGGGGATGCGGTCAATAATCAACGGACCAACGATATGAACACGGCAGTGACGACTCCAAACGCTACGCCAAAGACGTCTTCAGCGCCACGACCGTCTCAAAGTGCAAACGATATGGCAGGTACACGTAACCGGGTCTTACTAGCGGCTGAAAATATGACGGACGATATTGCGACGATTTCAACGGCTTATCCAGTAAGGTACAATACAGCATTCGAGACATCGAGCCGAGAAATTACCTTCATCGTAGATACTGGAGCTTCGTGTCACATGATTAACGTCGACGGCATCCTGAGTGATGAGAAACCGGTAATATCGAACTCTGACATCTTCGTGGCTAAAAAACAAACGTCAATTAAACGACAGAAAACCGGTAATCTTAGTGTAATTAACGATAATGGTGTTAAGTATTTTATGCAAAACGTAAGCTACGTGCCCGATTTAAGTAACAATTTATTATCCGCGAACCAGCTTCGTACGCTGGGATACGATATTATTATTAGTACCGAGATTACTATTGTTCATCGTGAGTCAAACGAAAAGCTCGCCGACGTACAAGTTTTGCCAAATGGTTTATACACGGTTAAATTTTTAATAAATGATAACGTTAACGATTCGTACGACTTCGCCTTAAATACAATCATGCATCGTAGACTGGCGCATCCGAGCCGTACAGTCATGTATAAGATTCCAGATATGAATACGCACGAATGTCCAACGATAAATGAGTGTGATGTATGCTCACAGGCTAAGCAAACTCGCGGTACTTATGGCGAAACTCGGCATCGTGCCGAACAAGCGTTAGACTTAATTCATGTAGATATTATTGGTCCGGTTAATGAATCGTTAGATGGCGAAAAATACATAGCGGTCTTTGTCGATGATTTTACAAGATTCGCTGCAACGTACGTACTTACTGAAAAGTCAGAAGTAGGTTACTTCTTTGATAGTTATCAGAAAATCGTTTCTAATTTTTATAACCGCCAAATTAAAGCTGTACGTTGTGACAATGCCGCTGAACTCGTCGGCGGACATTTCCGCGAGATCGTTGAATCTGTAGGTATGCGTCTTATGACATCGGAGCCATTTGAACCAGAACATAACGGTACAGCAGAGCGCTTCATTCGTTCTCTTTGTGAAAAAGCTCGTGCTTTGCTTTTTGATGCTAAACTGCCTACAAAATTCTGGCCATACGCGATCTATACGGCAAATTACGTGTATAATCGATTACCTCACGCTGCGAATAACGACGAATCGCCGTATAAAAGATGGTTCAATCGTGAACCCAACCTAAAATACATAAAGATATTCGGTTGTATCGCGAAAATACATGTACCTGTTCAAAAACGCGCCAAGTTTGAACCTAAATCGAAAGAGATGATGTTAGTAGGGTATTCGGATACCGGCTACATTTTACTCGACGTACCTAATAATAAAGTATACTGTTCGTCAAACGTAATATTCGATGAAAATCGTTTATATTTTGATAATAATAACGTAAACTTAACGTCAAACATAGCGAGCAAAACGAACAGTAACTTAACAGATGAAAATGATGATCTAATAATTAAAGATGAATTCTTTACGCGAGATAGATCAAAATTACCGAATAAAATTAACGTCTGCGATAACGATGCCTTTGTAAAGTATTCCGCGTTTATAACGACTGTAAACAATCACGATTTAACATACGACGAAGCGATTAATGGTCCTGAAGGTAAACACTGGAAAAAGGCGATAAACGACGAATTAAACGCGATGATAATTAAAGATGTTTGGTACGAGACTACCACCGAAGAATTAAAAGATAAAGATTACGCGTTAGTCGATACTAAATGGGTTCTACGTAAAAAGATAATGGTAAATCATACGGTAAAATATAAAGCTAGACTCGTATTGCGCGGTTACAAAGATACTCACTCTTATGAGTTAGAAGAAACGTATGCTCCGACTGTAAATACTTCTGTAATTCGATCCATCGTGAATATCGCAACTTTAAACAGTTGGGAGCTGCGTCAAATCGATGTATCGACAGCTTTTCTAAATGGTGATATAAATCGAACCATCACGTTTAAACCACCGCTCGGCGTATCTCGTAGTAAAATCGTCATTTTTGTCCTAAAGAAATCTTTGTATGGATTAAAGACCTCGCCTAATAATTGGAACAGGAAATTAAAACGTTACCTCGAGAAATTAGGATTTAAACAATCGCCGTGTGACCCGTGTGTTTATATTAACGAAGACGGCGATGTTCTTCGCTGTATTTTTATCATATTTGTAGACGACTTCTTGATAACCGGGTATGATAAAAGCTTGATTAATTGGCTCGTAGAAAAACTAAACGATGAATTCGGAATACGCGATCTGGGCGAGTCAAAAAAATTTGTTGGTATAGAAATCGAACGTGATTTAAATAATGGTGTAACGTATTTACACCAAAAATCGTACATCGTTGAACTTTTAAAAAAATACGATCTAACCAACTGTAATACCATTTCGACACCTATGGAACCAAATTTAAAAATTAATAATCTTAAACTCGATAAAAATTACGAAACTAAAGTCCGTGCTTTACTTGGTTCCTTATCGTATATTGCTCGTGGCACTCGGCCCGACATAAATTTTGCCGTTAATTTTCTTAGTCGGTACCAGCATATCGCAAATTCGGAAATCTATAATCATGCCAAACGAATCTTGAGGTTTCTAAAAACAACGATAAATCCCGAATTAGTGTACAAATTTCGTAATGTTGATAACACGCATCCTCTACGTACATACTCTGACTCCGATTTTGCTGGAGATGTTTTAGATAGAAAATCCACGACTGGAGTACTCGTTGAATGGTACGGTAATATCATCGATTGGGCTGTTAAAAAGCAAAATTGTGTTTCCACTTCGTCGGCTGAAGCCGAATACGTTGCTATTTCAGCTGCAGCCAAAATGTCGTATGCTTGGTTGCAATTTCTTAATTCATTATCGTATAACTTAAGCACCGTACCGATTTACTCCGATTCAAATTCTGCGATTTCTATCGCAAATACGGAGGAATCCAAACGTACGAGACATATCGATGTCTCATATCATCACGTTCGTCATCTCGTAAACGAAAACGTTGTTTGTTTATATAAAGTAAACTCTGCTGATAATTTAGCTGATATACTCACTAAATCGACCACCAGGGGTGTGTTCGATCGTCTATCAAAAGTGATTTTTGATATCTAATTCGTTTTTCTTTTATTTTTATTCGCTCGTAAAATTCGGGAACCTCGATTTGTCCGAGGGGCGGTGTTGGAATATTTATTTTTTTTCGTTTATTTAATCGGCGTATACGCGGCCACGTTTGTAAGAATTAGTTGGCTACGGCCAAATCGTTTTCTTTTAATTTTAAGTTCGCGAATTTTCGACCATCGGGTCATTAACTTATGTAATTTCGTCGCGTAAACGTCTACGTTTGTAATTCGGTCTTCGGACCATCTTCATTTTTGTTTTATTAAAATAAAGCAATATTTTTTAATCCGAAACGTGTAATTTCATAACAATAACATCAATTTTTTCAACCCCAATAAATCCCCCCCCCCCCCCCACTAAACTTTCTTCCTCAAAATTTTTTTAGCTCCAAGATTTTTTTCATTTTCTTCGATTTTCATTTTTGCTAAAATTTTCTCATTTTACTAATATTTATCTAAATTATCAACTGTAAAATCCTATTCTTTGATCTTAAAATTTTTAAAAACTTGACATTCTCTCGATTTTTTCTTACATTACATTTCTCAAAAATGTTTTTCAACCCAAATCTTTTCAAAATTTTTTTATTCTAAAAATTTCGGAGCTGGAAAATAATTTGAGAAAAACATTTGAGCTAAAAAAATGGAATTTTGGAAAAAAATTTGAGAAAAGATTTAGTTTTCGGAAAAAAAATTTAGAGTTGAAAAATGAAAGCTATGTATTTTTGGAAAAAAATTCCGGAGTTGAAAAATTTTTATACCTATCTGAAAAAAAAATTGGAGGAAAAATTTCAGAGTTGATAAAAATTTTATTCCAGATGAAAAAATTTTAATTTTAGAGTTGAAAAATATCTGGAGAAAAGAAAATTAAAAATTGAAACTATTTTGAGAATTGAAGAAAAAATTGTGTTGAAAAATTGTTGATTTCGGTTTCAAATTTTCAAATCAAAAGCTATAATTTGATCGACTTTTTTAGCAAGCTCTTCTGCTATCTTACGAGATAAGTTGCAAAGTTGCGATTCAAGCGAACGATTTACATTTTGTTGTTCATTCCGTGTGAGAATAGACAGATCCGAAAAAATTTCGTTCATAACTCTCTGAGTAGTGAATTTTCAAAAATGAAAGTTTATAAAACATAGTTTCGAGAAAAACAAGTTCAAAGTTTTGTATACTTTTTTTTACGTTCTCTCAGCATAAAAACGAAATTGTGAGAAAAGAAAGCATTCTAGCGAAAAAATGAATAGAACCAAAATTGTAGAGCGTAAAATTTCCTTACATACTGTTTTTTTTTTTATTTTTAAGAAAAGTGATTGGGTGGCATGTTATTTTAAGAAAACTGCAATTCATCAAATTTTGAAATTTTGAAATTTTTTGATATAAAACTTGATTTTCTGAGAAAAGGAAGCATCTTAGCAAAAAAATGAATAGAACCAAAATTGTAGAACATGAAATTTGCTTTCTGCATTGAGCACTCAAGTTTTTCGCTAGGAGGCTTCGTTTCAAAGATATTTCACTTTGAAATGTTCGCGTTGGATCCTACTGCATCCCCTGCAATGGTAAAGTGTCAGATCATTCCGCGTCACAGAAAAACACATTTTTCTGCTACTTACGAACTCGACTGAAAGTTTTGAAACATACTGGATGAAAGAGCATGAAATTTTCTATCCGAATCGACCAAAACCCGAAAAACCAAATGAATCTTTGTCAAAGGGTCTGGCCGGATAATTTTAACCCCCTCCCCCCAGATTGCGTCCCTTGATTTAAAAAAATTTCGAAAAAATGTTTGATTTTTCAACTTTCTCCTTTTCAGTGCAATGGTCATTTTATTGCATTATTTTCAAAAAATTTTAATTTCAACTGAAGTGAAGTAAATTTTCTGTTCTTTGACACAAAATTTCATCTCGTAGAGGTGTATTTATGATAATTCTTTCGTGAATTTTGGGGTTCTCCTTCATGAGTATTTGGTTATTTGAAATTTTCAACTGTAAAAAGAATTTCGATAGCAGAGTTTGGCTAATTTATGAAAATATCCCCAAAACGTGTTTTTTAACGTAGATTCACCTCACGTATTCACTTTTGGCGTTTCATATTTTGTACGTTTTTTACGAATAGAAATGACGGAATGAAAAAACCAACTTCAGATTGAGTTTAGGGGGTCGAAATACCCCGATAAACACTCGTTTCGCGATCATTTCACTTGAAGTCTCGAAATTAACTTTTTTGTCATGAAAAATCCGTGAAAAGGGGAAGTTTTGAGCCCTAAAGTAGAACGGTTGTGAAAAGGGATTTTATCGGGGTACTTTGGCGACCTGGTTTTTTCACTTGGTCATTTCTTTCCAAAATTTGAAAAATCTGTGCAGATATAGAGATCGTAATTTTCCCTAAAAAACGTAATTTTTTAGGGGAAAAATTTTAATGTAAAATTGATAAAAATAGGCGCCCAACAAGTACCATACCGCAACCGAATTTAATCATTTCTGATCAAGAAACAATCGTTTCATAAGTTTGGGTAGAAATCAGTCGATTTGACAATTTTTTATAGGTATTTCAGTTGTTTTTCTTATTTTCTTTTCAAAGTGAAGTACGAAAACCTGCTAAAAAATCTCAACAATCTTTTTTTCAAACTTCTTATCGAGTCGTCGTAAATACGCAATATACAATATACTAGTGTGTGTTTTGTATTTACGGTGAATCAGTTAGGCAATTTTATTAACATAATTATGTAGTTTTTTCTACGACTCAAATCTGTTTGAAAATGAAACTATGTATTACAATCCTGTTAAGAAATCGCGGCGAAAATTTGATAGTTTTGTTAAACCATTCAAATGAATTGATTTTCAAGCTTTAATCTGGAGAGAATTGAAATTTCACTGGAAGTTCCAGAATGGCGGTAGATATTGAAATTCGAGGAAAAGGGTTCTTCTCACATTCTTTGAAAAATGATTTTTTTTTTTAAATTTCTATCGTAGATTTACTGAAAAATGAAGATTCGCGAATTTAAAAATTCTCTTTTAGTTCAGTAATTTTAGGTCTGAACCTTGAAAAAATTGAGGAAAAACTGGATGTCACATTATTTGTGTAAGATAACCTAAAAACCAATTAATAAAAGGTTTTATCTAGAAATACCAAGAGTAAAAGTTTTTTCTACGCTAAATTTTCTGTAGAAATGTTGAAAAAATTTAAATTTTTAAACTATTTTTGAGGAAAGAGGGTTGAAAATAAGGATTCTTCAAAATTTACAATTTTATAAAATTTTGTTCTTTTGGCCGCTAAAACTCGACCAATATTCAAGAATTTATGAAAAAAAATATATTTCGATATAAAAAATTGAAAATTCTCAATTTTTGTGGTGCCAACTTCCAATTTTGTAAAAGTGTTCTTTATTGTCCAAATTTTCGAATTTTTCCTCGCAAAAATTTATTCTCACCAAGGGCAGCGCTGAAATGAAAAAATCCAATTTTTCATAACTTTACAAGAGAGATATTGCAACTCAGAGTAAAATTTTGAGCCCAAACAAAAATAAATTGAAAGTACATCATGAAAGAACCCCATATCCAAAATTTCAGGTTCTAAAGTTCATTTCTCGAATTTTTACGAATTTTTCGAATTCCTAAATTACTTCATCGCCCTGCAAAATAAGAAAATTTGATCCATTCAACGTACATAAAAATCTGAAATTTTGTATATGTCCTATTTTCAATCTGACGAATTAATTGGATGCGGTTTCAAGACGTTTCAGAGCCACCAGAAAATTTTGGAATTTTCTAGCGCTGGAGAAAAGCCTATAAAAATTATCCATATGAACATCAGCCCCTATAATCGTGGATTACCCATATTCGTGATCGATTGGAGAAGAATTTCCCAAAATTCGTAACTTTTAGTTCAAATTCACATTTTTTGGCAGGAAATTTTAAAGTTGAAGACTACCTTATCGCAATTTTCTAGAGGCTCCGAAATGTCTCGAAACCACTTCATATTGATTCGGCAGGTCGAAAATAGAGTATATACCAAATTTTGGGGTTCACCTCGACGCGTGCGTAGTGGGCGTATTTTTAAATTTTTTCCAGAAAAATTTCCCGCCCAAAAATGTGAATTCGAACTCACAGTGACAAATTTTGGAAAATTCTACTCTAATCGATCAAATAAGTCACCAAATGGGTAATCCGTGATTATAGGAGCTGAAGTTCATTTATGGATCTTTTTTTTTTGTTTTTTCTCAAGCGCTGGAAAATTCCAAAATTTTCTGGTGATTCCGAAACCTTTTGAAACCGCTTCCAATCGATTCGTCTGGTCGAAAATAGGGTATATACCAAATTTCAGCTTTTTTCATTGAATAGATCTTTCTTATTTTTTAGGACGATGCGATGAAGTACCAATTTTAAAATTCCAAAAATTCGTCAAAATTTGAGAAAAATCAACTTCAGCACTTGAAATTTTGGATATGGAGTTCTTTTATGATGTACTTTCGGTTTATTTTTGTTTGTGCTCAAAATTTAACTTAGAGTTGGAATACCTCTTTTGTTAGAGAAACGACAAGAAATCCAGTATCGCAACCTTGAGTTGACATTGTAAAAAGATCATCATCTAAAAGAGTACCATTTCATCTCTGGCTATATTATATCTGAAAAAAATGCGGTAAATATTGAAAATAAATTCAAGGAGGTAGGTACCACTCCTATTTATAATAATCATTAACGAGACACTTATCCTGAACAATGTAATTCCAAGTTTCGATTAAATACTATCGGTGGCGCGACGTTACAGTTTTTAAAATCCGAAAGATGCAAAACTCCGCAGAAGCTTCATTTTCGACTCAATTACGAGTATTAAAGTTTTTGAGAAAATTTTTAGCGTGGGCGGGGTTTTCGCAGCCAGCTTCCTAATGCTCCCTGTAATCTCGTGGTTTTGAACTTTTGATACGTACAATGCGCGTATGCCTGGAGTGGGTAAAGGTAGAGGTACCAGGGCAGGGCAAGGCAGGGTACATCTTATACATATTACGTACCTACGTCGCCGTCGCCGTCGTCTAATTCCTACTTTTTATTCTTCGGCTGCGGTGTAGGTATGTTGAGAATATATATGTGTAGGTATTTATTATTTATACGGTACCGGTACCTATATTTATAAGTACGTATATTTCGTATGTATTATTCATAATTTCGCGAATGTTATATTTATTCGGCAGCGATGTCCGCTTTGAAGATACTTCAGCATCTGTTTACGCGAGTATTTCGAAATGCTTTTAGTTTCTTTGAGAAAAAAAATTTGCTCGGCGTTCTCTCGATTGTACATATAAGTAAAGTAGGTAATACGTCGGTAGTTGTCGGCGTTGTTTAAAATTTTAAAAAGCGCAAACTGCTAAAAGGCCTGCACGACGCGACGGTTCAGTCGCAAATTACGAACGTACGAAATGTTGGAAATTTGGCGTGCGTGTGCGTGACCCTGACGAAAAATTTTCACCGCTCGAGGCTCGAAATACGCCCATAAAATGTTACGGACCGAGTATCTACTCGTATTCGCGTTTATCTTCCGTTCATAGATATACCGAGGTAGTTTTTTTTTACTTTCACGTACACGTTGTGTGCATGTGTTAATGTACCTACTACCTACGTCTACCGGGTAAGTATATTCGGCGAATATGCGTTGACATATGTTACGTGTGGATGGTAAAATTTTACGCATTTGAGGCGGCAAAGGCGCTAGGCGTGACGTGGCGGAGAGGACGTGACGTGACAGCGTGGCGTCCGATTACTCGACGTGAGATTTTTGAGTTTCGGTAACATAAATCAAATAAAACCGCGACTTTCTTTGTATACGCGATGCGATATAGGATGGGAGCCCAGCTCGTGTGTAGGTAAGGGTGTATGCTATGCTTATGCTTATGCCTATGTCTCTAACCTACGTACGAGTACGTGTAATATTTATGTACCCGGTATACTCTTACAAGATGAAAATGAAAAGAGAATGAAAATGAAATACATGGCGTCGCGGCGCGCCGCCGCCGCCGCCGCGACGAAATATATAACACATTTTTCAACGCGTACCTATCATTGTATCGTGATATTTTCATTCTTTTCTTTTCTTCTCTTTTCATGCGGTATTTTATTGTTGCTTGACGCGTGACCGAGCCGAGCCGCAGATGTAACGCCTAACGCCTTCTACTTCTACTCGCGTATATAAATCCGCTTCAACGCCCCGATACCGCACCCTCGTCGTCACCCGAACCAACAAATCTAAAGTTTGAATTAGCCTTTCAAAAATAACCATTTTTTGTACGTAGAAACGTATACGACGTAGAGTTGGCCATGGGGTGTCTGTGGAGTCTAGGAAAATTATGTACCTATGTCTAGGTATCGAATATTGTTTCGTAAAAGGGCAGGGGTATTGAATTTAGGTTGAGATAGCAGGCATGCCACGGGGTTACTTTTATAGTAACCATGTTACTTTTTTCAAGCAAAGTCACTATTTGTTACTTTTCTCTCAAAAAAGTTACTTTTTTTCAAAAGTTTCACCAAAAAATTAATTTTTGGTATTTTTTGGATAAAAAAAAAAGTTGAAAAAAATCTCGTACACCAGTGGCATTTTAGTATTACGAACCCTCTTGGTATGATTGAGGTGGCGCAAGGGCCGAAAATTGCGAAAACCCGTATAGAAATGTTGTTATTTTAGCAGAATTTTCAAATTTTGAGCGTTCTATATGGAAAGAAATGATCAAATGAAAAAACTAATTCCGTATTCGTGTTCAGCAGGTCAAAAAAACCCTGATAAACACCCTTTTCGCGATCATTTTAGTTGAAATCCAAATATCGAAACTTAATTTTATTGTCATGAAAAATCAATGAAAAAAGTGAATTTCGACATTTAAAGTAAAATGATCGCGAAAAGGGTGTTTATCGGGGTATTTTGACCTGCTTAACACGAATCCGACATCAGTTTTTTCATTTGGCCATTTCTTTCCATATTGAACGCTCAAAATTTGAAAAATCTGCTATAATAACAACATTTTTTACGGGTTTTCGCAATTTTTGGCTCTTACGCCACCTCAATCGCCAAAACTGAATATACGTGACGTGAATCTACGTCAAAAAACACATTTTTAAGATATTTTGAAAAATCAGTCAAACTTCGCTTTTAAGATCTTTTTTACAGTTGAAAATTTCAAATGGCCAAAACCTCATGAAGGAGTGCACCAAAATTGATGAAAAAATTATCTTGAATAGACCTTTACGAGGTGTAACTTTGTGCCAAAGAACAGAAAATTTCATTCTCTTCCATTGGAATTAAAAATTCTTGAAAATGGCGCAATAAAACGAAAGGGAGGGGGTTGGGGCCAAAATTTTTTCCAGATTTTTTTTTTCATCAAGGTACACAATCTGGGAGCATTAGATCAAAAATCGGGGCTGGGGCCAAAACCACCCCTTATCCGGCTATACCCTTTAGTTTTTTGTTTTTTTTTATTTTGGTTATGCTCATTATGAGAATAAATAGTTTCGGTGTTCCTTATAATACTAGGTATATGTATTACGTACACAAATAAATATTTTTTGAATTTTTTCACATTTTCTGGGCTAAATAATGAATTAAAATAAAAAAAAAGGTTACTTTTTTTATCTTTTTTGGTTACTTTTTCGACTATCAGAAGTCCCTAAAGTTACTTTTTTTTCATATTTTGTGTGGGATGCCTGAGATAGTCTTCTTTTGCACGAGTGACCGTCCATGGGAAAACAGGCATCATAGCAGGTCACTTTTTTGGGGTGTTCGTCACTTTTTTCGAGTTTGGTCACTAGAAGTCACTTTTTTCATCCAAAAGTCACTAAAAGTCACTTTTTTCCTCCCAAAGTCACTTTTTTTCGCATTTTCAAGCAATAATTCAAATTTTTCCGTAAAAATTGTTATTTTTCAAAATTCTTTAAGAAAAAAAAAATTAAAAGTTGATAATGATTTTTCAAAAAAATTATCCGTCGTTTCCCTCGGGCAGTATTTCAATAATTATATTTATAAATTTGAAAAAATTCTGTTTTTTTTTTTTAAATCAGTGAAGTAATTGATTTTTGAGTCAATCCCCCATTTGACAGAATAAAATAAATAATTTTGACTAAAATAAATCAATCAAACAATTGAAATATCACAGATTTTCAAATAAACTCATTTCACTGATTCAAAAAGCCACAGTTTTACGAAAATTTACTGATTTAGATTTAGAGAGTAGATATAGGTCATATATTAATTGTTTGTTCCAAAAGTCTCGTCATTTTTCAATTTTTCTTTGCTCAAATCTGTACAATTAAATTAATTATGTATATCTACCTCCTAAAGTGCCACTAAAAAAATTAGATTTTTAGATTACCTAATTTTTTCATTGAATTTTGACCCCCTCCCCTAATTTTTTTTCTTGAACTCTCAGCTCTCTTTCAACTGTAAAAAATTCCCCCGAAAAAATTAAATTTTTGGTTACTTTTTGGTAATTTTTTGGTCACTTTTTGCTCAAAAAAAGTCACTAAAGGTCACTTTTTTCTTCGAAATTTCGCTGTGATGCCTGAGAAAAGGACTTCGGTCGCAAAAATGGAAAATGTTGTGTTTTTTTTCGCAGAAATGGGCACCCTGGATGGGTAAAATTCATAAATAAATCGATCGAGAACCCCATTGTGAAATTTAGCTACAAAAAAATGAATTTTGTAAGAAAGATTCTGAACTGCGCCTATTTTACTTTGCTTGTGCTTTAAAATTCAATTTATAAGGGGTGGGGGGAGGGGGTTAAAAATTTTCAGTTGAATGCACAACGTAGAAAAAGAATTATGTTCAAGTAGTAGAAAAATGGTAAAAAAATTTTGATCCAAAGGAAGGGTATGGCCGGATAAGGGGTGAATTTGGCCCCGGGCGCATTTGGGCTCCTAAACACTCCAAGTGGTGTATATTGACTAGAAAAAAAATGTTCACAAAATTTTGGACCTCTACCCCCTCCGGCCCTCCCTATCGAAGTTATGGCCATTTTATTGCATTATTTTCAAGAATTTTTCATTTCAACAGAAGTGAAGGAAAGTTTTTGTTCTTTGGCACAAAGTTACATCTCGTAGAGGTGTATTTATGATAATTTTTTCAACAATTTTGGTGCACTCCTTCACGTTTTTTCGGCTATTTGAAGTTTTCAATCGTAAAAAACACCAAATAATATTCGAAGAGCAGACGATGAAAATGAATGAAACGTAAATTGTAGCCAATTAGTTTTTTTTAAAGAGTCTTAGCTTTCGAAATGTTTTAGTTTAAAATTGAAAATTAAACTTTTTAAAAAAAATGAAAATACCTCAAAAACTAAGCCTCCTAAGAAAAAAACAATTGAACTGTATAGAAAGGAAATTTTATGCTCCAAAATTTATTTTACATTCATTTTTTTCGTTGAACCCTTTCTACGTTCAGAAAATCTACGAAAAGGACAAAAAGTTGAGTCAAAAAATGTAAAACAAATTCTCTACAAAAAATTCCAATTACATATAAAAAGTCTTGACGTTATGGAGTAAAACTGAAATCATATTCGAACTCAGCAATAAAAAAATTCTCACGCCTAAACCGTGAGGTAACCGACTTTTCTCGTGTTTTTATGCATGAATTTTTTCATCAAAATGTATTATCTTACTAAAAAATCATCTTTGTCATCAATAGCTATTTGTAGGGGTTCATTTTGATACAATGAAAATGACTGAATACAAAATTAACCTAAATCCAAGTAATTTCCTAGTTTTAGGGAGACGATGGGGGGGGGGGGGCGGCTCAGAAGAATCGGATAAAAAACTGAGCATATTTTCGAACTCAGTTCCCTCAAAAACCCAACAAACGACACGTTACACGTTATTTTTCATTTTTTTTAAATTTTCACCTCATCGGCGGGGGGCGGGGGGAGGAGAGGTGATAGGAAATTCATTGGGATCCGATGAAAAACTGAGCCCATATTCTAATTCAAAATTTAGTCGATTTCTTGCCGATTCCGTTTTTGAATATTCTAAATTGACAGTTAATTCCAAAGAACTGTAAAAAAACAAAACATTCAAGACTTGAACAATTTTTTTTTTTATGAACAATCTGCATAAATTTTCAACTGCATGTTTCAAAGTCCAAAAGTAACGTAGCTGGTTTGGTGAAGGAGGAGCATAAACCGAAAATCATTTTACAATAAAATAAAATAAAAAATTTTAAAAATCGAACAATGGGAAGGAAAGGAGTAGAATTCAGGAAATGATGAATTCGTCGCCTAAAGAAGTTCATAGTGGAGCGTGTCCTGTTGTTCTACGACTATATACATTCGAATGACGCCAGACTTTAAATTTTTCGATCAAGTTGATTAGTGAATTTTTGCTATGCATTTTTATTGTAAATTTTTTCGGACACCCTGAAGACCTCTTTTTTTCCAACGTTGATGGAAACCATAAACAATGAATTCATCATCTAAAGAAGATCATAATTATCGAGGGGTTTTTGTATTTCTACCATCATGTACATTCGAATGGTAATAGACTAGGAATGACGCCAGATTTAAAAATTTTTAACTAAGTTGATGAGGAAATTTTTTCTAGGCATTTTACCTATAATTTTTTGCGGACACCCTGAAGACCTCTTTTTTTTCAAAGTTGATGGGAACCGGAAATGATGAATTCGTAACCTGAAGAAGCTCATCTTGAATGGATCCTTTCTACTATCATGTACATTCGAATGATAATAGACCAGGACTGACACCAGATTTAAAATTTTTCAATTAAGTTGGTTGAATAATTTTTGCCATGCATTTTCATTACATTCTTTTGGACACCCTGAAGGCCTTTTTTCGGACAAGAATCGCTTCTAGGCAACGCTATTTTCACATGAAATTCATAAAAAAAATCACAAAAATTGATTTTTCTCAAAAACGTTTCAACCGATTTCGATAAAACTTAAAATCTCACAGGTTCAGCAATGCCCCAACAGCGCGACGTTTTCAAATTTTTCTCAAACCTCACAGTTTCGGAGTTTAATCGACCACAAATTTCATACATAAATATATATGTATATATATATATAAGGAAAGGTGAAAATGAACGAATGGTACAGTTGTGTTCCAAATGACCCAAAACGCAAAGAAAACTTACCCCAGACCCCAAGTCTCACCGCGCCAACAAATTTAGTACCTGACTTTTCAAGAAAAGTCGGTAAAAGTGGGTCAGAATCATCAATCAGTATCAATTACGCAGGAAAAAATTGTTGATTTGCCAGCCTTTGTTCCATTGTTACAAATGGGAAATGTTGAAAATGTGGTTCATTACAAAAAATCATTTCTGAGAAAATCAAGCCTCCAAAAAAAAAAAAAATGAATTGAGCATCAATTGTAGAGCGTAAAATTTCCTTTCTGTAGAGTCCGATTAGTTTGTTTCTAGGAGGCTTAATTTTTGAGATATCTTCCGTATAAAAATAGGTTGTATACTTTGAACTTTCAACTCAAATATTTCGAAAACTAAGCCCCTAAGAAAAAATTAATTGAACTCTACTGAAACAAAATTTTACGCTCTACAATCTATGTTCCATTCATGTTTTTCGTTGAAGCTCTCTTTTTCTCAAAAAACTGACGTCAGGTGTCTAAAGTTATCAAAAAAATGTCAAAAAAATCAAATTGTAAAAAATGTTTGGGCGATGGAATTTTTTCACTACTTTTTTCGTGATCAGCGTAAAAAAATACTATAATAATCACCTATTAAACTTCAAAGCACATTTCATAAGTTTAAAAGCGTCGAACTGTGTAATTAATGTTTTGTCCGCCTGGAAATCGCACAAAAGGTAATTTAACGAGTTAAATTAGTCAAGATGAAGCGAAGCGAGAACTCGATTTTTAGCTGCCCACTGTTAATGGTTTTTGGATAAATTTTAGAATACTGGAGAAAATCATAATCGTGTTAGAGTCTTCCGAATTGGAGATTTTAGGACGTGCTCTTTTCAATAGTCAAAGTCCGGTCCCAATTCGAGACGAATAGCTGTGATGGTTCCTTTGTAAGCCTTCTCGTGAAAAACTAATATTTGTTGCCAGAAAGTAAATTTAATTGTTTACAATTTCCTTTATTGATATTTTTCGAAGAACGCTTCTTTGCCCAGAAAATCAACTTTTATTCGAAGAAGTTGCATTCAACTAAGGGCCCAAAGTTTAAATTTTCGAATAAAAGTCTATTTTCCGAGCAAATGAAGCCAATTTTTCTATTTTGGATACACAAAATAATTCTAAATAAATAAATAAAAAAAACTTTCGAAAAAATACTGCAAAATGTTCCGTTTTCATAATTAGTTGAAACACGTGGATACTTAATGCCAATGTAGGTGAATCGTCACGTCACGTCACATTACGAAGCGCAGACAGCCCGGCCTCATCTCGCATCACATTGATTTAAAAACTACACACTGACGTCGAAACTTTCCAAAACGCCTGATTCACATCCCAGGGCTGCGAGGAAAACATCAGCGAAGCTTTCGAATTGGAAGTTAAACTTTGACGGGCACGGAAAATCTACGGAGGCTTTTAAATTCCGAGTCGACGTATCGATTAATTAACGACGACGAATAAAATCGGTAATATTTTCGAATTCGAGCCGAAGGAAAAATCGCGTTAATAGAATTGCCTAAGCGATTCGCCGTAAATACGCAAGTGTCGTGTCGCGTATTCACGGCGAATTCGATAGGCAACTTGAATAACGCGATGCTGGGTAGCTGTTGGCGCTTACAAAAGTTGGCCTAATCGTTTCGTTGCGGTTCGATTGTTACTCTCGTCTCATGTTCTCTTTCATCAAATATTCGACTGAAAGTTGAAGTTGCGGTGTTGACGATTAAGGTGCTCTAATTTCGACGGCGTACCGTCAGCATTCTTGTCGCGATACTTTTTTGCAAATGCGTAATGCGAAGCGTTGTAGAATTTTAGCGATTTTCGCGCCCTTAATGGAATGAAATAAACGTAGGTATAATGGAGAATTATTATTGATTTTGTATGGTGTCGAGTCACTGAAGTTGACGAAAATGACTTGAAAATGTGTATATTTTTGACAATACATATTTTTAAAATTTTTAAGAAAGACGATAATACTGGAAATTGTGAAATGGGGATGAGGTATATTTGAAGTAAAGGAAATGGTCGTATCTCGAGGACATCAGAAGACTAGGTAATGAATTGGAGGAGGAGGAGAAGAAATTAAGACACGCTAAAAAAATTGTACGGAAACAAGATTTTTTTTTTTAATTTATTCATTTTTCACAAAGCAAAGTAATGAATGTTTTTAAAGGGTACCGGCGGTTAAGATAGGCGAATCTGCCCCCGAGCTGAAATTCGAAACTAACCGATGGAATTTAGTTCTTGGGGTCTGAAAACCACGTGGTGAAAATTTTGGCCCCCTACCCCTCTCTTAGCCCTAGTTATGGGGCAAAACGTAAATTTTTTCAGCCTTTCCATTAGAAATTTTTATTCCCACGAGTTTTCAATCAAATTTTTCCAAATTTTCGTGAGCTGTACACTACACTGAGGGGTGTTAGTGGGTGGTTTGAAAAAAAATTTTGATGATTTTTTTCTTGCCAAAAATCGTGTTTGAAAACTTCAAATTGAGTTTTCTGTATGATATTCCAAAGGTGCAATTCTGAAAAATATATATTTTATGTACTTAGTCCCTATGTACAACGTGATATTTTTTTCAAAATTTTTTGGGTGGTGGAATATTTTGAAAAATGCGAAAAATCATTTTTTCACAACGTTTTTCACTCATAAAAGTTATCATTTTCGGCCGAAAAAATTTTTTATCGTAATTATATCTCAAAATACGTATTTATACATCACTTGACCGATTTTCACTTTATTTCATATCTTTTTCGTGATTTTTGTAATTTCTAGTTCAAATAAGTACAGAACGAGGCTCAAAATTGAATATCTCACTTTCTTTGCATACGAAATTGTCAAATGAAAAATTTTGCAACAGATTCATGTTCAGCAGCTCAAACTACTTTGATAAACTCCATTTGTACGATCAAAACACTCAAATTTTGAAAATTCAGTTTTGAGTAGACGACTTTTTTTTCCAGTAATACGCCTATACTTGAGGTTGTCCACATTTAGATATCATGGAGAATTTTTTTGTTAGATATCAGTTGGGCCTGTCTACTACTTTTTTCTATCATGGATATGTTTTACTCCTAAATATTTTTAGCCGAGCGATGCAAATGGTCCCAAGCCACTCGCCCTTACTGAATTTTTAAATTTCAAAAAAAATCGCACAATTCACAAAATAATTTTTTTTGTAAGGGGAGGAATGAGGTTATGGAAATGACAAAAATAGGATTTTTTTAAAAGAGAGAGCAAACATTCAATTAATCACAGTGGTATGCTAAAAAATTGAAAAATGTATCATTTTTAATCAAAAAAATAACGAGCCCTTTTTGGCCTTTTAAGGGACAATCGTCCCTTTGCCCCCCCCCGGGACGCTGCGCTACAGATGTTTGAAAATCTTGAAGAAAGATTATGCAAGAACGTGTATAAATTCTATACAAATGTTGCTTTTCGACTTTGGGATTTTCTAATTCCCAGCTGTCGCATATTTACGGCGAATCGGTATGACAATTTTATTAACTTGGTTCTTTCTTCAGCTGAAATCTGTTTGAAGTACGAAAATATTGCAAGTTCGCCTAGAAATCGCGACAGGTTGGGAATCGAATGTTTAGCTATGACCATGTCAGTGTTCACACCTAGAGAAATTTGAAATTAATTTAGAAGAAAATCAAATGTTTCGCTCAAGCTTCAGAAATGTTGGTGCTTGTGAATGTAGGGACTTAATTCTTAATAATTTTACTGGAAATATTGTTGTTTTTTTTTCAAAAATTTCTCCTTTCCGTGGAGGAATTGCATTTTTCAATTTTTTAAAAATTTGGAAAGAATTGAAAAATCAACATGAAAAATTAATATTTTGGTTGGGGAAAAGATTGAAATAATTTTTGTTCTTATGGGACATTCTACTTCTGAAAGACGGGTGCTTCAAGTGATTCCTTTTGTAAGACCAGTCTCGGTAACTTTTTTTCCAAGAAAATTGCTGGATATTGTAAAATTTAAGAGCAGAAGTGGAGAGATTAGGATTAAGACTGAAGGTAAAATTTTTACTACATTGTTTTTCAGTTTGGAGACAGTTTTGGTGCTTCTTTCTCCTCTTCTTCACACATGTAAAATTTTATTGCTCATTGTCATCATTTTAATATTCAATTGTACATGCGAAATCAAAGGAAACTTTATTCCCAAAAATAAAACTTTATACTTATAGGTATTAATACTTACTCTTGTATTGCATAGAAATCTTGCAAAGATGAAAAACAAACATTCTTCTGTTTTCATGGAAAAGTTAGGTAATTTCAACTTTTAGATACGCAGGTTTTTAGGTCTCTTGCCTTCAACTTATCCGTTTTATGAAAATTTAGTAGCTTACGATGGTATTTGAAATTGTTTTTAAAACATTTAAAAACCAATGTTTTATTGAATGTTAACGACTGATTCACAGGTCGAGATTTTTAAACTTTTGAAATGCTGTTGGAAGTTTAATGGGTGATTTTTACAGTATTTCTTACGCTGATCACGAAAAAAGTAGTGAAAAAATTCTTTCCCAAAAATATTTTACAATTTGAATTTTTTGTTGAACATTTTTTTCTTTACACTTTTTGATAACTTTTAACACTTGAAGTCAATTTTCTGAGCAAAGGAAGGGTTCAACGAAAAAAATGAATGGAATCCAGGGTCGCGTTCGCGACCCACCCCGCCCTCCCCCGTCAGAAACGTAAACATAAACAACACGTAGCGAACAGACACTGTTATTCTGAAAGAAACTTGCCGTTGTTTTGCGCGTGCCGCCAACGCGTTTTTTTCGGAAAACGAAGGATAAAACAAGAAACTTTGAATGCAAAGTTTCTTAATTTATTAAAATCTTTCTTTTAAGACCAAAACGAACTTTCTACAATGAAAAATCGCGAAGTTACAGATACCCATGTTTTGGTGATTTTACTAAAATTCTTCTCTATCTCCAATCACGATTTTGAAAAAACGGCTGAATGAAATTTCATGAAATTTTGAGTGTGTATTCTATTCCTGTGTCTTAAGATAATGTCGTGGAGAAATTTTGAAAATTTTGAAATTTGCCCCTTTACCCCCCCTTTTGGGGCCCCAAAAATTTTTAAAATTCAAAATCGATCTTATAATTGTGTTCTTTGGGTCAAAATGCATCTATGTGAAAATTTTCAGATCAATTCAACTTTTTGAAAGCGATTTAGAGCTGTTTTAAATTTTCCAAAATGCTCAAATTTGGTCAATTTTAAATTCAAAATTTTAAAAAACAGTGACTCGTTGAGCATTGGGGGTAGCAAAAGCGATTGAAGAATTGAATAAACTATTTGTGTAAAAAATTTCAATACGTTTAATGCCCTCTAACGATCTGTAGCTTTGTCTAAAGTTTTGTGAAAAGTGTAAATCCTATTATACTAAAATCCAAGGCGAATTTTGCCCTTTTTGGGAGATGTCGAAATAAATATCACTGGCCGCTAAAATTTAAAGTCTGAATTCCAGTTAGGTAGGTACTTTAATAGGATACAAAATGGACAATTTTTTTTTTTTTAATTTGTTTCTAATCCGCTAGCCAAAAAAACGTACAACTTGTTGGTTAGCAAATTGGCCAATTCTACGACGTGGTACTGAAATGTTATGATAGTGAAGTCTGCCCTGAAATTGTGCTCTCAGAATTGCCAAAAAAAAAATTCAAGAAAACTCACGTGCTGAGTACACTGTGTGGAAAAGCGGCACTGATGGAAAAAAATTCAAAAAAATGCAAAAAAAAATTGGGGCGGACACGGACCCCGCATAGCCAAATTTTACCCTACACTGTCCGTGTGTCCTCCGCACCCAATTTTTTTGCATTTTTTTGAATTTTTTTCCATCAGTGCCGCTTTTCCACACAGTGTACTCAGCACGTGAGTTTTCTTGAATTTTTTTTTTGGTAATTCTGAGAGCACAATTTCAGGGCAGACTTCACTATCATAACATTTCAGTACCAAAACACTCATCATATAAGAAACCAAAATTTGACATGTGTTATTTGTGAATGGAGATAAACGTACTACCAAAGATGCATGTTGAATAGTTGGTGAAGTGGGAGGATGTATTTCAGGGCGGATTTCACCATTATATCATAATCGTTTGTTATTGAAATACTTATTATAACAGAGATAGAAATCTGTTACAGTAAAAATGTTGGTAGAAACATAGAACCACAATATCTAACAGTTCATAGGTTACCTGAAACTTGTTTGCGTTTCTGTCGGGAGAGGGCGGGGACTACTTTTCTTTTTAGGAGAATTTTTTGGGGGATATAAATTGTAGACCGTCAAATTTCTTTTCAGTAGAGTCCAATTATTTTTTTTTCTCAGGGGCTTAGCCTTCGAAATATTTTAATTGATAGTTCAAAGTAAAACTTATTTTTTTATTGAAAGTGTCTGAAAACTAAACCTCTTAGAAAAAACTAATTATACGCTACAGAAAGGAAATTTTACGCTCTACAATTCATGTTCTATTCATTTTTTTCGTTGAACCCTTCCTTTGCTCATAAAATTGACTTCAAGTGTCAAAAGTTATCAAAAAGTGTAAAAAAATGTGCAAAAAAAGTTCAATGTGTGAAAATCCTTGGCTGATGGAATTTTTTCACTATTTTTCTCGCGATCAGCGCGAAAAATATTACAAAAATCACCCAGTAAACTTCAAACAGCATTTCCTATGTCGACCTGTGTGATGAGTAAGGGAGCCTGGGACATAATGCACCAAGGGGCAGAATACAAATCGGCTTTTTGTCGCCTGTGATGTAGTTGGAAATTTTTTTTTACCTAAATGGTGGGTTAATTATTTTGCAGCAAGAAACAGAAAAAAGTTGCAGATCTAGCGGATTGTTTGTCTATGAGTTATCATCAAAAATTTGATTTTGTGTTATTTGTGTAACATTTCCAAAATGTGGTTTTCGTTAAATATTTCCTTTTCGAGTTTCAACAAAAATTTATGCAAATTTCTCGAAAAAGTCAAATGTTACTAGACATGTTTTAGTTGATATTTTTTCCAAAATATCAAAAATAAGCCAAAAAATGGAAACTCAATAAAGACAGCTGAAATTTTAATTACAGAAATTTTAGAACTCCTTCCTCCCACAATTACACTTTTATTTAAATCTGCGGTATTCAGCTCGAATTTACTCCAGTAAAGGGTATGGCCAGATAAGGGATGAATTTAGCCCCAGGCGCGTTTGGGATCCTAAACACCTCAAGTGGTGAATATTGACTAGAAAAAATTTTTCACAAAATTTTTGGACCCTACTCCCCTCCTTATCGAATTTATGGCCATTTTATTGCATTATATTCAAGAATTCTTTATTTCAACAGAAGTGAATGAAATTTTTTGTTCTTTGGCACAAAGTTACATCTCGTTGAGGTGTATTTATGATAATTTTTTCAACGATTTTGGTGCACTCCTTCACGTTTTTTCGGCTATTGGAAGTTTTCAATCGTGAAAAACACCACGTAAACGAAGAGCAACCACCCTGGAAAAATTACTAAAATATCTTTTTTTTAATGTAGTTTTGCTGTGTACTTGGTTTTGGCCATTTCTTTGAACTAAGGGCCGAAAGTTGCAAAAAATCGTACAGAAATGTTGTCATTTTAGCAGATTTTTCAAATTTTGAGCATTTTATGCAGAAAGAAATGACTAAATGAAAAAACCAATCCCATATTCGCGTTCAGCAGGTCAAAATACTCCGATAAACACCCTTTTCGCGATAGTTTTGCTTGAAGTTTCAAAATTCACTTTTTTCACTTTTTCATGACGAAAAAAGCGAATTTCGAGGCTTCAACTGAAACGACCGCGAAAAGGGTGTTAATCGGGGTATTTTGACCTGCTGAACACGAATATAGCATTGGTTTTTTCTTTTGGTGTTTTTTTCCCGGAAAATTGGTATCAAAAAAAAATTCAGCAAAATGAAAGAAAGAAGTTTGAGCTTCAATTTGTTGCAAAAATCAGATGATTTGATCAATTTGAATAGGTAGATTTACCAGACCATTTGGTTTGGAGTGGTGCATCAAGCCCGATGTTCCTTCAAGTAGCACACAGCTACATCCGTACTTGACGTCAAAATTTTAGAAATATACCCTTAATTCAGAATTTTTAAAAATGTTAGCTAATATTTCATAAAAATTTGCGATCGTATATCGTGCAGAAAAAAAACTACATATATTCTTGTCGTAGGTACTTCTTTACAATAATTTTATTCGTACAACTTGTACAAACTTTTCGAGCTGGATCTCGTCTTTTTGCAAATTCACTTCGGTAGAAACTTTTTCGTATAGCGTTTAATCGATGTCGACGCGGCGTTCCGTTCGCTGACTTTTGTAGGTGCGCGTGCGGCGGCGTTGCTTTTTTAACGACGAGTCATTTTTCGCATCGGTACAGTAAATTATACTAATTTCCTAGTCTGCCTACGTAATACGTCTGTCTGAAAAATGCGAATTAGGAGGGTAAAGAATACGATATCGTTTTGCCAGCATCGTAACTACGTATTGTTTATATGTATATACTAGTATAACGAGAGACTTTTGTTTTTGCGAACAATCAAGTACGTCAGACCATCGCGAAATTAATAACGAAATTATACCGATCGAACGGATAAGGCGTAAGGCGGCACGGGCGTGGCGTGGGCAGCGGCGCGAGAAAATTGCGATTTCATTCGTTGATTTCTTGATTCATTTTCTCCAAGGCGATTTCCAACGTTTCTTGTAATTCCTGCATTCTTATCTCGTTGTGCTTTTTTCGCAATTTCGACGACGCGGTTTCCGGTACGTTCTTACTCCGGCAGTGCGTTTTGACCGGCTTGTACGATTTGTTATCGTTGACCACCTGTATTTTATTGCTAGTACCGTGCTGGTTTTCGAACATGAGGATTTTGTCGAGCTGATGCGATCCGGCCGGACTCATCGGTACGTTGCTGACCTGATGGGCGACCGGAATACTCGTGTCGACCGCGTCGATCGACTTCTGCAGACGGAATTTGATCGGGTAGTTGGTGGGCCAGGCTCTGGGCTTGGGTGTGGTTGTCGTGGTCATCCTGCAGCGATCGGATTCACGTTGCAGACGCTGCCTGGCCTTGGGCGCCTGCAGATAGTACTCTCGTTTGCGTCGGCGACCGTGACAATACAGGGCGTTCCGGTTGTTGGGCATGGGCAAAGGGGGTGGCTTGCAGGGGCCGTATTGAGGTCCTTTGCTTCGGTTGAATTGTCCCTTGCAGGCGACGCCGCACAATTCGCAGCAGCAGGTGTTGTTGTTCTCCCAGGCGATGACTGGTTGCGGTGAGCCAGGTCTGCGGGTGCAGCGAGTGGTCGGGAAACGAGTGGTGGGCGTGCAGTCGCGTTTGCAAATGAATTGGGGAGGGATTCCGGGTGGGACGTTGGCGTAGAAGGTGTGAGGCTGCAGGCTGGTGTAGTAGTTGTCGTTGGTGGCGCCACCGCCACCGTAAGGTACGACCCAAGATTGCGGTTGTTGCTGTAGCTGCAGTTGGAGCTGTTGTTGTTGCTGCTGCTGCTGTTGTTGCTGCTGCTGCTGCTGTTGGAGAAACGAGCCGGTGGAGTAGGGCGATAGAACCGGTGTCGCGTATAGACTCGAAGTGTCTGTGTTATAGTTGCCCCAGCGACTGGCCGTCTGATTGGTCATTCCTCCGCAGACGATTGGATAAAAGTAGTCATCCACTTGGTTGGCAGAGTTCGAGATGAAGTAATCAGAATTCGGTACTGCTGTCGAGTATGTTTCGTTGGCGTAATTTGGCCTCCACTGGTTTGGATCGTTGATTGTGTAATAGTTTCCAGCTGGCGCTGCGGCCATCGCTGGTGGTGGAGGGATCGGATTGACAGGGGCTGGGGCGGCGACCGTAGTGGTCGGCATCAGCAATAGGGGCAAAGCTGTTCCTAGATTTTGGAAATCGTATTTGGTCGGAACAATCGGGTAATTGTAGCCCTTCGGTTTGGTTACTCGATTCAAATATGCGGATGGATCGAAGAGCTGTTTGTTGGTGTCGGTATCTTCGTCCGTGTGGTCGTCTTGATGGTTGGTGTTATTGCTGTTGCTGTTGCTCAAATACAACGAATTGGTCAAATTTCGGCGTCGCATTTCGTTGGTGTGTGACGATGACGATTCGGCCACAGATGTGCCATCGTTGATCTCATCGGCTCCGTACATTTTTGGTAGCTCTTGTATGTTAAATTCGGCGGCGTTGGTACCGCTGGTACCTGCAACGCCGCCGGTCGTTTGAACTTTGAGATTTTCTGTTTTATTTATCGGTGCTGCCTCCTGCCGGGTAATTTCATCGCACATAATCTTCTTACACTAGTATATACCAAATACGAACTACGGCTAGACGTAAAGTAAATTAATGAGAGGACCGGGCTGTCGTGTAATTGGAATTGACGATTTTTTGAAATGGCTCTGAAAAATTACCTAGCAAAAAACGTCTGGTGAGACGCCCTCCGGCGGTCGTTTCATTTACCAATATGCTGCACAGTGGACTAGGAGATCCTCTAAAACGCTCTTTTTGCTCTGAAGCTCTGAGAGGGTGGGAAAAAATTCGTCAGCTTACGTTTTCAGGGTCGTAGATTACGAATTCTGTACTCAAAAAGTTGTTGGAGTGGGGTTGGGGCAGAGGGAGGAGATTTGAATTAAAATTTCACAATGATATCGTGTAATATGTCAAAATTAGTCCAGTTATTTTAGGAGTTGACCCCCAAAAATTAAATCCTGATTTTTTTTCGCATTTTACGTTCGTAGTGGTTCACTAAACAGCATACTAAAATTGACACCCCAGGAACCCTCCGCAACCCTCAGGGGAAATTTTAATGTCTGCTGAAAACCGGGTTTTCGTGAATATCTCCTCAAATCAGCCTTAAAATTGAAAAATAATTATGAACAATCTTGTTCTACGTGTAATTTCCTAATGGGAAGGGTTTTTTTCTTTTTCAAAAACACTCACTTCCTTGACCAAAAATTGAGGTTAAAAACACCTATTTTTCAACAATTTACAGCATTTTTTGAAAAAATCAAAACATTCGCGAAAATCTTCTAAAATAAGCCTAAATACGAGAAAATAGTTATGAACAATCTTGTTCTACGTGTAATTTCCTATCAGAAAGGTATGTTTTTTCTTCAAAAACTCCCACTTCTTTGCCAAAAGATTGAGGGTAAAAAACACCTATTTTTCTAATCTTTACAGTATTTTTTGAAATAATCGAAATTATGACTGAAGGTACCCAAAATTATACCAGTGAAGAATACTTTTATTATACATGCTAGAAGGGTATTCCAAAAAAAAGTCATCGCTAAAATTTCAACTCCTACGGTTAATTACAGCGAAATACCATTTGGGGATCAGTTTTTACGATTGTCCAAAAAACCCTGAAATTTTTAGTTTCAGGTAAAACTGAATGCGGCATCTGAAAGAGTGGAGTTTTTACTACCAAAATACCTTTGTTTCAGATTTTTGCCATGAGTCTTTTACTTGTGGGAATTTTTTTGTCACCCCTCTATAATTTTTCAAAAAAATTTCCTATGGAAAGTCATTTCCCTCTACATCAATATTACGGATTTCATTTTTTAAAAAATACTGACGGTAAATTTCTTCTAGAACATTTATTTTTCGCGTCAAAAAAGGCTTTTAAAATCTTTTTATTTTTTTCTACTTTGTAATGAAAAAAAAAAAACACCAATTAAAGATATGTAATGGGTAATCTGGTGGTTCATACACACGTCTAATTTTTTTTTTATCCGACTCCTTGTTATGTGGCTTGATCCACAAACGGGCCCCGATCCACATTTGGTACTTCGCTGTATGAGAGTGACTATTGAATATTACATTCGAAAAATCGAGATTGTAGAAAAAAAGTACTTTAAACGTGATGTTGATAATTATTATTGGTGATAACGAAACATTTATTTGAGTCCTATGGATCCAAAACCGATTTGTCAGTAAGAGGGATTGAGGGGAGGGGGGGCAAATTGCAAAATTTTCAAAATTTTTGTGTTTCGTGTCAAAATATAGTTTTTTTGGCATGCAAAATACAATTTTGGGGTTATTTTCTTCGAAATACCAAAAGAAGTTTCGGAAAGACAGAGGCAAAACTCAGAATTTCGATTTGCAAAATATTGGTTCAAAATTTTTGATTTTTTGGAGGGAGCAATTCAAAATTTTGGTAATTTTTTCCAAAAATAGTCGTCAAAGTTTTGAGGTTTTTTTTCTTCCTCCTCCGAGCCACCAAAAATTTTGAGTGAAGATAACGTAAACAATATGGGAGTCGATTTCGCATAAGTCGAACCTTCTGAGTACGAATATGAAATCAAATATGCTATTGAAGCCTTCAATTTTCTTGTACGATTTTTCAGTCGAAACATAACCAAGAAGTGATTATAACATGCGATTTTATGCAAAAAACTGATCTATAGGTATGTATCAATATTTATGCAGTTCAAATGTATAAGGTGCAAAAAAGAATAATTTTGTGGTAGGTACGTTTTTTACTCAAAAATTAACATTTGATTTATGTATATCTTTCCTGGGGTCCTTTTTTTTTGTGTGGAAGTCTAATATTTGAGTAAATTGAGAATATAATTTATATTCCCCCCTAAAATGGGGGGGGGCTCCAATTGCATATTTGATTTCATATTCATACTCAGAAGGATCGAATTATGCGAAATCGACACCTTATCTTCACTCAAAATGGAAAAATGGGGGGGAGGTGAGTTGCCTAAGATGGGGTTTCGAGAGTTCGGGTCCCTCGATTATGATTTTATGCCGATTTTAATATCAAATATCATCGTAAATTTCACTTTCAGTAACGAGCTTTTCTACCTACCGAAGTGCATGCAACATTGGCGTAAATACGCGGTTTTCATTATTCGGGGCGTGAGTTTTAATTTTTTTTGACAAACATCCATCACAGTCTACAGTTTAAGAAGCAAAAAGTGCTCTAGAAATCAAAATTAGTGTGCATTTTCGCTGGACAAAAAAATCAGTTGGTTTACTGTAGGCATGAGTCCAGTAGTCCCAAAAAATCGCATTTTGGATTTTTGCCCTGGCACAATTGGGAGCTGAGGCCTGAAAACCCCTCTTTTTTGCAGATTTTTAAATTTGACCTTGGACAAAAATTTTTTTCACATTCTGGTAGCAGACAGTCCCCGACTCCAAATATATGTCACATCCCTTGGGTCATGGACACAATGGGATGCTGGGCCCCCGTGTGCGATTTTTTGCCAAATTCGATCATTTTTGGCACAGTAATACCTCTGTGGACGTCATGCGGTATGCTGGACAAAAAAAATCAAACGCAATGTATTCTTGGGTTCATTTCGCGTCTAATGAGCCAAAGTTTGAGGACAACTGTGGGCACATTAGGTCGTGGTGGAATTTCAAAGTTTTGAAAACGCACGATTTCCTTCCCCTTTCATTAAAAAATAAGTTATGAAAAAAATCTGAAACTTGGGGTTGTGACCTATCAAAATGGGTTAAAATTTCACGAGCAGAACAAAATTATTGATGAAAATTAAATTTGAGCAATTTTAACCCATTTTGAGCCCCAAATTGGGTCAAGTTTTGAGTATTTTCACATAATTGACATGTGACCAATGAAAGTGGGGTAGAATTTCGCCAAAAATTCAAAAATACTATCCAAATTTTTTTTGATCAAGTTTTGAGAATTTTGAGCCTTAAATTGAGTCAATTTTTGATTAATTTTGAAAATTGGCACGTGACCTATGTAAGTGGGGTAGAATTTTGCCAGAAATTCAAAAATAGCATCCAAAACTTTTTTTGAGCAACTTTTGAGAATTTTGAGCCTTAAATTGAATCAATTTTTGATTAATTTCAAAAAATTGGCATGTGACCTACGAAAAAGAAATAGAATTTCGCCAACGATTTTAAAATGTAATCCAAAACTTTTTAAAACATTTTTCAAGTTTGAGTAATTTTAAGCGCAAAATATTTCATTGGAATGCGATAAAATAAAGAATCTAAACTAATAAAAAGGAAAATAGGGAATTCAAATCAATTACGTTTAGTTGAAAAAATAATTCGATTTTGATTTTTGGTTTCTCTATGAATCTTTTTTTTTTTTTTAAATAAAAGTTTATTTCTTTAGCCTATCACACCAAATCAAAAGTTTAAAATTCTCAAAAGATGCCCAAAAAATTTAGATGGTATTTTTGAATTCCGGCTATACCCTTTCGCTTTTCGTTTCATGCTACCCTGATATCTAACATCACGTGGCAGTATTACAAACTTGATCCGTAATGATTTTTTTTTCGCTCAAACGAGCGTTTTCGGGGGTCTCCTGGCCCACTGTGCGCTGGTCGTTAGTCGTCTTATGTATTTCGCTACTCATATCGCGCTCGCGAGAAAATTCGCGCCAATTTAATTACTCGTCAACGACTGACATCCGAAGCAATTGCATTAACCGACGAAGGCGTCGCGTCGACGAACGGACGCAGTCGCACTTCTCTTATTTATACATTTACATATTCGAACTACGTACGCTCACCTTCTACCTTGGTAATTCAATTCATATCGTACGGCATCGTTAACTGAAATTGGGTGAGAACAATCAAGCACGTAGCCAGCGTAGAATAGATCTGTAAGAATAAAGAAAATATACGCGTGTAGCTTATCCTTCTTTTTATCTTTCTCCCGTCCTGATTCCTTCTCTCTGCAGAGTTTTCTTTCTTTCTGTTTTTCCTTTTCCGACTACAGTGGTGCAGCGTTTCTACGTCTAGAAGTGCTAAATAAGTAGATATAGGTTGGTAGGTGCTAGGTATAGTAAGTTAGGTACAACACCTACGCAGGTATAACCGAAGCTAGGTACTATAAAATAAATGAAAACGAGAACGGCCGCGTAAAACGTTCTGAAAACGAGTTTTAGGCCGCCGTAAATGGATACCTTAACGAGTAATTTTCTGTTGATTCGGATAAAACCGGCCAAATGGATTTGCGGATTGCTGATCTTCATTGTTAGTAGAATTGTTTCGATCTGCGGGTTTGCAAACGAATTCGAAATAAGCCTTGTTCAAATTAAGGTGATAACTGATGTACCGTATTAGGTATATTTATTGCATGTGTAAAGCGAATACGATATGTTCTCTACAATTAGATTATATCGTGTAGGTCTACATTGTCTATACTCTGTACTATTCGCATGTAATACGTATCATGAATTTTCCTTTTACCTAAATTGTATTAGACGTTATAAATGTTCAAATTTCAAAAAAATACTGAAAATGTCAAGTTTTCAAATTCGGAATATAAAATGGTCATTCAAATTTTGAAATTTTTCAAAAAGTGGTGCCAGTTGCCAAGAAAAGATTTGATTCTTTTTTACTTGATTCTTTTTGACTGAAATGTGCGAAAAAATAAAATTTCCATAAGTCCATAATGTGTCTCCGTCTGTCTGGTTTAGGAAGTACTTAGAGAAAACGATTTTCAAAGTACTCAAGGACTTACTCAGTTTATATAAGTATTGAAAATTATCAAAAAAATCTGGAAAAGCTAAGAAAAATAATTGTTTAAAAAATGTCATAATTTTTTCGTTTTTTTTTGGGGGGGGGGATAAATTTACAAAAAGTTGAAAAAAAAATGGAGAAATTCAATTTCTTATTTTTGGCTATAGGTGCACCCAGAAATTGTGTAAGGAGGAAGGGGAGGCTCAGATTTTGAGAAAAAATGGAGGGGTCAAAAATCAATGAAAAAATGAAACAACCTGTTATTTCAGTGGTGCTGGAGTAATTGGGGTATTTTCAGTAGGCAAATATATATACCCACAGATTTGGGCGAAGAAAAATTGAAGAATGGCGAGATTTAATGATTTTTTTACTCAAAATTACTGATTTTTTACTGATAAATAGGACATTGACGGAGAAATTAGTAATTTTTTACCGAATAAATCACTGAAAAACCACTAATTTTCAATGAAAATTATTTTACTGATCAATAAAGACAGCATTTTTGCAAATTCAACTGATTCAAATTTAAAGAGTAGTATGTTTATTTTAAGAAATAGTTATTAAAATATTGCCCGAGCGAAGCGAGGGCGAAAATTTAAAAAAATCATACTTTTCTTTGGCATTTTTATGATAAAAAAATCTCCTTGTCCTTGTCAAGCTTGTCAAGTTTGGGGGGGGGGACTCGAGTCCTTGCGCCTCTCCCCCCCCCCAGTGCGTCCCTGTTTTTGGCTGATCCAATTGATTTTTCAAACGCTCATTAAAAATGCGGGTTTCCGTGATTGATGAAAACAAACAGGGAAGGGGTGAAAAAATCTGAATTTACTCCTTTGAATGTAATTTTTTTTCTCGTTCAAACTTTTAATTTTTATCCCATTTAAGTAAGTACAGATCTACAGAAGAGGGATTTCAAGACCATTTTTCTATCTTCGTCGAGTAAATTCAACATTGTTTTCTTTGTTTTGACTTTTGAGTTTTCAAAGTTTACTGATAGGTACCTGCGAAATTAGTATTTCTGTGAGAGAAGAATTGGAAGTGGGGGTAATGTTCTCAAAAAGTCATTTTGTTCAGTTTTTTGAATTTTTTAAATATTTTTTTCGTTCTAGACCTTTGAACAATGGAAATATTGGAAAGAATTTCCAAGTCTGAAGTTTTTATTTTTTACATTTTCTGGTGTACAACTCCAAATTTCAACTTCGTTTCATTTAGAGATTTTTTTTGTCTTTATCTTACATTTTAGGCCAAATGAAATAAAAATTTCAATTGATTTGAAATTTTTGTTCGTAAAAATTCGAGTATTTAATTTAATTCTTTCTACTCCTACTAACTGAAATGAAAATAGGAGGAAAAAACGAGAAATTTTTCGCCTATGATTTTTATGGTAAATTTTTTTGTTAATTCGTATGACAGTTTTAAAAAGAGGAAGACATTATGTCCACTTTTTGAAAAACCTGGAAAATTTGGGGAATTTTATAAATCTGAACAGGAAAAGTCAAGTAGTTTTGGGATTTTTACTCGACAGTCATGGAATTTTTTAAACGTCGAACTACTGAAAAACGGATTATTTTATTTCTGAAAATCACTGATTTTTCTAATTTTGGATCTAGTTTTGCTCGGGCGCGAAACCTACAACAAATATACGGGATCACTTCGAACAAAAATGTTGAAAAACTGAAGGGACATGATGTCTATTGGCTAGAAAAACCAGAAATACTAGAAAAAAAAACTAGAATTCTACCTTAGTGGCAAAGAAAATTGAAAAATGACAAAAATTTCAATGATTTTACTGCAGATAAAGCAAGAATTTTTAATATTTTCCTCTTTTCTTGGATTTTTTAATTAAAGGATGAAAAGGGGTATGGAAATGGCTAGAAAAATCCAGAAAATACCAAGAATCACAGCTTACTCTTTATCTGATATCTTGAATTATGAGAAAATGGTGAAATTTCATCTTCTAAAAGTCTGTTTATACAAAGCCAGAGAAATTACAAAGGCTTACGAATTTATAAAATTGGAGCATTTTTTTGAGGAGGGGGGGGGGGGAGGTGTAAACAATAAATTGTAAAAATTTTCAGCCCGAAAATGGTTATAATTTTCATTCTTACGATTTGGTAGACCTAATTATAGTTGTTTCATTTTTTTAAATTGGTTATTATTTTGCTTTAAAATAGTTTTTTTCTTTTTTATGTGAAATGTTTTCTGTAATTAATCCAAGTTCTGTATTTTTTGTGTGTGTGTGGATTGAAAATTTTAAGAATTGAATTTCAGCCAATATTATCATGGATCGGAGGGCAGGTTTCTGAAAATTTTGTCAAAAGTAGAGATTTTTGGAAAATAAAACTTTGGACACCATATACCCTTGAAATTATTCCCCTGTACAGGCTCAAACTATAAGTACATCACACAAATATTTTTTTTCTTCTCTCATGCTTTGTAAAAATACTGTATACTATGTCAACTTCTGGAAAACTGGCGAAAATTGGTCTGGAAAACCTGGAAAAGTCAGGAAAAATGATTTCTGGAAAAAAGTGGACACCGTATTGAAATTCAAAAATTTTGTTAAATATTTAAACGATTTGTAAAAATTTGGAATTTTGAAATGGGCTTATGTAAACTTTTTTTAAATTACCGAAAACAACTTTGTGCTGGAGATCGATCAAGGATTTCGAAAATTTAAAAACCTGGATCGGTTCGGATAATTTTTCTAAATCTGTCTCTATTTTTCAATACGACAATGCGACGCGGCGTGAAAAAAATGCCAACTTTCAAAAGTATACCGAATCGAATTTTTCTTTTTGTTTACTTACTTGTTGAAGTTGTAACAAGTCGCAGCTGCTGTAATTACGCTTGAGAATGGTTTGTAGCATTTTCCGACCAACCTGAATGATTTGAAAAATAATAGTTTACGAGAAAAGCGGAAAGCAGCTTATCGTAAGCCAGCCGCGCCGTATTATACGTCTGGTGTAGTTTAGTGTGCTATACGTACGCTTTCGGATGCTTTGTAAGAAACGTTACAAATCAGATACAAATTGTAGAAATCGGAGAATGTAAAAAAGCACGATACGAGCGTGCCGCTGTTCGGCGTATAGCCCTTTAAAATGTTTAATATTTCTCCGAATGCTGCGAGAACGCCGGATAAGACGGTTAAAAATATCGAAACTGCTATGAGCTTGGTGAACGTATCGCCGGCATCTTGCGTGATTGTGGAAAGTTTCAGCCATATGCGTAACGTTATGTGAAAGTCGAACGCCGAACAAACTTTCGTCTGAAATTGTATCAATACATTAGCGTTGTTATAGGTTTACGTTTAGGTATTCTGATTCTTGACGGGGCGAGACTTGCGGCGGTGTTGGCGTTGGCGTATGAAATAGACACGCGTAAAATGATCTCATTTTTTGAATACGTCTGTTCTCTGTTTAGAAGTAGTTTTTACTACATTTTTTATGCATGTAGATTGGTGCTGTGTAGTTTGAAGTAAGTCAGATACAGATCCGATACCTACGTACGTTTCTCAGGCGAGTTCTTAAATCGTGCCCGATAATGGTGGCGTTTCGACATAGTTGACTCCATAGCGTAGCCGACGATGTGAGGATTACTATGATGCCGCATACTTCTACCGCGACGTATATTTTATCTGGTAAACCGTACGCCAGAATACCGCCGAGTAGCACTATCAAAATGAATATCATACAGATTCCCACCAATACGTATTTTTTCGCTTTGACATCCGGACACGAGCCGAAAATATGTTCATACCAGGTCTAAATTGAGAGAATTTCGAGTGAAAATTTATTTTTGATGATAATCGAGCTTAATCCCGGAATCACAACTTGAGAAATTGTCAAATTTTATGATTTTCCGTTTTTTAACTATCGTTTTGATGGCACTTTTCTGGAACACCCCCCCCCCCTCCCGACGTACGTACCAAAGGGATTCCCCGGTAGGGAGAAGAGGTGAAAATCCCAACTCAAATTTTCAAAATTCCCAACTACATATAGCTAGTGTTCAACAAATGTCCTGATATCCAAATACCAAATACTATTTGGATAAATATCCAAATATCCGGATATCACACGGAAATTGCCGAACAGCTCCGAAAACATCCCGGAAACGGTTTTCCGAGAGTTCCCGAATTCTTTTACGAACCCTCACAAAATTTAAAGGTCGATTATCGAAATTGAAAAATCAAAATAGAAGAATCGATTATCGAAATCGGAAATTCAATTTTTTCCGTTGAAACTCTTCATTTCGATTATCCGGATATTTGTTGAACACTAGATATTTGGATATTTATTCAAATAGTATTATTTGGTATTTGGATATCCGGATATTTGTTGAACACTAAAATACCAAATACTATTTGGATAAATATCCAAATATCCGGATATTACACGGAAATTGCCGAACAGCTCCGAAAAGGCGAAAACATCCCGAAAACGGTTAAACTTTTCCAAAAATTCCCGAATTCTTTTACGAACCCTCACAATATATAAAGGTCGATTATCGAAATCGAAAAATCAAAATTGAAGAATCGATTATCGAAATCGAAAAAGAATAATCGATTACCGAAATCGAAAAAGAAGAATCGATTATCGAAATTGAAAAATCGATTATCGAAATTGAAAATCGATTATCGAAATCGAAAAATCGAAATTGAAGAATCGATTATCGAAATCGAAAAATCGAAATTGAAGAATCGATTATCGAAATCGAAAAATCGAAATTGAAGAATCGATTATCGAAATCGAAAAATCGAAATTGAAGAATCGATTATCGAAATCGAAAAATCGAAATTGAAGAATCGATTATCGAAATCGAAAAAAACGCAATTGAAGAATCGATTATCGAAATCGAAAATTCAATTTTTTCCCGTTGAAACTCTTCATTTCGATTATCCGGATATTGGCCAAACATTCGAATATTTGAACACAACTAGTGTTCAACAAATATCCGGATATCCAAATACCAAATACTATTTGGATGAACATCCAAATATCCGGATAATATCCGGATATCACGGAAATTGCCGAACAGCTCCCGAAGACGTCCCGAAAAGGATTGAAGTTTTCCGACAGCTTCCGAAAGTCGTCTACAAACCATTTCGCAAAATTTTAAATTTTCGTCCACCTCCTGCGCAGCGTTGCCTAATTTAAATTTTTTGTAATTTCATTTAGCACTCCTGGCGGAATTTTCTTTGACTAAGAGAATATCCAATGAAATTCCTTCTTTTCGATTATCCGGATATTTTCCAAATATCCGAATATTTGGATCCTATTTGGATTATCCGGATATTTGTTGAACACTAAACACAACATACCTATAGCCAATATCAGGCTTTCGGGGGGAGGGAGTGAGATTCAAATTTGCTAACCAATTTTTTCAAACTTTTCCGGCTGATTTCTTAAAATTTACATGTACGTACTAATTTTTCCCAAAGCATGAGGTTTTTTTGATTTTGTTTACTCGTTTTCATCATTTTTGCGAGCTTTTGAAGTTTTCGCAACCCATCATAAGACCATTTTTGAGATAAAAAATCTGAATAAATTTTTCATTGGTTAAGTACTCTAAATTTCTGTCTTTTTTTTTCAAACCTACAAGCAATCTCATTGTACTGAAAAAACACACGAAATAGTTTATTTGCCTTGAGCGAAAAAGGGTAGATAATTTTACATTAATAAAATTTTGTAATTTCAATGTAAAGAGTAGGGAGATGAATTTGGCCCGAACGAAGCGAGGGAGAAAATTTTAGAAAACCTCAAATTAAATGTGCAATAAAATAGTATTTTGAAAGTATAAACTTTAATGAAAAATCGACTGCTTCTATACTTTAAAATTATTAAAGCAGATATATAACATGACCGAGCGTAGCGAGGCCAAAGCTTTTGAAAAATTGTATTTTTAAATATCAAAAATAAATTTTAAAGAGAACAAGAACAATGAAATCGATTGGAATAATTTTGAAGAAGAATGCGAAAAATCTCCTTTAAATTACAAGTACAACTATACAATTTTTTTAGTTGACCAGTGAAATTTCTTAAAATGACAAGGTACCTAATTAGTTTTTTTTTTTTCTCCTAAAAAAACATAAATTACAATGGCCTAATTCATAGCTGAGAAAATGATCAATTTTCAGTTGGGGGTCATTACACGTCAGTTCGTACGCAAAGTGGTAGGTGGGGTCGGCGATTTTTTTCATTTTTTTATGTGGGTAGATTGATGAGAGATGACGATTGCCGCAAACCGCAGCTCTCGAAGTCTTTTTGGATCCATATTTACCATCAACCTTCCAGTTTTTAAAGGCATTTTTGAAGGGGTCCATAATAGGTGCCCAAAATTTTTTTTTTCGAAAAATCACCATATTTTTACAAAAAAAAAAATCGCCAAAAATCAGAGAATTTATTTTAGTCAAAAAATATGTTTATTGTGATTCAAGGGTTACCTATCTAGATTATAATTAATTTATTGAAACTTGACTAAGAATTATTATATTTTCTACGAAAATTGACGAATTACGTACCAATAACTGTTGCCATTGCGCAATATGGGCGATGTACTTTTTGGAAAACAACCAATGGGTATAAGGAATCAACGTATACAAATTGATGACGAGTAAATTAACGCAAATGTTGGTTAAAGTTATGAAGGGTATTTTCGGCTGAACCAACCGGCGCACACTGCGTACATATATGAGAACAATGTTGTAAAATATGAAAAGCCATAAAATTAACGAATAAGCGAAAACAGGGTAATCTGTTTTGGGTACGGTGTCCGCCGGCGGCGGTTTCTTGAAATCTGAAACAAACGTAATCGCTGTTGAATAAGTTGTTCGCGCGTCGAGCAGATAACCCTCGGTAAAAATTTAATTTATTCAATTTACCTATACTCGAAGCCGAACTAACTGCCGGCGAAACATTTACCGGTAATAAACCGCAAACTTTCATCAAAGTCAACAACGGACGAATGTTTTGGACGAAAAATGAATCGACGCGTTTGCCGGCGCTCTTTTCGACGCGAATTTTGTTCGACAAACGTACGAAATCGTCTCTTTTATGAAGCGTACGCATTTCACCTAGCTACTCGTATGTACGTAACCTAAAAAGATAGACTGGTATTCGTTGGTGCGAAATGCAAAATCAAATTATTGCTCGTTTGTTTACCCGAAAGCATTCCTTCGTTGCGCTGATGGAGCTGTGGTGTGGTGCAGCGACGACGACGACGACGACGACATATTTTACGTGTACATATTTAATTTAGATATACCTAGGTAGAGGTACGTAGAGTTACGACCTACAGCATAGCGTAGACATACGTAGGTACGTATGTGGCGTACCGACTACCAATATTTCATACGGTGATTGTAGACTGTTTGTATATTAAATTGACTGATTCGTCGAAGCGTCGAAGCGTTTCGATGCTTGGGCCGAGCTTTCTGTTTCGATGCGAGTACAAACATTATTAGTTTATTCACGCTCCGTTACTTAATGTAATAATGTCTCGAATTTGGTGGTAATTTTCGATGAAATATTGCGTCCGCGAACGCGAAAGAATAAGGTACACACAAACACATATGCAGGGTGTCGTAACGGTACTGAAAAGTTAAGAGGGTCAAGAAAAATTAAGCTTTTTACTAAGAGGTCAAGCCAGTAATGCTAACTCAAGCTTTTTGACTAATTTGACTCAAAAGTCGAGTATTTTTTTGAAAATTGAAAACATTTCCATTCACCCTTGAAAAAAAGAGAGAAGAATAATGTGTCTCATTAGGTAATACTTTGTTTGAAGTTTTTTTGTAAAAATTGAAATTTAGGTGCTCATTGTGATTTTTTTTTGAATTGTTTCACGCTTTCCTTAAAAATTAAAGTTTAGGAGCTCATTGCAGGCATTATACTTGGAAACTTTTTCCATCAAAAGTCATTTTTCACATCAAAAGTCACTCTTAGTAATTTTTCATCAAAAGGTCACTTTTGGTCTGTTTTTTCATCAAAAGGTCATTTTTGGTTACCTTTTTTCCCTAAAGTCACTTTTTCCATCAAAACTCACTTTTGGTATCTTTTGCCATCAAAAGTCACTTTTGGTCACTTTTTTCATCAAAGTCAATTTTTTTTCTTTTTTCATCAAGAATTCACTTTTGGTATATTTTTTTATTAAAATTTCACCTCTGGTCACCTTTTCCCCCTAAAGTGACGTTTTCCATCAAAAGTCACTTTTGGTCACTTTTTCCATCACAAGTCACTTTTTCCATCAAAAGTCACTTTTGGTCACTTTTTCCATCACAAGTCACTTTTTCCATCACAAGTCACTTTTTCCATCAAAAGTCTCTCTTAGTAATTTTTCATCAAAGTCACTAGTGGTTTCTTATTTCATCAAAAGGTCACTTTTTGTCTAATTTTTCATCAAAATATCATTTTTGTTAATTTTTCCCCCTAAAGTCACGTTTTCCATTAAAACTTCCTTTGGTATCTTTTGTTATCAAAAGTCACTTTTGGTCACTTTTTCCATCAAAAGTCACTTTTGGTCACTTTTTCCACCACAAGTCACTTTTTGTCACTTTGGTCACTTTTTCCATCAAAAGTCACTCTTAGTAATTTTTCATCAAAGTCACTAGTGGTTTCTTTTTTCATCAAAAGGTCACTTTTTGTCTATTTTTTCATCAAAATATCATTTTTGGTCACCTTTTCCCCAAAGTCACGTTTTCCATTAGAACTCACTTTTGGTATCTTTTGTTATCAAAAGTCACTTTTGGTCATTTTTTCATCAAGGTCACTTTTTGTTTCTTTTTTTTTAATCAAAAAGTCACTTTTGGTACCTATATTTTTTCGTTAAAATTTCACTTCCGGTCACCTTTTCCCCCTAAAGTGACTTTTTCCATCAAAACTCACTTTTCACTTTGGTCACTTTTTCCACAAAAGTCACTCTTAATAATTTTTCATCAAAGTCACTAGTGGTTTCTTTTTTCATCAAACGGTCATTTTTGGTCGATTTTTTCATCAAAATGTCACTTCTGTTCACCTTCTTTCCCTCAAGTCACTTTTCCCATCTTAAGTCATTTTTGATCACTTTTTCCATTAGAAAGCCATTTTTTGTCTCTTTTTTCATCCAAAGATCACTTTTGGTCACCTTTTCCCCCTAAAGTCACTTCTTCCATTATAACTAACTTTTGATATATTTTGTTATCAAAAGTCACTTTTGGTCATTTTTTTCATCAAAGTCACTTTTTGTTTCTTTTTTTATCAAAAAGTCACTGTTGTATAATTTTTCATTACAATGTCACTTTTGGCTACCTTTTCCCCCAAGTGACTTTTTCCATCAAAAGTCACTTTTAGTCACTTTTTCCATCAAAAGTCACTTTTGGTCATTTTTTTAAAATCAAAATCACTTTTGGTTTCTTTTTTCATCAACCGGTCACTTTTGGTAAATTTTTTCATCAAAATGTCACTTCTGGTCACCTTCTTTCCCTCAAGTCACGTTTTCCATTTTACGTCATTTTTGGTCACTTTTTACATTAGAAGTGAATTTTTTTGTCTCTTTTTTCATCCAAAGATCACTTTTGGTCACCTGTTACCCCCAAAGTCACTTCTTTAAAATTTTTGTTGAAAATAAAAACAAAATCACAAAAATTTTTTAAAAAATTTCACACTTGATCCACTGGGGTCAAATTATTGCTTCTCTTGACTGAGTTTTTTATTTGTAATTTTTGCATGATATTGAAAATAATTAATTGGTATCTGAATGCATGTCTTTGTACATTAAATTATGAATTTTTCAACAAAAAAAAATTCACTCGTTCACGCTTGTGGGTAATTTACACTCTTTTTTTTATACAGAATTCATTGAAAATTATATTTTTTGAAAACATACTTTTTAATAAGCTATGATGAGAAAAGAGTACCATGATGTCTTTGACCGCGATATGTGATGTTGAAAAAAAAATTGGAAAACCTCTATGAGAGAAAACTGATAAATTTTCAATTTTTGAAGGTTTTTCGCAAAAATTTTCGCGGGTTCAACACATTAAAAAACTTCTAGAAAATAATTATTTTCTTACGCCTCATCAACTTTTCATTTAAAGATTGCAAGATCTTGCGTGAAATTCATGAATTTGATGTACGTATTTTTTTGGGGGGGAGAGGAGGAATGAATTGCGCTGAAATTTTCAACTTTCAAGTTCGAACCCCCTGAATTTGCATTCGCATAATTTGGCAGATACCTTGACATCATTTATGTATTTCATTTTTCAAAGCTTTATAATTTTTCTTTAAAGGGTTTCCTTTTTATTTGAGATTTCTTCTGTAATAAATTAAAATCCTCAAGTTTTCATCTGGAGGGATGGGAAGGAGTCAAAAATTTTTAGCATTGAATTTGAGTCGTTTTTGTGACTGGAAGTCACCTTTATTTGGAAAACTTTGTATATGATGCCTGTGATTATGATTTTTTTTTTGAAATAAATACATTTGTTTGGATTTTTTTGCGGAAATTTAAATTTAGGAGCTCATTGTGATTTTTTTTGAATTATTGTTTGAAGTTTTTCGTAAAAATTATTTGGGGGAAGGAGGTAGTCTATAAAAAAGTCTTGCAAAAAGGTCAAACATATTCAAGCTTTTTACTCAATTGTTAGACACTCTGATATGCCAAGGTTTCTAGTAAATCAAATATCTACGTGAAGAAATCGAATAGATGCGTTGAATTTTAGAGAGTACCTATAAAAGTTTATCTACACGGTTTGTATTTATTTGCACAATTACCTAGGCTTTGTTTACTCGCTGCATCCCTCACCTATCCGTTCTTGATTTCGTAAAAGATGATAGATATTCTCCCTCTTCGACGCGTATACAATTGTCAACATCGTCATTCCTTATACGATCTGCTGCGAATGCGACGAATGTATTTGGAGCTATCAAAATGAAGAAGTCGAACTGTATTAGACGGTTAGTTCGATTAGATTTGTATGCTCTACACTTCAACTTGATACATACAGCACGTCGCTCTCGTGATACCTTCGTGTAATTATCGTTGAGAATGAAACACGCGATATCGGAGCCGGATAAGCACCGGTTTAAGGATTTCGATTCGATTTGAGAAATAATACGTGAGTGGGTTTTAAAAAGGCGCCAGAATGACGAGCGGAAATTTCGACGGCAAAAATGAGGTCAAATTGTGGATTTCGTAATGCAATTTGAAAATTCGCAAAGTATATTTCAGATTTATTTCGTTTTGAACGCTTTAAAAATCCTGATAATGTGTATCTGATCTTCTTTCATTTGCATCTTAGTGAAGTCAATTTCGGGTTTGATCCAAAAAAAACTAGCAGAAAAGAGAGGGGTTCGTATATAACTTCAGTAGAGTATGTATTTCAACATGCTCGAACTTTCCTAAAATCGGCGAATATTTTGGCCCCCTTTTGGGGGCTAGGGGGTTCAAATTCTGGGGTTTCTGCTATAACTTTTAAAATTACGCACTTACGAAAAAATAGTTGAGACAAAAATTGTAGAACGTAAAAAAACGAACAGTTTTGTTATTTACGATTTTTCCTTAGGACGTCATGGGGGGGGGGAGGGGATAAGGCCTTCAGAAAAAAATCAATTTTGAAATTTTTTCATTAACACAAAAAATTACCAAAAATCAGGTTAATCGAATTTTAGGAGCGGTTCTTTTGCATAGTACATTCCATTACTATCTAGAATAAGAAAAATTTATACTGGACCCCTCATTTCAAAGCAGATGGGTGGACATTCTGTAGAAAAAGTCGCATTTTCTCCCAAGAGTAGCTCAGCTACAGTGAAAAATTCCAAAAATTGGTTCAAACAAACGTTGTGGAATATTAAAACACGAACATTTCCCTTTTTTCACCTTTTTTCTTAGTGGTCATGGGGACGAGCTATTGCTCGAATAAGAAAAGCGATGTTCAAAAATTCGAATTTTTAACCTTCCCTTTTGGGGCCCAATTTGGGTCCAGGTGACAAATCATTATAAAAATCGAAAAATTTAATCAAGTTTCACCAAAATTTAATAAGTTTTGGTAATTTTACAAAGAAAAAATCGAAAAATCATCCCAGCGAATAATATTACTTAATGAAAAATGTCTGCAGATTTCGACTCGATATAAAAATTTCCATTTTGGTAGTGTAATACGTTTATATAAATTGGAAAATAAAAATTTCTCAACTTATTCTCCATATACCAATTTTGCCAGTGTTTTTAGTTTAAAAATAATTTCACGATGATTTATGCAAATTGCTTTAAAATAATAATTTCTAAAACTTTCGAATCCTTGTTCTGGTAAAAAAAAAGTATCACTTTGTTTTCATTTCTGAACTAATCGATTAAGCTTAGTTAGTTTCAATGCTGAAAAAAGTTGGAAATTTCTGCCCAGGGTTTTTAATTAAGAAAAAAAAAAGTACCCAGCAATTAAAGTAAGTATACACTGATGGATTTTCTTCTAACGGGACGCGTTTCGACGAGATTTTATGACCTTTTCTGTCAACTTTGAAACTTATTATATAATTCGTAAAATAAGATTTTTTCTTGGGAATTTAATTAGAGAATTTCTTCGTTTCGGCTGGTTTTTTTTTAATTTTTATTTTTCCGTACGAATTTCAATTACTTGAAAGATTTATTCGCGAAAGGAATAGTCCATATGAAAATGTGGATTTTGATTTACGGACGAGTAAAATGACGTTTCAATTTTAATCGATAAAAATGACCAGAATAACGAATGAATACCTCGATTTCACGGATAGCAAAAAGGTCAAATTTTCAACGTGTTAGGTCACGATGAGATATAAAAATATTGTAGCTCGACTGTCGACGAATTTCATAATTCGTGACGCTTGCACTCCTTATTTATTTTGCCGTCTGCGCGTGATGGAAAATGCAAGCAAAAAAGCCGATGCGATGGGACGCGAATTGTGGAATTTTATTCCATCGTCGTTAGTTCAATTTTCGTGCGACACAGCGAAATTTTCTGTACTGTGTACATTGTGGACCAATCAAGATGCGATGTTGGTGTGTGCACTGTGTACTCGCATTCGCGAAGAACAATTTATCAGACGTGTAGGTCGTCAGATGACAGAATGCTAGGTATTATTTTAGCGAGAAGCTCCGTTCCAGTTGAAACGAGATGCTCAAATTTTATGGATAATTTTTATAGTACTTTTCGAGGTGATCATGAAAAAGTTGTTGAAAAATTCCATCACCCAAGAATTTTTCACAATTTGAATTTTTTGTTGAATATTTTCTTTTCACTTTTTGATAACTTTTGACAGATGAAGTCAATTTTCTGAGCAGAGGAAGGGTTCAACGAAAAAAATGAATGGAATATAAATTATAGAGTATAAAATTTCCTTTCTGAAAAGTTCAATTCGTTTATTCTTAGGAGACTCAGCTTTCAAGATATTTTAGTTACAAATTGAAAGTTCAACTTTAAAAAAAAAATCTCTAAAACTAAGCATCCTAGAAAAAAACTAATAATTATTGGACTATGCAGAAAGGAAATTTTACGCTCCACAATTCATGTTCTATTCATATATTTTTTGGAGTCTTGATTTTTTCAGAAAATCAATGTTTTGTAATGAACCACATTTTCAACATTTCTCATTTGTAACATGGAAATATCAAAGGCTGGCAAATCAACAATTTTTTCCTGTGTCACTGATTCTGATTGGAGATTCTAGCCTACTTTTTAGTGTTGAGTTCGAGCAGGACTGTATTTACGCTCAGGCAACAGAGGCACCAGCCTCAGGTGGCAGATCAGGAGCGAAAATTTTGTTTCAATTTTTCTCACTTGTGATTTACAAAGTACATGTATGATATTTCATTGGACCTTTCCTAACAATTTAGATTCGACATTTATAGATAATGTCATTTTCAAGAATACTGTCGAGTAAAAAGTATTGAAAACAATTTACTTCTACAAATATTAAATTTTATTCGAAAAAAAATGTTTGGAGAGTATTCCTAAACGTTGATAAACCTTATCGAGTCTCCAATTTAATTCTGAAAGATCATTCTCAAGTTTAGAGCGTATAAAAATTTAACTGAGCAGAACTATGACTCAGGATCGTTTAAATTGTCAAATGATTTTAGCAATTGAGTCTGAGCTGTCATCAAAATAATGATTTCGACGTCATAATTAGGCAATCCGCAGAACAGAAAGCGAGACGAAAGATTGTATGTAGATGGGCGAAAGCATGCCTAAGTCTCCTCCCCAAAAAATCAAGAAAAGGTTGAATTTTTCAATTTTTTAAGTCATTGATTTTTTTAAATTCTTTTTTCACATAAATAAATTAAACCAAATAAAGCAATATGAAGATTTTTTGGTGTGTGGGGGGAGGGGGTAAATTTCACATTTCCCATGGGCGGAAATTTTTTTTACTTTATCACGTCAGGAATTCTTATAGGTAATTTGAATATTTTGTTAAGAATTTGTTTTACCTTCATTTTTTGATACAACTTTTTACGCTTAGAGTCGATTTTCTGAGCGAAGATTGTGTTAAAAAAATTAATAGAACATAAATTCATTAACCTTCCTCATAATTAACCATTGGGGCTGAAATTTTTGCTGCAATTTTTTTTTGAATGCCCTACTAGTGTGTTTAAAAAAATTACATTTCGCTGGTAAAATTTTGAGTATTTTCAGCTACATAGTTTCCATTATTTCAAAAATGACAACAGGGGAGGTGGGGTTTGTAGCATTGAATCAACCAAGTATAACACTACACAACATAGGATGATATACTTTGATTTTACAAATAAAAATTTTTAATAAAAAATGTTTCAAATTACGTCCCTACCTCATTCAGTCGCAAGGATAGAAAATTTTGAAATTAGAAAAATCAAAAAAGTGGTGTTTTTCTCGTGTTATTCTCCAAATTAAACGCTCTTAACTTTTGATTCGAGCAAGATAGAGGAGTCGGGTTTGCACCATTGGAAAAACCAGAGTTTTCTGTTCTAGAAACATTGCTAATAATGTTACCAAAACAGGACAACTTTTTTAGTTATTTACAGGCATCATAGCGGGTCACTTTTTTAGAGTGTTTGTCACTTTTTCCGACTTCAGTCACTTTCAGTGGCGTCGTCAGAATCGAAAATGGGGGGGGGGGCACAAAAGGGGGCATGTATTGGACAACTTTTTTTTGCTTTTTCGAAATGGAAAAGAGGGAGGGGTGGGGGGAGTGGAGACTGACTTTTTTCACCTGCTAAAAATGGGGAGGGGGTAAAAAGGGAGCCTTTTCTGCCCTTTCGTCTTAAATAGATCATAGAATTGTGATTTTGTTCATGCCCGAGCGAAGCGAGGGCGAAGCTTTGAAAAAATTGGATTTTTAATGCCCTAAAAAGACATTTTTTCATGTTTTAATGCTTTGAAAATCCTATCTGTTGTAAGTGTAATGTAAATTTATAAATACAACATAAGTTTTGGGGGGCAAGCAGGGGCCAGAATTTTTTCCGGGGTGCCTGCCCCCCCTTGACGACGCCTCTGGTCACTTTTGGTCACTTTGGTCACTTTTTCCCTCAAAAGTCACCTTTTTTCTCATTTTCAAGCAAAAATTCCAATTTTTACGTAATAATTTATATTTCTCAAAAATTTTCAAGAAGTAAATTAAAAGCTGATAATGATTTTTCAAAAAAAATTGCCCTCGCTTCGATCGGGCAGTATTTCAATAATTGTATTTCTAAATTTGAAAAAATTCTGTTTTTTTAAATCAGTAAAGTAATTGATTTTTGAGTCAATTCCCCATTTGACAGAATAAATCAATAATTTTGACTAAAATAAATCAATCGAACAATTGAAATATCACAGATTTTCAAATAAATTCATTTCACTGATTCAAAAAGGTTTTACGAAAATTGACTGATTTAGATTCAGAGAATAGATGCCTAATACCTATATAGGTCATATATTAAATTGTTTGTTATAAAAATCTCGCCATTTTTCAATTTTTCTTTGCTCAAATCTGTATATATAAATTAATTATGTATATCTGCCTCCTAAAGTGCCACTAAAAAATTAGATTTTTAGATTACTTACCTAATTTTTTCATTGAATTTTGACCCTCTCCTCTCATTTTTTCTTGAATTCTCAGCCCTCTTTTTTTAGCTGTAGTGGTGGTGAAATAAAAACCAGAACTTTTTACGAATTCCGGAACATTTTTGGAACTTTTCAACATTGCAATTCGGCAACTTTGTGTGTTACAACCTTAATGAAATTATTATTTGTTTGTAGTTTTTACGAAGGAATTCAATAAAATTATTCACGTCGTTTCAGTTCATCTTTAAAATGATTGCAGGACACTTCAAAAAAATCCCCCCCCCCCTTTAAAAAAAGAATTTTTGGTTACATTTTGCTCATTTTTTGATTACTTTTTGATTACTTCTTGTTCAAAAAAAGTTACCTAATTTTGATAGAATTTCGCTATGATACCTGGAATGAAATTATTCACGCCGTTTCAGTTGATTTAGGTATCTTTGAAATATTTGCAGAAAACTACAAAAAAAATTCCCCCCAAAAAACTGTAAAAAATTCTCCCCCCCCCCAAAAAAAAAACTGTAAAAGAATTTTCCCGAAAAAATCGAATTTTTGGTTACTTTTTGCTCAAAAAAGTCACTAAAAGTCACTTTTTTCTCGAAAAGTCACTAAAAGTCACATTTTTTCTTCAAAATTTCACTATGATGCCTACGAAAACAGAAAAAAACAAAAACTTTTTTCACTTTTTTTTGAATATTTGATGTGGTACACCCATCCTAGTTCACCTACAAAAATTATCAACAATATAGAAAAATTCTAGAGAAAGTGGTCTATCCGTTACCGCAAAGCGCAACTTTCTACCTATCTTGGTTGTCGAGTAGCGCTCGGTAGAAACTGCCAAGCCGAATTCAAAAAAAAAAAATTCAAAGAGCATAACTCAGCCCCTGCAGTTCAAAGCCTAGGCAAACATACATACTTGAGCTCAGGGTGAGTTGTCCAATCACTGGTTGGAAGGAGCGCGGTCAACTATGAAACATCCTGTATTTGAAAAAAATGTGTTTTTCACTCGCCAAAGAAGTGGGTTTTTTTTATTGAACTCTTCTGATGCGAAATTACACGTAGAATATGATTATTAAACCATTTTCCAATTTTGATTCTTATTTGTGAACTTATTCACGAAAACCAGTTTTCAGCAACCATTTACTCCTCTCCTGTGGGTTTCGTACCCTCCCTGAGGTAGACATTTCAGTATGTTGTTTGTTGGATCATTACGAACAGAAAACACGAAAAAAAATCAGACTGTATTTTTTCGGGGTTCGGTACATTTTTTAAAATAATTTAACCGGGCTAGGCGGCGCGTATAAAAAGCGTCATTTTATGACAGAACGATGAAAGGCTTACATTAATTTTGCAGCGGCCGTAGCTGGGTGCGTGGCTAGGAAATGGAGGTACGACTACGTACTGCCTGCTGTCGCGACGCGACGGTCGAATATGGAAACGATTTTGAAATATTTTTAATTTAAATTAAACTCGGCTAAAAGGTGGTCGACGATAACGGTGGGAATTAAGGCAACCTTGCCAAAACGTGCCTTCGCAACGAAATTAAACGCTTAAAATAATTTAAATATTAATTCAGTCAAGTTCTGTTCCTTTAGTCACTGTTTCTTTTCCCGCCACCGCGGCCGCGTAATTAAATTTACTTTTTCTCCGGTGCAGAGGCGGCAGGGCGCCCGTCGTCCATGTCCTCGTCACAATATACTCGTAGGTCTAGATAGTAGTTTAGGTACCTGGTACTCGTACATATTATATACTACTTGTACAGCATACAGGTACACTTACTTATCTGCTTTAGCGCGGTATATCCGTTTTGACGGTGTGAAGGTGGGAAGAGGGAAGAGGGGTACTCGTCTCGGTAAATTTTTACTTTACTACGTTTACTAAGTATTTGGCTCATCGCTGACGTCGGCGTTTATCTAATTTGTTTACAGTTTGTTTCGGAGGCCAATATGAAAAACAATTACTTCACAATTTGCTCGATTCTTATAATGTTCTGGAAAGGCCGGTAGCGAACGAGTCGGATCCGTTGCAGTTGAGTTTTGGACTTACGCTCATGCAAATCATCGACGTGGTAAGTTATTGCTGCGCATATTTGATATTCGTTTATTTAGAAACATCGTGTAGAGCTTCTAAAGTTGGTAGGTATTCTGCACCTGTGCCCGTACCTATTAGGGTGGGCTGAAAAACCAAAAATTTTAATTTTTGAAAAGTTACCCCCTGTAAAAGTTGTTGACAGGATAGACTAGAAAAATTCGCGCAAGAGCTTTCAATTCTTGAAAAATAGCCTAAAATTCAATATTTTCAGAAAGGGTATAGCCGGGTAAGAGGTTAATTTGGCCCTGGCTTCGATTTTCAATTTAACTACCGCAAATGGTGCCCCATGATGTAAAAAAAATCTAGAAAATTTTTTGACCCCCCCCCCCCCACCCCTTTCGGAGTTATGGCCATTTTATTGCAATATTTCCAAGAATTTTTAATTTCAACAGAAGTGAAGGAAATTTTTTGTTCTGTGGCACAAAGTTACATCTCGTAGAGGTGTATATACGATAATTTTTTCAACAATTTTGGTGCACTCCTTCATGCTTTTTTGGCTATTTGAAGTTTTTTATCGTAAAAAACACCATATTAGCGAAGAGCAACCACTTTTTGAAAATATCCCAAAAACGTGTTTTTCAATGTAGATTCACATCACGTATTCAGTTTTGTCACTTTCGATGCCCCAAGGGCTGAAAATTGCGAAAAACCTTACAGAAATATTGTTATTTTAGCAGATTTTTTAAATTTTGAGCGTTCTATAATATGGAAAGAAATGGCCAAATGAAAAAACTAATGTCGGATTCGATTTAAGCGGGTCAAAATATCCCGATAAACACCCTTTTCGCGATCACTTTACTCGAATCCTCGAAATTCGAAATTTTTGTCTTGAAAAATCAGGGAAAAGGGTGAATTTTGAGACTTGAAGCAAAATGATCGCGAAATGGGTGCTCATCGAGGTATTTTGACCCGCTAAACACGAATCCGACGTTAGTTTTCTGTTTTCGGCCATTTTTCCTGTATAAAACGCTCAAAATTTGAAAAATCTGCTAAAACATTAACATTTTTGCATGGGTTTTTGCGATTTCAGTCTTCACAAGGGAAGTACACGAGATGTGACCCGTCAAAATGAAAAAAAAATCAGGCTAGTGGAACATCACAAAAAAATCCTCAGCCAAAATTTTAGCCCCTGAAGTTGACTTGTGTATGGGGGGGTGAGTTATGGAGGTTTGAATTTCAAAAAAATCGCCTAAAATATCGAAAAAATTACAAAAATCTAATGTAAGAACTAGGAAAATTCGTTCTCATAACTCCCTCCCCTCCACAAGTCAACTTCAGGGACTAAATTTTTGGCTGTAGAAGTTTCTTGTGATGATTTAAAAGCCTGTAAAAAAAATTATTTTAGCGTGTGACACCTCGTTGCACTTTCGTCCATGCAAAAATGTTAATGTTTTAGCAGATTTTTCAAATTTTGAGCGTTTTATACGGGAAGAATGGCCGAAAAAAGGAAACTAACGTCGGATTCGTGTTTAGCGGGTCAAAATACCCCGATGAGCACCCATTTCGCGATCATTTTGCTTCAAGTCTCAAAATTCACCCTTTTCACTGATTTTTCAAGATAAAAATTTCGAATTTCGAGGATTCGAGTAAAGTGATCGCGAAAAGGGTGTTTATCGGGATATTTCGACCCGCTTAAATCGAATCCGACATTAGTTTTTTCATTTGGCCATTTCTTTCCATATTATAGAACGCTCAAAATTTGAAAAATCTGCTAAAATAACAACATTTCTGTACGGTTTTTCGCAATTTTCAGCCCTTGCGGCATCGAAATCGCCAAAACTGAATACGTCCGTTTTTGGGATATTTTCAAAAAGTGGTCGCTCTTCGCTTATATGGTGTTTTTTACGATTAAAAACTTCAAATAGCCATAAAAACGTGAAGGAGTGCACCAAAATTGTTGAAAAAATTATCGTATATACACCTCTACGAGATGTAACTTTATGCCAAAGAACAAAAAATTTCCTTCACTTCTGTTGAAATTAAAAATTCTTGGAAATATTGCAATAAAATGGCCATAACCTCGAAAGAGGGGGGGGTCAAAAATTTTCCAGATTTTTTTACATCATGGTGCACCATTTGGGGGAGTTAGATTGAAAATCGAAGCCAGGGCCAAATTCACCTCTTACCCGGCTATCACTTTTAAAAAATGTTTAAAAAATTCAAAATTCATTAAAATCAATTTTAGAGCTTATTTAGGGACTGTTTAAAGCAAAAAGCACTTTTTTTTGAAAAAATCTGTGTTTGATAACTTTTTTGAATTTTTCTTCAGAGGTGAAAAAATATGAGAAATTAGGAAAAACTATAAACCATGAATTTTTTCAAAAAAGTTGTGCTTTTTGCTTTGAATAGTCCCTAAATAAGCTCTCAAATTACCTATTTGAATGAATTTTGATTCTTTTTTTAAATTTTCAGAATTTCTGAAAATATTGAATTGTAGGATATTTTCGAAGAATTGAAGGCTCTTGCGCGATCGGAAGATATAAATCGATTTTGAAATTTTTTATTCTATTTTTCTAGTCTATCCAGCCAACAACATTTGCAGGGGGTAACGTTTCAAAAATAAAAATTTTTAGTTTTTCGGCCCACCTAGTACCTATATCTATTCGTTGTGAAATTCGCGTATTTGTATTTTGTTTCTATTATTTCTAGGACGAAAAAAATCAATTACTCATCACCAATATTTGGCTCAAACTGGTAAGGAAAACAAAACTTGAATAAACGACGAATGAGAAATCTCACGGTACCTGTTGAGTGTTGACCTGTTGACCTTATCATTCTCGTATCCTTCATCCTTCGTACTTATTTGGAATATTCGAAAAACAAAAGACGCTGGATGGCGCTGTGTAAACATAACACTTTGTTTTTATAGAAAATTGTTCACCGTTAGGCGACACGGTTCTGCTATGTTTTTCTTGTTTTCTTATTTATTCGGTTAAAATCGTATTCGTAGCCGATTCTAAGTTCAATACATCACTCATAGGGTACCCGAAGATACTGATAATACGTATAATACTGGTATTGAATATCGATGTCGGGCGAATAAGTGGATAAAAAAAAATGAAAATTTTATTTTTCTTTGTGATAACATTCGACGCAATGTTTTTTCGACGATTTTCGGTTTTGTTTTTTTAATAATATTTTTTTCCGAGATGTTTAACAGTTCTGATTTTGGTCGAAAAATACTGTTTTTCTGGTTTCGCTAAAAAATCTGCCAAATTTCCCATTTTCAATTGAACAAAATTGTGAAAATGATCAATTTTTGAAAACCGTGGAAAGTGGGAAATTTGCCTATGGTTCTCGTTCCGTTTCACTCTGATCACTTTCCACTACCAAGATTTCGCTCTAGTGTGAAGAGAAGGGGGAGAGAACAAAAAATTTCAATTGTCAAAATTCTGTTCTGGAGAGAGATACAAAGGAAATTTCGAATGATAAGAATTATCCTCTGAAGGGGGTATTGGAGAAATTTCAATTACTGAAATTTAGCTCTGTAGTACGAAGAATTTTTAAATTACTTGAAAATTGGGTTCTGGAAGGTGGTACAGGAAAAATTTTGTATCGCCAATATTTAGTTCTAAAGAAGAAGGGGAGATTGGAAAATTTTTAATTTGTATAAAAATTTTGCTCTGAAGAAGCCATCTTTGCGAGAAATTTTAAATTACCAGAAACCTGATTTGTGAGGAGAAGATTTATTAGCAGTGAAATGAAGGCCGTTGTTAATTTTCTAAAACTTTACTATTTGAAAAATGTTCATTTTTACAATTTGTTCACGAAATTTCTTCATCTCAAAAAAACAAATTTCACGAGACCCCTTTTCAATATTTAGAATTTTGGACCTTGCTCCCCTTGTAGAAGGCCAAGTTTTGTTTTCAATTGATTTTACGGGTACCGGAATGACAATCCAAGTTTTCGAAAATCTACATATCGACAGCCAAACCGTATTTTTTTGCAAAATTTTGGGCCTCGTCTCTCTTTCCAGGTGGTTTAATTTTGGCAGTAGAGTCAATTGAGTAACGAAATGATAATCAGCGCCCCTAAAAACCTGCATTTTAATACCCATATCGTATTTTTCAAATTTTTGAGTCTCTCTTCTCCCCTCCCAATTTCGGGTTCTGGGTTAAATGCAGGGCTGGTAAGTCAATCAATAAAACTTAAACTTAAGCTTAAAACTTAAAATGAATTTTTAAAAATAAAACCTAAACTTACGCTTAAAGCCAAATTTTTTAAAGGTTAAACTTAAACTTAAAGCTGAACGGCCAAAAATCATTGGCTTACAGCTTAAAGCTTAAATCCATTGTTTATCATTTTTCTTGTGCAGGGGAGGGGGTGGGGGGTTGTGGCGAGGGAAGCTCGAAACGAGATCGATTTTACATTTTTTTTGTAATCAGAAAATTGATTGTATTTGAATTAATAACGAAGAAAAAAAAGAAATTCAAGTTTTTTTCTCTTAATTTTTTCAAGCTGCTTTTTCTTCTCGATTTTTTCAAACTAAATTTTTCCAATAAAATATTTTAAAACCCAAAATTGCTTCTGAATTCTGAAACTTTTTCAAACTCGATTTCTTATCTTAAAATTTTTTCAACTCCGATTTTTTCTCAAAATTTTTTCAAACCAAAACTTTAAAGTTTTAAACTTCTTTTCAACATTTTTTCAACTCAATTTTTGTATCTAATCCTAATATTTTTTCATACTCTGAATTCTGGAATTCAAAAGTATTACCTATGTAAAAAAATAATGTCTCCTGTTGCACACCTGCCCTAGTCACATCATGAAATTGTTTCCCATTTATTGAAATTTTTTTGGAGAATGAAAAAATGATAAGTACATATGTGAAAAAATGAGATTTATAAAAAATGTCAACAAATTGTAAATTGGAAAAAATTTTGAGTTGAAAAACGATTGGAAAACAAGTTGATAAAATATCTAAGAAAATTTCAGATTGAAAAAATTTCAAGAATGTAGAAAAATGTTTCAAGAAAAATTTCAGGGCTGAAAATAATTTGAGTTTGAAAAAAATGTTTTATCTCAAGGTGAGAAAAAAATGGGAGAAAATTCTAAAATTTGAAATAATTTTATGTTGGAAAGAAATTGAAAAAAAAATTTTAAGAACAATTGATGAATAATTTCAATTTGAAAAAATGTCAGGGTTAGGAAGAGATGAAAAAAGTTGATAGTTCAAAAAAAAATTGAAAAAATTGAATGAAAATGGAAAGATGGAAAGATGGAACCAATAATTTTAATTTTTAGGCTTAAAAAAAATAAAACCGAAACTTAAACTTAAAACTTGAAATTTTAAAAATAAAGCTTAAGCTTAAAGCTAAGGTTTATTTCTGAACAGATCATCGGCTCCAAACTGATATTCTGCGCCCCAAAAAACCTACATTTCAATACCATAAGGGTAAGGGTACCGAATATGGACCGGTTCCCTAATATGGACCACCCACCTATCTCCTCCGTTTATGATGCAATCTGGCGGAAAAAAATTGTATCTTATTCATTTTTCATAGAGAAACACAATGAGACCAAAATCGCAGCCCAAAAGCTAAAATTCGCGGAGTTACAGCCAAAAAAAGATTTTGCCCTATACTAAAATTTTTTCAATCAACATTTTGATTGACAATGTGACAACTTTAAATAATGTAATTCAATGTGGTTTTAATTTTAATTTGTAGTCCAGAGTTGTGAGTTTCAGTTGTGATAATTAGTTTTAGATTACGTTTACGGTAAGTTAAGTTATAATTTTTCAAAAGAAATATTATGAGGTGTCCAAATATGGACCACCTTTCTCAGGTGGTCCATATTAGGACACCTCATAATTTTTTTTTTTGAAAAATTGTAATTGCATCGATAAGAAGACGTATACATGCAGGTATTGTCTTAATTAATGTTCTACTTTACTTGATAAATTTATTTGACTCGATTAAACAATTTTTTTACGATTTTTTACCCATTATTTTCGTTTTTTACGACCGGTCCATATTAGGAACCCAAAATTTCGATTTTCGTTTTTGACACTTTTTGGGAAACCATTGTTTTGGTCAACTTGGACTTTATGGTGGGGGTTGAAATTTTGGGGAATAAAACTAGATAGATGTGGCTACATTTTAAGCCATTTACCTCATTCCTATCTCACTCCTAGCGCCGTAGGCATTGAAAATAAAAAATGCGGTCCATATTAGGGACTCTTACCCTTAATGAGACGCAGCCAGGGATACCCGACCATATGTCGGAAAATTTTTTTTCGTTTTTTTGGTTTTTCAAGTAGTACAGACTTGTACCTTTCGAATAGCGCAAACTGCATTAAAAAAAGGTTGAGAAATGAATTTTCTATGATTTTTCAAAGTTTGTCAAAAAATGATTTTCAAAAATCAAAGTTTTGAGAAAAACGCAAAACAAAATTTGGAACTGTTTTCAATGAATAAAAAAAAATTATGTTCTGTAAACGACTTTTCTCATCGAAAATGGTTTATTTACGTCCTCTTACATCACTTTAGGTCATTGACCCCTTCCAGAAGTTGCCGGCATCGAAAATCAAAACCATACCATATGTCGGGAATCATCTTTTTTCAAGAAATAATGACATTTTTGGTACAAAATTTGTTTTTTTAATAATCGTACACCACTGTTGTTCATTAAAATGAACCTGAAATTACGTGCATTGAGAAATGAAATCATAGTGCAAATCAAACAACTTTACAAACCAAACGGTGAAAATCATGCTTTGAAAATTAGTGTTCAACAAATATCCGGATAATCGAAATGAAGAGTTTCAACGGGAAAAAATTGAATTTTCGATTTCGATAATCGATTTTTCGATTTCGATAATCGATTTTTCGATTTTGATAATCGATTTTTCGATTTCGATAATCGATTTTTCAATTTCGATAATCGATTTTTCAATTTCGATTTTTCGATTTCGATAATCGATTTTTCAATTTCGATAATCGATTCTTCACTTTCGATTTTTCGATTTCGATAATCGATTTTTCAATTTCGATAATCAACCTTTAAATTTTGTGAGGGTTCGTGAAAGAATTCGTTAACTCTCGGAAAAGTTCAACCGTTTTCAGGATGTTTTCGGAGCTGTTTGGCAATTTCCGTGTGATAGCCGGATAATCCAAGTAGTATTTGGTATTTGGATATCCGGATATTTGTTGAACACTACTACGTTTCAATAATAATGAAAGTTGTAAATTTTAACATATTTTTATAAAATTCCGACATATGGTACCTATGGTTTCAATTTCTCAGAGGCCTTCAGCAAAATTCGTTTTTTAACCAAGAAGATGCCACTTTTGGGACCTGAACCTATTCTCATATGAAAGTAGAGGGTTCATAGTATACAAATTGATTTAAAAAAAATTCCCATATTTTTGGTCATTTTTTCTTAATTTGCGTTTTTCTCGAAATTTACTTTTCCGACATATGGTTGGGTATCCCTGGCTGCGTCTCATTATAGTATTTTTAAAATTTTGGGACCCTCTTCCCCTAGGAGGTTGAATTTCGGTTTCTGGGTTAAATGAGTGCCAAACTGGGATTCTGTGCCCTAAAAAACCTACATTTCAATACCCATTTCGTATTTTTCAAAATTTTGGACCCACTTCTCCTAGGAGGCTGAATTTCGGTTTCTGGGTTAAATGAGTGCCAAACTAGGATATTGCGCCACATTTCAATACCCATATCGTATTTTTCAAAATTTTAGGACCTTCTCCCCCTAGGGGCTCAATTTTGGTATTTGAATTAAATGAGTGACGGAATGAGATTCAGTGCCCCGAAAACCTACATTTTGATACCCATATTGTATTTTTTGAAATTTTGGCCCCTTTTTTCCCTAGAGGGCTCAAATTTAGTTTTGGGGTCAAACGAGTACCGGAATCAAAATCAGCACCCCTCAGAACCAACATTTCGATACCATTATCGCCCCTATTCTGTAAATTTCAAAATTTTAAATTTTTCATCTCCTCACTCAAGGATGAGTATTTCGAAAATGCTCAAAAAAATGTAACATCTGAAAATACAGGATGAAAGTACATACTGTGAGGTATAATTCCACGGCGCCCTTTTTTCCATACTGCCAGGAACTTTTCATTAAATGAGCCATTTCGCCCTGGATTGCACGTTTGGCACATTGTGCGGGGCTTTCTTAAACAAATTTGACGCATGAAAAAGCAAAATAGAAAATGGCAAGATTTTTTTTCAAATCCAGTAGACACCTTCTAAACTCAACTTTTTCGGATAAAAAAGCGGTTCTATCATTATAAGGAAACAAGTTTTCCCTGCTACTTCCTCTACTTTCGATTTAGCTTCGACGCGGATAAGCTAAAAAATCTTAACACGGTGAATTTTGGTTCCATCTCTTGAAAGTTCTAATAACTCGTACTTTTCGAGTCTGAAATTTTGTTAGAAATCCTATTATTTTACATTCGGTTGGAAGTATGTATTCTTGAATTTTTTCTTAGGTGATTATAGGAGGCTGCTACTATGTAATCATAATCAGTCTCTGGTTGAAAATCGAAAAGAAAAATATCAGGGTTTAAGTATGCTGTTGGTGAGCTTGAAAACACTTACTATAAAAACAAACCTGCTTAGGTGAAGCAAAAAAATTGCCATAACAGTTTTGACAAATCCCCTCTCCCTCCTCCAAAAGTTTTAAAATATCCCGAAAGCGGTTTTAAAAAAATGTCGGAAATCGTTGAAAAACTTATCGTAAAACCTCGAGAACATTTGTAAAAATTGTTATATCTACGTAGGAAGTATTTTATCGCAAAAGTCGTCGAAAATATTGTAAAAATCGTTCGTATACGATCATAAAACTCGTTTAAAAGGTTGCTTCTTAAATGGCTGAAAATTTTTTTGCCATGTAAAAAACATTACTTACTTGAAATAATATTCGTATCCAGTAAGGATTGTCAATATCGAGGGCAAAAAATAGAGAATTCGCCCAACACCGATTTAAATATATTGCGAATGGTTTTTTTTTTTTTGGTACGTACTTATCATGTTTTGGTTTTATTCGTGTATGGCGTATAGGAATGGAACGACGTAAATTTAAGGTGGAATGCTAGTGCATTCGGAAACGTAAAGGATTTGAGGATACCGCCACATCGTATTTGGAAGCCGGATGTGTTGATGTATAACAGGTAAATTTGAATGATCTGCATTGCCAATTGCCATGGGATGCGATTTAAAATACCTACTAGTACCTAAATCTATCTAAACCTATTACGTTATGGGACGAATTTCGGCACATGTTTCGTCCGTAGACGTGCATGCATTTGCATACGCGAGCACGAGGGTCTCGAGACTCGTACTACGAGAATACGTGTACTTGCTACGTGTACGTAAACGTAGTACTCGTAGTTGTACAAACTAGTACCGAGACCGACCTAAATATCATGAACTATATTACACGGTACTATTGATAAATAAAAATTGCGCAGTGCGGATGAAGGGTTTGACGGCACATATCCTACCAACGTTGTTGTACGCAATAACGGAAGCTGCCTGTACGTACCTCCTGGAATTTTCAAAAGTACTTGCAAAATTGATATCACTTGGTTTCCGTTCGACGATCAACACTGCGAAATGAAATTTGGAAGTTGGACGTACGATGGGTTTCAGGTAAGCTTCTTTGCGAAGTCTTATGTAGGCCTAGTGAGACGTACCCATCTACAGTATATGAATATGACACACCGTTCTATATATACATAGGTGTATTAATGCTACCGTCGAATCTCGTCGCGAATTTAAGTATCTTACCTTACCTCACCTATACGATACGTAGACGTACGTGTACCATAACGTAACAAACACGTCTACGTAATATTTTATAGTCGAAAGCAACTTATAACGTTGCTCTCTGCTGATATACATATGCGGAGTCTCTACTGGGTGTTTCGTAGCTAACCGTTCTCCTTCCAACGAGCGAGTAGGCAACTTATTCTGAATCCAAGGATGTTTATTTGCCTTACCTTTTGAATTTCAAGGGCTGAGTTATGATCTTCAAATTTTTTTTGAATTTTGCTCGGCATTTTCAACCACTTTTTCGAAAATGTGCGGTTGATAATTTTTAGAGATAAAGTTGGGAGAAAGTACAGAAACAAATATTTGAAAAAAAGTGCAAAGAAGTTGTAGATTTTTTCTATTTTTGTGATTAACTGAAAAAGTGGTCATCTTTTAGTACCATTTTTAGCAATATTTTTAGAAGGTAAAACTTCTATTTGGTACCCATTGAAAAAATGTTACTTTAGCAGATTTTTCGAATTTTACATAATTTGGATTTTCCAACTGTGAAGAGGGCCTAAGTAGCGAAATTCGACAATTTTTTGAAAATATCGAAGTCTCAAAATTCACTTTCACTGATTTTTGTGACAAAACTGAATTTCGAGATTTTAAGTAAAACCAGCATGAAAAGGGTGTTTATCGAGGTATTTGACCTGTTGAACAATTTCTGATCATTAAAAAGGCGACATTTTTAATTCTTGTCAATGAATTTTGAGACATCAAGTAAAACTTTCGTGAAAGGGTGTTTTGACCTGCTGAACAATTTTTGACCATGAAAAAAATGTCAATAAAATTACACTAAATTTTTCTATTAGTACCTATGCACGATGGTTGCATTTCTAACCCGGAAAATAAAATTTTGGGCTACTTAGGCAGATACTGAGGAAAATATCCAATTAAAAAGCTCAATAAGTACATACCTGGCTTCTCCATGTTATCTTGGACCTGAAATTAGATACAGAAAAGGGGTAAAATTAGTCTACCTAAATCAAATTAATACCTTATGAATTCTATCAATTACATCAATCTTTATTATCATGTGAATGAACACTCTGTTTTAAAATAATACTTCATCAATAATTCAATATTTTTCAAAATAATACTTCATCGATTCAATCTTTTTGGAAATAGCACTTCATCAATTCAATCTTCTTGAAATTTAAATTTCATTGAAAATGGTATACGGGTGTAGGAGGAATTTTCATCTTCATATCAGGGCTACGAGAACGAACGAGAACAAAGAACAAAAACCAAAAAAATATTGAGAATGAGAACGAGAATGAGAACAACTTTGAAAGCATTAAAAGAGCAAGAATGAGAACAATAAGTGAAGAATGAGAACAAAAATGATGAGAAGAATAAGAACAAGAATGAGAACAATGATTTTACATTATTTCAATTTTTTGCTTGAAAAATGCCAATATTTTCTGACTTTGATTTCAAGATTATTTTTCAACCTTTTAGAGATACAGATAATGTGTTTTGTTCAAAAAGAACATAAAATTTGAAGAATGAAAACAAGAACAACTTCTGAAGAATGAGAATGAGAACGATATTAAATATTATTGAAGAACAAGAATTGGAACAACTTATGAAGAATGAGAACAAGACTAGGAACCAAAATTTCATCGTTCTCATAGCCCTGCTTCTTATCATGAAAATTATTTCCATTTACAAAATGATACTTTATATCATATACAGAAATAGGAGAATACTCCATTAAAAAACATAAGATGTATATACCTGGCTTCTTCATGATATCCTGAACCTATATAATTACCTACAGAAAACAGAAAAATATATCTACTCGAAGCAGTATTGATGAATTTTGAGTACTTTAATAATGGCAAAATTTGACCAAAAATGTAGCCCATAAAAGCGGTTTCTATCTTGGATAAAATTTAGTAAATCAATAAGACCCATTATTGATTTTGAGCGAGAATGGCATTAATCCCACGTGCTGCGCCGGTGCGTCCAATGGAATGCAGTCATATGATTCCACTTCCGTCACGAATGTTAGTTGTGTAGTCAAAGCAACGTTCCAAGGGGCCTTCCTGTTACCCAGACTGACCGCTTGATTGATGCCAAAGCGCTAATTTTGTTCCCATAATTATAACCCCACAAAATCATTAGCCAAAGTGGGCAGGGTTGCGTTTTTTTTGTTTTTTTTGAAAAAAAAACATAAAAAACGTTTTTTTCTGTTTAAAACGTTTTTTTTGTTTAAAACGTTGTTTAAAACAATCAATAGAAAACAGTGTTTAAAACATGTTTAAAACACGTTTTAAACACGTTTTAAACAAAAAGGCACATTTGTATTGTTTTTCATGTGCGATGAAGTGCATTGTAAATGTTTACCGCTATTTTAATTTAAATTTTACAGTGATAATGACGTGAAATACTTTTTGAAGGACCAATAAGTGACGTAATGTTTGAAATCCACGAATTTATTTTAAAAAATTTTATAAAAAATGACCAATTGACTTGAAATTTTTCATTTTTGAAGAAAAAAACGTGTTTTTTTTTAAAAAAAATTGCCTGAAAAAAACACTGTTTAAAACAAAAAAAACATTTTAAACATTTTGAACGTTTTAAACAATTGTTTTTTTCCTCGTTGTTTTAAACTTGTTTTAAACATTCTGTTTTAAACATCGCAACCCTGAAAGTGGTTTGGGTATAAGACACCTACATTGATACTGCTTCTGGAAGAGAGAAAGAATTATTAACCTACCTAAATTAAATTTAATACTCCAAATCCTATAAATTATGTTCATCTTCATTATTATGCCAATTAATTCACATTTAAAATTAATATAATACTTGATCAATTCAATCCTTTGAAATTAAAAGGCAGTTGTAATTAATTCAATTATAATCATCTTCATTATCATGAGAATTATTCTCATTTTCAAATTATTTGGTACTTGTATCATATCGATGCAGGAGGAAAATATCTAATATTAGCTATAGAAAACAGATAAATTAGTACACCTACTTGAAGCAGTATTGATGAATTTTGAGTACTTTAATATTTAATAATGGCAAAATTTAACCAAAAATGTAGCCCCACAAAAGTGGTTCCTATCTTGGGTAAAATTTAGTAAATCAATAAGACCCATTATTGATTTTGAGGCGAGAATGGAATCAATCTCACGTGCTGCGCCGGTGCGTCCAATGGAATGCAGTCATGTGATTCCACTTCCGTCACGAATGTTAGTTGTGTAGTCAAAGCAACGTTCCAAGGGGCCTTCCTGTTACCCAGACTGACCGCTTGATTGATGCCAAAACGCTAATTTTGTTCCCATAATTGAACTCCCCCCCCCCCCAAAAAAAAAAAAATCATGACTAAAGTGGGTTGGGTTTAAGACACCTACATCAATACTACTTCTAGAAGAGAAAAAATTATAACCTACCTAAATTAAAACTAATACTCTAAACGAATGGTAAGGCAGTTGTGATTGCTTCAATAATTGTATTCATCTTCATTGAGAATTACTCTTCTTTTCAAGTTAATTGGGAAATGCCCTATAAAAAAATGTAATAAGTTGACTAGCCATATTATAAGCCCAAATTACAACGTCACAAAAAAAACTGAAAATAAAAACTAAATTTAGCGGAAAAAATCATTAATGAAAGTAATTAAATTACATTACTCATGCAAAATTTAAAAAAATAGATGTTTAAATAACTCACCATTCAACAGCTTCATTTGAAAGGAATCTATTGCTGAATCTTCATTGGCAGTGTGACAGGAACCCCAAACAAACAAAGAACCACACCGATGAAACCCTCAAAGTCAAAAACCAAAACCTAAACCAAAATAAAAGCCCCAAATTCAAAAAACAGCCACCAACACAAGCCCGGATTTTAAAAACCACTAAAACCAAAAATTGAAAAATCACTCCGGAAAAATGCCTTACCTACTTAAAAAACCACATGAACAGATGACACCAGACAACAACCAACACAAGCTCTGAATTCGAAAAGCAACAACAACACGAAAACCCTGATTTCAAAAACTACAAACTGGAATTTAAAAAACCACACCAAAATTAAAAAAGCCTTGGCTATTCAAAAAACCACATGAACAGAAAACACCAAAAATAAATAGAAAGATGAAAGGCAGCGCCAAAAAATTTTAAAAATTGAAAAATCTCCTCCAAAACCACAGTACCACTAACCCCTAGGCCTAGGCCCAGGCCCTCAGAGGCAACCTTCACCCAACAACTCGACTAACAAACTGCCGAAAACCCCAAGCAACATCGCCAGAGGTCATTTCTTTTATACCCCTACCCTGAAATCTAGAAAAAAAATCGGAGCTCTCTGATTGGATCCCTCCTAATTCACTTCCCCTACTTTCCCCTATCTTGTTTCGTTTTTTTCAGTTCTATTCAAACCTTTGATACGTGACTAATGATGCATCGCATTGTGTAAGGGCCATAAATCATCATATGAGCCAATTTTTGACACCTTGTTAAAAATTCCGAAATAAAATTCTAACTCTAGACGTGACTCTATTGTATGTATTAGGGTTATAAAAATCAAATGAATGGTCTCCGGCAGGTGTGAAAAATTTCAAATTGAATTTCGATGTATAAAAATTCCATCTTGAGGCGGAACCTTTACTGAAACCCCATTGTATTGTCTGGGGTTATAAATCAAACATGTCAATTTTTTTGTAGTGAATTTTTCCGCAAAGGTTTTTTCACACAATAGGAATGTATTTTATTCTAGGCACGTACTGTCCTTTGTAATTTTTTCTATTCTTTTCTTAGAATTTTGAAGGTTATAAAATTTAGGCGGCCGTGTCTTTAAAGAATGTTATCTGTATATTTTTCGGATTGAATTTTTTATACTAAAGGAATAATACCAGTCACGTAATGCCTTTTGTATTTTTTTTAATGTTTCTTTTTACGAATTTTAAGGGCTATAAAATTTGGGCGGCCTTTTGTTTGAAAAATTTCATCATTCCATTTAAGGACATGATTTTTTTTATTCAAAAGGATGCATTCCAGTCACGTTTGAAGTATTTTATCAATGAATAAAAGATCTAGTTTTTCGAAATTCCGAAAAAGAACACACAAATAAAAATGCAAAGCAAATTACGTGACTTGAATACATCTTTTTGAATAAAAAAGCCTTGCGTTCTAAAATAGAATGATGAAATTTTTCAAACAAAAGGCCGCCCAAATTTTATAGCCCTTAAAATTCGTAAAAAGAAACATTAAAAAAAAATACAAAAGGCATTACGTGACTGGTATTATTCCTTTAGTATAAAAAATCCAATCCGAAAAATATACAGATAACATTCTTCAAAGATACGGCCGCCTAAATTTTATAACCTTCAAAATTCCAAGAAAAGAATAGAAAAAATTACAAAGGACAGTACGTGCCTAGAATAAAATACATTCCTATTGTGTGAAAAAACCTTTGCGGAAAAATTCACTACAAAAAAATTGACATGTTTGATTTATAACCCCAGACAATACAATGGGGTTTCAGTAAAGGTTCCGCCTCAAGATGGAATTTTTATACATCGAAATTCAATTTGAAAATTTTCACACCTGCCGGAGACCATTCATTTGATTTTTATAACCCTAATACAATAGTCACGTCCGGAGTTGGAATTTTATTTCGGAATTTTTAACAAGGTGTCTAAAATTGGCTCATATGATGATTTATGGCCCTTACACAATGCGATGCTGATGCATTATTAGTCACGTATCAAAGGTTTGAATACAAGTGAAAAAAAAAGAAACAAGATAGGGGAAAATAGGATTATGGGGGATCCAATCAGAGAGCTCCGACTTTTTTTCTAGGTTTCAGGGTAGGGGTATAAAAGAAATGACCTCTGACGATGTTGCTTGGGGTTTTCGCCAGTTTGTTAGTGGAGTTGTTGGGTGGAGGTTGCCTCTGAGGGCCTGGGCCCAGGCCTAGCGGTTAATGGTACTGTGGTTTTGGATGAGATTTTTAAATGTTTTAAATTTTTTTGGTGCTGCCTTTCATTTTTTTATTTATTTTTGGTGTTATCTGTTCATGTGGTTTTTTAAAAAAGCAAGGCTTTTTTTTATTTTGGTGTGGTTTTTTAAATTCCAGTTTGTGGTTTTTGAAATCGGGCCTTTCGTGTTGTTGCTTTTCGAATTCGGAGCTTGTGTTGGTTGTTGTTTAGTGTCATCTGACTGCCAATGAAGATTCAGCAATAGATTCCTTTCAAATGAAGCTGTTGAATGGTGAGTTATTTAAACATTTGTTTCTTTAAATTTTGCATGAGTAATTTAATCTAATTACTTTCATTAATGATTTTTTCCGCATTTAGTTTTTATTTTCAGTTTTTTGTTATGATGTTGAAATTTGGGCTTATAATATGGCTAGTTAACTTATTAGGTTTTTTTATAGGGTATTTCCCAATTAGCTTGAACAGAATAGTAATTCTCAATGAAGATGAATATAATTATTGAAGTAATCACAACAGCCTTACCATTCGTATAAATCATAACATTTCGTCGCGTCGGTGATTTAGACTTTTTAAGGATTTGATTTGAAAGTGATTAAAAATTCCAAATGGAATTTTCGTAAATAAAATTCCAAATCGAGATTGAGACGTGATTAAAGACTCATTGTGTTGTATTAAGGTTAAAAAAATGAAACGAATCGGCCTGAGGCAGATGATTACAAACCCCAAGATAAAATTTGATGAATAAATTTCAAACTATTTAGAAAAATAATTCATCTTATATTTTTATTTTTAGCACTTAACTCATTCTTTTTTCTCAGAATGCTTGAAGAAATGAGCAATTGTCCGGACCTTTGAGTTTTTAAAAAATTGAATCATTTCTTGAACAACTTTTTTCTATAGTATGGACAATTTTCAAATTTTTCAGTAATATTGCAGATTTTTTGAAAACTTAATAGTTGGGACAATTTTCTAAAACTTGAAATAATGTTCCAAAAATTAGAAATATTTTCTAAAAGTTGAACACTTTTCTGAAATTTTTTCTATATATTCTGAAAACACGGTAAAGTTTCTAAAAATTTCACAAATTTTCATTACTTGGATAGTTTTCCAAAACTTGAACAAATTTTTAAAAATTGTAAGATGCCTATTTCAGAAAAATTTTTCCAAGATATTGACGATTTTCAATAGGTTCTGCAAAAATTTTACTGGAGCTTTTTGAAGTATGAACGATATTTTGTCAAAATAGATTTTCAAAAAATACGTCAAAACGATAGCTACATCTGAAAACACGGTAAAGTTTCTAAAAATTTCACAAATTTTCATTACTTGGATAGTTTTCCAAAACTTGAACAAATTTTTAAAAATTGTAAGATGCCTATTTCAGAAAAATTTTTCCAAGATATTGACGATTTTCAATAGGTTCTGCAAAAATTTTACTGGAGCTTTTTGAAGTATGAACGATATTTTGTCAAAATAGATTTTCAAAAAATACGTCAAAACGATAGCTACAAACATTTTAAAAATTACGACTCTCGATGAGTTGCCTACTCAATGATCGGAAGGTGATTGGAAGGAGCACGATCTATGAAACACCCTGTATTCTACGTTACGTATGTACGTAAATTTAGGTGTAGGTAATAGGTAAATTTATAAATTGAGGCGAAATCAATTCTAAAATGACAGTGTAGCGATATTAGACGTTTGCCATAAATATTTCGACTACCTACGAGTAGGTAGGTAGTCAGGTACGACACCTATCTACCTACCTACTGCCTAACTAGGTATCTAATTGTGGTAAAATTACCGCCGCTAATAATATTTCATAATCGCAGCTCGATTTGCAATTACAAGATGAAGCTGGAGGTGATTTATCTAGTTTTATCACAAACGGAGAATGGGATTTGTTAAGTAAGTTACACTCACGTTTAATCATGTATTTTTAACTATGTTTGTATACTATACGAGCGTATCGATCGACAGCAACTTACTGAGAAATTTTCTATTCGAAATTAGTTTTCCATCATTTTAATGCATTATCTCAGATACCGAAGTAATCGCTATTCGTCTGTTTTACCAGACGAACTAAATTGCGTTTTGGTGCGAAACTTTATCATAACGTAAGGTACTCGTTTCGAGTAATGCAGGTACGTTTACTTACCTGATTTACCAAAGTATATCTATCTGTATTGAAAAGATTCGTTTGTAAGATTGAGCCGTTTTAACAGCAGGCTCGTATCGAGCAGCACCAAATTTTGCGAAGTTAGCAGATACAGAATTAGGTTTAGGTGTTACGAGCTCAATACATTGTGAAGAGAAGTTCTCAAATGTGCATGTGAAAAAAATCTGGCGTCCAAATTCGAAATACTTGTTTGAAACGTCTTTTTATTTGGGCCGATTGTGTAGTTTTTTTCGTTTAAGATGGGTCGTTTTCTATATTTTTTCAAAATTTGAAGAGATGTCATGTCTGAACCTCAAAAAAAAATTACCCCAACTCATGTCCAATCACTCTTAATCATATTCAGAAAAATTCGAAAAGCTGAGGAAACAAATCTTTAAAATGCTCATTTTTATACAAAATTTTACAAGAAATCTGAAAAAGTAGCTTTGAGTGCCATATCACGTTCTAATTGCTTTAAAAAGGGCTCCAAATTTTTAAAAGTGAAATTTTTTCATCAAAATTTCATTTTTTTCGTTCTATAGCCCTTTTTGGCAGTGGCGTAGCCAGAAATTTCTCAAGGAGGGGGTCCGAAATTTCATGATTTTTGAGAAATTGTTAAAAAGTGTTAATTTTACCGTACCGAAATCGAATTATACGCGGTTATTTTTTATGTAAAATTATTGGCTACGGCCTCTAATTATTTTTTTGTTTATTTATTCGTACCGTTCGTTAACCCGCGATCGTTGTATCGTTTTAACCGTTCTCGCGTATAGTCGATTTGTAACTTAAAATTATTTAGGCTTAAAAACTACCGAGTTTTTATAGCCTCACGCGATGTTATATTCAGTTTAATATAAGGTAAAAACTAAATCGAGTTTTTCCTTCTTTTTTCTTCGTGAAACTGTCTGAATTTTCTTTTGAAGAAAAATTCATTTTTTATGAAAATAATTTTCAATGAAAATTATTATCGTTTTGGTATCGTCCGATCGAACAATTATCGTTTCCGTAGAAACGACCATCGTCGAAATTCCGATCCATCGTGAAAAACTGTTCAAAATTGTAGCGCAGTCGAAAGTCTCCCTAAATACGAAAATTTAGGGAAAATCAATCGTAGGCGCGTTGCTATTGGTCAGAATAATTTTCCGAGCAGTTCGTATCGATATCTGCTTCGTGCGATAATATTTACGCGAAAATTTTCCGACCGCTTTCCCTACGTCTCGGAAAATTCGAAGAATTTTCCGATTTCGGAAAAGCGTTTTTTCATCTATCGATCATTTCGCCCAATCGAATCTCACGCTCCTCACGCCAAGTCAGCGATTTTCATCGTATTTTCTACATGGTAGCATAGTATCGTGGTTCCTGTGAAACGGCGAATCGACTCGGTATATGATACCTCGTCTGTCGAAGCTCATTGGTCGAGGCGACGCTGCGAACGATACTTCTAACGACGAAGATTTCCGTGGTTTTCCAGCGTCGAGCGAAGCTGAAAAAGTGTTAACTCGATCACAAAAACGTAAAATTCGAAAGCGACTTTCGAAAGAGTTAAATACTTCCCTCGTCGGTCAATCCTCTGCGTCGACGATACCAACAGCTCCGTGCATCCAATCAACAGCCAATAACGAATCAGACGCAGCGTCGATCATCTCCGACGACCAATCCGAAAGCGAGAAAACTGCTACGTGCTCCGAAAACGAATCGTCAGCGTCCGAAATGGCTTCTGGAGAATCGTCGTCGAATATTCCAGCGCACCTGATCTTTAACGGTACCGACTACATTATCTGGAAGAAGCGAATCAAATCGTTACTTCTAGCTAAAGATCTCGAAAAGGCAATAACGGCGAACGGCGGCGCTACCGACAAGGAAAAACGAAAAGCGTATTTTGAAATAGTTAGCCATACGACGAACGCGGTTTTCCGACTCATTAGAGAAGAAAAAGACCCGGAAAAACTCTTCAGCGAACTCGACGAACGCTACGCGAAAGAGAATCAGCAAATCGTAATCGCCTGTCGCGCAAAATTGGCTGCCCTCGATATCGACAAATTTAGGTCTGCTACCGATTACTGTGACGAGGTGTCAAGCTTGGTGAACCAAATGGAGGCCGCCGGTACGAAGGTCCCGAAGGATGAGGAGTATGCGTTTTTGAATTCCGGACTCAAAAATATCGAGAAATGGAAGTCCGTTAAGAAACCGGCCGAAGCCCTTCTGAATATCGCACCCGCCGACCCAAAATTCCTGAGGGGTTTATTAACCAGCGACGAAGATAAATCCGAAAAGGCGACGTCGAATATCAACAAAGGTTCGGCGTTAGTAACTTCAGCGTCGAATAATCGAAATCCGAACGATCGTAAGCCGCGTCCGAAATGTGCCAAGTGCAAAAAGCTCGGCCATCTCGCGAAAAATTGCTGGGCCAATCGAAATCAATCGCCGAGAGGAGAAATAAAATGCTATCGTTGCGGTGGCACCGGCCACATAGGAAAGCAGTGCCCTCGGTATGGTGATGAAGCGAATTCAAAAAGGTCTGAACCGAGCTCCAGTTCCAGTTCGAATTCGCCCGCGCCGAAATCTCCATCGAATGCTGAATCGTCGAATCGTCCAAAGGCTCTCATGACATCCGAAGAAAATGTAGCGCTAATTTCGACCGTCGGTGAAATTGTCTTCGTGCTCGACACCGGCGCCACTAGCCACATGATAAATGTACCCGGTATTTTGGTCAACGAAAAGCCAGTAACGTCGAACGCTGAAATTATCGTCGCGAAACAAGATACAGCTATCGTACGATCGTCGGTTGGTGAGTTACCAGTCACTAACGATAGCGGCGTAAATTTTATCATGCAAAACGTGAGTTACATTTCCGATTTATCGTACAATTTAATGTCCGTGAGTCAAATCCGTCGTTTAGGTTATGATACCGTGATCGCCGATAAAAGCCCGTATCGTTTATGGTTCGATCGCGATCCGACTTTCCAATATGTTCGTATCTTCGGCTGCGTTGCTAGGGAATTTATTCCTAAAGAAAAACGAACAAAATTAGATCCGAAATCCGTGGAAAAAATGCTAGTCGGTTATACTGAAACAGGTTATATGTTACTCGATGTACCGCGAAATAAACTATCGTATTCGTCAAACGTCATATTCGATGAAAATCAGCTTTATGCTGACCGGTTAAACGAAACTTCGTACGATGGTACCGTAAACGTTGAACCTGAAACAATCGAAAATTCGTTAGTCGCGATAAAATCCAATCTGTGTAACGATGACGATCGTATCGAATACTCCGCGTTAATAGCCACCGAGCAGGGCAAAGAACTCACGTATGAAGAGGCAGTGAACGGTCCTGAAGGTAACGAGTGGAAAAAGGCGATCGAGGAAGAACTGAGAGCGATGGCAGTGAAAGATGTCTGGTACGAAGTCTCCGAGGACGAGTTGGAAGGCAAGGACTTCTCCAAAGTCGATACTAGATGGGTTCTGCGAAAGAAAATCTCGGTTAATCACGTCGTAAAATTTAAAGCTCGATTAGTTCTCCGCGGATACAAGGACTCTCACCAATACGAGCTGGATGAGACTTACGCGCCGACTGCAAACGTATCGATCGTCCGTGGTATCGTCTGCATAGCCACTGTAAATAAATGGAAACTCCGTCAAGCCGATGTATCGACGGCATTCTTGAACGGCGAAGCAACTCGTATGATAGTTTTCGATCCACCGAAAGGATCCTCCGTAAAACGAAAAATCGTATTCGTGTTAAAAAAGTCCCTTTACGGACTCAAAACTTCGCCGCAGAACTGGAACAAAAAATTAAAGAAAATTTTAGAAAAATTAGGTTTCGAACAGTCTGCAAACGATCCGTGCGTTTATGTAAATAAAGACGGCGATAAAACTCGGTGTATCTTTGTAATTTTCGTCGACGATTTCTTAATAACCGGTTCCGACGCCGAATTAATCGAGTGGCTGATCGATCAGCTAAATAAAGAATTTGGAATTCGAGATCTAAAAGAACCAGAAAAGTTCATCGGTATCGAAATCGAACGTAAAAGTGACGATGTAACGTACTTACATCAAAAATCGTACATCCGTGAGTTAATCGTAAAATATGATCTTGAAGACTCTAATCCGATATCGTCGCCGATGGAACCCGGCTTAAAAATCGAAGACAAACGGCTGGATAAATCATTCGAAACGAAAGTTCGTGGCATCTTAGGATCGCTATCGTATCTATCGCGAGGTACTCGTCCCGATATCGCGTTCGCCGTAAATTTCTTGTGCAGATTTCAGCATCTCGCTAATGCTGAAATTTTTAATTATGCTAAACGTATCATTAGGTATTTAAAAACGACAATCGATCGGTCGTTAGTTTATAATTCAAATTACCTTAATGTATCGTATCCGTTAAAATTGTATTCCGATTCCGATTTCGCCGGTGATGACTCCGATCGAAAATCCACTACCGGTATCGTCGTCATGCTGAATGGAAATATCGTCGACTGGATCGTCCGTAAGCAAAATTGCGTAGCACTATCGTCGGCAGAAGCCGAATACGTAGCTCTTTCGACGGCCGGAAAAGAAGCGAGATCGTGGATAAACTTACTCGATAGTCTCGATCTGGTTACAGATGTCGTACCGATCTTCTGCGACTCAAATGCTGCTATCTCGATAGCAAATACCGACGAATCTCGGCGTACTCGACATATTGATGTATCGTACCATCATATTCGCGATCTTATCAGATCCGGTGTCATTCACATCGTGAAAATTTCATCGAGCGATAACATTGCCGATCTATTGACAAAATCGACCAATAGGATCGTCTTCGAACGGTTGTCAAACGAGATTTTTGAATTTAATTTAAAAAAATAAATTATCGTCCGAGGGGCGGTGTTATTTTTACCGTACCGAAATCGAATTATACGCGGTTATTTTTTATGTAAAATTATTGGCTACGGCCTCTAATTAATTTTTTGTTTATTTATTCGTACCGTTCGTTAACCCGCGATCGTTGTATCGTATTAACCGTTCTCGCGTATAGTCGATTTGTAACTTAAAATTATTTAGGCTTAAAAACTACCGAGTTTTTATAGCCTCACGCGATGTTATATTCAGTTTAATATAAGGTAAAAACTAAATCGAGTTTTTCCTTCTTTATTCTTCGTGAAACTGTCTGAATTTTCTTTTGAAGAAAAATTCATTTTTTTATGAAAATAATTTTCAATGAAAATTATTATCGTTTTGGTATCGTCCGATCGAACAATTATCGTTTCCGTAGAAACGACCATCGTCGAAATTCCGATCCATCGTGAAAAACTGTTCAAAATTGTAGCGCAGTCGAAAGTCTCCCTAAATACGAAAATTTAGGGAAAATCAATCGTAGGCGCGTTGCTATTGGTCAGAATAATTTTCCGAGCAGTTCGTATCGATATCTGCTTCGTGCGATAATATTTACGCGAAAATTTTCCGACCGCTTTCCCTACGTCTCGGAAAATTCGAAGAATTTTCCGATTTCGGAAAAGCGTTTTTTCATCTATCGATCATTTCGCCCAATCGAATCTCACGCTCCTCACGCCAAGTCAGCGATTTTCATCGTATTTTCTACAAAAAGGGCCCCAAATTTTTAAAAGTGAAATTTTTTCATAAAAATTTCATTTTTTTCGTTCTATAGCCCTTTTTGGCAGTGTCGTAGCCAGAAATTTCTCAAGGAGGGGGTCCGAAATTTCATGATTTTTGAGAAATTGTAAGGTCACCCCTCCCCCTCCCTCACCACATCAAATTTCCTTTTACTATAAAAACACGAAATGCAAACTTTATTAAATTTTCATGCGATTTGCATAGCACGTTTAAGGAAAAAAACTGATGAAAATGTAATCTTGGAACAAACAACTTACATAGGTACAAATTATTTTGGCCTTAAAAGCCAATACAAATACCTAATAAATCCAAGAATTGGCGTCAGAAGCTTATTTGGGGAGGGTGCAAAGTGGGTATGGAGACTTGGAATATCAAAAGGGAACTATTTTTTGCATAGTTGATTCAAACAGTTTATAGAATTAGTAATTTCTTTCATGCCCAAGCGAAGCGAGGGCGAAGTTTTGAGAAAATTTGATTTTTAATGCTTCAATTAGATTTTCATGCCCCAAAAAGGCACTTTTTCACGTAAGTTTCTGACGCCAAGGGGGGGTCCACCCCCCCTGACAACGCCACTGCTTTTTGTGACACATCGGAGCGAGATACAGCCATCAAAGTATATTCAAATTACTTGTTAAATTTCATAAATGAGACGTCCCGTATAACAAGGGACAACTTATTCGGATTTTTGAAAATCGAGTTATTCACGCTACGTTATAGTCCATAAAATTCTGAACTAAATAAGACCAGAACGAAGAAATTTCATTGAAAATTCGCGGAGTTATGAATTTTTGAAATTGAAAGTTGAAAAAAGTTGATTAAGAGAAAAACGAGCTTAAAGTTTTTAAAATTTTTCCCCCCCATTTTTTTTTATTTTTTTAGCGTTTAAAACGAAATTGTGAGAAAAAGAAGCAGCTTAGGGAGAATGTGAATGGAAGCAAATTGTAGAGCGCGAAATTTCCTTTCAGATTACGGCATTTATTTTTGTCAAAAATGCTTAGTTGGCATCTTACTGTTCAAAAATGAAAAATCGACAAATTTTCAACTTTTCTCATTTTTTGACATAAAACTAGATTTTGCAAGGAAAGGAAGCGTTTTCATGAAAAAATTATTATTACCAAAATTGTAGAGAATTAAATTTTCTCTCTGCTATGTGCAATTAGTTTTTCTCCACAAAGCCATGTTTCAAAGATATTTAACTTTCAAATGTTCTTCATGAATGAAAAATCGACAAATTTTCAACTTTTCTCATTTTTTGACATAAAACTAGATTTTGCAAGGAAAGGAAGCGTTTTCATGAAAAAATTATTATTACCAAAATTGTAGAGAATCAAATTTGCTTTCTGCTATGAGCGGTTAGTTTTTCTCCACAAACCCATGTTTCAAAGATATTTAACTTTCAAATGTTCTTCATGTAACTTTTTTTTTAAATGCAAAAAAATTGATAAAAAATGAAACACGTTTTTCTGCTACTTGCGAACTCTGTTGAAACTTTTCAAACATACCAGGTGAAAGAGGATGAAATTCTCTATCCGAATCGACCAAAACCCGAAAATCGACAGTTTCAACCCAAACACCTTATTTCGCGTTTATCTCGAAAACAACTTTTAACATACCTACATAAGTTGTCCCTTTTTAAACGGAACGTCTCAAATATGTCCCCGACTATGATTTTTTGAACAGAAAGTATTCATACTTCGATCACATCAAGAAAACTTGCCAAAACCATAAAATCTCTGAACCTGCTTACATGTGTTAAAAATCTTATTTCAACCTAATAAGTACTTCTGATTTGGACGTCAGGTTCTTTTTACGCAATATTATGCACATCTACAAATTAGATATTCGAATTTTACGCGTACTTTTTTACTAATTTTTTAATTTATTTATGTTTATGTGTAATAGAAATATTAGATGAACAGACCAACCTATGCTAAATTCAAATAGGGTTCCTTATTATATCGACGAGTCGCGATAATAATTTAAAGCTACATCGCATCGCCAAGCCGATGTTTATTTTACTTTTACAATTTACATCGAACGAATCGTGTTCGTGTATTCTCGAGAATGGACAACTTTTTAAAAGGAAAAGTAGATTTTGTAAATGCCGCAATCCAAAACAACGAAACTTTTAAAATTTATAGTAATAAGTTGTACAGTATCTCAGGCGCGGATTCGTCATTGCGAACGGAGGGGGACGAAATGGAACGTAATCCCTTACAAAAATCCCAAGAATGGAGAAAATCTCGATAAAATGCTTGTTTGTTCTGTTAAAATCACAACTTTGCCGAAACTTTGCCCCATAATTTTCATTTTTTCTTTCCATTTTTTCAATGTTATAGCGAGTGAGAGAGGAATGTTTCTAACCTGCGTCATCTTTGCCGCGAAATTACTTCAAGTGGCGGCTGATTTTTCAATTTAATTATTGGTCAGTTTTGCCATCTCAACGCCGGATATTTCGAATTCGGAAAATTAGTTTGATTTAAAAGAGAGCCACGTTGACAAGCCGGTGGCAGTTGAAAGTTTAACGATCCCATTGAATGCAGTTTTTGTAGTCGTAGCTGCAAAAGTATGCCTGCGATGTTAATTTACCTACTTTTTTCTTCATATATGCTGGAACGTGTCGTCATTGGCTAATTCTTCGCACATTCTACAGATAGTACATAGTCCAAATGCAGTTATACAGGGTGTCTACTGGCAAGAAAACTCAGAAAATAACAAAAATGTCTCTTTCGTGGCATGAAAACATGAATATAGCATGGATTTTGATAATTTTACTGCAGAAATCATGAATTTTTAACATTTTTCTAAGGAATTTTTCAATCAGGATTGTCTCTAAATTACATTATTTTCAAACTTGAATTTTTTATTTAAAAATTTTGCCCGAGCTATGTCTTCCTTTACTTTGAAATATCATTATTCGACTTCTGTCGAAATCTCATAATTTTGATTTTTCTGACTAGAATTACCGCTAGGGTACCTGGCCCAAATTTCGTCACCCATAGCTATTTTCGCCCCTACGCTCTCCCCATTTGATTTTTTGAAACTACCAAAACGTGTTTCAAGTATCTGAACCCTTTGGGCATACCCCTTGGGGCTGAATTTTTCTCGACTTTTTATCAAATTGAGCCCCAGGCCAAAAACCAAAAATGGTCATTTTGAAATCAAAAATCTGAGCCAAATTTCGTCCCCCCCCCTTAATTTTTTATAAAAACGTCGAAAAATCATGGAAAATGTCTAATAACGAGTTGAATTTCGCTGTTAAGGACTTTTTTATAGTTGAAAACTTCAAATGGCCAAAACCTCATAAAGGAGTGCACCAAAATTGATGAAAAAATTATCGTGAATAGACCTCTTCGAGATGTAACTTTGTGCCAAATAACAAAAAATTTCATTCACTTCCGTTGGAATTAAAAATTACTGAAAATAATCCAATAAAATGACCATGGCTCCGAAAGGGAGGGGGTTGGAGGCCAAAATTTTTTCCAGAATTTTTTTTCATCCAGGTTCATAATCTGGGGACATTAGATCGGAAATCGGGGCTGTAGCTAAAAACACTCCTTATCCGGCTATACTCTTTGTGAAAAATTTATGAATTTTGTGCTTACCTAAAACTTTTTCTGATTATTTTCGGGTACCTAATAAAATATTCATTCTCAACTCTTTTTTTGTGTATATTTGATATTTAAATTTTGCTGAGGCCAAATTCATAGACAAATTGGAATGCAATCTTCTGAGAACGAGAGGAGGAAAATGAGGAGGTAATTAGAAAATAGTTGAGATAATTTTGGAGATTAGGGAAGAGCATGTTTTTTCAAAGCTCAGGAGAAAATTTCTGCAAAAGAGCCAGCGGGATAAGGGATGGAGTTGACTCCGATCCGATGTTCGATTTAACCTTCCTAGATGGCATCCCTTGATGTAAAAAAATGCTGGAAATTTTTTTGACCCTTCAACCCCCTTCCTTTTGGTGCTATGGCCATTTTATTGCATTACTTTCAAGAATTTTTCATTTCAACGAAAGTGAAGAAAAACTTCTGTTCTTTGGCACAAAGTTACATCTCGTAGAGGTGTATTTATGATTATTTTTTCATCAATTTTGGTGCACTTTTTCCTGAGAGTTTAGCCATTCGAAATTTCCAACAATAAAAAGAACTTTGATAACAAAGTTCGGCTATTTTATGAAAGTAATTCACCTTACGTATTCAATTTTGGCGATTTCGATATCACAAGGGTCGAAAATTGCGAAAAAATGTACAAAAATATTCTTATTTTAGCAAATTTGTCAAATTTTGTACGGTTTTTACGAAAAGAAATGACCAAAGGAAAAAACTAACGTCAGATTCGTGTTTTTCGCGACCGTTCTACATACGCTTTAAAATTTTTCCAGAATTTTTTTACATCAAGGGACACCACCTGGGGAGATCGAATCGAAAATCGGAGCTGGGGCCAAATTCACTCCTTGTTCCGCCTCATCCTTTGTTTTAAAAGTACTGCTAAAATCTTGATTTTAAGTACTTATTTGTTAATCACCTTGAATGTTTTTATTTCGGTCGTCAATTTATTTAATTTTTTACCTAATAAATTATATTTCATTAGAATGAAATTTCCAAATTCCTTATAAAACTAGTATAGGCAGGGGGTATGCCAAAAAATGTGCCTGAATTCCTTTAAAACGAGTATACTGGAGGGGTCTTTTTGAGCAAATTTAGAGCAAGAAAAATGGCAAAAAATGGCAAGAACCCCCCACAAAAATAGTAAGAATTTTCATTTTTCTGATTCAGTATAGACACCCTGATATGTATTCGGCTTGATGAACGATACTCAAACTACTTTTCCCTACACTAGATTCAGTGTGATGGTAACTTTTTATTTCATTTTATACAAAAAAAAGTTGGTAGGTTTCTATAATTGTTCCGCTGAGTGGTAGAGTCGTATCTTATTAAAAGCGATTCGAGATGCTAGATTTCCGACTAATTACGTAACACCAGAGTGAACTCTTGTTTTATCTAATTGAAAATTTCCCCGTAGATATCTATTACCCGCTAACTCCACTGCTTACATTTCAAAATAATGGAAAAGTTTTTATGTTGTTTGAAAAGTAGCAAACTTTCACCGATTGATTTTTATGTATTTTACATACGAAAAGAGTTGAAGTCGTATAGGCGTATGTCAACGAAGATACGTACTTTTCTATTTGTATTTACTAATTGTATGAGACGATTCGATAAATCAGAAAACGCCGGAACTGGTCACTTTCAAATAGTGGATCCCAGGTATATACGTATGTATTTTATTCTTTCTCCCTCTCTTTTTTTTTTTTTTTTTTGAAGATACCTTATTCACGACATATAAATGAGCTGCGTAGGCATTGCCTAGATTTTCTCGTATACTTATACTCTTACTTGTATGTAGTTGTTCTCCGCAATACCATTTATTCAGATATAGACCTACCTAGGTAGTTAAGTACACATTTATTACGTCAATACGTGATATGTATGTACTTATTTATTACCTATCGTTGTGGTGGTAAGTTCACTGTTTCTTGGACTTACCATTCTGCATGGATGCTGCGTCGAAAAAGTTTTCTTTTATTTCAACGCCTCTTCCCTATACTGTACTGCTTGATACTTGCGCCAGATTTATTCTCCTTATTCTGTGCTTTATCCTTCTGTATCAAATACGTTTGTATACGTTTATTATTCGTTTCGAGAGTATAGTTGAATAGGTAGTTCATTTGGTGTACAGTTTTTCATGATTTACCTATAAATACCTGCATATCCTAATACCACCAGGGAAAAAAAAACATCAGAAGTGACAGAAAATGAAAGTTCAGCGAATTTTTAAATTGTATTATCGAAATTGGCCGAATATGTATGCTGTGTACAGTGATGGAAGAACCGGGAGTGAGCGGGAGCCTAAAAGAGTGAGAGCTAAGAGCAAAAAAAATTGAAATCTCAAAACTAATGAGGGCGCTCCTGAAAAAAAAATCCATCAACTCATTCGAAGAGCATTCACCATAAAGATTGATTAATCGGAGAAGAGCGGGAGCACAGCGAGAGCCAGCCTTCTTTATTTTTTTGTGTTAGTTGGTTTGTGAAGACTGAAAATGCAAAAATAGTGAAAAATGAGGAAGAAAAGAATCATCTTTTGAGACAACTAGTCCAGGAAAATAAGAGAAAAAATATACCAAACCGCCCAAAAATTAAATCCCTACCCCCAGGGGAGAGGTAAATGTATGCTAAAAACCGGTTTTTCGTGAATATCTCCTCAAATAAGCCTCAAAATTGAAAAATAGTATGAACAATCTTGTTCTACGTGTAATTTTCTATCAAAATGTTTTTTTGTTTTTTCAAAAACACTCACTTCCTTGATCGAAAATCAAGGGTAAAAAACACATATTTTTCAACAATTTACAGCATTTTATGAAAAAATCGAAACTTTTGTGAATATCTCCTCAAATAAGCCTGAAAATGGAAAAATGGTTATGAACAATCATGTTCTATGTGTAATTTCCTATCAGATAGGTTCGTTTTCTTTTCGAAAACACCCACTTCTTTGCCCAAAAATCAAGGGTGAAAACGCCTATTTTTCCAATATTTACAGTACTTTTGGAAATGATGGAAATACGAAGTTGAAAGTACCCAAAATTATACCAGTGAAGAGTAATTTTTCTATACATGCTGGTAGAGTATTCCAAAAAAAGTCACTATAAGAATTTCAACCCCTACCGTTAATTATAAGGGAGGTTATTGCAGTATTTAATGACATCTCTTATAATTAACGGTAGGGGTTGAAATTCTTGCGAAAACTTTTATTGGTATACTCTACCAGCATGTATAAAAAATTACTCTTCACTGGTATAATTTTGGGTACTTTCAACTTCGTATTTCCATCATTTCCAAAAATTCTGTAAATATTGGAAAAATAGGCTTTTTTCACCCTTAATTTTTGGGCAAAGAAGTGGATGTTTTCGAGAAAAAAACGAACTTGTCTGATAGGAAATTACACGTAAAACACGATTGTTCATAACCATTTTTCCATTTTCAGGCTTATTTGAGGAGACATTCACAAAAGTTTCGATTTTTTCATAAAATGCTGTAAATTTTTGAAAAATATGTGTTTTTTACCCTTAATTTTCGGTCAAGGAAGTGAGTGTTTTTGAAAAAACAAAAAACATTCTGATAGGAAATTACATGTAGAACAAGATTGTTCATAACTATTTTTCAATTTTGAAGCTTATTTGAGGAGATATTCACGAAAAACCGGTTTTCAGTGGACATTTACCCCTCCCCTGGGGGTAGCGGAGGGTTGTGGGGTGTCCGTTTTAGTATGTTGTGTAGTGGTCCATTAAACACGTAAAACGCGAAAAAAAATCAGGATGTAATTTTTAGAGGTCAACTTTTAAAATGACTGCACTAAACTTGGAATAAAAATTAAATTTCATTCAGCCATTCTCATCATATCTCATGACCCCATCAGGAATAGAACATTTGCCATTCTGTGTTTAAATATCAAAATTTTCAATTTTGTTGAAGAGCTAGGAGTGGGAGAAAGAGGGGTAGCAAGAGGAAAAATTTTAAGAGCGAGCCAGGAGCGAAGAGCAAGAATCATTTTAAAAAATAAAAGAGATTATAGAGCAAGAACACTCATGATTGAAATTTGCATAAGAGCAAGTGAAGAGTGAGAGCCTAAAATAACAGAGAGCAAATGAGCGAGCAAGAGTGGGAGCGCTCTGAGCAAGGCTTTTCCATCACTGCCTGTGTATACAAGCGATTATTTTTGATTTGTAGGTCTGCCTAGGTACTCAAAACTGGCGACGTAATAAAATAAAAAGATCTTGACTTGATTTGATCTGCATATTCGGATCGGAAATTTATGATCAAGTTTGAAAAAAAAATGTGTTCATTCCAGAATTGACATGTCCACTTGGTTCATGTTGTTTCAAAACTAGACGATTTTGGTCAAGTAATTACAAATTTTATAGTCCAGTAGAGCTACCTCATTTCTCTCCAGAAAGCAATCAAATGTTGTAAATAGCTGTATAGTGTATATATGTTCTATAAATGTACATTGTGCGTACATACAACGTGATGAGTGATCATTACACCGGTCGACACGAATTTTGTTTTTGGGTTCTCATTGCGAAATTTGGGTTGCTTTTATGTAACTAATAAAGAAAAAATATTTTTTTGACCAAAGTTTGCTTTGGGGGGTGGGGGCCAAAAAACTGATTTTTCGAGGTCAATAAGCCTGAGCATTACAAAAAAATTGAAAATTTTTTTTTTGGACTAATCTTGTAGGAAATTTTACGGCGAATCCAATGCCGCAAACCGCAGACCTCCGTCTCTTTTTTTTTTTAAAGTCACAGCTCATTCTTTCCAAAATTTTGTGAAAAAATCGCATTTTTTTGTTTTTTTTTTTCGCAAAGAAGTGAAAATTGAGAGGTAAGGGTTTTAAGGCCATGAAATTTTTTAAATGTGGAAGTGTGTGTCTGTTAAAACCTTTGCCAGCCAAAAATTGATTCGTTACTTTCTTTTTTGAAAGTTGTCTGTAATACTGTTCCCTGTTATTCGAAAATATCTTGAAAACTATGCCTCCCAGAAAAATCATCCAGGGCCTATTCGATAGGAAATTTAATTCTCTACAACTTTCGTCGTGGTCATAATGGCCTTAAAAACCTTAGTTTTCTCTCAAATTTCACTTTTTCGCGAAAAAGGCACAAAATTCTGTGATTTTTTCACAGAATTTTGTTAAGAATGAGCTGTAACTTTTTTTCAATAAGAGATAGAGGTCTGCGGTTTGAGGCATTCGATTCGCCGTGAAATTTCCTACAACTCTCACTATGGTCATTATGGCCTTAAAACCCTTACTTTTCTCTCTATTTTCACTTCTTTGCGAAAAAAAAAAAAAAAAAAAAAATACGATTTTTTCACAAAATTTTGGAAAGAATGAGCTGTAACTTTTTTTTAAAAAAGAGACGGAGGTCTGCGGTTTGCGGCATTGGATTCGCCGTGAAGTTTCCTACAAGATTAGTCCAAAAAAAAAATTCAATTTTTTTTGTAATGCTCAGGCTTATTGACCTCGAAAAATCTGTTTTTTGGCCCCCCACCCCCAAAGCAAACTTTGGAAGCCAGGATTGAGCAAGGTGATGTATTTTGATGTCTAGAAACAGAATTTCGGCATGAGAACCCAGATACAGAGCAAAAAATGTTTTTGTCGCCCTGTGTTATAATTCATTGTAGTCTTTTAAATGACAACGTTATTTGCTTGAAGTTGCAATACAGTAAAAAAATTATTAAAAAAGTGTACATACTCTTGATTTTTATTCAAATGGATCAATTTTCCCTTTTTTATTTTCAAATGTTGTCGAAGGAGGGTAAGAGAAGGTATGAAAATTGTGTTTATAACTTTGCCCTTGCTTTTCTTCTATCTCTTGAAATACCTACCTACATTTTGAAACTTTTGAAATGCTGTTTGAAATTTAATGGATGATTTTTATAGTATTTTTTACGTCGATCACGAAAAAAGTAGCGAAAAAATTCCATCACCCTACAATTTTTCACCATTTGAATTTTTCGTCGAACATTTTTTTACACTTTTTGATAACTTTTGACATTTCAAGTCAATTTTCTGAGCAAAGGGAGGGTTCAGCGATAAAGTTAAATAGAACATAAATTATAGAGCGTAAAATTCCTAGATACTTATATTTATTTTCAGGGAAAGTAAAGGAGGTGAGCACAAACGAAAATGATGCCAGCACATGAGAGTGCCAACCGAGCGCAGTCGATTAAGACCACTCTCATCCCCTCCCTTGAATGGGCGGGGCCTCTGAAACGGAGCCGAATATTTTTTCAAAATGAGGAAAAATACCTATATTGTGCATAATTTTTCAAAAATTAAAAAAAAAGTGAAAAATATCATCGCTGATGATTTTGTGGGTAAAAGTATCCTTTTAAAATGACTTTTGGAAAAAAAAATTTAAAATTAAAAAAAAAAATTCAAGTTTTTATCGGTCAATAAAAAAAAACACGTAAAAAATGTGCAATTACAATAATAATTGATATTAATGATGGAGTTCAACTAGCAAGGGGTAAGGATGAAGTTAAGCATGAAATTTCCATCAGATCATTTTGAGGTATAGACACAATTTTAGCACCTCTTCAAACCCTTCCCTCTTCCTCGACTTTCAACAAAAAATGAAAAACTATTCACTTTAGCGCTTACATAATCATTCCTACAATTCTTAATTTATCTATAGGTATATCTGTTATACGAATCTATCTTCTTTCCATAAACGAAGAATCGTTCTTTAAAATACCCTCGCGAAGAGTTTAAAAGTGTGAGACGGTAATTACTTAATAGTGATGCGCTAATGCCCCAGCCCAAGCCTCTGCCTACACTTACGTACAAATTCGTTACAATGACGTTCATTTATTCGACAAGGTTTTCGTCCTTGAAACGAAAAAAAATCTTCGCGTTAGCTAATGGGACGGTAAATTCTGCCACGTAAGCGTGTAATAATTACCCGCCTAGCTAAAATAAGATCGTCGTGCCGATATTCGGTACCTCTGCGGTGTAAATGAGTTGAAATAGAGAGCTTTACTAAATTGGTATTTATGTAATTTGATTTAACCGAGTAAAACGCGACGTATTACTATTCGGGATAACGTTAGTGTCTATAAACAAGATACGCCAATGAATTATTATTTAATTAAGCGATGAATCGGACCGAGACGTTCGATATTTAACTGCGTGAAAACTATACCGCCAGCGGCATTACCACCTATACATGCTATACAATTTTAACCATATTAAAATCATATAGACGTCTGCGTCTCTAAAATAATAATATTATCTCGTGTAAATATTAAACGCCTATACGTATAGACACCCTTGCTACCTATATGCGGCTTTCCTAAAAACTTGTCCATAAAAATAATATTCATTATCACCTCAATACTTGGGCGCGGTTTTATAGCCACGATACGTGTATTCGTATCTGTTAAAAATCTCTATGTACATAGATAGTGTATTTACACACCTGTGTAGTATCAATTATTTATACTCGTATTATTTCATCCGAACACGTCACTGCTTCTGCTTTCTACATTTATCTAGTACCGAATACCCGATGAGTCAAAATTTCAAGAAATTTTAAATAGATGCGATTTAAAAATAGATGGAAAATGAATAATTCGACGATTTAAAAGCATACTCGTTTAATGTTTAGATGAAACGTCGCGTTTCATCTTTCACTACCTATTTCTAAAACATTTGATTATTTTTATCTAATAACTCAAGTTACTAAAAATGATCGAGTTTTGTCGAACGAACGATTTAAACATTATGTTGTATAATATTATACGAGTAATAGGTAGGTGCTTAGTACCTGTTGCGTAGTAAGTACCCAGGTACCTACCTATTTGATAACATTATTTTTCACGACTGTTTATCTACTATTGTTCTGGGGTCCTGAAAATAATGAAAATCGACTTATTTTTTGATCCGATTCCTCCCCTTAATTTTTTAAAAATTCAGTTTCGTATTGATCGCTTAAGACTGGGGAAGGGGGTCGGATCAAAAGTAAATCGATAGAAATTCGAATTCTACCCCGTCAAATTAGTGAGAATCGTAATGCCGCGCGTTATCTTCATTTCTTAACATATGTTTCCTTAAAATTTGGGGATTCAGCAAAAATTACCGAAATTTATCAAAATTATTTTACTGTAAATCAGGTACCAAAAAGTATCGTAATTTACCAAAAAGTACGGTAATGTATCAAAAACCATCGTAATTTACTAGAATTATCGTAATTTAACCAGAATTAGTGTACTTTAGCCAAAAGTACCGCAATTTACCAAAATTACTGTAATTTATCGAAATTACCGTACCGAATTTTTGGGTAAATTATGGTAACTTTGGTAAATAACGGTAATTTTGATAAATTTCGGTAAATTACGGTAATTTCAGTAAAATTACAGTAAATTTGGGAAATTATTACCGTAATTTACCGAAATTACTGTAATTTACCGATCAATCTTGGTAAATTACGGTGATTTCGGTAAAATTACAGTAAATTTGGGAAATTATTACCGTAATTAACCTAAATTACTGTAATTTACCGAAATTACCGTATTTTACCGAAATTATCGTATTTTACCGAAATTACCGTATTTTACTGAAATTACCGTTTTGAATTTTTGGGTAAATTATGGTAACTTTAGTAGTAGTATATATTTTACCTGATACTGGGACACATTTATTTTCTTTGGATTTTCAACCGTATTTATTATATTTTTATCTGTTCAATAACCAATAAAATCAATTTCAGTTTCCTATCCGTATTTATTTTATTTTTAACCCTTCAACGACCGATTAAAAGTTTCATCTGTTTATTATCCAGAAAAAATAAAGAATTAATTTCAACAAACATTGATATTCATTTTTCAGTAGATTCAACGCCAATATTTCTATCTAAAACTGCTGTTACATGAGCACTTGAACTTCGATCTTTTAGATATATAAACACCAGCATTTTTCTTTTACCTATTAAACAACCAATAAAAACCATTTCCCCTTCAACAACCAAAGAAAAATTAAAGAATTAATATCAACGCCAAAATTTTCACATTTTTTCAACTATTTTTGGTAGCTCAGATTTTTTAAATTTCAGTAAAATCCCCCCTCGACACCTTGCTTTTTTTTTTTTTGGTGTTGAAGGAGGACTTTTTTTCCCTATTTCAACGTGATATCAACATCCAATACTTGGCCAAGGTATTGAACATTGGTACCAAGGCTAGTGTGATTATATAATTTCTTGGCCAAGGAAATCATAATATTATACAACAATCAGAAGTAATTAAGGGATCTACAATTAATATAAAAATCAATTTTCAATGGCGGGATTCATTTGCAGTTGATTCTGTGATTAATTGTTTGGTAATTACATCAGGACAAGCCAGATATAATCCATTGAAAAATACTGTTGTAGTTCATTAAAAAAAAATTGTAGTAAATGAAGTGGTTTTTAAAAATAAATAGGTATTTTGTTTTTCCTTTTCGCTTTATCCAAGCAAGCTGATGATTTATTTTTTAGGGTACAAAAAAGAATTGATAATGATGTAATTACATTATTTTGTAATGTCACTTTTTCTGAACAAGAATTTGTGGATAGATTAGAATGGCTCAAAGATACTGATATATTAAATGTTGATAATTTTGAATATTTAAATTCTACCTCAAATAAAAAGATAGAAGTTGTTTCATACCTATTTGAAAATTAAAAAGAGTGAAAATTCTAAAGGTAGATATTTATGTCGTATTCAAACTAAAAAATTAGGTGATTCTATTATTAATATTTATGATAGAACTATACCAGTTTTAGAATCATATGAACCTAGTAATGAAATTAATAATCAAATTCCTTATTTAAAAACTTGGATAAAACTATTAATGGAAACAGAAGGATCTGATATCAAAATTCCATGTGTTTATGATCCATACAAATTTCAGAGAAATAATAAATGGTATGATTATTATAATAAATCAATCAGTTCTAATGATCGAATTCGAACTACAGATCTTTACATTGGTATAAATAATTTAATGTTGAGCGATTAAAATTTATATAAATGTGTGAATCCTAATAATGAATTTTATACAATTTTGATTGTTGCAAAAAATTATTTAAAAAAAATAAAAAATTGAAATCGAATCTTTTGTGAAGTTCTCTTGTAGATAAATTTGTAAGTAACTACCAACGTAATAATTCATATCTCTTATCACCTAGTTACATTATTTTGATATGAAGATATGATACTCATAAGCCAGATTGTAGGAACATTTTTAGTGAGATGTAGATAGTAGTCTTTGAATTAACCTTCTTCTAGTTGTTTCAAAATAAGTAGTTGAATACAATGACAAAAATTGCTGCTACGATTTTCACCATCTTGTTATTTTGCGGACAGAATAGAACAAGAGATATTGGTGCTAATGATATACTAGAGAGGTTATTGAAAGCTCAACGTGCTATTGGTTCTCTAAAACTAGCCTTGGTATGTAATTACAATTACCCATTAATTAGTATGCATTTTTTCACTAGTCATGAATACCTACACATTTTTTTCCTAGGCGATTGAAAGAAAGATAAGTGTAGCAGTGCTCGGAAGAGCAACAATAGAAGAATTTAAGAACGTGTACCTAATTCCGAGATATCTATCAGAAAATGCTAAAAATCGTTACCAGGTCCAACGGGCATATTTTAAATTTTTAAAAGATAAAAACAATGCATCTGCTGTAAAAATAAGTGCCGAAATCAAACGTATGGGATACACTATAGCATCATTTATAAAAATTACTCAAAGGTTATATAATGAAATGTCTGAAACTATCCACACTTGCTATGCCGCATTTCAACGTTCGAAAACGTACGATAATTACATTACAGCAATAAGGAATGCTCCGAGTATTAAGCCTAATCAAAAAGATGTTTTATTGATAATGGGTCAATTTTTACATTCGTATACTAAAGATCAAGATGAAGAATATTACTCCTACTAAGTATGTGTATGATTTTATAAATATATATATTTTTCTGACGTCTTCCATTTACTTCAAATTTTTCAACTTGTTTTATCACGAATTTTGCAAATTCACTTTTCAAAGAGTAATTACCATTTCAAAAGATCAAGGTTCAAATGCTCATGTAAGAGCAGTTTTAGTTAGAAATCGAAAATAACCCTTCAACGAGTCGTTGAATACTGAAGGTCAATTACATACTATTCAATCAAAGAAGACGTATATTAGTGTTGAATCTTCGTTGAAAATCTGGGTTACCAATAATGGTTGAAAAATGTGAAAGTACTGGCGTTGAACCTTTGATGAAAATCTGGTCCAGAAGTTGAAGGTTCAAGTGCTCATGTAAGAGCAGTTTTAGATGGAAATATTGGCTTTGAATTTACTAAAAAAATGAATATCTACATCGTTGAAAGTAATTCTTGGTTTTTTCTAGATAATGAACAGATAAAACTTTTAATCGGTTGTTGAAGGGTTAAAAATAAAATAAATACAGATAGGAAACTGAAATTGATTTTATTGGTTATTGAACAGATAAAAATATAATAAATACGGTTGAAAATCCAAAGAAAATAAATGTGTCCCAGTATCAGGTAAAATATATGTTACTTTTGGTAAATAACGGGTGTTCTATTAATTCTGGCTGCCCCCGATACTTTTTAGGTCAAAAACTGTAAGTTAGAAATACTTTGTTCAATTAAACAAATTGAACGAAATGTTGCCAACTTGAGATTTTTGACCTAAAAAGTATTGGGGGGGAGGGGGGCAGAATTAATCGAGCACCTGGTAACAGTCATTTCGGTTAATTATGGTAATTTCAGTCATTTGTGGCAATTTCAGTAAATTACGTTAATTTCAGTTAATTACCGTAATTTCAGTAAATTTCGGTAATTTACAGCAACTTCGGTAAATTTTGGTAATTTTGGTAAATTATGGTAATTTTGGTAAAATACGGTAATTTCGGTAAATTATGGTAATATCGGTAAATTATGGTAATTTTGGTAAATTAAGGTAATTTCGGTAAATTTTGCTAATTTTGGTTAAATTACAGTAATTCTGGTAAATTACGATGATTTTTGATAAACTACAGTACTTTTTGGTAAATTACTATACTTTTTGGTACCTAATTTAACCAAAATTACTGTCCGAAATTACCGTTATTCACCAAAGTTACCATAATTTACCCAAAAATTCGGCAATTTCACCGTAACTTAGCAAAAGTACGGTAATTTTACCGTAATTTACAAAAAATGCGGTTATTTCCTTAGACTTTGATTTCTTAACACTATGAATGGTCCACCCTGTATTTTACATTGAGAAACGTGGAAAACTTGTAAAAATTGTCTGAAAAAGTTGTTGATTTTTTTGTTTGTTTTTTATTTCACTGGTGAAATTTTTTGAAGAATTTAAGCAAGTTTTTAAAACATCGGTTATTTTGGTTTTTTAGCGAAAGTAATTTTTTTGGAGGGGGACAGAAATATTTTGCTGATGGTTCTGTAAAAATTCTGAAAAAGTCCTTAGGCATTTTGATTTTAGAATGTTTTGAGCCACCTCACAAAAGTAAATTTACAGCTCTTTGAACCCACCCAAACAATATGATTGTAAGTAGGAATTAAATGAAATCATGGTCAAGTGGAGAAATGTTCTGATAATTTTTAGTATTTGCCTATTAAAACGTTGTTTTCATTTTGTAATACGAAAATTTTCCAACTACCTAACTGCGGAATTCGCATATGCTTCAGTGTACCTAAAATGCGATAGTAGATAAATACGAATTTAAAACGTGAAACCAATAAAATTTTTATTACGACTTAAAAACGCTGAGTTGAATAAAAATTAACCGAATCATGCATATAACACGATATGTAACTAGAATAATTGTATAATATTAGTATGTAATATACGTGTACGTAGTTTACCAGGTAAGAGCACTTGAAGCGTAGATCTTAATTTTCTTCTTCTTTTCCTATCGCTTTATTTTCCAGGTGTACCTGGCAAACGAAATGAAATTTACTACAACTGCTGTCCCGAGCCATACGTAGATATCACATATGTAATTAATATAAGGCGGAGAACATTATACTACTTTTTCAACCTAATAGTGCCATGCGTATTAATCGCTTCCATGGCTGTATTAGGCTTTACACTGCCACCGGATTCCGGCGAAAAATTATCTTTAGGTAAAGTAATCGACCTTCTTCGTCTTTTTTTTTTTCTTTAAACTAACAAAAAAAAATCATCATAACCTACATATGATATGTATATCTGCTATAAATTGGTGTTCTACGTAATAACCTATACCTAATCTATGTCTGAACCTATTTGGTATGAGTAATTGAATATGTCGACTAGCCCCTCCCCATCCCCTTTCAATTAGTCTACGAATAGGCTATGATAGACGTAATTTTATTTACTCGTATTTTAAGCTCTATTTTACAATTTCCCTGCATTATCGTCGTGTCGTTTTTAATCTAAGGGTGTCTGATGAGTGAAATGCCATACGTCATTTTTGGCTATAACCGAGTTCTATTAAAAAAAAATTAGGTGAACATGTTGCCTACCTTGAAAATTATAGGAGCAAATGCTATTTCCAAAAAATCACGTAAACATTTTTTCAACCATGGAAATAAATAGTACTTTGAAAACTGAACAATTTTCATCTCATGACTTTTTGCTTGATTTTAAAATTGAAGGAGCTAGAATAAAATTGTTCTAAGAAATAAACTAATCAAGGAAATGGATAGTACGTTGAAAACTGAACAAATTTTGTTCCGAATCATCCAAATTTTTTTCAAGTCTATCAAAGTGACATTGGGTTGGTGTTGGGAAAAATTCGACCTTGAAAACGGTACGTTACAAAAAAACATTACAGTTTTCAAAAATTAACCACCAAGTTTAAGACATATCCATGTCAAAAAATCATTGTCATTTTCGAATCCATTGCAAAATTTTAACCCATTTTAGTAGGTCAGACGACGAAATGGAAGAAAATCAAATTTTTGGGGGTCAACTCTGTGAGGGATGGGAGATAAAAATAATTGTCGTTATTTTCGAATCCAGTGCAAAATTTTAACCCATTTTAATTAGTCACTCGACTAAATGAAAAAAATCAAATTTGACGGAGTGGGGGAGGACTAATTTGCGGTAGAGGGAGATGAAAAAAAACATAGTCATTTTTGAATCCAGTGCATTAACCTATTTTAATCGTATGTCGCACGACTACGTTTGAAAAAAATTAATTGTAAAATTAAAATTTGAGTGTTACTCGTACGTACATTAGGGTGGATCGAAAAAAAACATATCTTGGATTTTGACCAAATTTGGTAGAGTGGTTTACTCTGAGTGGAAAACTTCACAAAAAATTTTTGAGCCCCCGAGGAGCAAGGGGGGGAGCAGGAGTTGCTCAAAGTGCACCTCCTTTTTAAAAAACGCTGTTTTTGCGTTTTTTAGTCAATAAAAATTGCGTGAGGAGCCTTCGTAGCGCTTAAAAAATGCGATTTGAGTTTCTACATCTCCCTAAACAATCGCCATCCTTCTCCGATCAAAACTCAGACTGCTACCAGGGGGTTGAAAAGTTGCAGATTGCAATATTTCAATAATATGAAATTTTCATTAAGCTGGAATGATAACAAAACATTTTTTCAACCGCTGAAAGTGAATTTTGAAAAAAAAATGAAAATTTTATACACCAGTGCAGCCAACGGCAAATTATAAAATTCCAAAATACGGAATTTATATCAACTTTGAATTGATTATTTTTTCGCCTGAAAATATTATGTACCTATTTTTTTTTTCAATCACTGAAAGTATATTTCGAAAATTTTTGTATGTCAGTGCAGCCAATTACTAATCGTGACATGCTACACAATGGAATTTACGTTGACCTCGAATTAATTTTTTTATCGTTTGAAAAATTCACAATAATTTTGTTTTAAATCATTAGAGATGAAAAATTTAAAATTTTTCTTTGAAAATTTTGTACGTCAGTGCAGCCAGTTGCTAATTGTGATATTCTGATATTATGAACTAAAATGCATTATCTTTTCGTCAAGTGATTGGACGAATTTTTTGTCCCAATCAATAGAAATACGTTTTGAATTTGAAGACATCAGAATATCACAATTAGTAACTGGCTGCACTGACGAACAAAATTTTCAGTGAAAAATTTTAACTTTTTTATTTCTAATGATTAAAAACACAATTATTGTATATTTTTCAAACGATAAAAAAAATTAATTGGAGGTGATCGTAAACCCCATAGTGTAGCATGTCACGATTTGTAACTGGCTGCACTGACATACAAAATTTTTCAAAAAAATTTTCGAAATATACTTTCAGTGATTGAAAAAAAAAGTAGGTACATAATATTTTCAGACGAAAAATGATAAATTCAAGGTCGATATAAATTCCGTATTTTGTAATTTTATAATTTGCTGTCTGCACTGGTGTATAAAATTTTCAATTTTTTTTTCAAAATTCACTTTCAGTAGTTGAAAAAATTTTTTGTTCACTTACTCGATGAAAAAATTTTTTCCGGCCTAGTGAAAATTTCATATTATTGAAATATTGCAATCTGCAACTTTTCAACCCCCTGGTAGCAGTCTGAGTTTCGATCGGAGAAGTATGACGATGGTTTAGGGAGATGTAGAAACTCAACTCGCATCTCTTAAGTGCTACAAAGGCTCCTCATACAATTTTGATTGGCTAAAAAACGCAAAAAACAGCGTTTTTTTCAAAAGGAGGTGCACTTTGAGCAACTCCTGCTCCCCTCCCCTTGCCCCTCGGAGGCTCAAATTTTTTTTGTGAAGTCTTCCACTCAAGGTAAACCACCCCACCAAATTTGGTCAAAATCCAACGTATATTTTTTTTCGATCCACCGCCCTAACGTACACACCTTTAAAATTCTTCAACTTAGAAGATTGCAGGTTTAATTCGATCAACTTTGCGATTTTGGATGTATAAACATTCGATGTAACAAGATATGACAAAAAAATCGTCCCTTGTCAAATTTGAGAATCTAGTGCCACAATAGAGTGAAAAAAAAACAAAAAAGACTAAAAATTGCATTTGAGGTGCTGTAAATCGCAGTTGTGGCCGCGGCCGGTGTGCAGTGAAAAAAATACATATTCAGCATCAAGAGCACTACTTTATTTTATCCTCGCTTGAATTTTTTTGCCCCGGCTTAGGTCGAAAAACACACCTTTTTGATCTCCTTCACTCTATGTGAGGGTTTGAAAATTTTTTCTCCATTTTTTACAATGCTTAATCGGTATCTACATTGAGTCTAGCAATTTTTTGGTCTCAAGAAATGGACAGTGAATTGACGTTTGATCTGTACAGACTATTTTGCCTAACATAAAAAATGAAGGGATGAAGTACGGATCATTGAAAATGAGAAAATTTGAAATTTTTTTGAAGCTCTTTTATTTTGAACGATCCGTAGCCCCTTCATATTTGATGCCAGGCAAAAAATCTTCGGAACAAAATTTTTTCAGTTTTCAATGTACCATCTCTTCCTCTGATTGATTAATTTTTTCGAATTTTTTTTCCAACAAACTTTTTTGTAGCCTCTTCAATTTCTAAGTTGGGCAAAAAGTCACAAGATGAAAATTTGTTCAGGTTTCAATGTAATATCAATTTTTATGGTTGAAAAAAATTGTTACGTGATTTTTTTTGAAACAGCATTTGTCCCTTCAATTTTCAAAATAGGCAATATGTTCATCTCTAGTTTTTTGTGGTAGGTACCTGGTTATATCGAAAAAAGAAGTACATCAGACCATTCACCGAACACCCACGCGTAAATGCCCAATGCGTATGTATCAGTCCCTCCGCCCCTCCACCCCGCCCTGACTCTGCTGGTTTATTTATTACAACTTTGTTTAATCGGTTTAAGTAGGACGCGGCAGGCATTCCGCATTGGTCGGTAAACCAGACCTAACCTACCCTTCGTTAATGCTAGACTCGTAGTTATACTTGTGCTAATGATGGTGCGATGGCTCGTTAATGTACGGTCTAAGTTTGGTATCTTGGTTGGTGCGTTATTGTTATCGTTGTGTCTGTTCGTCGGCTCTGGTAGTTTCACGGTTTTTGCAGCGTTATTTGAATCGAACGCGAGTGAAAATTAAAATGCGAATTTGGCAAGCACGCCGTCTTGGCAGGATTCGCCGTTGTAATGCGTCTTGTTTTCAGAGATGCCTGCGTACAAGAACGTAACGAGATACGCATGCTGCCCGAACGAATACGCTCACGTATTATTCGTGCTTCACATTCGTCGACGGACCGTATTCTACCTCATCAACTTGATAGCTCCTTGCGTTCTTCTCGCTTCCATGACATTATTAGAATTCACATTACCAAACGAATGTGGAGAGAAGCTTACTCTAGGTATTTTCGATATCTACGTGCAAAAAAAAAAAATTACCAAAACGAACGCATATCAATTAATTTGGTCATTGAATCGTCGATCAGCTCTGTAAAAATAATCAAACGCGTAAAATTAACATCTAAACTTTTCCTTCAATCGATATCTACTCGAAATTTGATAAATTAAAATTAACATTTCTCATGCCTGTTGGGTTGTTGGTTCGAAGTGCCTTCTACGTTGCGGTGCAGTAACCTGAAATAAACCAATATATGGATGTAGTTTTTCTAGTATTTGGGATGCGATTGGCTCGATATCGAACGAGTTGCATTATGTGCTCGAATGAGTTCGCCCCTCGTATCTGAAAATTGGCAAACATATTTACATTCGAGAGTTGTTCAAGTTGGCGCATTAGCGAATGGAAGGCGCTGAACTGGCATCCGAACAGTCCGTATAAAAACCATCCCATAATCGTTACAAATGTTAAAATTTGCTAAAATATTAAAAATACAAACGCCATTGAAAGAATAAACGAATTAAAACTCGTAATACGAATTATAATTTTTTCGGTATTCAAAATGCAACCTCGATTTTCACAGCTACCTATCTACAAGGTATCTTCGTATTGTTTCATTATGCCTAAGTACAATTAGAGAATTGGAAAATTTCAACTAAACTCGCTTATAACTATTATGTTTTCTGAAATTTCCATTTTACTTGCCCGGAGAACGCCGAATTGCGAACTACATGCAAAGAACTATATTCGGCGATACATGCAAAGAGAAGGGGATGAGCTGGCTTCGTCTTACCATAGGAACACCTGTCGCGCGATTTTTTTTTTGACTCGCATATTCAACGACATAAGATTGCTTTTTTCAAAGCTATGCGCTCCTGCATTTTGCTTTTTTAAAAAAGAAAAAAAAGCTGGATTTTAAATTAGCGCCAGTGAAAACTCTGCGAAATCGATATTCACGACGATAATGTTAATGCTTTTTAAAATTCTCACATCAGCGTACATTCATAGCCTGGCTGTTTTGTATTTAAACGATTCGGGAACTATGTCCGCGGTTCAGTTTTATCGTGTGGATTTGCGAGATGGAGGAAAAAGAACCAATTTGCTCGTTTGGAGTAATGTCGTATGTCTCAAAAGCGAATTTTTGGAAAATGGAAGTTTTTGAAATTTTTATGCAGTAGTTTAAGTTGAGTCTCATGTTTTTGAGATCTCAGGGTTCGGAGTTAAGAAAACAGTGATTTTGATATCTTGCTCGATAAGGTTTAAAATTTTGATTATTTACTTCTACTCCGCCCCCTACCATTTTTTCTGGGATCCTTTTCGAGATTTTGTACCTTGGAAAAAGGCTCCAAAGGCTCCAATTTCGAATCACTGATTTGAATCTTTCAAGTCCCAAATAAGCTTTAAAATTGCGGGATATTTGAAAACAAAAGATCAAAATTTTTTTCTACATTTTTCTGTTTTTATGGGGGGGGGGGGGGGGGATAATTTACATGATTTTTGAATATCAGAACCAAAAACGTTGTTTTTGGAGATATTTTGAAAGTGAATAAAAAAATTTCAAACAATAATTATTCATTCTCATTCTCCTCCCCCAATAGGTCACCTTTCGAGTTAGATGTTGATATTTCGTAATAATTTAGTTTATAATCGATTGGTTCAACTTCAAACCACTAAGCCTTAAAGTCCGTTTCATCTTTTGTCCTGGAATTGGAAATTTTTTGAGAAGGGGTTTTATTATCCGGATATCCTTTATTCACCAAATTTTAAAAGTTGTGAACGACCATATTGATTACTTTTACTTATCTATTTTTTGTTGGGATGGAAGACTTTTTATTCGAAAAACGATGACATAATTTTCTTTACAAATTGCGTTTTAATTTCAATTGTCAAATTTTCTCAAAATCCTTCATTTTTTGCTGCTCCAAAATATTATAAATTCAAATTTTTATTCTTTTCTCAAAAGAGCATTTCCTGGTAAGATGGTGAAACCGGCCCTACATCATTGTATTGATGTAGAATCATCACAAAAAAATTCAATTCCCTACCCCCACCCGAATTATGGGGTCATAAATACTCGAAATTCAATTACCTATTTCTATCTCTGGAGAAAGTGATTCAATAAATTTTAAAATTTTCACAAATTATAGACACTATGTAGTAGTTGACGTGAAAATTTTTCAAAAAAATATCTAAATTTTCCGGGATTTTCCGCGGTTTGAAAATTTCAAAAATTCGTCAAAAAAGAGGAAAGGGAAGCTCCGAAACTGTTTTCTCTTGGGTTTTTCAGCTTAGAAAGCTGTTTAAGGGGATTATGTCTGGAAAAAAATGAAGAAATTAGCGATGTTGGTGGGAAATTTTTATTCAGGTGTGCTTATGTCCCGGTTTTTGGATGATAATTCGCGGAAATCTCTTGAGGGGGTTCTGCGCCAGGTGGCAGTTTTTCGTTCGATTAAAGACGAGAATTTTTCGATCCAAAAACATTTTCACAGTTTTCGGAAGAAAATTTGATAGTCGAAAATAGAATACTACGAGTACGGATACGAAAACTAGGTACTTGGCGAAAGTTTGAAACTGATATATTTTTTTGGAGGTCTAAAAATGGGTGCAACAAGGTCGAAAAAATGAAATCTATGAAGAAACACGTTTTTTTCGATGTTTCTTCGCCTTTCTATAAGGAGTTTTAAGGTCGATATTTCGGGCAGATTATGTCGAAAGACACTGAAGTACTCGGAATGAGTTCACAGAAAAGTAGAAAAAAATGTAAAAAATGTGTTTTTTAATGGATTTCACTTTTTTTGACCATGTTGATCCCATTATTGGGGTTCCAAAAATACATGTATATTTTACCTAAATGTGTCGCAAAATTTTGGAGGAAAAATCTCGGGGCCCCTCCTTCCACTTTTTTTTGACGAATTTTTGAAATTTTCAAACCGCAGAAAACTTTGGAAAATTCAAGAAAAATTTTTTCAAAAAATTTTCACGTATACTCCTACATTGTGTTTATAATCTGTGAAAATTTCAAAATTTTCAGACCATTCCTTTCAGAGATAAAAATTATTGAATTTCGAGTAGGTATTTAAGGCCTCATAATTTGGGTGGGGGTAGGGAGTTGAAAATTTTATTGGTTTTTTTTTACATCAATACCAACATTTTGGGTGATTTTTGTACCGATCAGTTCAAGAGTCAATTTCTCCATCTCATCAGGAAATGCTCTATCAATTTTTATTTTTCTACTCCAACATTTTCCAAGATTACATTGTCATAATATCCTAAATTTTTTTTCATTATTTTTATTTTTTCCAAGTTCAAAGTTCCCTTAAAATTTTAGAATTTTTTCAACTCCAAAGTTTTCATGTTTAAATGTTCATCTTTATAATCTTAATATTTTTCTTTTTAAAAATTGTAAGCTCAAATTTTCACAACTTTCTTTGAAAAGTTTTCATTCATTTTTTTAATCCAATTTTCACCTATTCCGAACACTTTTAAGTTCGAATTTTCATAATTTTCTCAGATTGAAAAAAAAAATGTACCCAGGTTCAAATTTTGGAAAGTTATTTCCGGCTCCAAACTGTTTCCAAACTTTTGGAAAAATTTGATTAAGAAAATTTCCGAAGTAGGAAATAATTGAAAAGTTTTGACCTTTGAAAAATCTTGGAGTAGAAAAAAAATGAAAAAATTCAAGTTTGTCGGAAGTTTTCTTTTTTTTGTAGACTTCGCTCCCTCATAGACCAATTTTGATTTGTACCTTTGGTCCAGGCAAATAAGAGAAAATATGTACCAAACCCCCAAAAATTAAATCCTGATTTTTTTTCGCGTTTTACGTTCGTAATGGTTCACTACACAACATACTAAAATGGACACCCCACAACCCTCAGCTATCCCCAGGGGAGGAGTAGATGCCTGCTAAAAACCAGTTTTTCGTGAATATCCCCTCAAATAAGCCTCAAAATTGAAAAACTGTTATGAACAATCTTTGTTCTACGTGTAATTTCCCATCAGAAGGATTTTTTGTTTTTTCAATAACACTCACTTCGTTGACCAAAAATTAAGGGTAAAAAACACATATTTTTCAAAAATTTACAGCATTTTATGAAAAAATCGAAACTTTTGTGAATATCTCCTCAAATAAGCCTAAAAATGGAAAAATGGTTATGAACAATCATGTTCTACGTGTAATTTCCTATCAGACAGGTTCGTTTTTTCTCGAAAATACCCACTTCTTTGCCCAAAAATTGAGGGTGAAAAACGCCTATTTTTCCCATATTTACAGTATTTTTATAAATGATGGAAATACGAAGTTCAAAGTAGGTACCCAAAATTATACCAGTGAAGAGTAATTTTTTTATACATGCTGGTAGAGTATTCCAAAAAAATTAACTGCAAGAATTTCAACCCCTAGCGTTAATTATAAGAGATGTCATTAAATACTGCAATAACCTCCCTTATAATTAACGGTAGTTGTTGAAATTCTTGCGATGACTTTTTTTATACTCTACCAGCATGTACATATAAAAAAATTACTCTTCACTGGTATAGTTTTGGGTACTTTCAACTTCGTATTTCCATCATTTCCAAAAATACTGTAAATATTGAAAAAATAGGCTTTTTTCACCCATCATTTTTGGACAAAGAAGTGGATGTTTTCGAAAAAAAACGAACCTGTCTGATAGGAAATTACACGCAGAACATGATTGTTCCTAACCATTTTTCCATTTTGAGGCTTATTTGAGGAGATATTCACAAAAGTTTCGATTTGTTCATAAAATGCTGTAAATTGTTGAAAAATATGTGTTTTTTACCCTTAATTTTGGGTCAAGGAAGTGAGTGTTTTTGAAAAAACAAAAAAACATTCTGATAGGAAATTACATGTAGAACAAGATTGTTCATAACTATTTTTCAATTTTGAGGCTTATTTGAGGAAATATTCTCGAAAACTCGGTTTTTAGCAAACATTTACCCCTCCCCTGGGGGTAATGGAGGGTTGTGGGGTGTTCATTTTAGTATGTTGTGTAGTGGACCATTACGAACGTAAAACGCGAAAAAAATCAGGATTTATTATTATTATTTTTTTTTGGGGGGGGGGGGGGTCAACTCCTAAAATGACTGGACTACTTCTAATATTGGCGTTTTTTTGGACAAAAAGTTTCAATCTAAAAATAAAACATTTTTTGTAACCAAATACCCCCCTCCCCCTCCTTAAAAATATATAGAATCATGAATTTAAAATCCATAAAAACCTTCATACGTATCGATTTGAGAATTTTTGATTATCCTGGGGTCAGAAATGATGTCCTTTTACCGGCGATTTAACCTTAAAACAGTGCAATGCACGAGTTTACAATTTTCTGCCCCGTAATATTTATAGGTATTATTTCAATACCTTCGATACGTTTGGCACTTCCCAAAGGAGAATCGTGAACGCGTCACTGTCTACATTTATCCATTTCTGTTTACCCATTTGTGCCCTTTATCTTATTTATACGTCTTATGATGGAAAAAGAATCATATATGAACGCTTTAGGTACCTATAGGTATAGCTAAGCATATCCCTACTCCCAAAGCGAATTCTTTCACAAACCCTTGCGAAGTACTCGTCCAAATTTTTATTCCGTAGCACACCAGAACTGTACAATTTGTTAGGTCATTTAGATTCTCGCACCAAGTGCCATTCTGCGATTTTAACCACATTGAGAAATTATTCGCGTTTCACCGGGTCACTTCGCTAACCAATCAACTGTACATGTGTAGAATGATAAGGTCTACGTTGACGTTCTGATTCCCCGGTTACAGCCGTAATTACGCCTTCGTTCGATATTTATTTTCCTCTCGGTTTTTCGTTTTTTATTTACCACCTTGAGCTACTCAAACCGCCAGAGGGAGCTTGAATAGGTACTCGAATGTAGTGTAGGTATTGAGGATAGGTATGTGTGGATAGAGCACGCAGAAAAAGGTGTTATTTAGATTTCTATAGGTATAGGACTATACGTACTTTTATCTATTGATTACGTAATTATTTACCTACATAACCTAATAATCCGCACAAAAATAGTACGATGTTTATGATTGGTATTTTATTATGTTTAGGTATTACTATACTTTTATCATTAACTGTTTTTCTAAATATGGTTGCTGAAACAATGCCTGCTACCTCTGAAGCTGTTCCTCTATTAGGTAATCTTATCCTTCTTTTTTTTCTCTCTTAATAATTATCGATGTAGGTTTTTTTTGAAAACACAAAAAAATAGCAAAAAAATACAAAACTGCAAAAAAAACAGAATCGAAAAATTTTTGAAAAATTGATCAGCTTGGAATCAGATGGGCACGCATTACACTTCTTATACAACAAGAGAAACCACGTTTTGTAGTTAATTGTACTCGTACAAACTATACATTTATTTAGCCGTTTTCTACGTATTTTTGTGCATTTTTATACAACTTGGTGATAATTTTTGCTTGATTTTCTTATGATTTTTTTATCCAGTTTTTTTTTTGGTTTTTATTTTTGAACCATTTATTCACTTTTTTAATGTAAAAATTGCAGCGTTTTTTTTTCAAACGTTTACACTGTTTTTTTTTTTGTTTTGTCGATCCTTTTTTTGTTTCCTCATTCTATCTCACACACACACACAACTTTATTTATCTACTTAATACGCTATTTCGCGAAGTAAAAACGATTATACGTAATTACGTATAAATAAGCTTGCAAACGATGTTATCTCGATTCGCAGTGTGGTAAGTAAGTGTTGGTATGTAAATAGAAAATTCGATACGATTACGCGGTTTCAAGGTGTGGCGAGGGAGTGAGGTGTGAGCAGCGAGCACGTGTGCGAATTTCGGTCATTTCTATACACTGGCAACAACACAAGACAGTCAAACCTGGAACTCGAATACCTTCATGACGTCATTACTCATATCGCTGAATGTCGTTTCGACTTTTTTTTTCAAAATCCAGATTATTTTACGTGTTTTTAAACAGTTTAGAATTTTCTGAAAAAGTTTTCCAACTTTAAATTTTTTCCTCGTAATTTTTTCAACTCCTAATTTTTTCTCAGAATTTTCTCAGCTGAAATTTTTTTCTCATGTTATTTTTCCAAGACCGAATTTTTTTCTGACGTAATTTTTCCACGACAAAAGTTTTTCTGAAGAATTTTTCCATTATTGAACTTACATCTTTTTTGAAAAGAATGACTTCTGTTTGATTGACGTCGTAAAAATTTTATTTTCTCGCAATTTTCACATCTGAAATTTTTCCACGTCCAATCATAATTTTTTCAACTCGAATTTTATTCCTCAAAATTTTTATGGCGTCAATTAAACAGAAATCATTGTTTTCAAAAAAAATGTAAGTTCAACGATGAAAAAATTCATCAGAAAAAAATTTCAGTGGAGAAAATTCTGAGAAAAAAATTACGAGGAAAAAATTTGGAGTTGGAAAACTTCTTCAAAAAATTCTAAACTGTTTAAAACTGACGTAAAATATTCGACGACATTCAGCGGTATGAGTAGTGACGTCATGAAGGTATTCGAGTTCCAGGTTTGACTGTCTTGTGGCAACAACAAGTGAAATGATTTACGCCTTTCATAGCTGAAATTCCCATCATTGGTGATTTTCCTTTGGCAATTAATCTTTATTGTATTCTTTTTTTTCCATGATGCGCAGACATAACAGTTTTACTTTCGGTAACATTTTTGCTTAATATGTGGCTTCGAGTATGCCTCCGGTGTCAGAAAGGCCGCTGATAGGTAAATAGCACATTTTATTAAACACAATTAAATCGTTACTTGGAATGCAGAGGTAATAATAATGACAGTATCGTGCCTGGTACTCGAATTACAAGTACGTTGGCACGTTGCCTCAATAAAATTACCATCTTAAATAACGCGATAATCTTAATTAAATAATTCGTTTATTTATTTATAAAGATTTTTTAAATAATCCGAACGTACTGTCGCCTTTGTTTTTCCTTCGTCATCTTACCCACAATGTGTTTGAATTTCCTACTTAATTAGAAGTAAATGTATTATCTTCATCTTGCTACTTGAAGGTTTCATTGAGATGAATGAAAAATGGGGAAAAAATGTCGAGATTCGAGAATGATGATAAGTGTGGAGGAGAACATTTCAAAACGTATAGAAATGACACGAAGATGGGTTTAATTTTCACGTTGTTTCGGTGTAAAAATTGTTTTACGAGGGTTTCCATTCGAGTGTTGCGTTATCTTGAGCGAATTTTCGTCGTTAAACATCTTCTAGACGTTTTATTATCAAAATAGGCTTTTAATTACGAACAACGAACGATCGACATTTTTAATCGTTGGTACCCAAATTTTTCATGTTGGAAATTTCCAATGTAAATATTGGAGTGGATTGGAAAACGAATTCTGGATTTTCATAGAAATTGGTGAGGTAGTTTAATTCGAGTGGGAGACTTCCAAAAAAAAATTATTCCTTCAAGACGAAGGGAGACGAAGTTGAGGAGCTTTAAACGGAAGTCATTTTCGAAAAAAAAAGTAGTTTTTTGCCATTTCTAGGCAATACCACCTGTTGGAAATCTCGACCATCCCCTTAAAAAGATGCTATTTGAGTTTCTTCGACTCTCTGAGCGATTGGCCTTGAAATTTGATACCATTTTTTGCAACAAAGACGTTGGAAAATTGCAGATTGCAAATTTGGGTAAATTTTTTATTTTTATTAAATTCAAATCGCTCAATTAAACATCTCGAATTTGAGCTGAAACAATTTTTGGCCACCTAGAACAATTTTTTATAGCAGTGGTGCCAACTTACGTTACTCATTCAGTGACTTGAAAAGTAAACTAAAAAAATTTTAGGCATTAAAATAAGTTGAATTAATTTTTTTTTGGTAAAATTTTTTGTAGCAGTGGTGTCAATTGAAATTTTATAAGAGTTGGCTGCAATGCTCTGAAATTTATAAAAAAAATTCATCAAAATCTATTCCAGTTGACCAAAAAAAATTTTGTCGATTTTGAGATGTTTGGATGATTGACTTAAATTTAGTGAAAATTGAAATCTCCTTAAATTTGAGAATCTTAACTTCATGATCTTCTAGCTCCATCCTCCTTTGAACTTGGGAAGCTTAAAATTTTTTGAAAGATCTCCCACTCAAAGTTGACTTTCTCAACAATTTTTACTAAAATCTTGAATGGTTTTCTTTTTGAACGAGCTTTTGTTCCAGAATTATTACCCTCTCTCCTCTTCTTCTCTGGTCTAAATTCGTAGCCTAATTTCTGTATTTTCTTTTCTACGATCAATAATTATGATTTATCGCTTGACTTTCTTTCTTCTTTCTTATGTTTGTTCTATTTTACGCTTATAAATGCATTCAAATTTTTTTTGCAAGCACAAAATTTAGCTTGCGATGTTGAATTTTAAGACGGGATTTAATCGCCATCTTAATTCTATTTTTGCATCTTCGATATGAACGAAACGTCTAAACCTGATGAAAACTGTGATCTTTTTTTTCCTAAAGTGTGTGGGTGTGTTGTTACTTTATTTTCTTCCTCCTCTAGATTCTTTAGACATATTTCTACTGCTGGTGTTAAATATGCCTGATTTGCTTCTCTAGTTTCTACATCTACGTCGTTTTCAAGAGAAAAGCATTGATTCACGTATAACTAACGAATGTACGTGTGGAACCTTCGGATAGTATTTTTACCGTTTCATTTTACGGTTTTTTTTTTTCGTAAATCGTAAGTGAATTCATGTTTTATGTTCATCAGTCGTGAATAACGTCTTAATTACACAGGTCGATATTTCTAAACTTTTTAAATAGTGTTTGAAGTTTAATGGACGATTTTTGTAGTATTTTTCACGCTGATCATGAAAAAAAAAGTAGTAAAAAATTCCATCACCTAATATGAAGATTTTTCGCAATTTGAATTCTTTGTTGAACATTTTTTTTACACTTTTTGATAACTTTTGACGCTTGAAATTAATTTTCTGGGCAAAGGGAGGGTTAAACGAAAAAAATAAATAGAAGATAAATTGTAGAGCGTAAAATTTATTTTCTGTGGAGTTTAATTACTTTTTTCTGAGGAGGCTTAGCTTTCGAGATATTTCAGTTGAAAGTTCAAAGTACAACCCATTTTTTTAAAATTTAAAATATCTTAAAAACTAAGCCTCCTAGAAAACTACTAATTGGACTCTATAGAAAGGAAAATTTACGCTCTACGATTCATGTTCTGTTCACTTTTTTTTTGGAGGATTGAATTTCCCTGAAAATCGATTTTTTGTAATGAACCACATTTTTACCATTTCCCATTTGTAACAATAGAAATAACAAAGGCCAGAAAATCATCAACTTTTTCCTGCATCACTGATTCTGATTAGTGATTCTTACATACTTTTTAGTGCTGAGCTCGAATATGATTTCAGTTTTATTCCATCACGTCAGAATTTTTCGTAACTGGATTTTTTTGTTGAGGATTTGTTTTACATTTTTGATTGAATTTTTGACCAAGTCGATTTTTTGAGCAAAGGAAGGGTTCAACGAAAAAAATGAGTAGAACATAAATTATAGAGCATAAAATTTCCTTTCTATTGAGTTCAATTAGTTTTTTTCTGAAGAGGCTTAATTTTTGAAATATTTTCAATTTTAAAAAAAGTTGAACTTTCAACTGAAATATCTCGAAAGCTAAGCCATTTTAGAAAAAAACTAATTGAACTTTAGAGTAAGGAAATTTTACGCTCTACAATTTATGTTCTATTCATTTTTTTTGTTGATCCCTTTCTTTGCTCAGAAAATTGACTTCAAGTGTCAAAAGTTATCAAAAAGTGTAAAAAAATGTTCAACAAAAATTTCAAGCTGAAAAATCCTTGGGTGATGGATTTTTTTTACTGAATACTATAAAAATAACCTATTAAACTTTAAACAGCATTTTCTATATCAACCTGTGTTATTTTTATGTAGTAGGTAGGTGATAGGTGAACTTTACGAACAGTCTCGATTGCATGTTTACCTACTTACCTATTTTTCAACAACTCTTACTTATTGTTACCTACGTTTGCCTACGTAACGTATCACATCGTTCTACAAAGGGGTTGTCTTTGCTGCATTGAATACCGAATCTAATTGCAATATTAACAATATCGAATTAAATCCATATTTTTAACCCGTAAATGTGGCAATATTAAAATTTTACTACATATTAAACTTGAGGTCTGACGATAAGCGAGTATATATAAAAATGAATCGTATACTGTTTAAAACTCTCGCTGAGCCATCATTTGAAAATGAGAAGGAAAATTTATAAGTTTGTATGATTTAAATATGCGCGTTCGTTGTAGTTGGTGTAGGTGAATCAGGTGAATTGTTTTGATAAATTATTCGATCTTTACTAGACTATATTTTTAACACCTAGCTACCCACAAGCACGTAAGGGAAGCTTGGTCAACCATGGAGATAGTTGGGTGGTACTTGAAGTACAAATTGAACTTGGCGTTTAATTTGAAAGCAAATAATACCTGCATATTTATTATATTGTTTACTGAAAGCCTGTATCTACCTACACCTGCTACAGTTCTAATATAATATTAGTTCGTAATTAGCTATCTAAACGTATTTTTTATTCGGTATCTAGGTATCTACGTTAGTTACCAAATTAATTAAGACGTAGAATTTAGGTATTTTTACCTACCTATAGGTACAATTTACTAACATGTTAACGAATATTTTGACGATACCGAAGTTGTGAATTTTTTTTAAATATTCGTTGATCGTAATTTGGCATTCGTTGCCAAATTAAGTTATTATATTACATCGAGTTATTTGTTTCAGGGGTTACTATACTGTTATCATTAACAGTGTTTCATAATTTGGTGGCAGAAACATTGCCTCAAGTATCTGACGCAATGCCTGTATTAGGTGCGATTTCTTACTTTGAAACCCCAGTTTGATTTTTTTTTATAAACAAATGAGATCATTCCATTTTTACTCACTGTTACTTTCATCTTTCTATCTCTGTACTTTCTTTCGTCGTTTATTTTCATTCTTATTCATTCTATCTTTTACTTGCTCATTTGTTCTGTATCATTACTTTCATCGAGAGTTCAGCTCGTGTAAATTTTTTTACTATCAGATATCTATGTTGCATTGGGGTAGAATGATTTTTTTTTTTAAAACTCGAATTTCGACTAAAATTGATGAGGTCGTTTATTTTCCTGGTGATTCTTGAAGTAATTCCATTTTTGAAAGAAAACTTTTTTTTTCTAATTTTGGATGATGCCTCCAGCGTGGTACTCGATCAGTACCTGAAAAAAGTGCAATTTGAGTTTCCGCACTCTGGAAGTGATTGTTTCGTTTTCACTGACCTCCAAGTTGTTAAAAAATTGATGTTTTTTTTTCATTTCTTCACTGAAATGTATTCAAGTAAACCGTATTTTACAATAATAGTACGAACATTTTAGGTTTCGACCCCAAAAAAATTGGCAGAAAGAGGAAGTTTTTCATGTAAGCCCAGTAGAGTATGTAGGTACATATTTCAATATTCGTGAACTTCTCTAAAATCGGCGAGTATTTTTCCCCCTTTTGAGGTACGAGGGGGTTCAAATTTTGGTTTTTTGACTATAACTTTCGAAATTACGGACCTACGAAAAAAATTTGAAACAAATATAATTTTTCCCTAAAACGCCATGGGGGGGGGGGGCTGGGTCCTTCAGAAAAAAATCAATTTAAAAAATTTCTCATTAGTATAAATAATCTCCAAAAATTGGGTTAATTGACTTTTAGGAGCGGTTCTTCTGCATAGTACATCCTATTACGATGTAAAGTGGGGAGGGGGGAGGCTCTGGTAGAAAAAGTTGCATTTTCGCCCAAGAGGAGCTCAGCTATACTGTGAAAAATTTGAAAAAATGGTTCAAACAAACGTTGTGGAGCATTAAAAAATTAGTATTTTCATAATTTACTTTTTTATTCGAGTTTTGAATCCCCCTTTTGGGGCCCAATTTGGGTCCAGCGACCAGGAGTGAAATTATTATAAAAATCGAGTTCAGCGTCCACGACAACTCCAGTACTCCATTTGCTCGACTAATGGTTCGTTAGATTTTATATCGTAATTTCAAAAGTTATCACCGAAAAACCAAAATTTGAACTCCTCGTCCCCCAAAAAGGAGGACAAAATATCCCTTGATTTTAGAGAAGCTCGAAAATATTGAAATGCATATCCTACTGGGCTTACATACAAAACTTCCCCTTTCTTCTAATTTTTTTGGATTATGGCCTTTTTTTAGCTAAAATGTCCGTGGTATAAGTGTTGTATAAAAAAAATTGAAAATAGTCACGAGGAAGGCAGATCGAAAAAGTAGGTTGATAATTGATAAATGATAATTGAGCTCAGCACCCTCGAATTAGTCGGAATCGATATGTCACACGACGCCGTTTCAATTTTTTTCTTTTTTCACAATTTTTGTGAGGGCTAGGGAGTGCTCAGGGGTCGTATCCAAAAAATAAATGAATATTCGAACTGAGTGACCTTGAAAAGGTAAAAAACGATTCGTCACACGTCATTTTCAAATTTTCGAGATTTTAGTCATATTGACGGGGTATGTGGAGGGGGTTAAAAAAGTAAGCTAATACTCAAACTCAGCGTCCTCAAATTATTAAGAATCGATTTGTCGCTTGACTTTTTCCACTCTTTTGAATTTTGACCGAAATTAAAGACATCTATGCCCCTTAAAGGTGTTGAGATCTCATCTTGGAAAGTAGAAAAAATGGCATTCCCTCCCATATTTCATCAGGAACTTAATCTTGGTTCAGTTAAAAGTGCAGTTTCGTCACTGAAAGAATATTTTTCGTAAAAAGGTTTTGAAAACCTGGAAAAATTTAAGGAAATCAGTTTTGAAAAATAATTCTAACTGTGGTTTTCGATTTTTAAAATTTTTTCCATTTCTAAAATACTAATTTTGTTAGATATGCTTTACCTATTACTTCGAAAGACTTATTCCTTTTTTTTTAAATTTTTACATAGCAAACTGAATCTTCTTTTTTAGTCGAAGCTCTTTTTTGAAAAACTCAAATTGCACTTTTTCAAGGGTTGATCGAGATAGCAGGTTGGTACTCGGTAGCACTACCCAAAAATAATTAAAACGTGTTTTTTTTAAAAGTGACATTACTTTGAGGATCCCTTGCTCCATTTACTTTACATCAAATGAGTGCTCAATTTTTTTCTGGTAGGTTTCCGACTCAAAATGAAATACCTCGCCAATTTTTTCTTCAAAATTCGAGGTAAATTTTTTTATATCTACCCTAATGTACGATTGTACATATTTACACTGTACATAAATCAAGCACATGACAGCGGCATAGCGTCATTTTGTATTTTTGGTTTGAAATGGTTCGTTGTACCTAGTAAAAATATTTAAAAAAAAAAACTAAATAGAAATGAAAAGTGCATCGATTTTTTACTAAACAACCTACTATACTTATAATTTGTACATTGTAGAATTTATTTATAGGTTCCTACTTCCTACTGCCTATTAGAATAACTTAGATACCTACCTATGTTTTGTTCTCTTACCTTGTATAAATATTTTTATAGGTAGCGTGGATTCTTCCCCCGATTGTTAGCGCTTTTCATCTTTTCAGCTTTTTTTTAGACTTGGCGAATTATTTTGAAAATGATCTGGTACCTTTTTACCTTGTCGACATAAACGTATATATGAAAAATCGTTACTCGTCAATTTGTAATTGTCTGAAATATCGATCGTGCAATTTTTTTTAATTGCCTATCTTTTATAATCTACCCACGCTCCTTGCCCAACGAATGATGAGAACGAAACGTATTAGGAATTTTAAACAATCAAACAATTATTTTTTTGACATATTTCTAACACTTTTCTCAAAACGTATTTATTTTTTACTCGTAGATATATCTTTTTTACGGCGACTCGACACTTCGCGTCGTTTTCCTTATTTGAAGCTCTTTCTTTCTGATTCGTTTATTAATTTTTACTGTTATTTTCCCTCTCCGTATCGAGACCGACTACCCACTGTTCGTTTCTTAATATCTTTTTCCTGGTACGATTGCCGCTTTCACGAACCTTAATATTTCCTCGTGTAGACTGTTTGTTCAAGTATTTTCAGTACCTTATTAATTACTTAATACTATTATTTTTCTTTCTTTATAATGAAAAAAAGGTGGGCGTTCGTTAAAATGTTACCTATATAGGTATACCTTTATTCTGGTTCTCTGGAGAAATCGTTACGTTTGACGTTTTCCAACCTGCGCATTAGGTACTGTTACCTAACAACTGAAATTTGATTCATTTATGCCCAAAAAAAGAACAATACGTTAAAACGAGTTACTTTTTAATTTCTATTATTCCAGTTGGTTTCGTTTGCTACGTTTCTCTGTTCTGTGTATTCAAATATCTTCGCTAATTTTTGTAGGTGTTTTCAGTTTAGTTTTCGATTGGCTATTCCATACCAATTCGAACCAAAAATGAAGTCGGGTCTTTCGATTTCGCTCAAATTTTTTTACGAGATTTCCTTGATGGTCTATTCACATAATCACGATCGTTTCCCTTTCAACCCTCAGTGGGCCTGGGGTAGGCTTCGTAATTTTAATGCAATTGCGATTTTTTGCCAAATTACCCAACTTTGATGGCTCATATATCGAGATCATTTTTATTTGGGGGAAATGTTTGCTTGGTATGAAAGAGAATTGATAGGAGGTTCAAAAACGATAATCACATTTTGAAAAGGATCGTTTGAAAATTTTGATATTTCATAAATTTTACCCTCGAAAAAATAGTAATTTTCCAGTAGGCAAAATTTCCAAAAAAAATTTGTTCTCAAATGATCAATTCGGCTTTCAAGTGAAACGTCACGTTTTCTACTGCAAATGCACGTTATCAGTTTGTGTACTTTTTGAGAAGGCGATCGACGAAAAAATTAACATTGATTCTTATAGGAGTTTAATTGTTTTTCTAATTTTTTTTCATTTTTGATGTATTTAATTCTTTTTGTTTTGACAATATTGGCCAATTTGAAAACTTGACTCGTGAAAATTATCAAAAAATAAAAATTCAACACATCAAAGCTAACAAGGAAGGTATCCCAACTCAAAGTAAAATTTTGAGCCCAAACAACAAAAATCGAGAGTACATCATAACAGGACCCTGTATCCAAAATTTAAGATGCTGAAGTTCATTTCTCGATTTTTGGCGAATTTTTGAAATTTCAAAATTGCCTTCGCCCTGCGACATGTGAAAATTTGATCTAATGAACGAAAAAAACTGAAATTTGGTATATAACCCATTTTCGACCTCCAGAATTGATTGGAAGCGGTTTCGAAACGTTTCGGAGCCATCAAAAAATTTTGGAATTTTCCAGCGCTAGAGAAACCCCCATAAAAATGGCCCATATGCACTTCAGCACCTATAATCGCGGATAACCAATATTGGTGACCTATTTGATCGATTAAAACACAATTTTCCAAAATTCCTAACTTTGAGTTCAAATTCGCATTTTTGGGCAAGAAATTTTCCTGAAAAAATTTAAAAATTCGCCTAATCCGCATACATCGAGGTAAAAAGCTGAAACTTGGTAGATACCCCATTTTCGACCTCTCGAATCGAATGGAAGCAGTTTTGAGACGTTTCGGAGCCATCAGAAAATTTTGAAATTTTCCAGCGCTGGAGAAAAGCCCATAAAAATGGTCCATATGAACATCAGCACCTTTAATCGCGGATAACCAATATTGGTGACCTATTTGATCGAATAAAGTGTAATTTTCCGAAATTCGTAACTTTGAGTTCAAATTTATATTTTTTGGCTGACAATTTTACTGGAAAAAAAATAATTTTCTGTTAAAAAAAATATAAATTTGAACTCAAAGTTGCGAATTTCAGAAAATTCTGTTTTAATAAATCAAATAAGTCATCAATATGGATAATCCGCGATTATAGATGCTGAAGTGAATATAGGCCATTTTTATGGGCTTTTCTCCAGCGCCGGAAAATTCCAAAATTTTCTGGTGGCTCCGAAACGTCTCGAAACCGCTTCCAATTGATTCGGGAGGTCGAAAATAGGGTTTATACCAAATTTCAGCTTTTTTCGTTGATTATATCAAATTTTCATATTTTGCAGAGCGGAGATAATTTTGAAATTTCAAAAATTCGCCAAAAATCGAGAAATGAACTTCAGCACTTGAAATTTTGGATACGGGGTCCTGTTATGATGTGCTTTTGATTTTTTTTGTTTGGGCTCGAAATTTTACTTTGAGTTGGGATACCTCCCTTGTAAGAAAAATTTTAAAAAACGATAGAACTCTCATAAGAATCAATGTTAATTTTTTCGTGAATTCCCTTTTTGTAAATGTACACAAATTGGTACAGGAACTGGTATTTGCCTTAGTAATGGTGCGATGACGTCAAGACTTGGATGCCGAATAAGTACAAAACCCAAAAAAATCGGATGGAAGTTATCGATAATAATGTGTAGAATCTCTGGGATGAGCTTATTCCATCAAAATGTACATTTTCCCAGGTGAAATGACAATTTTGTGAAAATGTAGTGAGTGAATATCCTGTAATCCAATAATTTTCACACCACTGTATGCACATTTGTAATATGTATACAACGAAAAAATAAAACCCCAGGTTCTAATCACGGAACATTATTTTACATATAAAAGAAATAAGACATGTTCTCATTACTTGCATAGATCGGAATTTGAAAGCAAACGAGTGAAAAAATACGATTTTTGGAGGAGAAGGTCGATTAGATCATGAGGGAGAGTGTAGGATCGAAAAGTATTCGTAAATCGTTATTCGAATTCTACGCCCTCAATGCCCTCATATTAATGAGAATTTATATGCCACACGCTATTTTAATTTCTCGCCATACTCTCTTATTTCTGAATCAGTGAAAATTATCAAAAATCACTGAGAAACAGTCAGAATTGGAGCACAGGAAAAAATCAGTGATTTTTTTCACTGAAAGCAAGTCTGAAAGAAATTCACTGAAAACTCAGTGATATTTATGAAATTCACTGAAAAATCTGTGAAATTCTTTGAATATAGGTAATCAGTGAAAAATCGCTGAATTTTCCCGTGCTGCAATTCTGACTGTTTATCAGTGATTTTTCACTGATTCGGAATGAAAGAGTACGTTCCCGAAAATTGGGAGCTAAGGGGGGACTGAAGGGCCGAATCCAGTGTCGTCGTCGGAATCGAAAATTGGGGGAGGGGGCACAAAAGGGGCCGTGTGTTGGACAACTTTCTTCCTTTTCGAAATGGAAAATGGGAACTGATTTTTTTCACCGGCTGAAAATGAGGAGGGGGTAAAAGGGAGCCTTCTTCTTCACTTTTGTTTCAGATAGATCATAGAATTGTAATTTTGTTTATGTCCGAGCAAAGCGAGGGCGAAGCTTTGAAAAAAATCGGATTTTTAATGCCCTAAAAAGGCATTTTTTATGTTTTAATGCTTTGAAAATCCCTGTCTGATGTAAATTTATAAATACATCTTTTGGGGGGGGGCAAGCGGCGGCCAGAACTTTTTTCGGGGAGGCTGGCCCCCTTTACGACGTCTCTGGTCGAATCCAAAAAATAAGCAAATATTCGAACTCAGTGTCCTCAAAAACCTAACAAACGACAATCCACGCGTTATTTTTCATTTTTTTGAATTTTGGTCAAAATTTGGACCCTTATACCCCCTCCCCCCGGGATGTCAAGATCTCACCTTGAAAATTTATTGGTTGAAGATAGAGTAAAAAGGGCTTCTTTCTGTGAATTTTTCACATTTTTAAATGGTACCCTTTCATCTTTTGTACTTATCATGAATGTTAAGCTTTCACCACCAAAGTTCAACTTTGAGCTTTTCAAGATGTGATTATCGTTTTTGAATCTGCTATCAATTTTCTTTCAAGCCTCGCAAACAGTTTTTCCCCAAGTATAATCGATCTCGAGATATGAGCCTTCTAAGTTGGGTAATTTGGCAAAAAAAATCGCAATTGCATAAAAATTAGGAAGCCCAGCCCCCAGCCCCCTTGTGATTAAAAGGGAAATTATCGTGGTTATGTGAATACACCATCAAGGGGAACTCGTACAAAAAATTTGAGCGAAATCGGACGACCTGACTTTATTTTTGGTTCGAATTGATATACGTAGAATAGCCCACCTACCTTTATTCAATTACACTTAAACTATTGTACTGATGTACCTGTAAAGCAACGAATTGATGATAAAAATTAGACGATTTTTACCTTAAATTTGACTTTTGCCATATTCTGATGGACATTTCCCAAAGAGTTGTTACCAAAACGTGAAAAAAATTGTATAAGTTTATGTAATTTAAACTCCTTCGTTATTACATATTTTAGTTATATTATTTTTATGGGCAGTTCTTATTAATTTATTATTTTTATCACATCAAACGACGAAAATGGGTGGAAAAGATGTTGATCAAGGATAAAATGTGAATCAAAGTGCAATTATCTGTCCAACTTTCAATTTCCTGGATTCCTGGGTATTGAGGAAAGAGGGAAAAAAATAATTTATCATCGTGTTTGAAGTCAATGTGGGGGAGCTTTTCTTATCATTTTATTAGAGCGTGAGATCTGCCAGAAATGTAACAGAAGGTTGCAAATGAAGGTGATTTAAAATCGTTATTGCTTTTGTTAAATTAACAGATATAGGTCTCTATTTATTTTTTTTAACGAGAAATAGATTTAGATATCGATCTCCTGCCGTGGATTGAGAGATGTATATTAAAATGTGTAGTATATTTAGGTTCGCAATTTAATCGGTAAATTTAGATATGTATTATTTTTATTCGTTTAAGTATTTGATTGGGGCACTTATTGAAACAGGTATAATTTACCCATATGCTTATAATAGGCACCTAATTCCCACCCAAAATATTCACACCATACCTACCTATTATCTTATTTATACGTATAAACGTAGGTAGTCGGATAAAATAAGATTAATACGTGCTTGGATACAAGTACATAGATGGTGTTTTTAATTTGCATAAATTAGTACAGTGTTCGATGGGTATGTTGCTGTTTCAGGAGTAACAATTTTATTATCGTTATCTGTTTTTTCTCTAATGATTGCGGATGCTTTACCACAGACTTCTGAAGCTATCCCTTTACTAGGTCAGAAAAAATATTTAACCAATTTGTCAAAATTTTCTCCATTAATAATTTTAATCTACTTAATGTTATAACGAATAAAACGCGTTATTTCTATTATTTCTACTAAAACACTTTTTACCTTAATTACTGTTTTTTTTTCTTTACTTTTTCGTTTATATTCAGTTTTTCCAGTTATTTTTCATTTACCTACTTATAGCTTGTTTATGGCTTTTTGGCTTCGGTGTTTACGTTTATTGGCCATAGCGCAAAATTCCAATTTTTTTTTTCTTTTGCTCTTTTACGTATACATTTCTCTTACATTTGTGTGTTTATTCGTACGTAATGATGGAGTCTTTATGCTTTAGAAAATGAAATTCGATTTACATATAAAATACGATTTATAAAAACCCGATGGGTATTTAATTTAATGCTCAAAAAAAACATAAGTGCGTGTGAGAGATAGAGAAAATAAACGTACTGTTGTTTCTTACTTACTTGAATTATTCGTTCTTTATATCCTGTGTACGAAAATGTGATTTTTCTTTCATGAGCACTTGCTCGCAGGACTGTCTGCTGTTAATTTTTTGCACTGGTTTATTGAAATTTGTAATAGAGTTGTCGAAAGGATAAATCGTGGTATTTTCACTAATTTGAACTCGAACAAGATGACCATTTTAGTACAAGAGGTAATATCAAATGATGGATTCAGTTTTTCAAAAAAAAAAAATGTTTATCAGGAATTTTAGTTTGAGAAATTGTCAAGGGTGATGCCCAAAAAACTCCTGAAGAATCCCCAGCTCCCCAGATGTCAAGCTAATTTTTTATGGGAAGATAAACCCTCAAAAATAGTAGGGTCTCAATTTCACGAAAAAACACATCCGCTCGACTGAGCTGTAAAAAGCAATTTTATGATTGATTCGTGTTCCAGACATTACAACAAACAAATTTAGCCCAGATGCCTTTTTTTTGCCCTCCCCCTTTTCCGAGGGTCCATCCCCCTTTCTTAAAAACGCCTGTAGCGCTCCTCCTATGGGTTCTAGTGAAAAAAATTTCCCACAAAAGTTGTCCCTCAACAGCTCAGCTACAAATTACTTTCTATAGAAAATCCAATTTGGGGCCACCGGTGGTGCCCCTCAAATTTGAAAAAAGTATTTCAAAAAATCATAAAAATCAGGATTTTTTCATTTTTACCGAAAAGTTTCTAAGATGAGTAAAATTTCTAAATAACCAAAAGTATTCAGAATTAAATTTCCTATTCGGTGAGTTAATCACGACTATTTTCGTTCCGCTCCCCGTTACATACAGGCCCATCCCCCCTCCCACACATCAAAAGTTTCGGTCTTCTAGAAAAATTTTCCAGCAAAAATATATTATTCACCACTTAATCTACAATTTCGGTCATTATAAAAATCATTTTTTGAGCAATCCCTACCCCTTAAATTCGAAAAATATCCCTCAAAAATACATAAAAATACGTTTTTTACACTTCCAATGCAAAGCTTTAAAGCTAATTATGTAGACAGAAATTGGGGGGAAAGTGTCTGAAAATCGTAATTTTTAATTTCCAGTTCTGTATAAAGAGGCAACTAATGAATAAACCTAATTTCTGTCTGCATAATTATCTTTAAAGCTTTGCATTGGAAGTGTAAAAAAACGTATTTTTATGTATTTTTGAGGGATATTTTTCGAATTTAAGGGGTAGGGATTGCTCAAAAAATGATTTTTATAATGACCGAAATTGTAGATTAAGTGGTGAATAATATATTTTTGCTGGAAAATTTTTCTAGAAGACCGAAACTTTTGATGTGTGGGAGGGGGGATGGGCCTGTATGTAACGGGGAGCGGGGCGAAAATAGTCGTGATTAACTCACCGAATAGGAAATTCAATTCTGAATACTTTTGGTAATTTACAAATTTTACTCATCTTAGAAACTTTTCGGTAAAAATGAAAAAAAACTGATTTTTATGATTTTTTGAAATACCTTTTTCAAATTTGAGGAGCACCGGTAGCCCCAAATTGGATTTTCTATAGAAAGTAATTTGTAGCTGAGCTGTTGCGGGACAACTTTTGTGGGAAATTTTTTTCACTAGAACCCATGGGAGGAGCGCTACAGCCGTTTTTAAGAAAGGGAGGTGGACCCTCGGAAAAGGGGGAGGGCAAAAAAAAGGCATCTGGGCTAAATTTGTTTGTTGTAATGTCTGGAACACGAATCAATCATAAAATTGCTTTTTACAGCTCAGTCGAGCGGATATGAAATTGAGACCTGACTAAAAGGAGTTCCCTCAATATCTTCTCAGAATTTGATTTTGCTGGAAAATTAGAGTGATTCGGCTTCCACAGCATTCAACAAATTTTGTATGTAGTTTATCGACAAGAGGGAGAATGTGATCAGAGTTGATGATAACGAATTTACCAGCCAACTGCTTTGAAAAACCCTGAAAGAAACCATTAAATACTCTAAAAAGTAGGAACCGATAAATATAGATGAAAGAGATGTATGGAACCCTCTGTAAAGGAGATGCTACCGTGACCACGATGAAGTAGGACAACGACAACAGGTGTGAGAACTAAGAGGGTGGAGGGTCCCAAAGAGATATTTTTTAATAGAAAATACAGAGTGAGCCATTTATAGTGCCATTGCGATTTTAAAATTGTGCTACAGGAAATATTCAAAGCTACTGAATCCGTTTTTGAGGTTATGATGAATCCAACCTCGAACTAGGATCCAAGGAGTGGGAGTGAGAGTGAGAGGGATCGAAGTATCTAACTAAATTTTCTGATAATATAAAGTGTAGTACCGTAATGTGGGGCTACTTTGGACGTTTTTTAACATTTTTGTCTACAATAACATAGGTCAACGTAGAAAATGCTGTTTGAAATTTAATGGATGATTTTTACAGTTTTTTCACGCTAATCACGAGAAAAATATTGAGAAAATTCCATCACTCAAGGATTTTTGGCAATTTGAATTTTTTGTTGAACATTTTTTTACACTTCTTGATAACTTTTGACACTAAAAGTCAATTTTCTGAGTAAAGGAAAGGTTCAACGAAAAAAATGAGTAGAATATAAATTGTAGAGCATAAAATTTCCTTGTTTTAGAGTTCAATTAGTTCCTTCTGAAGAGGTTTGGCTTTCTAAGTATTTTAGTTGAAAGTTCAACTTTTTAAAAAATTGAAACCAATTGGACTGTACTGAAAGAAATTTAGAATTCTCCAGCGCTGGAGAAAAGCCCATAAAAATGGTCCATATGAACTTCATCACCTATAATCGCAGATAACCAAAATTGGCGACCAATTTGATCGATTAAAGCAGAAGTTTCCAAAATTTGCAACTTCGAGTTCTAATTCATATTTTTTGGCAGAGAATTGAATTTTTACAGGAAAATTATCAGCCAAAAAATATGAATTTGATGAGTTGCGATTTTTGGAAAATTCTGCTTTAATTGATTAAGTAGGTCACCAATATTGGTAATCCGCGATTATAAGTGCTGAAGTTCATATGGACCACTTTTATGGGCCTTTTTTCAACGCTAAAAAATTCCAAAATTTTCTGGAGGCTCCGAAATGTCTTGGAACCGTTTCCGATCGATTTGAGAGGTTGAAAATAGGTTATCTACCAAATTTTAGCCTTGTTCGTTGATTAGATCAAATTTTCATATTTTGCAGGGCGATGAAGTAATTTTGAAATTTCAAAAATTCGCCAAAATTCGAGAAATAAACTTTAGGACCTAAAATTTTGGAAATGAAGTTCTTCTGTGATGTATTTTTGATTTATTTTTGTTTGGGCTAATATAGTCAGGTCTCATTCGTACAAAAAAAGGCTTCCGCGCGAAATTCCTGTTAAAATTGATTTTATGATTGATTCTTGTTCTGGACACTAAAACAAAGAAATTAAGTGCGTATGCCCTTTTTCCCCCTTTTCCCTTTCCCTAAGGTCCACCTCAACATTTCAAACACGTGTACTGCCTTATCCATGGGTTGTAATGAAAAAATTTTCAAACAAAAGTTGTTCCTCAGCATCTAATGTACATTTTCATTTCTTAACAAAATCCATTTTGAAGCAACTCCTGCCCCCCGAATTTGAAAATAACAGTTTTCAGAAAACTTCAAAATCACATTTTCTTCATTTTAAGCAAAAAGTTTCAAAGATACGGCAAAATTTGTAACTACAGAAAGTATTCAGAATTGAATTTCCTTTCCAATGAGCTTTATCACGACCATTTTCACCAACTTTTCCCGACAGGGTGGATCTCTCCCCCTCCCCCCCCCCCATCACAAAAGTTGAACCCACGAAAAAAATTGAACGATTTTTGTTTTTCAATATCTAATGCATAATTTCATTTACTATCGGAATTCATTTTTGAGCAAATTTTGTTCATGGGTCCAACTTTTGTAAAAACCAAGAAGGGGAAGAGGTCCACTCTGTCAGGAAAATTTGGTGAAAATGGTCATGGTAGAGCTCATTGGAAAGGAAATTCAATTCTGAATACTTTTTGTGGTTACAAATTTTGTCGTATCTCCGAAACTTTTCGTTTAAAATGAAGAAAACGTGATTTTGAGGTTTTCTCAAAAACATGTTTTGTTTCTAAATTTGGGGGGCAGGAGTTGCTTTAAAATGGATTTTGATAAGAAATAAAAATGTACATTAGGTGCTGAGGAACAACTTTTGTTTAAAAATTTTTTCATTACGACCCACAGATAAGGCGATACACCCGTTGGAAATGTTGGGGTGGATCCTGAAGAAACGGGAAGGGAGAAAGGGCCAACGGGCTTAATTTCTTTGTTTTAGTATCCAGAACAAGAATCGATCATAAAATCAATTTTAACAGGAATAGCGCACGGATGTACGATTGAGAGCTGACTATAAAAAAATTACTTTGATTTGGGATACCTCCCTTGTGAGTATCTTGATGAAGGAATGTTCAAACTATTATTTAAAAATATTTCATGATTTTCGGGATCAAAATTCGATTTTGAAATGAAAGTTGGTTGAGATTAAAATTTGAATTTTTAAAAATATGTTTTATAAGCCATATTGGTTTTTTGACAATTTTGTTTGGGGGGAGGGTCTTGAAAATAATTTTATTAGAGGTTCTTTTACCTGGTAACACCGTTTTATTCATTAAAAACTTCTTTTTCTGGCCACTAGATGGCGTTGAAAGAAAAATGAACCTTCATTCAAAGTACCCCCGGAAGTTCAAAATAGCTCCATATTACGTTAGGTATCAAAAATTTATACTTTCTGATCCCTCGAGTTCATTCCCAATGCTATTTCACCAAAAAAAATTTCGTAGGCTTCAGAAGGAGGGGAAATAAGGAGCCAAAATAGCATTTTTCTCTATTTTTCCGCCATAAAAATTTAGCTTGACACGTGAAGAATAATATGATTCAGAAGTTGTTGTAGGATGAGGCCACCCTTGACAATATCCTGATATAAAATTCTTGGTAGATAGCCAAACCTGCTTTTCCTGCAAATTCACACTAATTTTCCTGCACGTCGATTTATTTTTTGTACTTACCATCGGAAAAAAAATGATAAGCTATGCTTACAAAAAAAAAAACTGAATTTTGAATGAAATTTGAAAATATTGTCAGTGGAACAGCTGGTACCTATTTTGTAATTCATCATTTATTTTATTAATATCGTTTACTCTGTTTTACAGATTTGCCAAAGATAAAATAGCCAACTGAAATAATAATTGTACATATATTGAAGGGTCGAAAAAATACAACTTATATCAGGCAATGCCAAAAAATATAAGTTGACGTTGTTTCAATAAATCTTGACGATTCAAGGTGCACGATTTCCTCCAATGAATTACTTTTTCACACATCTTTTCCTTTTTAGTTTCTACTTTACCTATTGAATTTATTCATCAACTTTACCCTGTTTCTTGTTCTACGTATACCTATTCCTGTTCCACATCCTTGGTGATAAAAATAACCATACGAACAAAATATTTATAAACAATAAATATACCTATACTTACATATGTACATGTGTATGTATACGATGTGCTAAAAAAACAAATGCATAAGTTAAGAAATCGAAGTATACTTCATAAATACGTGATTGCTAAATAATAAAGAAGTGTTAAACTAATGCGTATGAGCCCCTCTGCATCCAAGTAACAAATTGTACGATTCGATCGTACGTAATTTGATTTGGTAATATACATTTGCGTATTTAAAACGTGTAAGTGTAATATTCGATGGTTTACTTTTACAATAATAATGATAAAATTAATTTCTAATGCATGGATTAATTAATACTATAACTTAATTGATAAGTAGTTTCAATTTTTTTAACGCTTGAACAGACCGAGTGGCTGCTCGTTTGAAAACAATCGAGCCTTTTTTTTTCTTTTTCTTTTTTTTGGCTAAACGATGTTTATTTTCAATCGAGGAGTCGCCAAAGGTCTGATGTAAAATCGTATAATATATGTGCGTATATTAAAGTAGATGTATTAATTATTGCACAAAAAAAAGGTGCATCGATATTATATTTAATTCTAAATTTTTATATCGAAATACGTAACGCGGCAAGCTACCGGGGAGAAAATGCTGGTTTGCGGCTTATTGCCATTTTATCACGAATTAGTGTATCGTATTGTTTTCAAATTGCGAAATATTGGGTACCTACCACATGTGTGCCTGTTCGAATGGAGAAGCTAGTTCGGAGGTACTCGTATATTGGCTGAAATGTGGGAATGAAAATGGAACGCTGGGTTGCTTGTTCCAGTAGACACAGTCGAAAAGGATGTCGGATTTCGAAACAAATGCCCTCTCGTAACTTTGAAATGTTGAAAGTTATCGGATACGGAATTGGGGAATTTGTTTTTCTGTGGTAGATTGTCCGCGTTGCGTTGCGTTATGCTGCATTGAATCGAATAGCGAAGGGGCGCTGGTTGTGCCTGGATTTCATATTCGAATTCACTATCACGTTGCTTTCTATCAGATTTTAATTTAATTTGCATTTGCCTTAGCTGTTAATTGATCTGATGAAAAAATTGGCTCGAAATTAACAGCTTTGTGTAAACGTAATATCACATGATAGATTAAACCGATACTTACCGTATTTATTTTCATCCCCCAAAGATAATGAATACTTCGTATTCGTCGATTACTAATGTTGCTTTTGACGTGTTTCCAGGTACTTATTTTAATTGCATCATGTTCATGGTAGCGTCGTCTGTGGTATCTACTATTCTTATACTGAATTATCATCATAGAAATGCAGACACACATGAAATGACCACTATGGTAAGCAGCGATTGATTATGATATTTTTAAGGCCTGGGGAGGTATAAGGTGCATGTTATATTTTAAGTTTCGAAAAAATTACAAGCTTTGATCATCCTATAATTTGGTAAACCACTGTCAGTTTCCTTAATACCTCCCAATGATTGATTTTTGACCATATCTCACCAATATTCGTGATGAGGCCATATTAAACTAGACACACTGTGTCAAAAGAGCGGACTTCCTATTATATACAAACTAGAATTGAACTTGTGAAGCTCAACCTTCAATGCACGTATCAACTTCGAAATTTAATCATCTCTTCCTCTATACACATTCTAATTACTACGGAAATTTCAAGTCGATCGATCAACTCTGACTTGAGTTATGGTGTCACAAAAAAGAACTTTGAAACTTCAAAGCTGAGCTTTCCTTGCTCAAAATTTAACCTAAAAAATTAGGTCTTCTCCTGCACAATCTACACGTACTGTAAAAATATCAAAACGATCGGTTCAGTTAAACCAGAGAAATCAAGTCGGAAAAATTGACCTATTACAAGCTTTTGAACTTTGAGCTCATTTTTCTCGAAAACGTGAGATTTTAAGACAAATTCATGAGAAATAGAGCTTGAAATTCCTAACCATTTTTTTGACCTTCATTTTTCTCTACAATGCACCGTTTCCGAGATATTTTTGAATAACTGAATAAATTTGAGCTTCAAAAGCTCAGCTTTCTATGCACAGATCACATTCCAAATTCAATCAGATTTTCTCCTAAATACATTTTTAATCACCATAAAAATTTCAAATCAATCGGTCGATTTTATTCATCTTGTCAGAGGGAGGTTTCAGAAAAATGAGCTTTGGAGTTTCAAAGCTCAGCTTTCTATGCACAGAGTTACACCAAAACATAATCAGTTTTTCTCCTGTACGATGTAAACTTACTGTAAAAATTTCAAAACGATTGGTTCAGTTGAACGAGAGAAATTGAGTCAGAAATATTGACCAATTACAACCCTTCCAACTTTCTCGAAAATGGTGAGCTTTTAAGAAAAATTCATGAGAATCAAAGTTGTAGAGCTTAAAATTCCTAACCATCCGTTTGGTCACCGTTTTTCTCTACGATGCACCATTTTCGAGATATTTTCGAAAACTAAATAAACTTTGAGCTTTAAAAGCTCGACTTTCATTGCACGGATCGACTTCAAAATTTAATCAGCTTTTCTCCTGTACACGTTCTAACCACTGTAAAAATTTCAAGTCGATTGGTCAACTCTAACTTGAATTATAGGATCACAAAAATGAACTTGAAAGCTCCAAGCTCAGCTTTCTATGCACTGAATTGAAATAAAAAATGATCATTTTCTCTCCTGCACGATCTACACCTACTATAGAAATTTCGAAACGATTGGTTCAGTTAAACGAGAGAAATTGAGGTGGAAAAATTGACCAATCACAGGCCTTCCAACTTTGAGCTCAATTTTCTCGAAAACTGTGAGCTTTTAAGAAAAATTCATGAGAACCAAAGTTGTAGAGCTTGAAATTCCTGACTATCCTTTTGGCCTCCGTTTTTCTCTACGATGCACCATTTTCGAGATATTTTCGAAAAACTGAATAAACTTTTTTAAAAGCTCGACTTTCAATGTACAGATCGACTTCAAAATTTAATCAGCTCTTCTCCTGCACACGTTCTAACCACTGTAAAAATGTCAAGTCGATTGGTCAACTCTAACGTGAGTTATCGCGTCAGAAAGAAATGTCCCAAAAATGAGCTTTAAAGTTGAAAAGCTCAGCTTTCTGTGCACAGAATTGCACCATAAACTAATCAGCTCTTCTCCTGCATGAACTACACCTACTTACTGTAAAAATTTCAGCCCGATCTGTTCAGTTTAGCGAGAGAAATCGCGTCAGAACACAAAAGGCTTCAACAAATAAATAAATAAACCCTGATGATCGCAATAGCGGATTCCCGCTAGAGCGGGAAGTCCGCTAAAAATGAGTCTATTTAAAGTTCGAATCCTAAAAATCTTAATAAACGAGAACGACAAGCCGCAAAACTTTTTTTTTTGTAAAAAGCTTCAAATGTAAAGGAAAGGGTTGGTAAGAGATTTGTAGCTAAAAAATTCGATTTATGAATTTGGCATTTTCAAAAATGTGACAAACGATAAAAGATCTATAAATGTCGTTGTTCTTGAAAGAATTTCTCAAATAACTTGAATATTTTGTGGTAATGAAGACAAAACATTTTGAAAATCAAAAAATTAATATTTTTCAACGCTTAAGCCAGTCATGTTTGCCGATTAGGGGAGAAGGATTCATACCCAAATTGCCAAAGAATTTTAAAAATCAGAACTTTTTGTTTGAGGGTGAAATTTTTAGAAAGTGTCTTACAACCCTAGTAATTGAAATTTCAGCTTCTCAAGTTGAGTTTTCTTTTTTTAAGAAATCTTTGAATTTTTTTAGCAAAAATGAAGTAGGTACATATTTTTGAAGAAATTTAGTTTTCCATTGAAATTTATTAAAATTAGGTTTCAACTTACCATCGATCTCTCGAAATCTAATTTCATTATTCCCATTTATTGTGCCCTCTTCACCCTCTTCCCTGGATGAGATATTAATTGGCCCTCAAGCGATCTTGGAACGATACTTACAGGACATGTAGATACCTTACGGATACATCATTTCCGCGAATTTCAGGCCCCTAACGTGAGTGGTTCTTGAGTAATGACTCAAAAGGTGAAAAATGAGTTTTAATTTTTTTCTCAGGATTGACTCGACTGATTTTTTTCAAAATTGATTATAAGTGTTAGTATATGTAAGGGGGTTTCACAAAAAAAATTAGCTTCCCCTCCACCCCCTCCCACTTAAGAAAGTTGAGTCAATATTTTGAGGGCCTCCCTTACCTATGAGGGACTCGTGGCAAAATTTTCAAAAAATAGTTTTTAGATACCTTATTAGTCCTAAAATATCATATAATTTTTCCAGAATTTTACTCAGGGTACGCCATGGTCAAAATTGACCAAAGCTAGAGCCACTTTCTAGCAAAGTTATAATTTTACAACAATTCAAAGCCAGATATAAATAAAAAATGGGCCAAATCTAAAATTTGATCGCATTTTCACACTCGGCGTGGTCAACTCATATGAAAACGATACCCATATTGATAGGTTTCTAGCAATCTCATAATGATGATACTCCCTGGTGGGCGGGGGGGGGGTGCTGTCAGTCTCAAAAAGGATTCTTGTAATTCAAAACACTTTTCCACTATAACTTTTCATTAATTCAAGGGATAGTACGAAGAAAATAAAAACTTATCTAGGTATCAAAAAAATATTATTTTTACGATTTTTCCCAATACAGCAAAGGTGGCTCTTTTTGGAAAGTTCAATGCGAAATATCGAACTTTTATCGCGATTTCCAAGCATACTTACTATTTACTCGTAGCATTTTTGAAATCCTCGCTGATTTAGGTAGGAAAAAAAAACACGTTAATAAAATTGCCTAACCGATTCGCCGTGAATACGCGGCTGTCGCGTATTTACGGCGAATCGGTTAGGCAATTTTATTAACATGATATCTTTCTTTCGTTTAAATAAAGTTGAACTATTGTTGAACTGTACGAAAGGAGTCGATTTTCATATTTTTTGGAGAAATGAAATACTGAAGGAAATCAAAATTTCACTGAATGTTTCAAAATGGTGGATGAAAATGAGGTAAACCTGATAATGCATATCTGTTTAGTACGTCGCGTCGGTAGCTTGGTACTTTAATCCAGGGCAATGTTGAACAAAAAAAATGGCGAAGTGCGAAGATAATTCCCACCAAAGGTTTTTTGGCTTAATTGACCCAAGACATTATTACCAAACAATATTCCAAGATATCCTGGTTCCCAAAGGCCACCCCCCCCCCTCCTATAGGAGTTTTGCTTATAACTTCACGAAAACGCGATTTTTCAAAAAATTAGTTATGTACAATATTAATGTACGTCAAATTTGCTACAAAATGACTATCTTCAATTTTTTGAGTAAACTGTGGATTGAGCCCACAAACGCCCCCGCAAAACCCCCTCAACAGAAAAATAGTCGTAGAGACTCAGCGACTTAGAATTTACGCCAAAGGCGTCGATTCCTTGTAAAATTTCGAGTTGGGAAAGCTATTTGTCAAATTTTTTACGCCCGCGGTGGGGAGAGAGGTGAGCCAAAAGTGTGAATAAATAAAAAGAAAGGAAAAATTTGATCAACATATTTCAAATCGATTTTTGGGCGGAAAAAATTTTAAATTTGGTTCTAGAGGGTATTCGAACCTTCTCATAATTATCAAGTGAGGTGTAAAAATGCATGTTTTTTGACCCCCTCGAACCAGAACCCATAAGGCCATGGAGGGGGGCATGTTAAGATGCCTCCAAAATGGGCCTGTCTATTCTCACACGGAATGAACAACAAAATGACTTCACCGCTACATTGATCATCTCAGCTGTTGACTGTACCTTTTTCTCAAAATTTTAATTTTTTCTCATAATATCAATTTTTCAATTCCAATAAATTGTTTCCCTCACTAAACTTTCTTCCTCAAAATTTTTTTAGCTCCAAGATTTCTTTCAATTTCTCCGATTTTCATTTTTGCTAAAATTTTCTCATTTTACTAATATTTATCTAAATTACCAACTGTAATCTCCTATTCTTTGATCTCAAAATTTTTAAAAACTTGACATTCTTTCGATTTTTTCTCACATTAAATTTCTTAAAAATGTTTTCAACCCTTTAAAAAGAATTTTTTCATTATAAAAATTTCAGAGCTGGAAAATAATAATTTGAGAAAAACATTTGAGCTGAAAAAATGGAATTTTGAGAAAAAACTTTCAAAAGCTGTAAAAATTGAACTTTTTTTGAAAAAAAAATTTCGAGAGCAAAAAAATTTGAGAAAAAATTTCTTGAGTTGAAAAATGAAAACCATGTATTTTTGGAAAAAATGCCATAGTTGAAGAATTTTTATACCTACCTGAAAAAATTGGAAGAAAAAATTTCAGAGTTGGTAAAAATTTTATTCCAGATGAAAAAATTTTAAGGGTTGAAAAAATATCTGGAGAAAAGGAAATTAAGAATTGAAACTGTTTTGAGAAACGAAAAAAATTTGGGTTGAAAAATTGTTGAATTCGGTTTCAAATTTTCAAATCGAAAGCTAAAAATTTGATCGACTTTTTAGCAAGTTCTTAATTCCTGCTATTTTACGAGACGGGTTGCAAAGTTGCGATTCGAGTGAACGATTTACATTTTGTTGTTCATTCCGTGTGAGAATAGACAGGCCCCTCGAGAATATCTAGTGTGGTATCAAAATCTATGGTTTTTTCACCCACGGAGTCCGTTTCCGATATAATTTCATCGAAAACCCCAAAAAGGATCCATGGAAGGGCCAAATTCAAAATTTTTTATAATTATTAAGTGGGGTATTAAAATGCATGTTTTTTGACCTCTAGGATTTATTTATGGGGTCATTTGCAGTCCTAACTTATCCCACGATTTCTTGGAACGGGATCGTGGATATAACTATACCCTTTTGGAATCAGAACCTCTTGAAATATTGTTTGAAATTGTGTCCTTAGTCAATTAATCTAAAAAAACCTTTGATGGGAGTATTCTAAATGCACTGGACTTTTAATATTGATGACTGGGGGGGGGGGGGGGCGTTTATTTTGGTCTTTTTCGGAAATTGATGAGAGTATAGTTGGAAAGTTAGGTTTAGACTTCAAAAGACGTAATAGAATCCCCCCCACCTCACATTTACCCCTCCCCACTGGATCCTAAAATCCTATTACGTTCAAAACATTTTGAAAAATTGGGAAAAAATCGAAGTTTTTTTCAAAAATGATTTTAGTTGGATTTTTTTATTGAATAATATTATTCAACATGGTGTCCATTCTCTGGAAAACCGGGAAAACCGGGAAAAGTCAGGAAATTTTGGTGGTCTGGAAAAGTCAGGGAATTTTGGAATTTTCTCTGGAATTTTTCGAAAATCCCAAAAAAATGTAAATCATTTAGAAAAATGTTTTTTTGCTTATTTTATTATAAATTTTTCAAAAAATTTAGCCCTCGCTCCGCTCGGGTCAAATTATTACATCTTTTATCCAATTATTGTCTTATTCATCATTTTTTTGTCGGTCGTAATGTGCAATAAAATTGATATTCAAAATGCATGTCTTTGTCCATTGAATTATGAATTATCCAAAAAAAATTTCCCTCGCTACGCTCGGGGTAATTTACACCCTTTCTACAGAATTTATTTTCAATCTCGAGTTTTTTAGAAACTTACTTTTTAATGAGCTGTGATAAGAAAGAAATGTCATGATGCCCTTGACCACGATTTTGAAAAAAAAAAGGGGGGAATGGAACAGAAATCGAAATTATTGGCCATGTTTTGGAAAACATGAATAGGGTAAAAGTGGTGAATTTTCATGTTTTGAAGATCTTTTTTCGCAAAAATTTTCGCCCTCGCTTCGCTCGGACTCAACACATTTATATCTTTTCATAAAATGATTTATATTTTACCTTCTCATTTACTTTTTCATTTATTGGTACAAACTAAAAAATTGAAAGGGATTGCGTGAATTTATAAATTTGAGACAAGTGTTTTTCCTTTTGGAGGGGGAGGGGAGAATGAAATGTGAAGAAAATTTTGAATTTTTAGCCCGGAAAAATACGAATTTTTATTCGCTCAATTTGGTAAATACCATGGCATAATTTTCTTCATTTTTTAAAAATATAATTTTGCGTGGGAATACTTCGGTTTTTCTTTTTATTTAAATTTTTTTCTGTAGGTAATAAATTCGAATTTTCAAATTTTTGTGGCGAGGGGGAGTTGGATGGGCGGAAAAATTTTCAGAATTGAATTTGAATATTTTTTTGACCCGAAGAAGGGCATCTAAAGATCTCGTAAAAAGTATCTAGTGATTTTGAAAAAAAAAATCGTAAGAGCCTATGCATTTTATATCATTTTTATACAAAATTTCGAGATGTAAGTACATCACGCGAAAAAATTACTCCCTCCCCCTCCTCCCTGGTTTACGAATATCATATTTATAAGGTCTGGAAAAATTCGAAAAATTGGTCTGGAAAACCTGGAAAAGTCAGGGAAAATCATTTCTGAAATATAGTGGACACCATGTTCAAGGTCATTTTGTATTATCGCCCTATTTTTCAAGTGTTCTTGAAAGACTTTTTTGTGTTAATATTCAACAAAAATCGATTAAAAAACTTTTCTAAAAATATTTTTTCATTATAGAGGGGGTAAAAGTCCACTTTTACTCCCTCTCGCGAATCGCTCGAGTGCTCAAACTCGACTTTTACTCCCTCTACAATGAAAAATATCGTATGCAACTCGGGAGATAAATGATTTTCGACGATTTTGAGTTATTTCCCTCGCTTCGCTCGGGCAATAAACCTCAAAATTCGTCGAAAATCACTTTATCTCCCTAGTTGCATAATATACTATTTCGTGAAATGAAGTTTCCCATAAAAATCTGCACCGATTTCCCACGCTTTTTACAGTTTTTTAAATAACGTGCATCGTGCATTTTTCCACATTTTGAAAAATCGCCTAGATGGTGTTTGATGATGAAAAATCACCATCTGTTATTTATTCCGCGGAAAATAGTCAAACAGGCTCTCAAAAATGAGGGGTTTTGAGAAAAAAGTGATTTTGAGTACATATTTAAAGAAATATCGTACAGATCATTTTTTGTTGAAGTAAGTGAATTTAATAATCGAGAAAAGGTTAGCAAAAATACTTCAAAAGGTGTTAAAATATTTTTTCCAATATCATACCTCCTCCCCCCCTCCCCTCTCCTCCAATATGCCTCTATTAAAGAAACGGGAGATCTTGAGAAAATTTTATTTGAATCAAATTTTTTGCAATTTCGTGTTATGTAAGTAGCGAAATGATTATTTTTGAAACACTTGAAAATATATTTTCCCTGTAGATTCTGTGGAGGAATTAACGGTGGTATTCTAGTTTTGAGGTGACTAAAGCTTGTGAAAATATTTGAGCATGATCGACTCCCTACTCCTGCTTAAAAACCAGTTGCATTTATGTGGAATGGTCCTAATAGGGGAATATTCCACGTAATGCTATGTTTTATTATCGGAGAACCGACTCTATGGTAATGGATGAATGTAACTTTTAGGTCAAAGTTTTATTTTTAACATGGTTACCATGGATCCTTCGAATGAGTAGGCCCGGGCACGATCCGTGTTCGGATAATTCGCGCATGTCGATGCAAATACGAGACTTGGAATTAAAAGACCGCTCATCAAAAAGTCTTCTAGCGAATGTCTTGGACATCGACGACGATTTCAGACATAACACTTATCAGTCTTCCAGTCGTCATCCAAGCTTTTACCGGCACGACGATCCGACGACGGGACCGGGGGGCGGCTCGAACGGGGTAGGCGTTATACACACGACCACGACCTCGTCCTCGTGTATAGGACCGCACCGCGAACTCTCGCTCATTCTCAAAGAGCTACGCCTTATAACCGAAAAAATCAGAAGAGACGAAGAGGCTTCCGATATCACCAACGATTGGAAATTCGCTGCCATGGTGGTCGATCGTTTATGTTTAATAATTTTTACATTGTTTACTGTTATCGCGACAATCGCTGTTTTATTGTCGGCTCCCCATATCATTGTTACGTAATTTTAATTCGTTTTATCGTTTCAGTTCAGTTCCCCCGTTATTTTTTTCAACATTTTATAAACTGCCCGCTAACCGTAAATTGCTTTGACGCATATGAATTTCCGTACATCGCCAAACATCTAAAAATTTCTATTTTCCATTTCGTTTTTTTTCGTTTTTTTTTTTTTTATTTCGTTCCTTTTTTTGTCTTTTTCTTACAGTACCGAAACGTACGTATATTTATACCTATGCCCCATATAGCCTCGTATTTTTTCAAATGGTTTGGTGTATTTACCAAGTACCTAGCCTACGCAATCGGTCTGATCTTATTACGAATTTGGAAAAAAAACGCGCCTATCAATTTACCGTTTACCTAGCCTTCCCCTCTGAATACCTACACCTTCGTACATGAAACCTATATTTTGATCCTTCTGATAAACGCGTAAAATTTTTATATGTTTTCATTTTTTTTCTCATGTTAATTTTTTTACGATTATTGTTATTTATTTTTATCATTTGGTAAACCTTGAAATATGGTATTTGAAAATTTGTTGCTTTCACTATTTATATATCAAAATACCTACTATTATCGTTATTATTTCAATTGTTATAATTTCCCATGTTTTCGTACGTTATACAATGGTTTGTACCTATAATTTTTCATCGATTTGTATCATATTCGTGATTTTTTTTCTTATCTGAAAAATAAGAAATAAGAAGCGACAAATACCTACCGGAAATTTTTTTGTACGAAAATGTGTATTTTTATAGAAATAGGTTCGTAATACTTATGTAAGTAGAAAGTTATCTATTTTTTAAAAGACTAATTATCACGACGTGATAACCATTTAAATCGCAATGTGAAGGGGAAAAAACAAACGAGAAGTTTCTTAATCTCGATTAATTTCTTCAAAATCAAAGTCGAATGTTGATTGGAATCGATTACCGAAAATTTAGTAGATTTAAGTTAGGTTTTTTGAAACACCAATGCCAAAATGCTGCTAATAGTGATGGAAACGTTAGTTATATGATATCACCAATGTAAATTCATTTGTTTTTCTTTTCGCCAATGTTTGTCTGGATGCTGCCCACTTGATCGTTGATGCTTGCAAATCGATTAGATAGAGATTAAACGGTGTCGGGGGGGGGGTTCAATCGATGGTGGAAAATTTATTTCTTATTTAGAAAATTTTTACATTTTCAGCCAAGGTAATATTAATTTTTTAAGGGAGGCAGAAGGAGGTTTACTAATTTTATGAAAATTGTCTTCCAAATTTAGCACCTAATTTTGAAAACTGCGGAGGGAGAATAGCTGAGGATGAATTTTGGAATTTGCCAAAGTCGAGGCCTGGCTAAATAGGGGACGAAGAAGCAGCTTTCATCTTCCCTCTTCACCACCTGAAAGCAATATTTCATTTTTAGTACAAAAAATTAGGGGTTGGAAAATTTTCAAGAGAAATTTAATTTTTTGGGAATTGTTGGAGATGGAGCATTGTATTTTTAGTTGAAAAAAATCAAAAAATTTATATTCCAGTCGAAAATTATCATTGGCGAACCCGGACGATTGAAACAGTTGTTTCAATTCTTTTCAAAAGCGAAGTGTTTTTTGTAAATATTAAAAGTGTAGGCGAATTAGCGCAATTTTTAGGGGAAAACACATTCTTACCTAGTCAAGAGTTTATTGCGAAAAACTTTTCGGGGTGGTCCCCTGACTAACCTTTAGAAAGTCCACCCCCTCCCTCCACTCCTTGCTAAATTTTTATGGTGGCTCCACCCCCTCAAAAATGGAGTTTCCCGAATAAACTCCTCAGGGTTTGATTTTACAGCAAATTAATTATACTTAATTAAGTCCTTTTTTATTCTACACTCAATTTTTCTCTTCGACTAAATCATATTGTTTGAATTTATTCAAAAATGACGTTATAAATGGGGGTGAGGGGGTGAAACCTAACACGAAAACCACAAGAAGCACTGGTACCATAAATTAATATCATAAAATAGTTTTCGTTCATTATTTGCGATGATTTTTAAGCGTAGGTAATACTTTGTGTTAGAGCATACTTTTCAAAACCACTTTTTTTCGTGAACAATTTTTCGCAATAAAAGCTCGACTAGTCAAAAAAAATTATTCGCCTACTCTATGAATAATTTTCCGAAAATGGGAAAATTTTTGTCTGATTTTTCAAAAATTTTACAATTGAGTAGGCAAGAACTGAACGGGGGTCAAGTCCACTTTTGGAATTTTTGAGCTTAATATGATGGAAATTGGGATATTGAAGTACGGCAGATCGACTGGTGTTGTCAGATTTTCGCGAACGAGTCGGGAACATGATGTTTGGCAACGTCGCATTATCGCATTGATAACCAAAAGGGAAAAATTTGAAACGAAAAAAATCGTTTTTTTTGAAAATCACCCATTTTGGGGTCAAAAATATATTATAAAATGGAAGAAATTCTTCCCCTAATTCATAGCTCAGTTTTGGCCCAAAAAATGACGATTTTCAAAAAAAAAATGGGGTTTTTTGCTTTTGTTTTACATTTTCTTACGTAGCTCGGACGGATTTCGATCTTTTGACATGAGGTCAACACTGAAATGATGTGATTGAATGTACAAATACGAAAAAGTCTCACATGGTTTTGAGCCTTAAATCGCAACTTTGGTCACCGGCAAGAGCCAAACGGGTGTAAGTCCAAACGCTTTCGAAAAAAATTTCGTACCAGTCTTATAAATCGTATCTTATGGTCCCCTTTCAATAGCTTGAAACATGTTTTCCACTGATTTTTAGTTTTCGAATAAAACAGTTTTTTGCGTTTTCTGAAAAATTCAAAAAATGGACTTGACCCCTGTTTGGTTTTTGGCTAATCAATTATTCTCTCAGAATTTAGATGTTTTTTTGGAAATTCGATTTCTATTCTCCAAAACATAAACAATATTCCGAAAATTCTTCACAATTTTTTAAATAAGTAGTTTTCCAAACCTTGCAAAAAATTTCTAAATATTTGAACAATTTTTCAAAAACTGAAAAATTTTCTAAAAATCAACAATTCTTTAGCATTTGAACAATTTGTCCTGAAACTCACATAGGTAATTCAATTTTTCAAAAATGTTACGATTTTCTAAAATTCGAACAATTTTTTAAAAATTGAACAATGTTTTAAAAATTGCGATTTTCTAAAAATTGAACGATTTTCTAAAAATTGAACGATTTTCTAAAAATTGAACGATTTCCTAAAAATTGAACGATTTCCTAAAAATGGAAAACTATTCCGAAACTTGGACGATCTTTCAAGTTTTAAGAAACCTTGCCAAGGCCAAATGAACGCACGACGGATTCGCCAATGATAATGATCGTTTTTTTGTCCCCTCAGTAGGCCAACTTCGGTTCATCCTCACTTGACGTTATCTAAAAAATGAAAAAATCTACGAAAGGAGTCGAGGCGCCATTAATTAGGTTGTGAAAATACTTACTTTGACGTAAAAATGTCATTAAATGAAAATTCGAATTCGATTTTCGTTTATCGCTCTACTAACCCTTGAAAAATATAAGATCGAAATGGGCAAAATTCGCCCTCTTCAGGCAGATAATATTAAAGTCAATATGCACCACTCGAGGTAAAAATTGTTCAGCATGTACGTAAAATACGATACGTAAAAACGATGGACGGTTAGCACCAAAAAACTATAATTTTTCGTCGTTACATGAAATAATTTTTTTAAATTCGATTCGTGGCTCAGTTTACATAATTTCTTCGAAACCGGTTGAAAACATTTTTATTCGTGGTGATTTTTTTTTACCATTAACGAAATACTTACCTCTTAAAAATATCCCAGTAACAAATTTTTTGTATTCGAGTCAATATCGATCAACGGTGATGTAGGTATTTGTTTTAATGTAAATATTTTTATCCCACTGGAATAATGTTTTTTTTACTTGAATTTGTTTTTTTGAACAGTTTTAATTTTTATTATTCGTTTTATAATGAAAGCAGCAATAATTTAAAGTGGGTAATTCGTATAATGACTATTATTATTTTAAATGATTATTATTACGTCGTTGTTATCATTATTTACCTACCTAAAGCGTTTAAATATTATGTGCGGACGTACAGTCTACAACAGTAACATGATAGAGTTCCAATCATGAATCTATGATGATTCTTTGGTTATAACGGGGGGGGGGGGGGGTGAAATCTCCAGATCCACGTTAAGAAATCGAAAAAAAATTACGTCGAAAGATTGAAAAATTAAATGTCATCTAGATACCTACCTGCCTAACCGCCTACTTACCTATATAAATAAATAACGAATTAATTCTCTTAAATATTCCAGCAGTTGTTTTTTTTGCGGGTCTCGGAAAATTAATTTTTTTCTCTTCGCAACTTGTGCACAAAATTTAGTGTCTGCGAAATTTAAGAAGTAATCTTTTATAAATTAGCTTTTTGTGAAATAAAATGCAAATGGGAACATCGACGTTGTATTTAATTTAGGCTTAGCTCCGCATATTTTATATTTGCTCGTAACGAGAACCCTCTCTGAAAAGGACTCGTTTTGTCGAGTTTTAGGCATTGCGGCTTTACCTCGCAAGTAGGGATACCAAAGTAGTCATCGTTTGATCATGACTGGAGCTTTATCATGCGTATATGAATAATATCAACGACGAGGAAAATCGCATACTCCCACAACATAACAGGATGAATAAAATTACCTACTAAAGTAAAAGGAAACCGATACGAGAAGAGAGCATGTGAATTGAAAGTTGATAAAATTTTACATATTTTGGTATATCGCTTCAGAACAAGATTTTCCTTCTTTTTTCTTTCTTTTTTTCTAAATATATGTCAGCTAAATGTAAAAGTAGGCATCTATTCGAAATGTCAGGCTCTAAAATTTTACCTATACTTTTACGAAAACTGAAATCTATATGAGTCTGGATATAGAAACCAACCTTAGGTGTTGAAAATTTATTTTTGAATTGATACTGATTTTAGGCCTTTCAGAAGGAGTAAATCGAGGGAAAATCTCAATTCAAAAACTAATTTTTGACCTCTAAGGGTTGGCAAAGAATCCGCTCAAAAAACCGCTGAGCAGCAAAGTGGGGGTGGGAGGGGAGGGAAATGGGAAAATTTGAATTTTGCAATTTTTTGAGTAATTATCAAAATCTATATTCTTGAAAATGTAGAATATGAATTTTACAATATTTTTCTTCATAGGACAAAGGGTTGGAGTGGAAATGGAGTAGGGGAGGAGGATTAGCCTAGGAAAAATTCGAATATATTGCAATTTTTTCAAGTGATACATCGAAATCTAGGTTTTCGAGGGCGTAGAATTCAAATTTAGCAATATTTTTCTCTTGAAAATGAAAGGATTGGAGTGGAGGAAGGGAAGACTCGGAAAAATTTGAATTTTTTGATTTTTTCGAATGATACCTACCTTGAAATTTTTATTTGGGGGGGGGGGAAGCATACGAATTTGACAAAATTTTCTCGTAGGGATGAATAGTTTGGGCAGGGAGGGGTAAAAATTGAAAAAGTTTGAAATTTTCCCGAGTGATGTATCAAAATCTGTATTTTCTAGGGTGTAAAATACGAATTTGGGAATATTTTTCTTCAAAGGGTAAAGAGAAGGGTTGGCTGGAGTGGGGGGAAGACTTGGAAGAATTTGAATTGCAATTTTTTCAAGTGATATATCGAAATCTATGTTTTCGAGGGCGTAGAATTCAAATTTAGCCATATTTTTCTCTTGAAAATGAAAGGATTGGAGTGGAGAGAGGAAAGACTCAAGAAAAATCGATTTTTTCGAATGATATCTTAATTTTTTTGGGGGGGGAAGCATACGAATTTGGCAAAATTTTCTCTTGGGGATGAATAGTTTAGGTAGAAAGGGGTAAGAACTGAAAAAAATTGAAATTTTTCCAAGTGATGTATCAAAATCTGTATTTTCTAGGGTATAGAATACGAATTTGGCAATATTTTGCTTCAAAGGGCAAAGAGAAGGGTTGGCTGGAGTAGGGGGAAAACTTGGAAAAATTTGAATATTGCAATTTCTTCAAGTGATACATCGAAATTAATGTTTTCGAGGGCGTAGAATCCAAGTTTGGCAGTATTTTTCTCTTGAAAATGAAGGGCTGGAGAGGAGACTTGGAAAAATGTGAATTTTTCAATTTTTTTGAATGATGCATAAAAATTTGTATTTTTGAGGGGATAAAATACGAATTTAGAAATAATTTTTTTTCTGGGCTGAATGGTTGGGGCAGAGGGAGGGCTAAGACCTGGAAAAATTTGAAATTATGCTGACGTAGTGTAAAACTTTCGAAGAAACATTAAAAATTTTTTGTGAGGCTGGATTTCAGGCATTTTTTTTGGCGGTTTTAATCGCATCTGCCACTTTTAGAAAGTTTTTTATGACGTACTGCGGATTTTCGAGCGTACTCCTTGCCAATAGGAGGGTTTAATATCCAGGCTCGCATATATTTCGGTAGAATTTTTAATCGGGGTTTCCTTTCTTTCTTCGATTTTATCAACCACATAAAACTACTTTCTTATCGTAAAAACAGCATTTCGTTTAATTCGTATGCGCAATTGCTTGTAGATGTGTCGCGTAATCGCTAATCGAGCAGGTAAATAGTGAAATAAGAAAAGCCAGAAAAAGTCGAATTAAATTAAAAATAATTTTTTAAATGTTTACGGTATAAAGGGTATGAATACAACTATAATCGTTACTTTCAATACATAAATGACAATCATAAAACGTGGTAAAATGTCGGCTCAATAATAATGACTAATGATAAAAAGTGAAAGATTCGACGCACTCAATTGATTTTATATAGTTGAGGTTTTAGTAGGTAGAAAAATGTAAAATTATACAAATTCGCTAGATAAATTTCGAATTTCATTTTCGTATTATCGGTTTTTTTTTCGTTTCGTTTTTCGATAATTTTTTTCAATTTTTCGGTTGATTTTTTTATCATTTTGAATTTATACATACTTCTTACTGTGTAAAAATAGGTACTTATAAGCAATTCGTTGCCAGTGTTTGCGTGATAATTACCAAGTTGGTATCTGTGTTATGAACAAGAGTCTCCTGTCGACGCGAATTTTTCGTGTAATACCAATTATAGGCACCTACCAAATTGAATTTGTAAAAAAAAATTCGAGCGAAATGAGCGATGGCGAGTGATAAAATAATGTGGAGTAATTTCAACGTTTCAGATCTTCCTTTTTGTCTACACTTCGTAATGTACGTGTAGGCATCGTGCACTCGTTAAAAATAAAAATTGAAAAAAAAACACGAAAATTTTAAGTATAATATTACCCAAGCTTTGACTACGTGCTTCCATATTAGTTAATTTACTTATTTTTATTTCTCACCTTCGTTTACGACAATGTATTTCGAATTAAGATTTTTATTTTAATCTAAAACTATGTACTTGGTATTATTTATTCACGACAAGCTACTCAATTTAATTTTTAAGATCGTTAAATCCTAAGTTATCATCAGTTCAAAGAGTATCTTTGGTTTAGTAATGTATATTACATTGATGTTGATTTTTTATATTTTCTTTTTTTAATCATTTTTGTTCTTTTTGTAGCATCTTCATTGAAGTATTCAAATGAAGATTTTTTTTTGAATCATCGAGGTATTACAAAAGACGTGGGCAAATTAAGGATTAAAATTAATAATTTTTTTAATTTTATTCAAACCCCATTTTTATAGATTCAAAATTAGTACATTTACATGCTAGGTATCTGTCTGGTGAAAAAAGAATAAATATTCGAGTTCGATGGTAGCACGAACGAGATGCGATCTCTTTTCTGGAATTATCGTGTTTTTGGCCCCGAATTGAGATATTCTAAAAAGAGCTGTGAAATGATAGATACCTAGCTGTATCTGTAATTAAGTAATGTGTCTAGTTTTGGAATTTACTCCAACTTGAGAGTAGGTAGGTAAACAACCTATCAAGTTATCACCATTCTAACTTCGAACGCTCTTAATCGCTGATTAGTAAAGTAAAAAAACTGACTTAAAAATTAATTTCTTAAAAGATGTGGCGTAGACTGTTTTGTTGAAAATTTGATTTTCGAAAAGAAAATCTTGCTATGTTGACATCGCTTGGAAAAAAACTTAAAAGCACTTTTGTTTGAGAAATCGCAAGACAGGGAGATTTAAAAAGAATATTTCGAAACTAAGTAAATTTCTTTCCTATGAACCTAGATTCTATTGCTTTTTTGCTTCTTCCATAATACTCCGCTTTACTTTCACCTGATCCTCATTTAATTTGGTATTTCTTACACAATAATTTTGTGATTGGGATGGAAAATTTGTCGAGTACTGATTCTGAATAACTTTTGTATTTTTCACTAGTACCTCGAAACGAAACATTATTAAAGTTGATTGTATTTTCATCGGAATTTGAAAACTGTCATAATTTATTATTGCAAAATTGAATTGTACATTCGCAATAGGCATTTTCTGTTCATGCCTTCCGAATCACACACTGGCCATGTTGTTTAAACGAGTATTTCTCTGTGTTTTATCAACGATACTTATTTAAATTCATTCCGCATGCAAAGTCTCATAATATTTTTTTAATGTGCGAATTTGTGTTTAGAAAAATAATTCATCTGTGATTATTTGTTAACTTTTTTTAATTCAATTTTTAGTGTATTTTGCCACGTATGCTCATCACGATGCTGTTGTATTTGTTAATAAATGAATAAAACAAAAGTAATACTGTTATCGTATACTTATATATTGTTTATTATGTGTAATTATGTAAAACTTATTACCATTATCATTTAAATGTAAAGTAATTAGGGTATCTTCTCAATCTTCAATTTTTTATATGTTTATATATTTAAAAAACGAAAATCATTAAAAATTACTTAGTTTTTGAAAATAATGAAAGCAACGAGCATGAGAAAGAGTCAAAGGAATAGGTTACATTGTTACAATTTTTATTTTGTTTTTTCTTTGTTTTGTTTTATGTTATCATTTTTAGAATTACCCAACAACGAAAAAAAGTAAATAAAAAATGTTGTACTAAAATATAAATTCCGAGTGATTTTATTTTTTTTTCTGGAGTGTTTTTTTGGTGTAAGCCTCGAACCATGAAAATAAGTTATAATTTGCGAAATTCCGATTTTTTGGTCTAGCAAGGGTCCAAAAAAGTCTAAATGGTTGAAACTCTCTAAAAAGACATTACTGGTATCAACATCAACCAGCTCCTAATTTTGACGCAAAAGGGATTTCGACAACCAGAGTTCAAATTTATGCTATAAATTCAAATGTTTTCAGTCTCTTGGCTCTTGGGCAATCGAAGCACGAAATACTCAAAAATAACTTCGTTTTCGACTAATTTGAGGTCGCTGATTACAAATAATTGACATTAATTTCCACCCATCTCAGATCGATTCACCATAAAGAGCATTTTCGAGGTAAAAATGGGTAATATCTCCGAAACAAAAAAGCCCAGCGTCCGGAATGGGCACCGGATTCGGAATCAGCGACCTCGAATTAGTCGAATTCGACTCCTTTTCTATGTACTTAGTTATAAAAATGACATAAATTATCGTTTTTGCAAGATGTATATACATATAATATGTGAGTCTCAATTTATCAAACCAGTGCGAAGAATTGGGCACAGATTCGTGAAAGACAAAAATGAAACAAAATTTATCATTTCTATTTGAATTTACCGAATAATTAAAACAAAAGTCACATGATTCATCATCGAGTAGAAACTTATTATCGATATAAAATTCGATTCCATCAATAATTATGCTGACAATACAGAGCCTTTCAGACCGTCGCGTTAGGAGATAAATTACATATTTGAATTACTTTGATATTCCATCGAGGCCTCACGATCACGTATTTTATTCTTCATTTTATCTTTAATAAATGAGCAGACCGATAATTCACAATTTTGAGCCTGTAAATTACAGAACAAGCAAAATTTCTCATGTTAGCCACATTATTGGTTTTCTTTCCATGCTTTGCTATTCTTTTCAGGCGACGCGTCGAAGTAAAAATCTACTGACAAGTTGCACTAGTTGTAGATAACTTACTGTAACTTCAACGCATCGCTTGAAAAGACCGCATACTCAGTTACTCACATTGCAGTACTTAGCATGATGGATAAGCATAACGAACGTTTTCACACAAACCGGACAATTTCCGGCTACTCTCAAATTACAAACTGTGGTGTGCAGCATTACTTTTTTTAAATAAGTGCATCGATTGGAACTGCAATTATCATTCGCACATTGACTCATATGACTATAGTCACGCATAAAACGCTTCAAATCTTTAGGTTTCGGTTTCTGAGTAGAACAAAATGAACAATAAATCAATATTTTTTTAAATAAGGAAAACATCATAAAAATGTAGTAATACATACTGTAAAATTTGGCATTGGTTTATCAGAATCCAAACCTTGCATAATTTTAATTGTGATTGAGATACACTTAATGTTGGCAAATAATTCTCTCAAAACGATTATTATTTTTCGCTTTATCGCCTTTCGTAATTAGATTTTTTTAATTTCATCAAAATTATAGGTAGCTTTATCATTGTGATAATGTAAACAAGCACCATGATGAAGGATAGAAGGAACGAAGGAAGAGAGGCCAGGGTCGGTCCAAGAGCCTTTTGCCTTTTGCTCAACTTGAGGCGTTGTTGTTGAGGTTGAGGCCCTGAGGGAAAAAAATGTTATATAGCGCTCGTAGAGAATTTTTATTACACTAAAAATGACAACACGAATTTACAACCAGGCACAGCTGTGAATTAGGTTGGCTCGTTGTTATGAATCATTCTCATCTTCTCTCTCACTCACTCTCTAGTTATCAATCAACAAATGAACAAATCAACTGTGTCGTGAATTGTTTCCATCCTGTTCTGCTCTTAGTAATTCATAATTTTTAAGTAATAATAATTTAAATTATTGTCATTCGCTTTTTAATTTTAAACCACAATGTTGTTTTCTGCTTCGCTGCGAGAAATTTCATGAATCATACAGTATTGTTCGTAACCAGACCGCGACCAAAATCAGTATTTTACAATAAGGATGAAGTGATATCGCTACGACACCACATAGATCATCGTGATCGTAAATGGGTTCTCGACTAAGGTACGTTATCCCTTCATAAATATCGTTAACAACAGAATTCCGTCCAAATGGTATAAGTACATATTCTGTAAATAAATCGGATGTGGTGGACTGAAAGTAACTTAGTCATCGATATCAACGTCTGTTTCCTAGCTTCCTTATCATTTTCATATCTAGTACTTATCTAATAACAATTTATCTTCAGCGTGTCTGTTTGTTTGAATTTTTCGCAGGCAAGATGTGAAACACTTCTTCGAGTGTTTTTGCGAAGTTGTTGGTCCAAAAGCGGACCAAAATAAAGCTTGGATCATACAGAAATTTCCTGAAACGTACAAAGACGAAGATGTACTGAAATTAGTTCCAGAGTTTGCATTCCCTTGCGATTTCGATCGGTGAGTTGCAGCTGTGATTGTCCTCATTGGCGAGTATTCGGATTAGCTCATTGTGTCGTGATTTCAGAAAAATTATACAGCATTATTCGTTCGTTTTAACGAATGTCGATTCCAAATGGACTTTCGGATTCTGTCGTCATGATCCAGCATCGGAAACAGCTCTGGTCATTCTCACCTATCTTCCATGGCACGAAGCTTTCAGCAAGTAAATCATCGAGTTATTTTATCGTACGTTAATTTATTCGTGACGAGCTGTAATTTTAATCGTTTCGTTTCGGATCTCGTATAGATTTCTCAACTATATCTCAGAATTGACGCAAGGACCTCATTACGATCAGCTGTGGAAGTTTTTAGATGCTGTTTATCAACATAGAATTCCGAGAACAGGATTCGATCTGTCGGTGTCGATAAATCCTTCGATAAAGGTTTCTATTTTTTGATATTTTAATGGTGTAAAATTTGTTCTATGTTTTATTAATCGATACGATTGTTTAGGCTTTCGTTTGCGAAGCTCCCAGACCGTTTACGTTACCTAGTATACCGGAAAATGTTCGTATATTTACTGGATTCGAAATATTTTACGATATCGAACATAGAATATCGGTTATGTTTTGGTATTTTACAGAGAAATCTGACTGAGTACTATAATGCTGTGGATATTCGCAATATGATGGTGATTTTTGCATCGATGTTGTACGAACGTCGAATCATCTTCACTTCGAAGAAATTATCGAGGTTAAGTGCTTGTGTTCAATCAGCGAACGCGTTGCTGTATCCGATGAATTGGCAACATATTTTTATACCAGTGTTACCTAAATCGTTAATAGAATATTTATTAGCTCCTATGCCGTATTTAATCGGTGTGCCGCATTCGCTACTACAGGTGAAATTTTACCAACGGATACGCCGAACTGGACGATTTCAAAATAATAATTTGTACGTTTGATTTACAGTACGTTAGATCTGGAGATTTAGGAGATGTCGTTATGCTCGATGCTGATAATAATACTATCGATTCGCCTTTCCACGATTTAGAAAGTCTTCCTTCTGATATAGTGAGTATGCGGAATAGGAACGAATACCGGAATTTCGATTATAAAGAATTTAATTTTCATGATTTATTTCAGGTTCATAATTTACGTAAGCAATTGAGCAATAGAGCGTCACTTTTAGGCGACGGAGTGTCTAAAGCGTTTTTGAGAGCGTTAGTACAGCTTATCGGTGGTTATAGGGATGCGCTGAAGATCAGTCAAGGCAAGAAGATTACTTTCAGCGAAGAGGCATTCGTCGAATCGAGGCCACCGTCCATTCAACCTTTTTTGCGCAAAATGTTGGAGTTACAGATTTTTCAACAAGTATGAGCTCGTATTTTGTAAATTTTAAGGAATTGGGAAAACCAACGTGTCGTTTGACAAATTTTTTGTGTACAGTTTATAGAAGAAAGATTAGATTTATTGAATGCGGGGTTAGGATTCTCAGACGAGTTCGAATTGGAAGTGTGTAATTACAGCGATAAATCGAGCTCAAAAATGCAGCAGTACAGAGAATGGCTTCACATCAAAAAGAAAGAAGGGACCGTTATATTTAAAACGATCTTCAAACGAGTACGTAATCCATTTAACTCATAGTAGATATTATAGGTTAGGTACGTTTTCGATATCGGATTTTCCCCAGTGATGAAAAACTAAAAACTAAGAAAAACTGGAACTGAAAGTGAAAACCTTTTCAGTTCCATATCAATTCCAAAAGCTGCAGTTTTTATTTACGGTTTTGAAGTAGAAACCGAAAAATTTTGCAAAATTGAAATTTTTCATTAAAAAGAAACTGGAAATTTTTAAAAATTTAACTTGAAAAGGTCGAAATTTACTGAACCACATTCACTTGAAAATTTCCATTAAAAATCTTAAATCCTAAAAAAATTGTAAAATTAAAAATTTACATCAAAAATCAAATAATGTATCATCTTGAATTTGAAAGTTTTGCCCAATTAAAAACATCCTTACTTGCATTATTCCAGAATCATAGTTGAATTGCACCAAATAAGTGTCAAAGCATGCTAATTTTTCTCTTTTTAACACATTTACGTATTTTACTTGAACCATGAATCTAATCTCTCTCTCTCTTTCTAGATGTCTCTAGCTTCGTTTTCTGAATATGACGATCCCGGGATAATGTTTCATCAAAATTGATCAAAAACCTCGAAAAATTTGTAGAATTGAAAATTCTTATTGAAAACTCTCGTAAAACATGGGAAAATGTAAAAATATTTATTTAAAAAACTAAAAAAAACAGCATTTAAAAATTTGAGAGAAAAGTTGAATAATGTTCGATTTATTTCTAACAAAAAATATTTTAAATATGTACTAAAAAATTCACAAAATTGAAAATTTTGATTGAAAAGGATATAAAATTTCTAAAACGTAAATTGAAAAATGCAACCACAAAAAAGTTGGTCAAGTCCTTTTCGACTGAACATTTCTGCAAATATTCAATAATTGAATATTTTTGCAGATATGGTTATAAATTATAAAAATTTGCACGAAATATTCCAGTGAAAAATATGAAAATTTGGGTGCCTTGGTGATAAAATGAAGCAGACAAATTTATTGTATCATCATCAGTTGATAAGCTGTCAAAACCCCGAAAAAATTTACGATAAAAGTTTTTCAGAAATTATGACATTTTCTGGGAAATTTTTGGTTTGAGCTTGAAATAGGAGAAAATTATACTTCGAATTGGAAGGGTATAAGAAATAAAACTGATGAGAACTGAAACTGAAATTGGAACTGATTTTTAATTTCAATTTTTCATCTCTGATTTCCCAAAAAGTTTTCTTAGAGAATATCTTAATTTTAAAAATTCCATGATTACCTTTTTTTTGTTTTTTGAAGTTGGAATAAGAATGATGACTTTTGCCAAATAAAATTTCTATGGATAAAATTTGAAAAAAATACAGTATCGGTTCGGTTATTCGATTTCGCGATTTCCCGACCTAAAAATCGTATCCGATTCTTCTCGATTACTAGTAATCGAGTCAAGATGCCAAAACAACAGTTATTCACTCAATTTTTCGGGAAAAAGTGATTTTTTAGAAGTTTTTTTAAACATCTAATCGAATGTTTTTCTTATGTAATTATTAAAAAATTTTTAGTTTCTCTGTTCTAATATCACTTCTTTGATAACAAACCTCACTTTCGATTATTCGACTTTTTTAGGTATCCGACGTCCCCCCCCCCACCCCATTAAATGGGATAATCGAGCTTCTGTAATACCTAATGAAAAAAACTGAAAAATTTTGTGTGAGATTACTTTTAAAAAATTTATTGGTTGGACCGAATTTTTAACTTGAAGAAATTTTGGGATAAAAAAATTAATTAAAAAATTGATCTCGAAAAAACGTCGAAAAAATTTAACTTCGAATTTTTTTCTTGTTGGATTGTAATTGGACATTGGTTTCTAGCTGCAAATTGGTAATTAAAACTCACGTAAAAATCGTGACATTAATTTCCCCATTTGTTTTACTTTTTCCAGGCAAATCCTGCTATGAAGTCTGCAGTAAATTCGGCAAGTACCAAATTACAAGATTTGAGTACAGTGTACGTGATGGCTTTTTTTTACTATGATTTTTTTTTTATGAATTAGGTTAAAGAAAGAGGTAAAGATATGCGATCTGTGTATAAAGAATTTCGATCCAAGCTGAAAGATAAAAAAGAGAAACCCAACTCGGCTCCTAGTTCACCGACGACGATACGAGCACATTTTCCAGCCTTGGATTCGAAGCTGAATTCATCATCCGGGTACGTTTCACTAGAATTATTCATCCACGACTGATCAAATCAACTTCACGCTTGATTAACGTTTGTTTTTTTAACTAACGCATATAGAACGATCGACGATAAATCGCAATTCCATTTGTTGGAAAAACCGAACTCGTTGCCCAATTCCGATGATGATTTTTCACCTTTGAATATGGATTTGATGGGTGATTTGCAAGATGTAATATTTCGTAATTGTTATACCATATCAAACGAAAATGATGGAGCGTCGCCTTCGTTAAAGAAACCTAAGGTACCGGACTTTTTTCTGCTCTCGAATCAAAATTATAAATTTTTATAACTGTTGCAATTTTGTTTCCAGTTACCGATTGAAAAATCTAGCGAATATCAAAGAATACAAAAAAACACTAAAACGTACTCAGACGATACAGATAGTATATTTAAATCGTATCACGAGCCTTTCCAGGCGTCCAGTTCCGAATTAAAATTACAAAACGAACCGAAAGACTTGATTAGATTAGACTCCTCGTCCAGTATCAGCGATTTCGACCCATTATCGAATCCGGCGTCGCATCAGATGTTATCACCTACCGTAGGTGTAATAAATCCACTGTACCCGTATTACTATCCGCAGAAAAAACAATCTCAAAAAGATTCCGAATTATTAAGAGAATATGGAATCGATTTCCATAGACTGAAATTGCCCCCAAGTGAAACCAATGATGTCTCCGATTTTCAAAATGTCGTTAAAACCAAATCCGAATGGACGAAATTTGAATAATTTTTTTTCAGTCAAGTTATATATCTTGCTTCTAAAACTATTTTTTTTGTGCACAATATTGTAAGAAAAAAAGTGTTGAATAAGTGTGCAATATTTTTCGAATCGTTGAACGAATAATTTTTTTAGTTTTCTAGCATGAATTATTGCAATGCAACGTAAATAGATAATTTATGTACCTATACCTATGTATTGTATTACCAATTAATCGTATTGTGTATTTTTTATTTTGTTCATTACGAATCATCTTTCATCGGTTATTTACTCATCATTGTAATAATAATTTAAATGATAAGTGATATTTTACGTTTTATTTTATCGTCATTTTTTTTTGCTCGTCCCTTTGTTTGTTATTGTTTTAGAATATAAATTAAATTTAGCCAAGAACGTATTGTAACTGTCCACTTTAATTACACAGGTCGACGTTTTTAAACTTTGGAAATGCTGTTTGAAGTTTAATGGGTGATTTGTGTAGGATTTTTCACGCTGATCACGAAAAAAACAGTGAAAAAAATCCATCACCCGAGGCTTTTTCACAATTTGAATTTTTTGTTGAACAGTTTTTCTAATTTTTTTGATGACTTTTGACACTTGAAGTCGATTTTCTGAGAAAAGGATGGGTTCTACGAAAAAAAAAAAATAGAACATAAATTGTGGAGCGTAAAATTTACTTTCCGTAGGGTCGAATTAGTTTTTTTTTAGGAGGTTTAGCTTTCGAAATATTTTAATTCGAAGTTTAAAGTTGAACTTTTTTTTTCAATTGATCAATCAATCAAATTAATTTATTGTTTTAAAATTAAACATTTTCTGTTAAAATATGCCCATTTCAGTGCGCATTTTGAGCGAAGACAGTGATGTATAAATCACTATTTGAAGGAAAGAAAGCTTTTACTTTTACGAAAATCGTGAAAAAATATGATTCCAGGATTATTAAACGTTGATTTCATCACTGAAGAATATGGTGTGTTTTTCGACTAATTTTGGGTCGCTGATTCCGAATTTCGGGTTCATTTTGCATGATCGCCGCTTCATGTCCAGAAATCGCATTTCAACGGAGAAAATGGGCCCTAACTCGAGTAGAAAGGTGCGGCGCCGAAAATGGATCGCGGATTCGGAATCAGCGACCTCGAATTAGTCGAAAACGACACTTATCTCGATTTTTTTGAAAATCATCAAAATTCGAAAAAAACCATGAACTAACCCCTTACGATTTTTTTGGGCCAAAATATTTTTTGCTCCCGATGGGCGTGCGAGGTGTCTAGAATGGGGTATTCGGCCACGGCGAATTCAATGGCGACGTTAGTATTCTTCGATAGATTGCCGTTTTCGAGAAAATGGCCATTTTTGAGGCCATTTTTGGCCAATTTCAAAAGTGTTGGAAAAACTCGCGAAAAGTGTGTATTTTGACTAATTTGGGGTCGCTGATTCCGAATTTCGAGTTCATTTTGCACGGAAATCGCATTTCAGCGGTGAAAATGGGCTCTAACTCGAGTAGAAAGGTGCGGCGCTCGAAATGGACCGCGAATTCGAAATCAGCGACCTCGAATTAGTCTAAAACGACACTTATCTCGATTTTTTTGAATATTAAAGTCATATGACCAACCAGGGGTGCGAAACCTTTATTTTTTAATTTGGGTTACGGGTTCGGGTTATTTTTTCATTGTAAAAATAATGGTTAGGGTTATTTCGGTTTCTCAAATTTAAAAATAAAGGTTATGGGTTATTGATTATGGTTTGCCTGGAAGATTTGGGTTATGGGTTATGGTTTTCGGTTACGGTTATAAGGGTTATACTGTATAACCCTTAATACCATCAGAAAAACTACATTTTTGTAATGTATTTTTTCTTAGTACATGAATCGTATGTTAGGTACTTGAATATGACGTCAGAATTTAAAGTCAAATTTTTTAGGGATTGACCTTGGGCAATTTGGTTTTTTATTTTAAATTTAAAAAGTAAAAAAACACTTTTAAAAAGGGGAGAAAGAGGGGGAAAGGGGGAAAATATAGGGGAAAAGGGAAAAAGTCATAACCGTAACCCAAATAAATTTGAAGGGTTACGGGTTACAGGTTACGGTTTATTTCTGCTCAATTTTATTTCGGTTATGGGTAATGGGTTTTCTATTTCGGTTTTTATTTCGGTTATGAGGATTACGGTTATTTTTCAAACTCAAAAATTAGGGTTATTTAGGGGTTATGATTAAGGTTACGGTTACGGTTGCGGTTTGGTTTCGCACCCCTGTGACCAACTCGTCCTGTGGGGTGGTGGGAGTAGTTCAACTCACTCCCGCTAGGTCGCAGCACAATCTGTGATGGGAGTAGTAAGACTACTGCGCTGCGCAGTATTCACTGTTCAGTCTGTTGTCTCAGTTGTCTGTTCCTCTGTTCAGTAGTTCAGTACGCGTTTGAACTCCTATGAGTGAGGATGGTGCTTGTTTATGTTATGTGATGTGTTTTCTCGTGGTGTTTTATTTATTCTGAAACTAGTTACCTACTTGTTTTTTTTTTTAATGATAATTAAAATAATTGTGCTGTCAATTTCACGTTTTGGTGTAATTGGGTAAGTAAGTAATATTATTATCTATTTATTACATAATGCATACTTACATGCTTTTCTATCAACTTGGTTTAGATTCGCGGCGAGTTTTTTTTCTTCTTGTTTTATGTGAAGTTTTTTGTTCATTATTTATATTTACTTACATTCTTTGATTTCAATGAGAGTAGTTTTCAATTGGGGATAGAGTCATTACTTAGGTATGTGATTTCATATCATAGGTATGTCAAATCTTAGGTATAACTGTGTCATATCGTAGGTACGTCATTTTTTAGGTGTTTTTTTACTGACAACAGGGTGTCAACACTCGGGGTTGCGTTCAGGTTGGGTTGTGTATACACAAAAATGACGTCATTTTTAGGTGTATACAAAAATTAACCAATCAGATTGTTTTCGTTCCTGAAAGATTTTGATCCGAAAAAATAGTGATAAAAACATACAAAGAAAATAATACTGTAATCATTCAATATAAATTTAAGGCAAAAAGGTTCCTTTGCTAACCATCAGTTTTTAAATTTTTATTTTTGAAAGGAATGAATTCGCACATCCTCTAAATTTCTTTATATGTTTATACACAAAAATGACGTCATTTTTGTGTATACATTTTCCATCCTGAACGCAACCCATGTGCACCAAAGCGTAGGTATGTCATATTGTTGGTACATCATAGGGCAGGTTTACCCAGTGCACCACGGTGCATCTGTAAAATCCAGTGATGGGCCGCTCAGCGCTCATGAGCGTGCGCTCACGAACGCTCAAGGGTTTTTGAGTGAGCGTGAGCGGAGCGGAGCGTAAAATTTTGTTTCAAGAGCGGAGCGTGAGCGGAGCGCAAAATTTTATACTGAGCGCCATGAGCGTAACGCTCAGCTCCGCTCAAAAATTCTACTCTAAAAATAAAAAAAAAAGTATTTTTCATAAAAAAAAAATTAAAATTTGAAATCGTAGAAATCGGAAATCATATTTTTTTTCTTTTGATTTGAATTTCAAACCATTTTATTTACTTAATTGATATTGATAGTATCCGATATCGCGATATTAATGATATTATATTTATGGACAACAAGAACAACATGAATTTAGGTCTGAGCGCATGTTGAGCGCGAGTGGTCTGAGCGCAAAAAAACCATTGAGCGGAGCGTGAGCGTGAAAACCCCCCATTGAGCGGAGCGTGAGTGCGGAAAAAAAATCATTGAGCGGAGCGTGAGCGGAGCGTTGGAATTATCCATGAGCGTGAGCGGAGCGTGAGCGCAGAAAACCTTGAGCGGCCCATCACTGGTAAAATCACTGAAGTACATAGATGATGTAGGTACCTTCTTGTATAAGTGAGGTTTAGGTAGGAATTGTTTTTTTTATTAAACACCCACATAGTTGGGTATTTTTGGAGATCTAAAAAAAAAACAAAGTACATTAATGGTGTAAGTACTTTCATGTATAAGTGAGGTTTAGGTAGGAATTATTTTTTTTATTAAACACACACCTACTTATATATTTTTTTGGGGGGGGGATTTGAATAACCCCCAAAGTACAATATAGATACCTTCATGTCTAGGTGAGGTTTGGGTAGGAATTTTTTTTCACTACACACAAGCACCACACACCTATATCTATATACTTACTTTTACAATTTTACAAATACACAGTGGTACACTGGATAAACCTGCCCTATGATATACCGACAATATGAAATACCTACGATATGGCATACCTATGTTATGACGTTGGGTGTTATTTAAAAATATACCTATAATTTGACGTAGGTACCTAAGATATGACGCGCTTATACCTACAATTTGACGTAGGTGCCTACAGATTGACATACCTATGCTATGACACTGTACCTTTCAATTGATTTTACCTATAAATTAGTGAAACATTTCTCGTTTTATGGAATTTTAAAAATTTCACTTTCGTTTGATTCAACTTTACTTGAATTCTTTGAATGAAAATTTACTAAAACTGCTACCTATCCTTTAATTTAGTTTAATGCTTCACTCATAAATTTTTTGATTCCTTGTTAATATTGGTCGAAAGAACCTACCTACCTAAGAGCTAAACTTTTATTTTATTTTTCAAAGTCTATACTTCTGTTTGATGTTTCATGATTTTGCTTTTCTTTTATTTGGTTCATCTTTCAATAGGATTTAGATATTTTTCTAACTGCTTGTTACTTGGTTGAATTTGAGAATAAGAGATTTTTGAATACCTAGAAATTTTAGCAGATAACGCCATAATCTTTTCTGGATAAATTTTACATCTGTTCAGGTAAGAAAAATTTACTTCAGATTTTTTAGTTAATTTTTTGAAGTAGTTTTTTTTTCATTCTGCACTTCACTTTTGTTTGAGTACCTATTATGGTTTCATTCCATTTCGCTTTCATTTAATTTTACTTCATCATAGTGGCCTTAAGAGTATCGATATATATCGATAAGTATCGATACTCAAACGTGGTATCGAAAGAGTATCGATATTTTTTGAATTTTTTTTTTGATATTAAGTATTACATTTTGGCTCGTTTTTTTTTTATAATTCTGTTGTTTTAAGTTTTATACACAAGTTCAAAACCAAAAAGTGAAATTATTTTACGATTACGAGCGTGAAAGCGGGAAAATAATGAAGGCCGGAAACGAAAAATCACCAAAACCCTGATCGTAAAATGTGAAGACTTGAATGTGAAAGGAAAATAGGAGACACCAGAACACGAGATTCAAGATCGATTGAAAATGAACTACATTTTCATCTAAAACCACACTATTGACATCAGAAATACGAGTATTTTGGGGTGTCGGATGTACATTATTTAGTTTTTATTGTACTGAAAAAAATATCGATATTTATCGATATTATCGATACTGGCTTCAAAAATATCGATAAATATCGATACCAAAAATTCTTTCGATATAAGGCCACTACTTCATCATACCTAAGTTTACTTTCTTTTGTTTTTCCGGTCGTAGAACGCTTAGATTTCTCAGAAATCTCACTTTTCCGCGAGCAAGGCGAAAAAAATGTGATTTTTTCACATAATTTAGGGAAGTTTTAACCTAACTTTTTTTCTAAAAGAGATAGAGGTTTGCAGTTTGCGGCATTCGATTCAGCGTGAAATTTCCTATAAGATTGAACCTAAAAATTTTTTCAAATTTTTCTCAAATCCGTGTGTATTGTTCTTGAAAAATCACATTATTGACCCCCCCCCCCCCCCCCCCAGCAAACTTTGGACAAAAAAATTATTTTTCCCTTCATTAGATACATAAAAGCAACCCAAATTTCGCAATCGGAACCCAAACACAAAAATCGTGTCGACTTGTGTAATTATACATCATGCCTCACTTTGAATAACCAAGAAATTTGTCCTAGTCCAGGCAAATAAGAGAAAAAATGTACCCCCCCCCCCACCCCCCAAAAAAAATTAAATCCTGATTTTTTTTCGTAATTATTCCATAAATTTTAATCATGATCAATATTACGTGGAGGTAATTGTAATTTACAATCTTTTTTCAATTTATAATTTTCCTTTCTTGGTTTTTTTATTTTATAGTAGTTTTTTTTCACGATTGTTGTTTTTTGAATGTTTATAATCATTTCCTTTTGTTTTTGTAGATAGTTCATTGAATTACCGAAACAGAATATTTGTCTGTGCACCTCCATGTGGATGGATTACAAAGTGACAGTCTAGTCTTCTTAGGAATTTCATCATAACGTGAGTTTTATGATTTATTTTCTGTTTTTTTCTACTCCTATACTGGATAATTTAATAGGTATATATTTTTTTTAATGAGTTCTTAATGACTCGATTTATGTGTAGGTTTTTGTGTACCCGTTCACTTTATTTTTTCATTTTTTTAAAAGTTTTTGAAGAATTAATACTACAATAGTTATTTTTCGTGTGGGCTGTCGTAAAGCAAATACATGCTGTCGTCCCTGCCTCCTTTCTTCCTTTTTCAAAACAGCCAAAACTGACCACTATCGCCATTAAACCGCTTTTAAGTAATTTTTTACTTGTTTTCGCTTTTTATTTTGAACTTTTTTTTGTGTTGCGAATATTTTATGTTTTACAGACTTTTCGAATGATGTCTCCGTGCAGTCGACTATTTCCCAATGTAGTGTTTTTTTCACGGAGTCGTCAAAAAATTTAATGCTATCCCATTCAACTTCCATTGGTTCCTATCGGTGAAGAATTCCATTCAAATTGTGAGTTTTTCTTCCGTATGATTAATTTAATTTCTAACGTTACCTAAATAATTAGTACTTGGATAGTAAAAAAAAAAATTGGGATTAAAAATTCACTATTTCGTTTTCTTATAATTTTGTAGGTACCTACATAGCTTAGTATCTGGTTGTTATTTGTTACCTAATATTTTTTCCGATAATTTTTTAGTCTAATTTTAAATTTAAGATACTTACCTGGTTTTCATTTGTTCGTATTTTTTCTCAACCATTTTTTTTCCATTTCAAATTTGAATTCGGTATGGTATTGATGAAGAGAGACCAGATACCTATATTCGAAATTTAAAAAAAATTGTGCCTTTTTGAACGCAGATTCAAGGAACATTACAACTGTAAGTAAGTAATATAAATCGCGAATATTTTTTTGTTTAATTTATTAGCTACCTATAAATTCACATTTATATGCAGTTTTATTTTAATAACAAATTAACAAATACGTAATAATTTTTACTTTTCAGATGTATCAAAAGGCTCAGCAGTCAGCACCAGTTCTCGAAGATGATCTACCAGACCACTTAAGACCAGTCTTGGAAAACAATTTTCTCACCTTTAATATGGATTTAAGATTTTATCATTGCCACGGTGAGTACTCATTTTAATTTAGTTTGTTTTCATTTTTGAATTCTTTTTTTGTAATTTTGCTTGAACTAAAAGCAAAAATAACTTGTAAAATTTTTTATTTAATTTTTGGTAATTTTTTTTAGGTACAGATTTCTTGAAAAATTCGAAATACTTACAGCCGAAGTACTTCTTTTAAATTCCTCTATCAGATTATGCTGGCTTTCCTTTGGTAAGTTCCTGGATTCATTACCTACTTCAATTTTTTTAATATTTGAATATTAGTTGTTGTTTTCAATGCATCACTTGCCTATTAATATTTACGTAACAATGTATGGTTTTTGTTATAGTGATTTTATTATTAGTACCCGTCAGTCATTAATTTTTCTAATTCCACTAAAATAGTATTTTTTGCTAGATTAAAGAATGTTGATGGGATGTGAAGCGCCAGGTAACTACCTAAATATCAGTGATTCGGCGATACAATCGTTACAGACGTATTTTTAGTTGCATATCCTGTTTTTTGCAGTTGAAATGTAATGTGGATTTTTAAATGATCTTGCAACACCTTCTATTCTCAAGTAGCCAACATTGGGTAAGTTTTTATTACGTGAGAGTAAGGAATTTATACTGAAGTATTCTAATTTAAAATTTTTTTCAATTTTTTCAATTTTTGTAATTTCGCTTTCATAGTTTTTTTATTTTATAGTAGTTTTTTTTCACGAATGTTGTTTTTGAATGTTTATAATCATTTCTTTCTTTTTTTGCAGATGGTTCATTGAATTACCTAAACAGAACATTTGCCTGTGCACCTTCTGTGGATGGATTACAAAGTGACAAGTTTTCTAAGGAATTTCGTCATAACGTGAGTGATTATGATTTATTTTCTCGTTTTTTCTACTCTTAAATTTGATAATTTTTTTTAAAAATGAGTTCTTAATGACTCGATTTATGTGTAAATTTTTGTCCACCCGTTCACCCGCCTGGACTGACCACTATCCGCATTAAGAGGGTGCTCTGCGCTTTTCGGGTTGCATAAGCGAGAAATTAATAAAGCAGAAATTGAGTTTTTTTGGGGTTTAACGAGGTAAGTAAATAATGAAGCAATATTTGAATATGATTTTAATACGTAATATAAAGAAAATGAAAGATTTGATGAAATTTGAATATGTGATGGAAAATAACATTTCTGACAGGCTGACAGAGCCCTTTTTTGTTTTCTGCAAGAAAAAAAATTTAATTTGTAATATTTTTTGGAATTTCGAAAAAAAAATGAAAAAAGGGTTCTGTCAGCTTATTAAAAATGTTATTTTACATCATATAGTCCCGGAGAAATCTTGCAAAACCGCTAACAAATCTTACATTTCTTCAAATTTGCAGTATCATAATTATATTAGCAAATGAAACATTTATACGCTTTTATTTTCTTTATTTTACATATTAAAAATCATATTCATACATTATTTCATCATTTCATCTCGTTAAAACTCAAAAAAAAAAACGCAAATTCAAAACTTAATTTCTGCCTTATCAATTTCTCGCTTATGCAACCCGAAAAACGTAGAGCACCCTCTTAAATCGCTTTTAAGTAATTTTTTACTTGTTTTCGCTTTTTATTTTGAAATTTTGTTCAGTTGCGAATATTTTATGTTTTACAGACTTTTCGAATGATTTCTTCGTGCAGTCGACTATATTTTTCAATGTAGTGTTTTTTTCACCGAGGCGTCGAAAAATTTAATGATATCCTATTCAACTTCAATTTTCAATTGGTTCCTATCTGTAAAAAATTCCATTCAGATCGTGAGTTTTTCTTCCGTTTGATTAATTTAATTTCTGACATAGGCTAATACCTAGACCTACCTAAATAATTAGTACTTGAATAGGTAATAAAAAAAAAAAAGATTTGGGATTAAAAAAATTCAATATTTCGTTTTCTTATAATTTTTTTCGTCATAGCGGGAATAAAGTGCTACTTTATTCCCTCTCGCGAATTGCTCGAATACTTAAACTCGCGTTTTATTCCCGCTATGACGAAAAATATCGTATGCAACTCGAGAATAAAGTGATTTTCGACAATTTTGAGCTATTTCCCTCGCTTCGCTCGTGAAATAACCCTCAAAATTCGTCAAAAATCACTTTATTCCCTTGTTGCATAAAATACTATTATGTTGCTTTAGTACCTCGTTTTTATTTGTTGATCTTTTATCCAATAATCCTTTAGTCTAATTTTAAAACAAGATACTTAGGTACCTGGTTTTCATTTGTTGGTATTTTTTCTCAACAATTTGTCTCGTGTTGAGCTTTAGGCAATGAATTTTTTTATTTTAGATTTGAATTCGCTATTGGTAAAGAAAGACCAGATAGTATCTACCTTTGAAATTCAAAAAAAAAAGTTCCTTTTTGAACGCAGATTCAAGTAATATTACAACTGTAAGCAAATAAATCGCGAATATATATTTTTTTATTTAATTCATTATAAATCCACATTTATTTGCAGTTTTATTTCAATAATAAGTACCTACATAATAATTTTCACTTTTCAGGTGTATCAAAAAGCTCAGTACTAGTTCTCGAAGATGATCTACCAGACCATTTGAGACCAATCTTGGAGAACAATTTTCTCACTTTTAATATGGATTTAAGATTTTATCATTGCCACGGTGAGTACTCATTTTAATTTAAATTTTATTATTAGTACCCATCAGTCATTAATTTTTCTATTTCCACTAAAATATTATTTTTTGCTAGGTTAATGAATGTTGATGGGATTTGAGGCGCCAGGTAACTACCTAAATATCAGCGATTCGGCGATACAATCGTTACAGACGTATTTTTAGTTGCATACACTGGTTTTTGCAGTTGAAATGTAATGTGGATTTTTAAATGATCTTGCAAACAGCTTCTATTCTCAAGATGCCAATATTGGGTAAGTTATTATTGTACTTATCGCTTTATAAATAAATTAATCATTTTTGGATAGGTATTTTTCTGGCTTTTATTTACATATGTATTTTTTTACCCAAGTTATTCATTTACAAGATCAGTCGATTTTGATATTTTTAAAAAGCAATTTTAATCGTTTGAATTTCATAGTCGTCAGTTATCATTATTGTTCTTTTTAATAATACAGGGTGTTCCATGAATCGTCTGCCAAATATATTTTTTGGATGTAACCGGGTACCACTAAAAAAAAACTTGAGATGAACATGTGCCTAACTTGAGGATTTAAGGGGCAAATGCTACTTCTAAAAATATTACGTCAAAAAATTTTTTTAACCATGGGAATGGATAGTATTTTAAAAACTGAACAAATTTTCACTTTATGACTTGTTGCTTAACTTGAAAATTGAAGGGGCTACAACAATTTTTTTCAATTTTTTTTTTCTGATAAACTAATTAAGGAATGGATAGTACGTTGAAAACAGAAAAAATTTTGTTCTATACACTTTTTGCCTAACATCAAAAATGAAGGGCCAAGAGTGATTCAAAATTGGGAAAATTTGAAAATTTTTTGAAGCCCACGTATTTTGCGTGAGCCGTAGCCCCTTCATTTTCGACGTTAGGCATAAAGTGCACAGAACAAAATTTCTTCAGTTTTCAACGTACTATCCATTCCCTTGATTGGTTGATTTTTTTTTAAATTTGTTTGTAGCCCTTCAATTTTTGAGTTAGGCAAAAAGTCATATGGTGAAAATTTGTTCAGTTTTCAAAATACTATCCATTCCCACGGTCAAAAAAATTGTTGACGTGATTTTTTAGAAGCAGCATTTACCCCTTAAATTCTTAAGATAGGCAACATGTTCATCTCAAGGTTTTTTTTAGTGGTACCCGGTTATATCCAAAAAAATATGTTTGGCAGACGATTCATGGAACACCCTGTATTTTAATGAAAATTCTAATTTGATTTGGGGTTTTTCGAAAATATTTAAACTAATCTAGGTAGATATTTTAACGAAATGAGAGTGAGTAATTAATTTTTAAAATTGTTTTCAGTGCTTATGAAGACGAAGGCAAAATTTCAATCCTGAAGGATCTCAAGTTTACTTCGAAGTTAATGCAATAATTTTTTGAAAATTTTCGAAATTTATAACGAAACGATTTTTTTTTAAACAAGCAAACTCGTGGATTATTAATTTTTTTTATATTTAAATTTTCAAGAGTTTTATCTGCCTTTTTCCAATCGTATTCACTTACTGCTTTTTTTTACAGTGTTTTTGTTTAAATTTTCGTAGAATGGAATGAAATTAAGAACATTTTTGAAGAATTTTTTAAGAGAATAAAAACATTCTAATTTTTTCTCGGATTGAAAGGTTCTACAGTATAACTGTAAATGAAGTAAAATTTTAATTATTTTTTATTCTGAAATAATTGGTTAACAATTTAAATTATTTTCTTATTTTCATACGTGACGTAAAGTATATTGAGTATCTTCATTTACCTGAACAGATTTTTTTTTTGTTGCGGATTTTTGTAGACAGAAGATGGATTCACGATTTATTTTTGGCTAAGCATTCGGACGCGGAAAATTGTATTTTTCATGTATTTAAGGCCCCTAAACGGGAGCTGGATCAGATCCAGCTTCAACTCCTAGTCGCACGTCCACGTCGTGGGGGCTGGGACCTCGCCGGAATTGGATCCGGCGTGCTAACGCGACAGGGGGGCGTGTCGGAGAGTCTCCGGCACGCTGGTTTTTTTGGTTTTAAAAAAATTTTGGATTTTGAAAAGGGCACAAAATTCCGATTTCGGCTTGGGGCTAAAATTAGTAATACAGGTAAGTTGTCGACTCATGCAGGGTCACCCTAATACTTAGTATCGGGCTACCTTGCATGAATCGGTCCGACGTGGTAGTTGTAGGGATGCCTTATGACCTGCGTAATGCGCGAAATCTTGTGGCTTTGCAGAGGATCATTGATCCCCATATCTACCTTTGCAAATCCGGGATGGAGGGCATTACGTAGCTCGTTGCGCAAGCAGGTGTCTGGTCTTTTCATCAGCGTTGAGCAAAACCTGAAGATGGTTCGACCCGGACGGTCTTTTTAGTATCTTAAAAAAACAACTTTCACTTTCTATTTCAACACTTTCACTTTCACTAGCTTTCTTCAATTTTTCGGTTAAAAGTGAAAATTTTAAGATACTAAAAAGACCGTCCGGGTCAGACCATCTTCAGGTTTTGCTCAACGCTGATAAAAAGACCAGACACCTGCTTGCGCAACGAGCCACGTAATGCCCTCCATCCCGGATTTGCAAAGGTAGATATGGGGATCAATGACCCTGAACAAAGCCACAAGATTTCGCGCATTACGCAGGTCATAAGACAGCCCTACAACTAACATTCCGGACCGATTCATGCAGGGTAGCCCGATACTAAGTATTAGGGTGACCCTGCATGAGTCGACAACTTACCTGTATTACTAATTTTAGCCCCAAGCCGAAATCAGAATTTTGTGCCCTTTCCCAAAACCAAAATTTTTTAAAACCAAAAAACCAGCGTGCCGGAGACTCTCCGACGCGCCCCCCTGTCACGTTAGCACGCCGGATACAATTCCGGCGAGGTCCCAGCCCCCACGACGTGGACGTGCGACTAGGAGTTGAAGCTGGATCTGATCCAGCTCCCATTTAGGGGCCATATCGGTACTTACATTACAAGATCAGTGTGAATTTCTTCAAAAAATACATGTTTTCGACTAGAAATATGTAGTAAAATATACGAGTATAAAATAAATGAAAAAAGCTGAGAATTAATGACTTTGCAAAATAAAAATCACCAGAATTTATTAAAATTACATGAAAATACTTTGGAATAATTTGAAAACTTAAAAACGTGCACTTCGAATAAAAGTCTCTTAAAAGTCTGGATACCGCTTTTGATAAACGTCTTGGAAATCGTGATTCAAACAGTGCATTTGTCATAATAACGGGTAAGTAAACTTTTTAAAAATCCGACATAACTGGAATAAAATAACGAAATGAAAAAATTTGAAATAATAGATCTACGTAAGAGCATGAAATACTTAGCTACTTGAATTACTCACCTAAACAGGAAAATTCTTTCCATAAATTTCTGAAATTAAAAAAAATCCAATAAATTTTCTGAACCCAACAAACTGAGGTAAATGGTGTACCAATTTGAGAGAAAAAAAAGGTAAAAATATAAAAGGCTTGAAAAAAAAAGACAGTCGCCAATCTACACCAAAAAATCAATTGCAGACAATAAGTTGAATAATACGGAAAAAAATGTTCCAAGCAGGTAAGCAATAAAAGCAAAACAGATACCTATTAAAAAAGAAACGAAAAAAAAACTATTTAAATCAAACAAAATTAAAATAAAAAAACACTTACTTACTGAAGTGGTACAAAATCCTCCTAGAAAAAATCGCGAACTGGCTGGAAAATGAAAACTTGAACAATAATGCAAAATTGTTCTCTTCTTGAGAGCTCACTGGTCGAAAGAAACCCTCTGAAACAAAAACATATGGAAACGAAACATAATTAAAGTACATATTTCAATAAAACAAAAAAATAAAGCGACAAAAATTGAAGCCAACCAAATAATTCAATTACATTTCAGAATAGATTCTACTTTTTTTTTGATAATAAAATTATTTTTGTCAAAAAATGAAAACTTCTGCGAATTAAAATAAAACTGAACGAGGTATGTGCTTACAGGTTACGTAATTCCTCTTGAAGTATTGAGAACTGCTACACATCTGGAAATCCTGAAAACAGAACAATGATTATTTTATTTTGTATAAAAAAAATTCACCGAAAACATGAAAAACTAAAAATGAATTATACGAAAAAAAAAAACGATTTTGAATGATTTCATAAATGAAGTCAACTTTACCCAATTCAGAAAAAAATTAAATCGAAATATCTATCCGTAATTATTACTAAAAAAAATAATATTATTACAAAAATTGGCAGAAAAATCGATAATTTGTCAAGAAGTAATATTCCTCCGAAATATTCGGCAAATTTAGGAACCCCTAAAAATATATAAATGCACATTACTGATGAAAAACAGTCTTTTTAGGTTTAGGTAATTGAAGTTCATTAAATAAAAAATCCAAAACTGAACACCCACTTGACAGAATGCATTGAAAATTCCTAGAATTAAAAGTTGACAAATAAGATCTTGAAGTTAAAAATCTTTCATGACAAATGAAACATGTGAAAAAAAACAGTACGTAATGAAAAACGCGTTGAAAATTTTTTTTAGGTAAATAATGGCAAAAAAAACTAGGAAAACGATCGAAAAATGCAGGGGAAAGTTTGATTTCAATTTTCAATGCCAGTGATCACTAGGTAATTAAAAAACGAAAAATCTTAACATGAAATTTTCAAAAAATTAAACTGAAATCTGAAACACTTACGTGGTTATAATTTTATTAATCTGTTTGATATTCGGTCTTGATCCAAACAATCGATTCGGCTGCACCCTGCAAGAATACAAAATCAAAAAATGAAAAATTAAGGTACCTAGGTAAATAAAAAAATAACATATTCAAATTAAGTAGGTACTTGAAGAACAAAAGCCACAAAATAGAAAGGAAAAAAAAGGATGAAAATTCTAACGAGAATTTAGCTTAGGTACTCAAGAAAAAAAGCCAATATGTGATCGTAATCACAATAATCATGCATTCTGAAATTATGATCTTGATTTAAACAATATAGATTCACCGGCATTCTGCAAGAATACATAAAAATAAAAATTAAGGAGTGTGAAACAATAGTTAATACTAGAAAAAAAACACACAATTGAAAAAAAAAGAATAAAAATCATACCTAATTCGAAAAAAATGTCAATAAAATTAAATTAAAAATTTAGCCATGTAAAATAAACATAAAACTTACCTATGAAGACTTTGGATAGACTTGACCCACAACTTTGTGCTTTTCAAACAATGGATTTGTCTGCAAGAAGACAAAACATACAAAAGTAAATTTACAACCCTAATAAGTTATCAAGTGACTATCAAGTTTACGAAATTAAAAAAAATAAAAAATGGAAAAAGTAATTTTTAAAAAAAATTAAAAAATTGAATCAAATTCATTAAACATTCCTTACATTTACTTGAGATAAAAAGCTTTCAAATAAAAACCAAAAATAAAGGATTCGTCTGTAAGAAGAACAAAACAAATTATTAGCACTCAAATAGTAGGTACATACCCAGGTAAGAATAAACTGAAATTACAAATAAAAAAAACATTACAGAACTGAAAAAACAAAAAATTGAAAATTCGAAGTACCTACCTATTTAAAAGTATACAAAAAATGTTCCAAGTAAAACAAAACAAAAATAAATATAAACGAAATAAAAAAAATTTAACGAAAATTGATACATAATTTAAAAAAAATATAATTTAAACATAAATAAGAGATAAATACTAAATACGTACTCGTTTACATGGTTCTCTGTCTCGAAACCCCTCCTCGATTGATCTAAACTTTCTTTATTATTCAACAACATCGCCAATCTCGAACAATTCGCATTTCTTGAGCAATTCATATTTAACGCAATGAATCGTCTGCAAAAATATAATCAAATCACTGGAAAATGTTTTCAAACAGAAAAATTTATAAAAAAGCTACCTATCAAATTGAAGAACGAATTTAAAAATATTCAACACAGAAAATAAACGTAAAAATTATAACAAATCTTGAAAAAAAAACACGCGAAAAGTACTCGCGTTAAACGAAAATCCTTCACATCTGAAACTTCCAGAAAAACTAAAATGAAAAATTTATTCTATAAAGTTAGAAAATGATGAAAAATGAGATAGTTTTTATCATCACCCAGGGCTCTGACTCTTGAAATTGCTGAAAATCATAAGCGCATCATTAACGTAAAAATAAACCCAAATTACCTGAAAATGAAAGACCATTGCTTTAGAATAAAGGGTACCGACGGTTAAGATAGACGAATCTGCCCCCGAGATGGAATGGGGCAATTGAAATGGAACTCACTGAAAATAAAAACCAATTATTTCATCATTAATTTAAAAATAAAACGAAGAAATAAGTAAATATCTAAACATGCAATAAAAAAGACGTCGCTGAAAAAAATTGATAACATACGCGCCAAAAAATAAATAAATAAAAAATTACTTCAGTAAAAATACGAAAATCAAAAATCAAAACGAAGGAAATAAGCAAAAATGATCTAGATTAGAAATTACGTAATATACAGGAATGAAATAATAGCACAAATTAAAAAGCAAAAAACGAAATTGCATTGACCAGAAAATGAAATCGAAAATTTCAAAGAACTTACATATTCTGTGGTGAAAATATGAGACGCAGCCAGGGATACCCAACCATATGTCGGAAAAGTAAATTTCAAGAAAAACGCAAATTAAGAAAAAATGACCAAAAATATGGGAATTTTTTTTTATCAATTTGTATACTATGAACCCTCTACTTTCATATGAGAATAGGTTCAGGTCCCAAAAGTGTTATCTTCTTGGTTAAAAAAACGAATTTTGCTGAAGGCCTCTGAGAAATTGAAACCATACCATATGTCGGAATTTTATAAAAATATGTTAAAATTTACAACTTTCATTATTATTGAAACGTAGTAGTGTTCAACAAATATCCGGATATCCAAATACCAAATACTATTTGGATTATCCGGCTATCACACGGAAATTGCCGAACAGCTCCGAAAACATCCCGAAAACGGTTGAACTTTTCCGAGAGTTCCCGAATTCTTTCACGAACTCTCACAAAATTTAAAGGTTGATTATCGAAATCGAAAAATCGATTATCGAAATCGAAAAATCGAAATTGAAGAATCGATTATCGAAATCGAAAAATCGAAAGTACAGAATCGATTATCGAAATCGAAAAATCGAAAAATCGATTATCGAAATCGAAAATCGAAATTGAAGAATCGATTATCGAAATCGAAAAATCGATTATCGAAATCGAAAAATCGATTATCGAAATCGAAAAATCGATTATCAAAATCGAAAAATCAAAATCGAAAAATCGATTATCGAAATCGAAAAATCAAAATTGAAAAATCGATTATCGAAATCGAAAAATCGAAATTGAAAAATCGATTATCGAAATCGAAAAATCGAAATTGAAGAATCGATTATCGAAATTGAAAAATCGATTATCGAAATCGAAAATTCAATTTTTTCCCGTTGAAACTCTTCATTTCGATTATCCGGATATTTGTTGAACACTAATTTTCAAAGCATGATTTTCACCGTTTGGTTTGTAAAGTTGTTTGACTTGCACTATGATTTCATTTCTCAATGCACATCCTCGAACTCCAAACACGAAATATAAATAGGCGTTGGACAATGGACATGTAGGAATGTTTCCCAGAATTCTAACAGTCTGCAAATATCTATAAGTACATGAATTAAAAATATACTCGTATAATAAACTTTTAATGCAAACTTGAAAAAAGAGTAATAAAAGTATTGAAAATTCAATTACTTACTTACGTATAAAAACTACATATAGTTATAATGATTCCTGAATTGTTTATGTCCTGATATCTCTGGTGATCTTTCGAGACTCCAAATAAGAAGACGTAAAATGATGAGACGTTGAATTGGCAGGCCATTCATTGTTGACCCTGAAAAAAAAAAAAAATAGAAACAGCATAATTATTATACTTCTTAATGCACTAAAAAAAAATAATTTGGATTTGGAAAAAACTAGCTAAGCATTTCAATATAAAAAACGGTTACCACGATAAATGAGTCCCTTGAAAGAATCCAATCAAGAAATAAAAACTAAGAAGTCATAGGTCTGATAACGAGAGCTTCTGGAATTCCAAACTAGACAAAAATACCTTTACTTAAAGTATAAAATAATCATTATATATAGCAAAAAAGCGAAAGAAAAATTATAGAGCAAAAAATCAATTAAAAAGAGAAAAAAAAATTTAAATCCTACATTTTGGAAAAAATTTATGTAACTTAAAAAGTCAAAAGTTGAAAAATGAAATTGAAAAGCAAGAACGAAAATAAACAGCGAAGGGGAAAAAGCGAAAGCTAAATTGCCAAGGGAATGAAAATTGAAAATCAAAATTAAAATTAAAAAGTGAAACAGGAACTAAAAAGAGAAAGTGAAATTGAAAAGCAAAAGTAATAAAGTATAGTGGTGAAATTAAAACCTGAAGACAGAGAAAAATTGAACAAAAGAAAGTAAAAAGTAAACGCTAAAGTAAAAAATTGAAGTAAAAATAAAAAGTGAAACAGAAAAACAAAAAGTACAATGAAAAAGTGAAAATGAAAATCATGAGCAAAAGTAAAAAGCAGGAATGAAAAGCCAAATTGAAAAGCCAAAGAAAAGCAAAGTTGAAAGCTAAAGAGAAAGGGAAATTGTAAAGTAAAACTGAACTTACAGCGAAAATTCAAAAACAATCTTTTTAAATAATTCAAAATCACTAGGTACTTATTATGGTATAGGCAAAATCCCTATCGTCAGAATCTCTTTTCAGCTCTCTATCCTATGACATTTAAATTTCAAAAATCCCAAATATATCGAAAACTGAATTTACAGCAATAATAATTTAAAACTAATACCTAACCCTTATGAAATGCTCATAATTACTCATTTATTTTTGTGTCAGCGAAATTTAAATTCCACCCATCTAAATTCATTTTTAGCTCTCCATTCATATAAATTTGAAAAGAAAATACAAAATTGTAAAATGAAACAGGGCTTTAACAAAAACTCCAAAAAAAAAAAAAAAAAAAACATAACTGAAAAAGAAATAACGCTCACGAAATTTGGCAAATTCGGATATAACGCTCTCAAAAAGCCAAATTTTGTACAAAGTTTATCGAAAATTGTCTAATTCCATCTAAAAATGTCTCAGATTTTATAAAAATACTAAAAAATTCAATTCATAATTCATAAAATTTTTAAATAATAACTTGAATGCAATTTTTAGCACTCAAAATTCACTGAAAAGGTCTTGAAATTCATAAAAAATGCATTCACATCATTACAATGTCAGAAAATGCTAATTGCCAAAAACCTTCTATATCGAATATTTTTGTATGAATTTCTTAGGTATCGAACGCTCAAAAATCGTAATAAAGAGAATTCGCTTTTAACGTGATTCCGTTATAACGTGATTTTTTCGGTCCCTTGGTGAGCATTATAACGAAATTTTACTGTAGGTACCTACTTATGTATTTAGTTGAAAAATCAATAGTGAAACACTTGTTACTAATAATAAAATCTTGATTCATAGACTTAAGATATATCGGTTCAAGCTAAAAATTAGAAATCGACACTAAAAGCATTTCAACATGAAACTATTTGAGAGAAATTTTTAAAAATTGCACTGCTTTATCATTTAGAAAATTATTTTAATGACAAGAAAGTAGAATTGAAGGAGAATAAAAATTCTTACCAATTTTTAAAGAAATCAATCAGAAACGAAGAGAGCATTTCGTAAAATGACCTTACACAATGTTTAAGAAATTAGACTAAGAGAAATTTTTGCTCAAAGAAAAATGAAGACAACCTCCCTTCCCTTCAATACTACATTGTAGTTTCTCAACTTTAAAAAAAAAATTATAAAAAGCATAGAAGTGAAAAAATTGCCAAATTTTTTAAGTGATCGGGAAAAATGCCACACGGTTTTAGAAAATAGTCAAAGAAAAAATCTTCAAATAGACGTAATAATTTAGAAAAAAACAACAAAAGAGTAAAATTTGACACCAAAAATCAATGAAATCTTTTCTTTAATAAAGGATTAGCGAAAAATTGATGGAATTGACTATGAGAAAAGTACTTACCGAATTTAAAACGAATGAAAATATGAAATTTAATTAGTTTAGAATGTTAAACAAATAGAAAAACTAAGCAAAACGCATACCGTACCCAAGAACACAAATTGAACAAATTCCAAAGAGTAAAGAAATTAAAAGGTAAGTATGTAAGTAAGTAAGTAGGTATAGGTAAAGCAGTTGAAAACGTCAAAAACGAATCAGAAATTTGAGACAAAAAACATCTAAAATGTGAATTGTCACTTTCAAATTAAATTTATTCCCAACAAAAATTGATTTCCAGAGCAAAATTTGAATGCTCAAAATGGAAATTGAAAAATAATCAGTTAAAAGTTAAAACGTAAAAAAATGAAACACCTCAAAAATTGAACTGTTACTTTCAAATTAAATTTATTCCTAACAAAAATTGATTTCAAGAGCAAAATTTGAATCCTTAAAATGGAGATTGAAAAGTAATCAATTACAATTAGAAGAGAAATAAATTGAATCACTGAAGTTGAATCGAACTAAAAAAAAAAAAAGAAGATAAAATGCACCTTAAAATCAAACTTTCACTTTCGAATTGAATTCGTTCCCGAAATTAAAAAGAAAATTGAAAAGTTGACATTTAAAAACTTGAAAAAGAAAACAAAAAATGAAGCTGAATTAATTTTTTTTAGGAGGAGGAGACAGAAAATTCACCTAAAAATTAAGCTTCTATTTTCAAATTACCTATGTACTTGAATTTATTCCTAAATAATTGAATTTCAGGGTAAGGTTTGAATAAGAAAGTTGATTGGCAAACAAATGAAAACACCAAAAAATATCTATAAACTAATATCAACAAAAATAAAATTCTTTCAGAGGGCAACAAAATCAGCAAAACTCGGTCAAAAATTTAAATGCACTTTCAAAATTGAATCCATTGAAAAATTAATCCCATTAGTCAATATATGTACCTATTAAAAATTCAAACTTTCACTTTTAAAATCCCAATTCCAAAAATCAAGACAAAAAATAGATATTTTAAAAATACAACTTTTACTTTCAATTAAATTGTTCTTAAAGTCAATTTAAAAAGGGCTAAGGTTACTACTTGAAAAATTCGAGCTTTATATTTATAATCTCAAATCACAAAATCACAAAATCAATAAATTTGAATTAAGGAAGGTTAAAAATTGAGATATCTCCATCCATTCGAGTCGATTTTGAAAAAGGATCCTCATTAAAGAATTCAAACGTTCGCTTTTAAAATCTCAATTAAAAAAATCAAGACGAAAAATATCCTATTCAAAAAATACCACCTTCACATTCAGAATTAAATTACCTATTTCCTAAAAGAGCATAAAGAGGAAATATCTCCATACCAATCAAAAAATTCATCACATCGAGGTAATTTAAAACAAAGGGCTCTCCATTAAAAAGTTGAAAGTTTTACTTTTAAAAATTCAATTCAAAAAATCTATTACCACAGCTGAAAATTCCATGGTTGAAGAATCAACGAAATGAAAACCGTAACTAAGGTTTTAAAAAATGCTATAAGACTTTAAAATTGAAAAAAGAAATGCAAAACGAATCAGGAAATTATCAAGAACGAAAAATGAAAAATAAATTCATCCGAATGTGTAGGAAAAAAATCAAATCCAATAGGTAGTGCTAGTAGGCAACTCACAAAAATAAACAAACCCCTTGAAATTAATTCCCAAAATGAGAGAAAATTTCACTTGAAAAAAATCACTAAAAACCTAAATCGAAAAAATATTATACTAGAAAATATCACAAAACATCGCTTAAGCGATTAAAAATTTTTAAAAAGCACAAATAAAAAATTAAATTACTCACCCTTATACTTCGAATGCAGCGATGAAAGCATTTTACAACAGGAATTATAAACTGTTCAGTATTCGCCAGAAAATAAATCTAAAATTTCGAGGAGCAGAAAAATAACAAAAAAAATCCATTTAATAATTATTAATACGAACGAAAAAAAACTTGAACCAGGCTGAACACATCTGAACACCATTGACAAAAGGGAGCACGTCCGACACCTACCAAGGTCGCAGGCATACTGGTTGTGGTTGGTGGTTGTGTTTGTGTTGAGACGTTGACGCGCCGACCCAACTGGAGATCGGGAGCTCTCGGGTATTTCCGAAGATGTTCGTTCGACTTTTGATTAGTATATAAATATACAGGGTGTTCCATGAATCGTCTGGCAAACATATTTTTTTGGATATAAATATAACCGGGCATGTTGCCTATCTTAAGAGTTTAAGGGGCAAATGCTGCTTCTAAAAAAATCACGTCAAAAAATTTTTTTGACCATGGGAATGGATAGTATTTTGAAAACTGAACAAATTTTCACTACATGACTTTTTGCCTAACTCAAAAATTGAAGGGGCTACAAATTTTTTTTTCAAAAACAATTTTAAAAAAATCAACCAATCAAGGGAATGGATAGTACGTTGAAAACTGAAGAAATTTTGTTCTGTGCACTTTATGCCTAACGTCGAAAATGAAGGGGCTACGGCTCGCGCAAAATACGTGGGCTTCAAAAATTTTCGAATTTTCCCAATTTTGAATCGCTCTTGGCCCCTTCATTTTTGATGTTAGGCAAAAAGTGTACAGAACAAAATTTTTTCTGTTTTCAACGTACTATCCATTCCTTTAATTAGTTTATCAGAAAAAAATTGTTTTTGAAAAAAACAATTTGTAGCCCCTCCAATTTTCAAGTTAGGCAACAAGTCATATAGTGAAAATTTGTTCAGTTTTTAAAGTACTATCCATTCCCGTGGCTAAAAAAATTTTTTGACGTAATTTTTTTAGAAGTAACATTTGCCCCTTAAATCCTCAAGTTAGGCAACATGTTCATCTCAAGTTTTTTAAAGTGGTACCCGCCGGTTATATCCTAAAAAATATGTTTGGCAGACGATTCATGGAACACCCTGTATGTCATTGTATTATACTATACCTATAGTATAATTAGCTGAAATGGAAAAGATGATTTTTTTATACGTCGAAAACGCGTGAAAAACTGGCAATAGAACTAAAATATTTACTTTTATAGGGCAATCAGACAAAAAATGTGTCCAAAAATTCAACTTTCACTTTCACAATTATATCAATTTCCAAAAAGAGCATATAAATATAGAGGAAATTTCTTCATATCAAAAAATTCAATATACGCAAAGTTAAATTGAAAAGGGCTCTTCATTAAAAAATTGAAAGTTTTTCAAAAGATTTCACATTAAAAAATCAATTGGAAAACGTAAAAAATCCATGATTGAAGAATGAATGAAATAAAAACAGCTTAATCAGGGTTTGAAAAAAGATTACCGGACAAGGGACAACGGACATTATTTGAAAATCATCAAAAATCGAAAAAATCAATGAACTAACCCCTTCTCATTTTTTTGGGTCAAAATATTTTTTGTTCCCGATAGGCTTGCGAGGTGTCTAGGATGGAGTATTCGGTCACGGCGAATGCAATAGCGGCGTCAGTTTCCTTCGCTAGACCGCCGTTTCCGAGTAAATGGCCATTTTTGAGGCCATTTTTTGGCCAATTGCAAAAGTGTTAGAAAAACTCGGAGAAAGTGTGTTTTTTGACTGATTTGGGGTCGCTGATTCCGAATTTCGAATTCATTTTGCATGATCGTCTCATCCATGTCCAAAATTGCATTTCAGCGGTGGAAATGGGCCCTAACTCGAGTGGAAAAGTGCGGCGCCGAAAATGGACCGCGATTTCGAATTCAGCGACCTCGAATTAATCTAAAATGAACCCGAAAATAACTATATAAACTTCCAGGCATTTAACAAACCAACTGCGCCAGTTTCTTAATTAATTTTTTTTAGTTTTCATCTACACACATTAAGAAACAACGAATAACAGATGAACACTCAGAATATTTGTCAAATTGTAATTTATAAAAATAAATAAATACCACGCAACAAAATGGTTGCTAAAACAATGTACATTACTATCATTATATCTACGTCGAGTTTAATACATTCAGCAATGACTTTTGAGCTTCTTCCAGTTTATGTAATTCTCCTTGCAACGCGGTTAATTTTTCTTTATTCGATGCCTGAACGTCTTTAGGAACCTTAGTTTCGTAATTCGGCGCATCGATGGCTTTTTGTAACTTGCTAATATTTTGTAAGACGGTTTCTTCGGTTTTCTTCATTTTTTCCAATTCTTTAGGAATGTCGATCAAACCCTGTGGAAAAAATCGCCAATGATAGCATCCGTTTCACGCGGAAAATTTTTTTCAACTGGTAAAATAAGGTTTTACTTTTAGATACAAATGAACTTGGCATCTATCGGATACTGTAAGGATGGTACAACCCACAGGAGGTGTATCGTTGATGGAAACGTTTCCACAATACGCCAGCGTTTCAATAGTCGTCTTATAACCGTGTAAATACGACGATGTACTTTCGTCTGTGCTACATATGTACGCTGAAAGAAATCAAAAAAATTTTTGAAGTTAGATTTGGATAATTTACGATTAAAACAAACGACGATTAATAATTACCATTCGGTTTGGAACTTTTGGGTAGATTGTAATCAGACTGCGCTGATCTTATAGAGTGTACGATTTTCATAACCATTTCTACCTGAGTTTCGATTTCTTCATTCCGCCATTGAAGGTAATCATTCTACAAAATAATACGATCGTTATTTACATCAAGATCATATTATTAGAAGTAAATAATCGATCCAATTACCGTTTCAGGGTAGGAAGCCACGCATATACTCGCAGCAGTCTTATTCAAAGGTAATCTCTGATATAGCTCTTCGGTGATATAGGGCATAAATGGAGATAATAATTTCAACCCGCTATCGATCACATGCACGAGTGTTTGTTGAGCTTCGAAAATTTGTTGTTCGTTTTTCAAAGCAAAAACTGGTTTCAGTGATTCCTAAGAAAAAAATACACAATAAATCATCAAATCGATACTTAATTACATAAGGGAACCTTAACAATCCGTCCACTCCGGAATTAAAAGAGTTCAAATATTTTTCCAGAAGTTGAAAAATTTCTCAAAACTTGAAAATTTTTCAAAAAATTGAACAGTTTATCAAAACTTGGAACATCTTTCAAATTTAAAATTCTCCAGTCGAATCCGAGACGAGAAAACTTACCAAATAAATATCGCAAAGATCGTACAACCATAAATTGTAGCAAGCTGTCGTGCTAGCGTTCAAATCATAATTTTCAAATCCTTTATTTGTCATTTCTACTGCGGCTGCCAATCTGCTCATTATCCACAGATTCATCGGACTAGTTTCCTTTTTAAAAAAAGGGTACAAATTAGCATATTAAAGACGGGGAAAGCAAGAGATATTATAATAATTACCTTAATACTGCGGAGGTGAAGTTGATTTTGACAAGCAGCTATATGCTTCTTCCAGCGAAGCAAATATGGATAGGATTCGCTATCAATATGATTATTTTCGTTAATGCTCAACGAAGAGAATACTTTTAAATCGCCTTCTGTCAACTGATATCCGTTTACGTAACTATAATTAGCTAAACGTGTATTTAATACTGATAACGCTTCTTGTTCACTTGGAGATCCGCTCGCGTTTTTGAACCAATCGCAATTCGAACTCAACGTCGATACGAAGCTCGCAGTATTCGTCGGCGACGGTAAATACATCAAAGCAAATTTAACAGCGTTCCAGATTTTGTTGCAAAAAAATCTGTATCCTTGAACGCGTAATATATCCAAATTGATATCACGAGCTATAAAATAAGCAAGACGTAAATGATTAAGGCATCAATAATTAAATCACATGGTGTCTACTGGATCTGAAAAATGGAAATTTTTGCTAATTTCGGGATTTTTCTTGCCATTTTCAAGATTTTTTTCTTACTTCACATTTTCCCGAAAAAGAATCTTCGTTTTAAAAATTCAAGGAAAGAGAAAAATGTTGAAAATGCTTGCTATCTGCTGTAGAATCGTTCAAATTCTTGCCATTTTTTGGGTTTCCAGGCATAAAAAAAGTGACTTTTAGTGACTTTTTTGAGCAAAAAGTAAACCGAAAAGTGACCAACAAATAACCAAAAAGTAACTAAAAGTAACCAAAAACTCGATTTTTTCGGAAGGAATTTTTTTGTAGTTTTCTGCAAACATTTCAAAGATAAATCAACTGAAACGGCGTGAATAATTTCATTCCAAGTATCATAGCGAAATTCTATCAAAATTAAGTAACTTTTAGCAACTTTTTTCGAACAAGAAGTAACCAAAAAGTAATCAAAAAATGAGCAAAATGTAACCAAAAAAGTTTCCAAAAATGTTCCGGAATTCGTAAAAAGTTCTGGTTTTTTATTTCACCACCACTATAGCTAAAAAAAAAGAGGGCTGAGAATTCAAGAAAAAATGTGGGGAGGGGGTCAAAATTCAATGAAAAAATTAGGTAATCTAAAAATCTAATTTTTTTTAGTGGCACTTTAGGAGGCAGATATACATAATTAATTTAATTATACAGATTTGGGCAAATAAAAATTGAAAAAATGACGAGATTTTTGGAACAAACAATTAATATATGACCTATATAGGTATTAGGTACCTACTCTCTAAATATACATCAGTCAATTTTCGTAAAACGGTGCCTTTTTGAATCAGTGAAATGAATTTATTTGAAAATCTGTGATATTTCAATTGTTTCATTGATTTATTTTAGTCAAAATTAATGATTTATTCTGTCAAATGGGAAATTGACTCAAAAATCAATTACTTTACTGATTTAAAAAAACAGAATTTTTTCAAATTTATAAATATAATTATGAAATACTGCCCGAGCGATGCGAGGGCAAATTTTTTTGCAAAATCATTGTCAACTTAATTTTTTTCTTGAAGAATTTTGAAAAATAGCAATTTTTACGTAAAAATTTGAATTTTTGCTTAAAAAAGCGAAAAAAAATGTCTTTGGGAGGAAAAAAGTGACTTTTAGTGACCAAAATTGAAAAAAGTGACTTTTAGTAACCAAAATCGAAAAAAGTGACTTTTAGTAGGGTCATTCCATGTCAGTTCAACCACAAAGTGGAAAGTGGGGTCTTGGATTTTTTTGATTTTTTGCATGTTTGTAGAGCTCGATGAGAGGTGTCGAATGCCGCAAACCGGAGCTTCCAAAGTCTTTTTGGAGGGGAGCTACGAGCACTCAAAGTTTTAAGGTGAGGTTGGATATGGTAAATTTCGAGCGTGGATAACTCGGAAACGGTGATAGGTAGAAAATTGAAATTTTTTACAATGTGTAAGGCCTTTGATGAGCTTTTTGGCGATTTTTTTGAAATCAGTGTTACCACTTTTTTTAACGCCGAAAATTAGCTGTAAAAGTTGAAAAGAGCTGTTTCTACATGAAGGACACCTTCAAAAATTCTGAAAAAAATATATATGATACAACTTTTTGTACTGATTAACATATATAAAAACTGGGATGGCGTTATTTTTTAAACTCGTTTTAAAAAATTTCAAAGTTTATGCGAAAACGTAATTTTTTATCCCAATTGCTGAAAATCTCCAAAATTGATTAAATTACATTGTTTTTACAGAATTTTCATCAATATTAAAAATTAGTGATCAGAACTATTTTTTACAAGTCGATTCTGGGTGTTATGTATTGTATAGGCAGGCTTTTTTCACATTTACCCTTCAAGACCGCCATCCTATTCGAAAATATCATCTTTGAACAGAATGTAACTGAAAAATAATTAAATTTATTATGAAAAAGAAAGTAATAAGTGCAGCATAAAATTTCGATCTTAGTTTTTTAATTTATAAGAAACACCTTCAGTGTCATGCTGCATTTCTTAGCACACACAGTTTTGAAGTCAAGTGGCACATAGGTGTGGTAAGAAGATCTCGAGTTTGTGCAGGCATGAGTTCAAAAAAATTTTCCGGTTTTTATACTGCGAGGCTGCACCGTCGGGAAAACAGAAAATGTTTTCAAATTGCAATTTCGTTTTTAAAAAAATCGATCAAGCGTTTCTGATGCAATGACAAAGCAGCTGTATTATGCGACAAATTTTCTGATATTATAACATAACTTAAATGTTTCAACTAGTTTTTCTCATTTTTGTAATACACTACAAAAATATGCAACGTCGCTTGTTGTTTTGACCAATGGTAACTTTGAACTTCGTCTTGTTGAATAAAAGTGTAATTTTCAGAAAAATCACAGATCACCGCAATCCCATTTCACTTAAAAATTTTCTATTTTTCCGACGGTGCAGTCTCGTAGTATAAAAACAGGAAAAATTTTTGAACTTATGCCTGCACAAACTCGAGATCTTACCACACCTATGTGCCACTTGATATTTTCGAATAGGATGGCGGTCTTGAAGGGTAAATGTGAAAAAAGCCTGCCTATACAATACATAACACCCAGAATCGACTTGTAAAAAATAGTTCTGATCACTAATTTTTAATATTGATGAAAATTCTGTAAAAACAATGTAATTTAATCAATTTTGGAGATTTTCAGCAATTGGGATAAAAAATTGCGTTTTCGCATAAACTTTGAAATTTTTTAAAACGAGTTTAAAAAATAACGCCATCCCAGTTTTTATATATGTTAATCAGTACGAAAAGTTGTATCATATATATTTTTTTCAGAATTTTTGAAGGTGTCCTTCATGTAGAAACAGCTCTTTTCAACTTTTACAGCTAATTTTCGGCGTTAAAAAAAGTGGTAACACTGATTTCAAAAAAATCGCCAAAAAGCTCATCAAAGGCCTTACACATTGTAAAAAATTTCAATTTTCTACCTATCACCGTTTCCGAGTTATCCACGCTCGAAATTTACCATATCCAACCTCACCTTAAAACTTTGAGTGCTCGTAGCTCTCCTCCAAAAAGACTTTGGAAGCTCCGGTTTGCGGCATTCGACATCTCTCATCGAGCTCTACAAACATGCAAAAAATCAAAAAAATCCAAGACCCCACTTTCCACTTTGTGGTTGAACTGACATGGAATGACCCAGTAACCAAAGTCGAAAAAAGTGACAAACACCCTAAAAAAGTGACCTGCTACACATGATGCCTGGGTTTCTTTACAAGAGTGAAATTTTAGCTATTCGCTGAATTGTCTGGTTTTTCTAGCCAGTAGACACCGTTAATCATTGTAATCAATAATTTTTACGAATTTTGGTTTACCTTGCGACATATAAGCGCACAATGCGAATCTCAAAGCATCCGTACCACATTCTGGAATACCATTAGGATAATCTTGTTTTTGACCTTGTTTCGCTTTTTCGATTTCTTTCGGGTCTAAGTTACTAGTATACAACTGCTCATGAAGTTTTTCCAACGTTATACCTTGAATTACATCCATGGGATCGATTACGTTACCCAACGATTTACTCATTTTTCTTCCATGAGCATCTCTCACCATCGGATGCAGGAATACTTCTCTAAAATTATACGTTTACATAAGTTAATTCGAATTATTAATAAATATTCGAAAAAACTCACTTAAATGGTAATTTTTTCAACAATCGTTGACCTAAGAATACCATTTTGGCGACCCAAAAGAATAAAATATCGTGACCGGTTTCCAACAACGTATTCGGATAAAAGATTTGCAAGTCTTCCGTCTGCAATAAAAAACAAATTGTTATTCGAATAAAACATTGCGGTTACAATTTCGCTCCAGTGATGTCTATTAATCCTCTGAAATCCAGACGAATAAACAAAAAATTGTCCAAGCCCAAATAATAAATATAAAATGGACTCTAACCTCGTCGGGCCAACCAAAAACAGAAAATGGAAATAAGGCGGAAGAAAACCAAGTATCTAAGACATCGCTATCTTGCTCCAGAGTAATTTTTCTTATATCAATTCCGAATTTCTTAGCAGCCCTTTCCTTGGCTTCTTGTTCATTTCGACCACAGATCCATTGCTCATCTTCGCTCTGAAATTAGAATATATATTCTTAGCTGAACGTATTTTCAAACTGAAATCGATTCCTTTGAAATGTAATACTAACGCATGAGTAATTGGCACCGGAATCGATAATGATACGATACGCAGGTATACGATGTCCCCACCAGAGCTGCCGCGAAACACACCAGTCCCTATAGAAAAATTACGTAATTATAAAATTACATTACGATTGCAACATTCGTAAAAATCAATTCCAACCTAATATTTTCCATCCAATGGTTCCATATTTTAATGTGGGGACTGGGTGTTATTTTTAGATCACCGTCTTGAACAGCTTTCAACGCTAGCTCGGCCATTTTATCACATTTAACGTACCTAAAGCAACGGAATAATTATCACAAAAGGTCAAAAGTCAAATACGACGATATAACGCAGCATTACAAATAAATACCCACCACTGAGGTTTAATAAGAGGCTCGATTATATCTTTAGATCGATTACACACCGGTACAACCATAGGATTATCTTTCGTTTCACGATACAGCCCTTTCTGCTTTATAGCTTCCAGAACTGCTTTTCTAGCATCGAATCGTTTCATTCCCTACGCAAAAATGGGAAAAATTTCACATTTGATGCAAATATTCGAAGAATTAATTTCGATAGTGTAAAAGTGCATCACTGACGTTGAATTGTACGCAATCTCCAATAATCAATCCTTCATCGCTAAGGATGGTTAAAAATGGTAAATCGTGCCGTTTTCCAACTTCGTAATCGTTAGGATCGTGAGCTGGAGTGATTTTAACAACACCTGCGAAAAAAATCACCAACGATATTACATCTCGTTTCATATTTTTATGTAGACTAAAAATGGGGCACATTAGTTCTCACCGGTTCCGAAATCTTTTTCCACGAATTCGTCACAAATAATGGGAATTTTTCGATCGCAGAATGGATGAATGACGAATTTATTGTGCAAATGCTTATATCTGTCGTCTTCCGGATGGACGGCAATAGCAACGTCTCCTAACATGGTTTCGATACGAGTTGTAGCCACAACAACGTATTCTTTTTCATCGTTTTCGGAATCTCGTGCGATTTCGTAAGCAAAATGTACTAACACTCCGAATTCCACTTTTTCGTTGTATCCGGGAATGGACAGGAAGGTTCGGCCTGGTAGTTCGACTTTATCTACCTGTTAATTGTGAGAATTCGTATTAATATCTCGTTAATTTTAAAAATATTCCGGAAAATCAAATGAAATATTTACTTCGATATCTGATATAGCAGATTTCAACGAACAAGACCAGTTTACCAGTCTATTACTACGATATATATCACCTTCGTCATAAAGCCGAACGAATGCTTCAGTAACAGCCCTGGAAAGTTTAGGATCCATAGTAAAACTAGCTCTATCCCAGTCCAAAGAAGAGCCTAATCTGCGCAGTTGTAAATAAATCCTATCTCCTTTTCTGAGAAACAGAAAAAAATACGATTAATGATTATTATTTCGATAAGTTGAGCAAAGGTCCAATGTACTAACTCGTTTCTCCATTCCCATATTTTCTTGATAAATTCTTCTCTGCCGATATCGTGACGAGTCTTTTTACATTCGCGCCACAGTTTCTTTTCAACTACCACTTGAGTAGCGATTCCAGCGTGATCGCATCCAGGAGTCCAGAGTGTCAGTCGACCTTTCATTCGATTCCTACAAAAATAGTAAATTTTCAAATACTCGTAATAAAGAAAAGTGTACGAGGAATAGGGTATTTGAAAATACCATCTAGTTAATGCATCTTCTATGGCATTGGTCAAGGCATGCCCAACGTGCAATGTACCAGTAACATTAGGAGGAGGAATCACCATTACGAATCTTCCATTTCTACAGTTACGTAAGGACTTTCTCTACAACATGGTGAAAACAACGTTTCATTAATGAAATAAATAAGGTTAAAAATCCATAAAAGATAGCAACTTACGCCATATTCGGGCTTGAAAAATCCTTCTTTCTCCCACCAAGCGTACCATGCAGCTTCCACATATGCAGGGTTATACGTATCCGGCATAGGCTGCGATAGATCTTTTTTCATTCCTGGTACAGTTGCATCTTTATATTCGACGGCGGCTTTCTTCTGAGGCTTTTTCTTATCTTTTTTCTGTAAATTTAATATCATGTAATATAGCCAGCGTAGATTTATGAAAAATATTGTCACGTATGATTAAACTCACCTCATTAGACTCTGAAGTAACCTTAGCAGTTTTTTGATCCTGCTTCTGTTTGAATTTTTCTAGTTTGGCTAGTTTCTTCGCTTCTTTCTCCAATTGTTTGGCACTTTTTGGTGGCGCATTTTCGGACACTTCATTCATTTTGGTTGATTCCTTCGCAAACACCGAAATTGAATGATTCTTTTTGTAGATGGACACGCGTCGTTACATTCCAAATGTAGCATACAATAGACTTTATAAATGATGAAACCCGTAAATAATCATGATCAGCCATACACTTCAAAGTATTACAACGTGCCTGTTGCAAACGAAGAACCTTTGAGTTTTTTATGACAATTCGGCGATAACACGCGATAAGGAGAAAACCGAGAAACACACTTTCTTTGATTGCATAATTTTCTTCTGTAATTAGCGAACCTAGCGTGTAAAAATGTAACTAAAAAAATGATTCGAATTTCGAACGAATTGAACGACCTTGATTCGTTCATTATTTTTCAATTCGAATTTCGATTCATTTCTTATCATTATTTTTATTATCAAAAAGCAAACATTTCGAAATAAATTATTTTTTAATTATTGATTTTCAGGTAAACTTGGAAAATAATTCGTGAATTTATTCTGTTCGATAGATTTTCAGTTATTCGCTTCGTTCTGTATGCGTCCATTAATTCATACTCGATTTTATTGCTATCCAAAAATATATTAATGGATTTTTTGAACGTTCAAAGACGTAAAACAAATGATGAAGAATACGAAACCGTTACCTCACAGGAGCAAGTAAGTGTGAAAATAACACTTAAAATGGTTGTTTCATATATTTAACAGGTTTTTAGAAAACTGTAAACTGATTTTGATCACTTGCAGCTCATCGTTGAAAACACCATCGAAACCATATTCAAAATATACGCCGAAAAAGTCGAAATAGACCCAGATGCACCGGCTTTACTATCTGCAGAACATATAGATTATTTGACTAAATCTCTTACTCACTTACCATCTACGTATATTGTAAGTGATGAATTCCAACTCTTTACTTCTTATTCTTTTTTTTTCGTTGTAACTGTGTGATTTTTTTCAGTGCCTGGATGCAAGTCGTACATGGATGTGTTACTGGATCTGCCATTCGTTGAATTTAATGAAACATCAATTACCTGATCATTTAAAAACCAATGTTTTCAGGTTCTTAGAAAGGTAACCTATTTTTTTACATCAATGTTTGCAGAATTGCCTGAGATTAAACCTTCCTGGATTTTTAATTACAGATGTCAATCTCCAGAAGGTGGTTTTGGCGGAGGCCCAGGTCAAGCACCTCATTTAGCATCTACTTATGCGGCAGTCAATGCTCTATGTTGTTTAAACAGCGAAGAAGCTCTCAAAGTTATTAATCGGTAAACTAGATTTGCTAATACATAAATATCGAAGTGAATTGTGATTACAAATTCTTGATTATTTCAGCGATACCCTATTAAATTTTCTATGGTCGACAAAATGTAAATCGGGAGCGTTCTGTTTAGAAGTTGGAGGCGAAGTAGATATCCGAGGAGCGTACTGTGCTGCATCTGTTGCTTCGATAACTAATTTAAAGACCGATAAACTTTTTCAAAATACTGCCGAATGGATCGTTGCGTAAGGCTCGTGCATTATCCATAGTAAAATATTCGATTCTCATTTGAGTTAATTTTACAACGTTTGATACAGTTGTCAAACATACGAAGGAGGATTTTCCGGCTGCCCTGGGATGGAAGCTCATGGAGGATACACTTTTTGCGGAGTTGCTGCCTTGACTCTATTAAATGCGATGCATTTATGCGATATTAAAGCTCTACTGGTAACAAGACTTACCCTCCTTCTTAGCTTTTTTAAATTTTCAACTTTGATGACATTTTTTTTATTTTAGAGATGGTGCGTTAATAAGCAAACTTCGTTTGAAGGGGGTTTCCAAGGAAGAACTAATAAATTAGTAGATGGCTGCTATTCGTTTTGGCAAGGAGCTGTATTTTCAGTCATGTATGCCAACATTAATCTCTTGGGTGAATATCATTTTTACGCTGTAGTAGCCTCAGTACTTCGTACGATATTTTTATAAAACGTTGCAATTATTGTAGATGATGAACCGAGAATATCTAAGCACTTATTTAGTCATCGTGCTTTACAAGAATATGTATTAATATGTTGTCAACATCCTTCCGGCGGTCTACTCGATAAACCTGGAAAGTACGTAGAGATCGGAACCGAAAAATCAATAAACAGTCGTTTTTCAATTTTTATGTCTTATATGAATTTTTTTTACAGACCCCGAGATGTATATCACAGTTGTTACACATTAAGTGGTCTTTCTGTGGCGCAACATTTGCCAAATAACCAAGTTGACGTTGTTGGTCAAAAATCAAATTTATTGGTGAGTGGAAGTCGTTGAGAAAAATAATATATTTTCAACTCTGAATAATTAAGCAGTGGTATTAATCTGTTTCAGATGTCTGTACATCCGTTGTATAATTTAGTTCAGAATTGCGTTAAACATGCTGTGCAGTATTTTCGAAACTAGTGACTTGTGTATTTCGTTAACGCTATATATTATGTATTTATTCCAGTCCCGGGTTTTATTATTCGAAAGTTGTAGAATTACTTATTTACTTATTCGTCGTTTTGTAGAACATTTGTCTCAATGAATGTAATTTTTTCTTCTGGAATGGAAATGTAAGTCTTTTATTAAATTTTTTTAAATAAATAACTCGTATTTACTTATTTCTGAATTCATTGAAAAATTTCTCAAGCTTTAATAAATTGTAAAATTTTTGAAAAAACTGTTCATATTTTGGAAAATTGACCGAATTTTTAAAAGTTGTTCAACTTATGGAAAATCGTCTAATTATTTAATTTTTAGAAAAGTGTTTAGTTTTTGAAAAATTACGCAAATCTTTGCAATTGGAAAATTGTTAAAAAAAATTGTTATTCAATTTTTTTTGAAAATTGTTCAAAAAATTGTTCCATTTTTTCGGAAATTGATTTTTTTTGTTGGAAAATTGTTCAAGTTATAGAAAAAAATTGTAAAAAAAATTAACAGCAGTTCTAGTCCTCTATGGGCATGGGCCCACCAATAACGCAGGCCTGCGTTTTAAAAACTTTTTTCTGTTTAATGAATCAACCTTGTTGGTGATTTTGATCTACTTTTAGTGCTGAAATCGAATTATGATTACAGTTTTTCTCCGTCACATTTTTTGATATGGTTGGCACTTCAAGTACATTTTCTGGGCAGAAAAGGGTCCTACGAAAAAAATGAATAGAACAAAAATCGTAAAACGCAAAATTTCCTTTTTGTAAAACTTGATTGTTTTTTTTTTTAAATTTTAGCTTCTGAGGTATTTTCAATTGAAGATGAAAGTTAAAGTTTGATCTTTCGGCTGAAATATTTCGAAAACTAAGCTTCTTAGGAAAAAATTAATTACTCTGCAGGAATAAAATTTTACACTCTACAATTTACGATTCATTCATTTTTTTGTAGGACCCTTCCTTTTCTCAAAAAATCCAATAAAAATTGTACCTAATTGCGAAAAATCCTATCGTGCTGGAATGTTTTCACCATGTATCCCTTGGTCAGCGCGAAAAGCCCTATAAAAATCACCCATCAAAGTTCAGACAGCATTTTCTATGTTGACCTGCGTAATAATAACCATTTATTGTTAACGAGTGTTTTCAAAAAATTACTCTTCATCAATTTTGCTATTATTGAAGGAAGCTCGTGACTATACTCTCTCTACTGCATCGTTATGTTCGACACACATGCTTTTTTTAAAGTTAAAATTCAATTTTCTCAACATTTTTTCATGGTACCTAGCTACCTACCTACAATGATTTCAAAAATTTGTCAAATCCAAAATTTCTTTCAAAAGTTCACAATTTATGAAGTTTAACTTTTATTCAAATTTTTCTGTACGTTTAATTTTTTTCAATTTTTTTAGAAGTTCAAATTTAAAGTTGCTAATATTTTTTCCAAATTCTTTCAAACCCAATTTTTTCCAGCTCAACGATCCCTCTAGTTCCAACACAAAAGACGTTCAAGAAAGATGATAGGAGGTAATAAAGGTTGGTACATACTGATTCATTTTTTAAAAATATCCTTTCATTCATTTCAAGTTGGAACAAGAGTGATCATCGAGTTACATACAATGCTGGGGCTAAAAAAAGGGGGGAAGAAGTATGCACAGGGTGTTCCATGAATCGTCAGTCAGAAATATTTTTTTGGATATAACCGGGTACTTGAGATGAACATGTTGCCTATTTTGAAAATTGAAGGGGCAAATGCTGCTTCTAAAAAATCACGTTGAAACATTTTTTCAAGCATGGTAATGGATACTAGGTACTTTGAAAACTGAACAAATTTTCACTTTACGACTTTTTGCCTATCTTCAAAATTGAAGGGCTATAAAAAAATTGTTCAAAAAATTTCTCAAAAAATGAACTGATCAAGGGAATGGAATATGGATGGTACGTTGAAAGCTGAAAAAATTTTGTTCTGTAGACTTTTTACCCAACATCAAAAATAAAGGGGCTAAAGGCACAAAGGTCATTTAAAATTGAGGAAATTTGAAAATTTTTTGAAGCCCATTTATTTTGAGTGACCCGTAGCCCCTTCATTTTTGATGTTGGGCAAAAAGTCTACAGAACAAAATTTCTTCAGCTTTCAACGTACTAACCATTCCCTTGATTGGTTCATTTTTTGAGAAATTTTTTTGAACAGTTTTTTTTTGTAGCCCTTCAATTTTAAAGATATAGGCGGTGGAACACCCTGTATAGGTAATTTAGAAAAATCTGAACCTGATAAAAAACTAAAACGAATTGTGGAAGTTTGAAAAAGAACTTGGAAAAAAATTTCAAATAATTGAACTAGAAAAAAATAGAAAAATTTTGATTTTGAAAATATTTTGGAAAGAATATTAATATTTCTTTGAATATGCCTCTTAAGGTGTAAATGATTGTTGCCTAAATCGGATATCCCCTCAATAATTATGATTTTTTCCAACTTGAATCATGTTTTTTGATGGATGAGGGAGTGGGATCAAAACATCAACACTGCTCCCTCTCTCATTTCTCTCATCCTTGAAAAAATCCTGACAGCACTGAATTGAAAAATGATATTCCAGATATTTTGGCTCCTGCTTCTCTTCCTCTTCCATTTATACAAAATTTTTGAGCAACACGCCACAAATTCTTTCCCCCAGCGTTGTCTAAAATGAAAGGGCCCTTAAAATAAAGACCTCTTAGAAAATGAAATTTTATGCAACGTCAGCTCAGCACTCGACAATAAATTGAATCAATCACCAGCGAAAATCTGCATTGAAAAATGTAACTTTTCACAGCATGAGATCTCCTTGCGTCTACGAATTGGTATCAGATCAGCGTTAAGTGGGTACGTATTTGAAATTTCGAATATGCGACTATTGCACCGTACAGAAGAGTTGAACCGAGCGAGGGTAAAATTAGACCAGCGTTTTTCACAGCCTCCATCACGCACATGCGAACTACGAGTATTTTCCTTGACGAGCATGTCCGCGTAAAACATGGTTAAAAATAAAATTACACAAAAAGCGTTTTAGTAGAACCGAAATATTACAAGCTTTTGGTCGTCGAACTGTCGCCGTATCGGTCGCTCGTTTCTAGGAGCGATGGTTAAAATCGGACCAGAAATTAAATTAAACTTCAGCACGCCATGTTACCAGCCACAGTCAATTTTTATTTTAATTACGTACGTTGTGTCGTTTATCATTAGTACCTCGTTGTGAGATGTTTGCATTTAAAAATTTATTTTTTTTCAACGTAGTCATTTTTTTATCCTTCACCGTTAAAATTACATCGACTGATGAAAATGATAACAATATTCCAACCAAAACCAGGTATGTTTTTAAATATTAACTCGGTTCGTTTTACTTGCGGTTGTTTTAATTACCACGCGCGGCCTATGATTATTTTCAGCTCTAAATTGGATTGGGCAAATAATATGGGGAACGAGCTCCGGGATATAGGCGTCAGAGTCACTAAATTAAAAAATATTGCAAAAGTAATGCTGTACTACCTATACGTAACTCATTAATACGCAATATCCAAATTATTCAATACTTCTATATCGACAGAGATACAAAGAAATGGACGCCACTGTAAATGAAACGGACGGCGACAACATTCTAAAAACCATCGTAGTTCGGATGAATAAATTAATTAAAGAAAAAGTCGACGCAGTTATGGTAAAGTAGTAAAGAAAATCGTTCCTATAGCACTATTATGAAAAAATTTTCTTATAATGCCTATCCCTTTATTTTACAGCGTATCAAAAATGCCTCTGCAGACGCGGAAATGAAAAAGGAGAATATAACTAAAGCAAATCCAGCGTTAGACAAGGTCCCATATTATAACTCGAAATTCTCCAATGTAACAGTGATAGATGATAGGGAAAATTGGACGATTTCGACAACGTACGATGTGCCAGAAAATCTAACTTTTGAAAATATGACTTTAAGTCGAGATCAACATTTTAGCAACGTTTTAGTCAATACCAGCTACAGTTCGGTTCACGTTCCAACAAATATTTACGATCGATGTAAGTGTAATTATACCGTACACCAATAGACATGCCTATGAAGGTATAGGTAGGTCCTAAAGTAATAATAATTGTTTTTTTACGATAATTTCAGGGAAAAAAGTCATCATTCCAATACATTGGTCTTTAGAGTTGGATGAAACTTTCAGAGAAAATTATGACAAAGACCCATCCCTGATGTGGCAATATTTCGCCAGTACGTCAGGATTTCTACGACATTTCCCAGGTGGGATTAAAGCTTGACGTTTATTAGAATAGGTACTATCACTGGCTGATCCAGAATTCTATTATAACGGAGGTGTTCATTCTCAAAAAAAAAAAAAAAAAAAAAAAAAAAAGGTACGGAAATAATTTTATTGACGACGTCTCAACTTGAAAGATCGTCCAAATTTTAGAAAATTTGACTACCTATCCAATGTTTGGAAATTTGCCCGTTTCGAAAGTATTTCAAATTTTGGAAAATTGTCCGAGTTTTGAAAAAAATGTTCAATTTTCAGAAAATCATGTCATTTTCAAATAATTTCTCTATTTTTATAAAATCAACCGATTGTTGAGAATTCAATGTTTTTTAGAAAATTTTCCAAGTTTCAGAAAATTGTTCAACTTTTAGAAAATCGTTTGGGGTTTGGGAACTTTTTAAATTTTTAGAAAAAAGCCTCCCCGAGTAAGATTGTGAAATCCACCCCTACACTGATTGGAACGAAACTTATCCCAAAAAGTCAGTCTTGGTGTAAAACTTCCTCAAAAACAGGGAATAGGAGTCGACTCCGGAGTTGGAGTCAAACTGACTCCAAATTGACTCCAACTCCGGCTTGACTCTGGAGTCGAGCCAGAGTCAGGGAGTCAAGGTCAAAGATTGACTCCGGAGTCAATGTGGAGTCAGGAGTCGAGGTATGAAAGTGATTCCGGAGTCAAGGTGGAGTCAGGAGTCAACTTTCTCCCTTGACTCCGGGAGTTAGGTGGAGTCAGAAGTCAACTTTTAGGCTGATTTCTATTCTCTACTCCAAAATCGGAATCAAACAGACTCCAAATTGACTCCGACTCCGGCTTGATTCCGGAGTCAAGCCGGAGTCAGGAGTCACGGTCACAGATTGACTCCGGAGTCAAGCAGAAGTCAGGAGTCGAGGTCTGAAATTGACTCCGGATTCAAGGTGGAGTCAGGAGTCGAGGTCTGAAAGTGACTTCGGAGTCAAGCAGGAGTCAAGAGTCAGCTTTCTGCCCGGACTCCGGAGTCAAGCCGGAGTCGGGAGTCAACTTTTTGGCTGACTCTGATTCCCTGTCAAAAATGTTCATGTTCCATTCCCCTTTGAAGGCCTGAAAAAATATATGTTATTCAATATTTTAGAGATGATTTTCCCTGACTTTTCCAGACTTTCCAGACCAATTTTTCGAAATTTTTCAAACCTCTTGAACCGTGGAGGGGGTAATTTTTCGGGTAATGTACTTACCTACATCCCGAAATTTTGCAAAAGAATGATACGAAAATAAAATGCATGGGGTTTAACGATTTTTTTTTTCAAAATCACCACTTTTCACGAGAACAGTCTACTGAGTTTTTAAAATCAAATTTCGCGACTTTTTTGCAAGGTATTTAGAATCTATTTTTCAATTTGACCCCCCCCCCCCAAAAAAAAAAAAATAATAATCAACGAGATTAAATTTATTGGAGAAAAATTTCATACAGGGAAGGAAATATGTATTTTAATAAAGACAATTTTTCACAAAAATTTTCTTGAAGTGAGATATTCTATGTTAAAGAAAATCAATAGTACTGCCCGAGCGAAGCGAGGGAGAGAATTTTTACGAAAAATCATGTTAGAATGGATAAAATTGTTAAATGTTTATCGAGCAACCTAATAAGGTATTTTTAACACAATGGAAAGCTGGTATGACACGGGCTGATATAAATTTTGAGGATTTTGACCATAAAATTGAGAAATAAATTCATGGGAAGTCTGAAACATAAGCAGATTACGAATATAATGATGTCATTATTTGGCCCGAGCGAAGCGAGAGCGAAATTTTTTTTGAAGGATTTATTTAAAAAACATCAAAAAAGAGACATAATTATTTCGAAATGATTTCTCCTTCTGAATTTCTAAAACATCTCACTGAAAAATCTAAAATTCTCCGATTTTTTTAGATTTTTCCGAGAATGGACACGGTACCCCCTTTGAAAATCCCAATCGTGATCGCTACTAGTTTCCCACAAGAACATATTTTTTCTGCTTCAAAATATTCAATTGTCTGAAATAGAAGAGAAGAAGGTTTATAATTTAAAAATTTCTAGAAAAATTGTTCAAAAAGGTTAAATTTCTTTACTTTTCTGTTTTGTACAAGGCGAAAAAATTTTTAAGTACTTAATTTCGGAAAAATTCGCGACTTTTGATGAATTTTGGGTCAATTTCGCGACTTTTTCGCAACTTCAGCGACCTAAATCAAAATTCGCGACTTTTTAGCGACTTTCGCGACCGGTAGACACCCTGTGAGATTTATAGATGCTTCTCTTCTGGTCAAAAAAAGATTTTAAAAAATTCTGAAAATTTTTGAACCCATTAAACTCCCCCTCGCCACAAAAATTTGAACAGTTGAATTTGATTAAAGTAAAAATTTCCAATAAAGAGGAAAAACTACATATTTTAAAGCAAAAATATAAAGTTTTGAAAAATAAAATAAATTATGTCAGGGTGTCTATCAAACCAAGCGAATGAAAATTAGGATTTTACCGGGCTGAAAATTAAAAAATTTCTTCACATTTTATTGCCCTTCTCTAAAAAAATAAAAAAACATAAGTATATCTCAAATTTATAAATCTACGCAAGTCCTCGCAATCTTTTCAGCTTGCACTAAATAAATAAAAAATCAATTGAGGAGGGGGCAAAATATGACAATTTTTGCGAAAAAAGATCTTCAAAAGATGAAAATTCGCCACTTTTCCCTCATTCAGGTTTTCCAAAACATGGCCAATAATTTCGATTTTTAAAAAAATATTTCACTCCCTTCTCTTTTTTTTCAACATCGTGGTTAAGAGCACTCCAGAGAATATTCCAAAAATTCTCTGACTTTTCCTGGTTTTCCAGAAAATGGGCACCTTGCTTTTCTAAAGATATGTCTAATTTTTTCATAAATTCCAGCGATGGTTCTCCATTTTTTCAACGAATTTTTTGAAATTTTCAACCCCCTCTCCATTTCTATCCACAATAATGTGAAAAAAATTTAAAAATTCACGTATACACCTACCTACCGACTATTTTCTATGAAAGTTGCAACATTTTTGGACCATTCCCTCCAAAGAAATAGAATATTGAAACGCATGTCCACAATACTTCAGGAATTATTTTCCAGATATTTTATACGTGATATTTTTGTGAAACACAGGAGGGTTCTGTCACGTGATTTTTTTCCAAGGCATCTATAAGTTGTTTCCAAAAAAAAGGTGGATTTTAAATAAATTTTCAAGGTGTCTTACAAAATCCGTAAACCTAAGAAATATGACTTTTGCACGGCTGTCTGTATTGTTCTTATATTCAACTTTCGTACATGAGCTTTTTCTGAAATGAAAAAAGTTTTTTAAAAGGAGATGAAAATTTTTTAGGATTTTCTCAATGGTTTGAGGGATAAAGAATCGAAAATAAATATTTCTATGAAAAATTTTTTCAAATTAAAAGATTCATAGTTAAATATAGAAATTAAAAATCGTAACGATAAAGCGTACAATTTTTTGGAAATCTTTTGCTTTGAAACATTTACCAAGATTTTTGAAAGAATTTTTAAAAAGATTTCTTGGTAAAAAGTAGGAATATGAGTTTGAGGATCAAGCCAAAAAAAATGCGGGTGGTTTAACATCAATACTGACCTTTTGAATGAGTTTTATTTCAATGTGGTAAGAAAAACGAATTTTACCATCTCACCAGCGGAGGCTCTTTGCCCCTTTTTTAAAAAGTTGAGGAAATTTTAAAATATCGCTTGGTTCGGAAAAAACCGCATAATTTTAGAAAAACAGTCCAATTTTCAAAAAATTATCCAAGATTTAAAAAAAAGTTCATTTTTTAAAAAACCATAAAATTTTTAAAAATTACTCGGTTTTTGAAAAATTATTTAATATAGTCATTTTTTTCGAAAGATTGTTCAATGTTTGGAATGTTTTTTGAAGAAGTGTTCAAAGTTTAGAAAAAATCATTCAAATGTTGGAAAAAAATCGTGTAATTAATAGAACTCTTTAATTTCTGTAAAATCGTCCATTTTGGGAAAGTTTTTCAATTTTTTAAAAACCATCCTCTTTTTGGAGAATTGTTCAATTTTCATAATATTGGAAAATATTATGGAAAGTGGTTCAATTTTTGATCGGAAAATTGTTCGATTGATGAAGAATTGTTAAAAATTTGAAAAACTATCTAATTTTAAGAACATCATTCAAGTTTTGGAAAATTATTCAATGTTTGATAAATTTTCAATTCAAAAATAATGTTTTCAAAGGTTTGAAAAATATTCAAAGTTTCGAAAATTATGTCTGCATAGATCTATTCGAATTTCAGAAAATTATGGTTATGAAATAAAATGGCCAGGTGGTGATAGAGAATTACGAAATGTAGAAATCAGGATATAGCTCCCTTTGAAAAAAAAAATCAGCAATCTGTTTCAGTCGTTTGGATTCGCCAATGAGTATTAGGTATCGTTTGTATCAGCATCAGCTGCAACGATTATTAACCTAAGAAATATCTTCAATTTAAGCTTATCACTGGTCCATGGACCCCGATAAATACGATTGTCGTAAACGTATTTGGTACGTACAAGCAGCCACGTGTTCAAAAGAGGTGGTCATATTGATTGACAATTCTGGAACGATGTATGGCATGAGAAATACCATAGCTCAACTTGCGGTCGATTCGTTACTGCAAACCTTCAGTAATAACGATTACGTTAATCTTTTCCGAATGACAAAAGAAGAAGTATTCGGCTTAGTGGATTGTTTCAACGATAGCCTCGTTCAAGTTGGTATTTATAAATTTTCTGCTGTACTCACCATCGCTCGCATCGCATTGACGATTTATGAACGGAAATTAAAATCAATCTACAATTGCAGGCGACGCCGGAAAATGTGGAATTGTTCAAACAATCGCTGTACGATATGTGTCCTGACAGAAAAATCAATTTTACTAAAGGATTCACGATAGCTTTTCAAATGTTATACAATGTAAGCAAAATATTCGATACTAATACCATTGCCTAGAGTGTAGAGTTTACCCATTATTCATAGGCGTGACTCGACCTTCTGAGTAGGGTGGGCCAAAACTTTGGGCCCTCCAATAGAATCAAAAATAATATCCATGTCCAAAAAATTTTATCAAGAAATAGGCAGTTTTCTTCGTGTCGTAAAAACAAAGTTCCAAATTTGATTAGGTAGGTACCTACTTCATAATGTGTGAAAGTGCTCAAGTTCATGGATCATTTTTATGGACTTTTCTCCAGTGTTGGAAAATTCTGAAATTTCCTGGGGTTCCAAAACGTCCTGAAACCGCTCCCAATCGATCCGAGAGGCCAAAAATATGGCATATATGCCTACCAAATTTTTAGATCAAATTTTTATCTTTTGCAGGGCGATATATGAGGTAATTTTGAAATTTCATAAATTATCCAAAATTCAAGAAATGAACTTCAGCTCCAGAAATTTTAGATATTCCAACTCTTGAGTAAAATTTTGAGCCCAAACCAAAATAAATCGAAAATACGTATATCATAAAAGAACCCCATATGAAAAATTTCAGGTACTGAAATTCATTTCTCATATGCAAAATTTCAGATGCTGAAATTCATCTTTCAAATTTTGGCGAATTTTTGAAATAAAAATTAAACAAGTGACTTTTCATCGAAAAAGGTAACTTAGGGCTTTTTTCACAACATGATAAAAAGTATCTCATTAGAAGAATGTGAATTATTGCATTCAGCGTTATTTTAATTCTCAGAGATTTTGTACTCGATTTTGAATGATTTTTCCATAACTTACGATGACTTTGCAAAAACTGGGTAATTATTCAATACTTCGCATAATTTTCCAAAAGTAGAGCATTTTTTTCCAAAGCCTGAACGATTTTCCAAAAATTGAGGAATCTCCCAAACCTTGAACAATTTTCAAAAAAAAAAAGATTCTTTACAAGCAGGAAATTTTATGAAATTTCCATATGTGTCATTGAAAATTTTTTCGAAAAAAGAACATTGCTACCATGACACATTTCGGAATTTTACCAAAAAAAATGTCCCTGAAGAGAAAAAAATTGCAAAATCTGGGAAAAGTAGGGTGTGCCAAGGCACACCCGGCAGTCACGCCTATGCCATTATTACTCCCAGATTCATTAGAACAATATTTATGTATTTGCATATTAATTTTTTTTTCATGGGTCATCTTACAGTTCACACTGAATAAAACCGAACAAACAGAAAATCGTAATCAAGCCATCTTCTTACTGACAGACCTGTTACCATCTCAAGCCGAACTAGATATCATACGTACGAAGTATTCGGAAATTTACAACAATTCAAATATACAAGTCGATTTGTTCATTTACTTCATCGGTAAAGATATTCCAGAAATAAGAACGGTGCAGTGGGGGAACACATGTCTACGAAATGGTAAGCTCATTTCACTTTCATCAATGAAGTATATACCACCTAATAGATACCTAAACCTAGCTACATTATTTATGTGTATGAATGAATTTAGCAACAAATGCCTGTGCTCTAGGACGAGGAAGGTATTTAAATTTAAAGAGACCAACAACTCAATCAGAACGCCTCAGAGGGGCGATGAGCTTACATCTTTGGAAAAAAATCATTATTAAAAATGTGGGAGGCTGCAGCTTTGTTTGAAATAAATAAATACCTAGTTAAATGCGAAATAAAAACGAATTTTTACCTCAATTTTTCCACTTTTCTTTCATTTCTTTACCACTCGTCATCCCTAGACTTTTTAAAATCGTTTCATTTTCCCTCTTTTTCATTGTCATCAGTGACTTGAAAATTCTCATACCGGTAGAGAGGATAAAAAATGGATAAGTAAAGTACGACTAATTTAAGATGGCTGATCACAAAAATGGTCGTTTTTTATAAATTTTTCATCTGATCATTTTTTAGGTAGGTAGTAGTTTTTTCAGATTTTCGTTCTTTTGAAAAATTGTAATTTTGGGAAATGGTCAAGGTCAAATAATTTGACATGTTTTACAAAAATTAAACACTCATTTGTACCAAAAATACTCATTTTTACCAAAAACACTCATTTTTACCAAAAATACTCATTTTTGCCAAAAACACTCAATTTTACCAAAAGTACATACTCAATTTTACCAAAAAAATTCTCATTTTTACCAAAAATACTCATTTTTGTCAAAAATACTCATTTTTGTCAAAAATACTCATTTTCACCAAAAACACTCATTTTTTCGAAAAATATTCATTTGTACCAAAAATACTCATTTTTACCAAAAAATACTCATTTTTACCAAAAATACTCATTTTTACCAAAAACACTCATTTTTACCAAAAATACTCGTTTTTATCAAAAACAATCATTTTTTCAAGAAATATTCATTCGTACCAAAAATACTCATTTTTACCAAAAACACTCAATTTTAGCAAAAAATTCTCATTTTTACAAAAAAAATACTCATTTTTACCAAAAATTGTGATTTTTTTCTACAAAGGCTCATTTCCACCAAAAATACTCATTTTTACCAAAAATAGTGATTTATTCCACAAAGGCTCATTTTTTCCAGTTATCACAATTTTTTCCAAAATGGTGCGGTCGTCAGAACCCCAATTCAACCACCTGGCACTCGGATTGGAAGTCAAAACATTGTATAAATATCATTGACATCTATTTTTAATCATAATTTTATTCTTCAGGGGTTCTTAAAAAATATAATTTTTTTCAATACTCAGTAAAAATGAAAAAAAAATCCTCGAAATGATGAGAGTATGAATAATTTAATTTAACCCATCTCGACGATAATATTGATCAAGTATTCGTTTAATATCATTTCAGGGGAAATTTTTCCCCAATTTTTTAAAATTTTTTTACTTAATGTTGAAAAAACATGAAAAATTGATATTTTTCAAGGACCCCTGATGAAAAATTAATGTTAATGATATTTTTGGGTAAAGACATCCATACCAAATCATTTTTGAACATAGTCAGATTTCGGGGTCTGGTAAGGAGGGGTAATGTGGAGTCAGGGCCGCGCCATTTTGAGATACGGAGTCTCCAGGCATAATTTTCTGGCTGTCCATTCACTTCAACTTTCGAAAATAATGTGTAAAGCTATTTCCCCGAGTATCAAACTGTTTGATTTTTGACACTTGATATCAAATATTTGAATTTGAATTTTCATTGTTCAATTTTCGAGTTTAAATTACCATTTTCTTTTTCTGGTTTTTGGTATCCAATACCCAATACTTATTTATTCAATCTGCTTGAAGAGAAAGTGGGAATCAATTCGTACACACTCTGAAAAAATATGGGAACCAATTCGTCTATCTTTTTACTTGAATATTTCGTTGGGAATCAACTCACCTAGAGCCACTAGAAAACGTTTTTACAAGTAAGTAGATGGAATAAAAATGAAAAGAATTCCAAAACTTGATGAAAAAATTTATTCAAAGTTGCTAATCACAAGCCCTGTGTCAATTAATTTCCACCTCGAAAACGCTCAATAAGATAGCAGAGCTAGTTCGTAGATTTTTTAAAAATATGCAAAGTAATGTTTTAAGGTGGGGGGAGGGGGAGGGGAGGGGGAGGGGAGGGGGAGGGGCCTTTGCGAAAAATTGCAGCTAAAAAAAGCTCGAAAAGTTGAAGGTAAAAGGTAAGTACGTAAGTTAATAAATATACAATCGAATGTTAAAAGATATTGATTTCGAATTTGATTATTAGGATCTGAATAATTCTAATCGGGAAACTTAAAAAAATATATTGGTACCTTACCTACCAAGACCTAGATAAGTCTGAAGCTTAAAATCAACTATATGTTTCAATTTAATCAACGTTTACATATTCTTAAAAAGGTTCAATAGTCCACGTTCGAACAATGGACGAAGTACCCGAAGACGTCCTCAAGTATCTACCAGTAATAGCGAGAACTCAGAATGAAAACACACAGAACTATCCAGTATCTTGGACTCACGTATTTCTAGACACGAAGGTCAGCTTTTGGAAATTATCCAATCAGCAGCATTGCCTAGTCTGTATTTATATCTAGACGTTCATTTGCAATAGAAAGATAAAGGTAAGCAAGAAGGAGCAGAAGATCAACCAGAAAACGAAAATATTCATCCCGAATATGGAGATCTAAGCGAACCTTTCATAATGACCTCAGTCACAGCACCAGTTTATAGCAAAGTTAAGAGCAATCTACCGGTAAGATTTTCAATAGCATAGATACGAAATCCCTACGTATTTTTCCCTGTTTGTCAATTCGACCACTATTAGTTCAGGAATTATAGCAAAATTTTTACGCCTAAAAGTTGCACCCCCCAACTCGCCGGCTACCCTCGCAAGAGGTCAATGACCTTTGCGAATATACGTTTTTTGACTGTAGCGCCCAAAGGAAGGGTCGGAGAGGGAAAAGTGGTGAAATAAAAATTGTTCTACGTGAAATTTCCTATAAACTTGACCAGTTCAGTTGTTCTCAAAATTGCGACATTCAACTTACAGTGGGGGTTAAACTTTTCCAAATTCGAAAAAATTTGAAAAAATATGTAATTTTATGTGTAATTTTAAATTAGAATGGACTCAAAAATATACCGTCAAAAGTTTCATTCGGCAACTTGTGATCCACCCCCGTATGAACACACAAAATTATCAATTTTTTCAATTTTTTTCCAAGTTGGAAAAGTTTAACCCCCACTGTAAGTGGAATGTTGCAATTTGAGAACAACTGAACCGGTCAAGTTTGTAGGAAATTTCACGTAGAACATTTTTTATTTCACCACTTTTCCCTCTCCGACCCTTCCTTTCGGCTCTACAGTCAAAAAACGTATATTCGCACAGGTTATTGACCTCTTGCGGGGGTAGCCGGCGAGTTGGGGGTGCAACTTTTCACAGCATATTTTTGAGCCCATTATAACTTCAAATTACAAAAAAATTATCATTTTTTTAAAAAAAATTTCCAAGTTGAAAAAGTTTAACCCCCACTGTAAGTCGAATGTCGCAATTTTGAGAACAACTGAACCGGTCAAGTTTGTAGGAAATTTCACGTAGAACATTTTTTATTTCACCACTTTTCCCTCTTCAACCCTTCCTTTGGGCGCTACAGTCAAAAAACGTATATTCGCAAAGGTTATTGACCTCTTGCGGTGGTAGCCGGCGAGTTGGGGGGTGCAACTTTCAGGAGTATGTTTGGTAGGCTATTATGTACAAATAATGTAAAATTTTGCTTTCCCCAACGATTCCGAGGTTCGCTTAAAAATTTTGCTATAATTCCTGGACTATATTGCCTTTACTTCATTATGTACAGTATGACAAAAAAGTCTTGCTCACTTGAAACACTTCTCATTATCTCAGAACTGAAAAGAAACACCTACCGAAACGGTTCAAACAGCAATGTGCTCCTGACGACGAGGACGTTGAAGATCGATAAGCAAACTTTCAGTCCTATCTACAGGGTGTCCATTTAAAACAATAATTTTCGTTCAATAACTTTTTTTCCATCTTGCAATGGAAAGTTGTCGTACAAAGAACTCGAGTATAATTTTCTCTTTTTCAAGCCATAACGCGTTTCCATTACTAAATGAAAAAAAAAAATTACAGAACGTAAAATGTTCAGTTTTTAATTCTCTACAACTTTTATTTCACACTTTTTTTTTGATATCTACACTTTTTGATAACTAGTTATCGATTTGGAAAAAAAACACCTAGGAAACTTGGAAAAATTTATTTCAAAAAAGTGAAGCTATCAAAAAAGGTGTGAAATAAAAGTTGTAGAGAATTAAAAACTGATCATTTTATGTTCTGTATTTTTTTTATTTTTTCATTTAATAATGGAGAAGAACAGTGGTTTAAAAAAGTGAAAATTATACTTACTCGAGTTCTTTGTACCATAACTTCTTTCCATTTCAAGATGAAAAAAAAGTTATAGAACAAAAAATATTTTTTTAAAATTCTCTACCACTTTAGTTTCAAACTTTTTTTCATATCTTCACTTTTTTAGATATTATTAACAACTGGTTCAAAACTGCTGAACCAGTTTCAAAAAAACATTCCACATTTTAATCGCATCAGCGTGTAGAATCTATTTCACTAAAAAACCTGGACCCTAATTTTTTGACCCAAAGGGTTCTCAATTTGTGGACACCCTATAGGTAAGACTGAAAGTTTGCTTATCGATCTTTAATGTTCTCGTCGCCAGGAAAACATTGTCGTATGAACCGTCTTGGTATCTCTTTTCAGTTCTGAGATATTGAAAAGTGTTTCAAGTGGACAGGACTTCTGCGTTATTCTGTATTAAAGTTTGTAGCAATTTTATTATTCGATTGACAGGCTGGAAAAGAGGAAATGATTGGAGTTGCCGCCGTAGATGTTCCTGTTGCAGATTTTGAAAGGCTCGTGATATCTCATAAGGTGAGTCGCTGATATTATTTTCGATAGGAAGGTAGCTTGGTACTAGGTAGGTACTTTCCGTATTTGGTCGATTTTTTTTACTCACTTATGCGAATTTTCAGATCGGCGTAAATGGGTACGCGTTCATCGTTACCAATAATGGATATTTATTGTTTCACCCGGATTTGACGCCTGTCGTAAGTACCTAATGTTTCATTTCTTTGTTTTTACTTGATTATTTTTGATAGATACCCAGCATTGAACTGAAGATTTGATTGTGATGATTTGTTTAGAAAGACGGAGCTTTTAGGATAAATTTTAATAGCGTCGATTTGACCGAAATCGAATTCTATGACGATAATGCAAATGCACCGAGAAAACCGAATGAAAAAATTGTGGAGGTAAGTCCTACCTTTAACTGAAAAATAAAGAGGGAGTTGCGTATACTTACTTAGGTACTCATCTGATTCGCTTTACTCGTGATTTTCCAGTTGAGACAACGAATGGTAAATCAGTTACATGGTGCAATGGAAAATATGACCATTAAATTTCACTACGACAATCAGGTAACCAATTCGAATTTCTGTAAGAGAAAAAAAAACATAAATTAATTCGAACTGATCAACTAAGCATTTAAAATACATAACTACTTGGTACATACATTTGTACTTATTAACAGTACCTATCCGAATTAAGTAAGTAGGTATATGGTATAAACAGTCGACAATTAATGCATAATTATGTTCAGCTTTTCAAAACATAAACAAGAGACTTGACTTCACGCCTCTAGCCTTAGTTTCAATTCGAACTTTTTTTCTCAATTTTATCAACTTCAAATTTTTTTCAATACAAAATTTTTTCTGTTGAATTTTTATCAACATTTTTTCAAACTCCTAAATTTTTTCTCTGTAAAATTTTTTCTCGAATTATTTCAACTGTAAGTAGATTTATGGTCTCTCAACGATAGAATTTTTTCACCATTTTTTAAATTTTCAACTTGAAAATTTTTTTCTCAGCCAGGATTTTTTTCAAGTCTTTTTTTCAACTTGAATTATTTCAATTCAAAACTTACCTATTATTGAAATTTTTCTCAAATTCGTTATGTAATCTTTTCAAATGCAGATTTTTTCAAAACAAAATCTTTTCTCAGCCAGAATTTTTTCTCAAATCATTTTCAACTTTGAATTTTTTAGCCTCAAAATTCGTTCACAAAATTTTTTTCAAAGGGTATGGCCGGATAAGGGGTGAATTTGGCCCCCGGCACTTTTGGGCTCTTAAACACCTCAAGTGGTGTATATTGACTAGAAAAAAATTTTCACAAAATTTTGGACCCCTCCCCCCTCCCATGGGATTGGTTTTTTCATTTGGTGATTTTTTTCCCGGAAAATTCGCCATTTTCAAGTTTGGATAAGGTCTCTTGAGCAATAAGATTACAATAGACAATAATTAATGCCATATTCGTGTTTTACTACCCAAAATCAGTCAGAAATGGACATTTTTTCCGATTTCAATCTTTTGAGTCAAATTTCGTAGATATGCAATTATGCATGCATAAGTACTTACTTGTTCCTCTTTGAGCTGGTACAGAACCCGTCCAATAAGAAAGATGGTGAATTTTTTTTCTTCACGTATCCTCAACCTCTTTGATATTAAATCGTGCCAAAGAGTTACAATATTTCATGACTAAAACTCGAACAGAAATTTTTTGAATTTTTTTCACAGAAACCAAATTCAAACTTGAAAATGGCGAATTTTTCGGAAAAAAATCACCAAATGAAAAAACCAATCCCATATTTGTGTTCAGCAGGTCAAAATACCCCGATAAACACCCTTTTCGCGATAGTTTTGCTTAAAGTTCCAAAATTTACTCTTTTAATCATAAAAAATCAGTGAAAATAGTGAATTTTGAAACTTTGAGCAAAACTACCGCGAAAAGGGTGTTTATCGGGGTATTTTGACCTGCTGAACACGAATATGAGATTGGTTTTTTCATTTAGTTGTTTCTTTCTGCATAAAACGCTCAAAATTTGAAAAATCTGCTAAAATGACAACATTTTTGTACGGTTTTTCGTAATTTTCGGCCCTTAGTTCACAGAAATTGCCAAAACCAAGTACACAGCAAAATTCTACATAAAAAAATGTATATTTTAGTAATTTTTCCAGGGTGGTCGCTCTTCGCTTATGCGGTGTTTTTTACGATTGAAAACTTCAAATAGCCGAAAAAACGTGAAAAAGTGCACCAAAATTGTTGAAAAAATTATCATAAATACACCTCTATGAGATGTAACTTTGTGCCAAAGAACAAAAAATTTCCTTCACTTCCGTTGAAATTAAAAATCCATGAAAATAATGCAATAAAATGGCCATAACTCCGATAGGGAGGGGGGTAGGGGTCCAATATTTTGTGAAAATTTTTTTCTAGTCAATATACACCACTTGAGGTGTTTGGGAGCCCAAACGTGCCGGGGGCCAAATTCACCCCTTATCCGGCCATACCCTTTGGAATTTTTCTCGAATGTTTTCAACTTGAAATCAAAATTTTTCTTAACTCTAAAACTTCTTGATTTTTTTAAACTCCCAATCTGGAAACATTCAAGGAAAAATCGTACAGTTGAGAAAAATTCTGAAAACAAATTTTGAATTTAAAAAGTGTCAAGAAAAATTTTTGAGCTGAGAAAAATTTTGTGAACAAATTTTGATTTGAAAAAATTCAAAGTTGAAAAAAATGAGAAAAAAGTTGGTTTAGGAGTTGAGAAATTAAAAAAAAATTCTAGTTGATAAAGTTTTGCGTTGAAAGAAAATTTGAAGCTGAAATAATTTGAAAAGAATTTCACAAGTACAATTTTGAGTTGAAAAATTTGAAAAAAATTGAAGTTCGGGATTTTTAAACTTACCAGGTGAATCCTCAACTAGGAATCAAATTTCTCGAAAGTACATCATAATAGAATCCCATATGCAAAATTTCAGATGCTAAAGTTCATTTCTCAAAATGGTGAATTTTTAAAATTTCAAAATTACTTCACCGCCCTGCAAAATATGAAAATTTGATCTAATCAACCAAAACGCTGAATTTCTGTTTACGCCCTATTTTTGACCTCTCGAATTGATCGGAAAAGAGGTTTCGAAGCCTCCCATAAAATTTTTGACTTTTCTAACACCGAAAAAAAAAATACAAAAATGGTTCATACTCGTAAATGAACTTTAGAATCTACAACCGCATATTACCCTTATTGGTAACCTAATTGATTCCAAAATTCGTAACTTGCAGCGCAAATCCGTATTTTTCTCCAGCAAAAAATTTTTGGCAGAAATTGTAATTTACGCACTTCTTTGTATTTCTTATACCTAAATTAAATTTCAATTTCGTCATTTGAAATGAATCTACTTAAACTCTTTGAAATTTCACAGACACGCGTTGGTTCCGAATTAAGAAATTACTATTACGCGCCATTGAAGTGCAGTCCATTTACATTAGGTCTTGCTTTACCAAAGGGTTACGGTAGTTACTGGATCAAAACAGCTAATGAATTGGAGGTGGCTCAATTAAGAGGTAAATAGGTAATAATAGGTAAATCTATTAATACAGTTATACCTTCAACGCCAAAAAATTCAATACATCAGATCATTTCTAATAATAACGTCTTTTTGAACTGAACCACTGAACAAGTAGTATTTTTTTATTGTTGCAGAAGAAAATTATTTGCGTTATTTTAGCGGCGATTGGAATATTCATCCGAAGTGGTAAGTGCATCTGTGTGCTTATTTTTTAAACACACGGTACAACTAACCAAAATTATCTTACATTAACGACAACTACGACCTCATTCACGCAGGATGTACTGCGATTTTAGAACTATAAAGAAGTACAATTACACAACTCCGCGAGAAAAATTGGAGACATTTTTATCCATGATATTCGACAAGAACACAAGTGACTTTCCATGGCACGACGAACATCCCAGCGAAGATATCGATAATTTGGACTTCACAGACTCGTTTGGTAAAAATAAAGATAGACTTAGGCTTACTCGTACGATGCGATGAAATTTGTTTCGAAATTACTGACTTGTTGTTGGGATTGATTTCATTTTTTTTAGATGTCTGTTTCGCTAACGATACCACAATGAAACCGCCAGGCGATTATTTTTGTAAGTGTATTATAATTATTCCACTTCCCTATTTTGGTGATTAAATATCTACATAAAAAATCGATTATTTGATTGACAGGCGATAAAGAATTAATGGACGTATTATTTTTTGATGCTAAACTCACACATGAAGAATTCGCCGAAGAAATTTCTGAAGAAGAGTAAGTCATGGTTATTATTCGCACGACAGTTTACCACCCCATGTGCCCAATTGCTAAGTACATTCTTTTTTTTTTGTTAAATCAGCAACGATTTCATGAAATTGAACGGAATTGAAATGAAATTTGTGTCAACTCAAAGTGGTTTCATGAGATGGAAATATAGAAAAGATTCTAAAAAATCAAGAAAGTAAGTGTTGAATTCACGATGTTCGCCATCTCTCAGAAATAATTCTACCACATTTTTTCCCGGGTTTGAAAGAAACTTGAAAAGAGACTCAAAAACGATAATCACATTTTGAAAAGCTCAAAGCTGAACTTGGGTGATGAAAACTCAACTTTCATGACATGTGCAAAAATGAAAGCTGCCATTTAAAAATCGGAAAAATTGCAGTAAGTAGCCCTTTTTTCCATTTTTTTAACCAAAAAATTTTCAAGATGGGTCCACAATTTTGACCAAAGTTCAAAAAAATCTAAAAAGTAACGTAACACATCGATTTCTACTAATTCAAAGGCGCTGAGTTCGAATATGTTCTCAGTTTTTTCATTCGACTCCTCTGACACCTCCCCCTCCCCCCTTAGTCCCGTTGATAGGGTCAAAATTCAAAAAAAACATTTTTGAAATATTCAATGGGCGTCATTTAGAACACGGGGAAGTCGGGTCGGATCAAAAATTAAGTCCATATTCGAATTCTACGCCCTCAAATTAGTGAGAATCGATATGTCACGCGCTATTTTCTTTTCTTAACCTACTTTTCTCAAAAATGGGGGGAGGGGCAAGGAGGCACTGAAGGCTCAAATCCAAAAAAATAAGCAAATATTCGAACTCAGTGCCCTCAAAAACCTAACAAACGACAGGTCACACGTTATTTTTCATAATTTTGAATTTTGACCTTATCAAGAGGGCTAATAGGGGGGTTCAGAGGGATGGGATGAAAAAACTGAGTACATATTCGAACTCAGCGTCTTTGAATTAGTAGAAATCGATGTGTTACTTCACTTTTTCGATTTTTTCGAATTTTGGGCACAATTGTGGTCCCCTGTACCCCCAAAGGTGTGGAGATCCATCTTGAAAATTTGTTGGTTTAAAAAAGGGTAAAAAGAGCTACTCACTGTAATTTTTTCAGATTTTTAAACGGTAGCTTTCATCTTTTGTATTTATCATGATATCATGAAAGTTGAGCTTTCACCACCAAAGTTCAACTTTGAGCTTTTCAAAATGTGATTATCGTTTTAAATCTCCTATCAATTTTCTTTCAACCTCCGCAAACAGTTTTCCCCCGACCACAACCGATCTCGAGATATGAGCCTTCAAAGTTGGGTAATTTGGCAAAAAATCGCAATTGTATAAAAATTACGAGGTCCACTTTCCAACCCACTGTAGGGTTGGGAGGAAAGTGATCGTGGTTGAATAAACCATTTATAGTCTGCAGTCCAAGTGGCGAAAAAAGTTCATTGAGCGTGCTTTTTTGCGGGCCAAAAAAATCAGTTGGCTTTTTATGTGTATTGGTCCCACAGATCCGAAAAGGTGTATTTCGGATTTTTTCACTTGCACAATGGGGGGGCTGGAGCCTTAAAATCCCCGTTTTCCCCATTTTTTAAATTTGATCCAGGCTAAAAAAAAATTACAGTGTGGCAGCGGACACTCCCCTCACTCCAAGTAAATGTCAACCTCCTTGGGCTACTTGGACAATGGGGTGTCAGTGCCCCTAAAGTGTGATTTTTCGTGAAATTCGGCCATTTTTAACTCAATAATGGCTCCGTAGGCGTCATATGGTCTGCGGGCCAAAAAAAAAAAACACCTCAACACATACATGGTTGTGGTGAATTTTCAAAGTTGAAAAAACGCATCATTTTCGTCCCCTTTCACCAGAATTAACTTATCCAAAAAAAATCGGTAACACGGATTGTGACCTATCAAAATGGGTTAAAATTTCACGAGCAGCACAAAGATATTGGTGAAAATGTAATCTGAGCATTTTTGAGCGATTTTGAGCATTTGTGAGCCCCAACATAAAATCGGGTCAATTTTCAAGTATTTTCCAAAACCTGACGTGTGACCTATAAAAATGGGGTAGAATTTCACCAAAAAATCGGAAATGTTTACCAAAATTTTTTGTGCAATTTTTGTGAATTTTGAGCGCAGGTCAATTTTTGTGTATTTTCAAATAATTGACGCGTGACCTACGAAAATGGGGTAAAAATTCACGAGCAGCACAAAGATATTGGTGAAAATGTAATCTGAGCATTTTTGAGCGATTTTGAGCATTTGTGAGCCTCAAAATCAGGTCATTTTCAAGTATTTTCCAAAACCTGACGTGTGACCTATAAAAATGGGGTAGAATTTCACCAAAAAATCGGAAATGTTTACCAAAATTTTTTGTGCAATTTTTGTGAATTTTGAGCGCAGGTCAATTTTTGAGTATTTTCGAATAATTGGCGCGTGACCTACTCTCTCAATTATAAATCAGTGAAAATTACCGAAAATCACTGAGAAACAGTCAGAATTGCAGCACAGGAGAAAACCAGTGAAAATGTTTTCACTGAAAACAAAGCAGTGAAAGAAAATCACTGGAAATCAGTGAAAATTCACTGAAAACTCAGTGATATTTATGAAATTCACTGAAAAATCTGTGAAATTCTTTGAATAATCAGTGAAAAATCACTGAAAATCAGTGAATTTCACTGATTTTTCCTGTGCTGCAATTCTGACTGTTTATCAGTGATTTTTCACTGATTCGAAATGAGAGAGTACGAAAATGGGGTAAAAATTCACGAGCAGCACAAAGATATTGGTGAAAATGTAATCTGATCATTTTTGAGCGATTTTGAGCATTTGTGATCCTCAAAATCAGATCACTTTCAAGTATTTTCCAAAACCTGACGTGTGACCTATAAAAATGGGGTAGAATTTCACCAAAAAATAGGAAATGTTCACCAAAATTTTTTTGTGCAATTTTTGAGAATTTTGAGCACAGGTCAATTTTTGAGTATTTTCAAATAATTGGCGCGTGACCTACGAAAATGGGGTAAAAATTCACGAGCAGCACAAAGATATTAGTGAAAATGTAATCTGAGCATTTTTGAGCGATTTGAGCATTTTTGAGCCCCAAAATTAGGTCAATTTTCAAGTATTTCCCAAAAACTGACGTGTGACCTATGAAAATGGGGTAGAATTTCACCAAAAAATTGGAAATGTTTACCAAAATTTTTGTTTGCCAGTTTGACTGTAGACTAATAAAGGGGAACTTATAAAAAAATTGAGCGAATTCGGAAGACTCGACTTCATTTTTGGTTCGAGTCAGTAGGTATGTAGGTAATAGCCCAAGAAATTATGAAGAGTTTTTCAGAACGAGCTATATCAAAATTTAACCTAAAAATGGTTGAAACAAGGTGAAGGGCCTAAATGAAAAGTAAATTTAAGGTGTCTACTCGACTGGCCTTTCAAATTTTCACGACTTTTTCAAAAGAGACCTTTCCACGACATTTTCGATGACCATTCAGCATATTTCGATATCATCATTTTCATCTAATTATTTACTATCTACGTCAAGCGAAATATATAAGTACCTATCATAATAATGATAATTTTTCCGATTTTGACAGTTTTGGCGAAACAAATAATAAAGCTCTGGATGAAGTATGGTACAAAAGCGCGGTGCTTTTACATCAACCGAAAGCTCATAGTTTTGTATTTTCACTACCTAAAAGCACCGGTAAGCACAGTTAATCTACGAGCAATTACTTCCGGTAAATCATAACAAGCAATAATCATTGTCTCTATCCAACAGGAGATGCTCACGAACGATATATCACAGCCAGTCACGCAATTTTTTATAATAATTCGCAAGAACAAGAAGCTCCTGGCGTTGTAGTGGGTTATGAAATGGCATACGACAGCTTCAAAAAATTAATAGAAAAAGTAAGAATAACGAATTTTGAGCCAATCTTTCCGTATACCAATTCATTACACTTGAACGCTTCTTCGACAGAATATAATTCACAACGAAACAAACAATCATAAACACGAATACTACGTGATCGACACGAACGGGTACATTGTATACGCAGCGAATGAAGAAAATTTGGGTAAATTTTTCGGCGAAATCGAGGGCGCGGTGATGCAGCAATTAGTAAACGAGAGTGTTTTTCGTCCACTTTCCATGTACGATTATCAAGCATTTGAGAACGAATCAAAACCACCGACGCCGAGCAGAGGCTCTTTTTTGTTCAATGTGAGCTTTCTCGGTCAAATTCACGCCTACGTCAACGAATTTCTATAAATCAAAATTATTCATTGTTACTTTAGCCAATCAATCATTTAGCCTGGATGATGCAATGGGCATTTTCAAAATTTTTATGGGTCCTTTTAGAGACGAATTTATGGCCACAGATTCACGGCTGGCATTACTGCGGCGATATCGTACCCGAACCTAGTAAAAGTACGTGGATATTTCGATCTCGAATACACTTCGATTTGAATTTCGTAAATAAAAACAATATTTAACCGACACGATAATTTGATTTTTGTTTTCAATATTTAAAGACAATACTACTGACAGTTCTGCAACATGTGTGAAAGCTCCGAAGAAGTACTCGGATCAATGTGGTACACGAGAAGTACCACCTCATATCCAACGCCAAGGCGAAGATGCTTATAAACAGAAGAAAAAACCAGTCGATAAACAGTTTACACTCTATTTATCGAGCGGTCATGAGCTTATTTCGAACGCAAACAGAGAAGGCAGTTGTTCCAGGTTCGTCTAGTCAATTCTGTAGATTCAGCACTCTGTAGGTCAAATACCTTCCTCCTAGCTACCTATCTGTTCCTTTTAATGGATTTATTTGTACAGACCATTTGAAGCGCACAGAATACCATCGAGCAATTTAATTCTAATATCGATAGACATGGAATATTCATCGTGCTATAATCCATTAAGCGTGAAGCAAGAAGTAATCCAATATTTTAAATCCGAAGTTAAAATCACCACCAAACTCAATCGAAAAGACGTTCAAGAGGGCAAATATAACGACATTCCAGCTTGTAACAAAAAAGAAATTAATTCATACCCGAGAAAGAAATTACGTGGGTGCAGTGATAAAACACCCGTTGTAAGTAAACTGTTGAATTTTATGTTATACAGTATGACACAAAAGTCTTGGTAAATTGAAACATTTCTCAATATCTCAGAAGTGAAAAGAGATATCAAGACGGTTCAAATGGCAATGTGTTCTTGGCGTTGGGGACATTGAAGATTGATAATCAAACTTTCAGCCCGACCTATAAGATGTCCACAAATTGAGAAACCGGTTTGGGTCAAAAAATGAGGGTCCGGTTTTTTTTTATTGAAATGAAGTCTACGCACTGGGGCGATTAAAATGTGAAATGGTTTTTTGAAACCGGTTCAGTGGTTTCGAACCAGTTGTCAATAATATCCAAAAAAAAGTGAAGATATGAAAAAAAGTTTAAAACAAAAGTTGTAGAGAAGTAAAAAATGAACATTTTTTGTCTCATAATTTTTTCCCCATCTTGAAATGGAAAGAAGTTGTAGTATAATTTTTTGTTTTTCAAGTCCTAACTCTTTTGCAGGACAAGATGAATAAAAAAAATACAGAACGTACAGTATTCAGTTTTCAATTCTCTACAACTTTTATTTCACACTTTTTTTGAAACCGGTAGTTTCTTTGGATGATTTTTTTTCCAAGTCGATAACCGGTTACCTATCGAAAAGTGGAAATATCGAAAAAAGCTTGAAACAAGAGTTGTAAAGAATTAAAGACTGAAAATTTTACGTTCTGTAATTTTTTCTCCATCTTGCAATGTAAAGAAGTTATGGAATAAAGGACTCGAGTATAATTTTTCCTTTTAATGCCATAACTCTTTCCCATTGCTAAATGGAGAAAAAATTACAGAAGGTAAAATTTTCAGTCTTTAATTCTTTACAACTCTTGTTTCAAGCTTTTTTCGATATTTCCACTTTTCGATAACCGGTTATCGACTTGGAAAAAAAATCATCCAAAGAAACTACCGGTTTCAAAAAATTTGAAATATCAAAAAAAGTGTGAAATAAAAGTTGTAGAGAATTGAAAACCGAATACTTTACGTTCTGTATTTTTTTTTCATCTTGTCATGCAAAAGAGTTAGGACTTGAAAAACAAAAAATTATACTACAACTTCTTTCCATTTCAAGATGGGAAAAAAATTATGAGACAAAAAATGTTCATTTTTTACTTCTCTACAACTTTTGTTTCAAACTTTTTTTCATATCTTCACTTTTTTTTGGATATTATTGACAACTGGTTCGAAACCACTGAACCGGTTTCAAAAAAACATATCACATTTTAATCGCCCCAGTGCGTAGACTTCATTTCAATAAAAAAAAACGGACCCCATTTTTTGACCCAAACCGGTTTCTCAATTTGTGGGCTGAAAGTTTGATTATCAATCTTCAATGTCCCCGACGCCAGGAACACATTGCCGTTTGAACCGTCTTGATATCTCTTTTCACTTCTGAGATATTGAGAAATGTTTCGATTTACCAAGACTTTTGTGTCATACTGTATTACGAAGGGTGTCCCAAAACTACAGTCCGTTGGTCTTCTTGTCTGTACTCCTCAGCACCTTCAGCGACCAAATCAATCCAGATTCTGAAAGTTCAACCTTTTCCCTTTCAAAATACGCTTTTTCGGGGCCGATTGACCGAAAAAGAGAAAGACGAGCGTTTCAAAAAATTCATAGCATTTTTATCCTACCCATTTTCAAAAATTTAAAAAAAAAATATTCATTAGGCATGTACTCGAAATTTTTTCCATCAAAAACATCACCGTGGGACCTGCTTAATATAACCTGAAAATGTCATCACGATCCGAAACATTGGCGGACTTAGGCGACTGAAACCACTCTGCAAATTTTTTCATGGGCAGTGTATTTCTTCCCTATCATGATCGTAGGCGTGACTGCCGGGTGTGCTGGGTGTGCCTTGGCACACCCCACTTTTCCCGGAATTTTCAATTTTTTTCTCTCCAGGGACATATTTTTTGGTAAAATTCCCAAATGTGTCCCGGTAGCAATGTTCTTTTTTCAAGAAAATTTTCAATAGGTAGTGAAAACTATTTTGAGAAAAAATTCAGAAAAGTACCACATTTAAATTAAACGTGGGAAACTGTGAGAAAAGTTTAGGCTGAAAAAATTCTGGTGTTTGAAATAATTGTGAAAAAATTAAGAGTTGAAAATAATTTTAAGAAAATAGGAGTTGAAATTTGAAAAAAAATCAGAATGGAAAGAAATTTTTGAGAAAAAGTGGGATTCAACTCGTACATACGCCGAAAAAATGGGAATCTATTCGCCCATTCTTTTACATGGGTATTTCGTCGGGAATAAACTCACCTACAGCCCAATTTCTTGAGAATTTTTTTTTTTTGGGGGGGGGGAGGACCTTACAATTTTTATGACATAAATGGAAATTTCATAAAATTTCCTGCTTGTAAAGAATCTTTTTTTTTTTTTGAAAATTGTCCAAGGTTTGGGAGATTCCTCAATTTTTGGAAAATCGTTCAGGCTTTGGAAAAAAGTTTCTCTACTTTTGGTAAATTATGCGAAGTAAGTTTTTGCAAAGTCATCGTAAGTTATGGAAAAATCATTCAAAATCGAGTACAAAATCTCTGAGAATTTAAATAACGCTGAATGCAATAATGTACATTCTTCTAATGAGATATTTTTTGTCATGTTGTGATAAAAGCCCTAAGTTACCTTTTTCGATGAAAAGTCACTTGCATTATTTTTATTTTAAAAATTCGCCAAAATTTGAAAGATGAATTTCATTATCTGAAATTTTGCATATGAGAAATGAATTTCAGCACCTGAAATTTTTCATAATGGGGTCCTTTTATGATATACCTATTTTCGATTTATTTTGGTTTGGGCTCAAAATTTTACTCAAGAGTTGGAACATCTAAAATTTCTGGAGCTGAAGTTCATTTCTTGAATTTTGGATACTTTTTGAAATTTCAAAATTACCCCATCGCCCTGCAAAAGATAAACATTTGAACTAAAAATTTGGGTGCCCTATTTTTGGCTTCTCGGATCGATTGGGAGCGGTTTCAAAACGTTTTGGAGCTCCCAGAAAATTTTAGAATTTTCCAGCACTGGAGAAAATCCCATAAAAATGAACCATGAAATTTAATAATTTCACACATTATGAAGTAGGTACCTACCTAATCAAATTTGAACCTTTGTTTTTACGACACGGAGAAAACTGCCGATTTCTTGATAACATTTTTTGGGACATGGATATTATTTTTGATTTTATTTTAGGGCCCAAATTTTTGGCACACCCTACTCAGAAGGTCCAGTCATGCCTATGATCATGATTCTCGATTATCCCTTCCGAGTTTCCTTTTTAAAAATTTGATAATATTTCTAATTATTTAGGTACTTGAAAGTTTTATAGAAATTGGGAAAGTTTTCAAAAATGAGAAGGAAAGATTTTCAAAAAATTGAAAACTTGAATGATTTTTTGAAAATTTTATATTTCTTGAAACTTGGGACAATTTTTCAAAAATTCCATGATTTTTTAAAAAATTGGATAATTTTTCCAAACTAGAACGACTTCTTTTATTACTGAACTTTTTTTCCAAAAATTAGGCAATTCTGTTAAAAAATATGATTTTGAACTCAAAAGTTGCGAATTTCAGAAAATTCTGCTTTAATCGATCAAATAGGTCACCAATGTTGATAATCCGCGATTATAAGTGCCGAAGTTCATATGGGCCATTCTCTTATGGACTTTTCTCCAGCGCCTAGAAAATACCAAAATTTTCTGGAAGCTCTGAAACGTCTTAAAACCGCTTCCAATCGATTCGAGAGGTCAAAAATAGGGTATCTACCAACTTTCAGCTTTTATTTTCAATGCGTGCGCTGCGCTGTGAGCGTATTTTTAATTTTTTTTCAGAAAAATTGTCTGCCAAAAAACATGGATTTGAACTCAACGTAGCGAATTTCGGAAAATTCTGCTTTAATCGATCAAATAGGTCACCAATATTGGTAATCCGCGAATATAGGTGCTGAAATTCATATGGACCATTTTTATAAGTTTTTCTCCAACGCTGAAAAATTCCAAAATTTTCTGGAGACTCCGAAACATCTTGAAAATACATCCAATCGATTCGGGAGGTCAAAAATAGGGTATACACCAAATTTCAGCTTTTTTCATTGATTAGATCAAATTTTCATATTTTGCAAAGCGATGAGGTAATTTTTAAATTTCAAAAATTCGCCAAAATTCCAGAAATGAACTTCAGCACCTAACATTTTGGATATGGGGTTCTTTTATGATGTGCTTTTGATTTCCTCGCTTGCAAGACTTCATTAAGACCTCTTTCCCCTCCTCTCACCACTCTTCGTATAGGCCAATCAAATCCAAAAAATTTCATCTCTGAAAAAAAAAGGCTGAATTTTCAGAATCTTATATGTATAATTTGGTCACTTTAGAAAACGGTGGGATTGACAGTAGTTTTGGGTTTTGGGGCACTCCATTTTCTTTCGATCCGTCAATTTTATTAAATGTATTTTATTTTTATTTGCAGAATTTAACCGATAACGATTCGTGTGGCTCGAATCGATTCTATAGCATCGAACAAAGTTTATTTATAACTCTGATGTGTAATTTCGTATCACTGTTTTATTATTTACAATTTTTTTGAGATATTTCCCTACTCTAAATATAGTCCTCTGCGAATACGAGTTTATTATTTTAAATAAAGATGTTTGAAATTTGAAATTGACAATTTTTTTTCATATGTACGAATGCAATTTGTAGGTACACTCAATAAAATAGAATCATTTCAACTATTCTCAATAGTACCTATCTAATTATTTCTATAGCGAATAGAAAAAATTGAAATTTTTCGTGAAAGAGAGACACACCTAAAAACTCTCCTTGATACAATTTTAATTACTTTTACTTATTTGAAAATTAGGTATATTAAATGCGTTTCGTACGCACGATACGCCTAAAAATCCAGATAGGTAACGAGTTTCCTATTTTCGTATAAATTTTAATTACATAAAAGTGCTGGTGCGCGTTTTCCAAGTGTTTTTCCCCTCTTCTGGGCGATAATAAAAAATGAACTAGTATATGGCGCATGACCGTACCACTGTAGGTTAAATATTGATTTTGTTTGATGGCAGGCTTATTCAACTTGCAGAATGAACTTTCAGTCGCGATAACAAATACATCCTTCGCTTAGATATAATAAATTTGAAAATGATAAACGAAATTTTGCTAAAATTATAGCCTAGAATGGTGCGATCTATTTATCTGCTTCTTCTCATTTTGATATCTCAAATAATTTACACGAATTCGAACGACGTCGAACGTATGTAAGTATGGAAAAATACACCTTAATTTTTTATTAACACCTAAAAAACAAGATATTTTTATCTGTGCCTAAGTATTCGTACTTCACACATTCGAGGATAAAAATATCTCATTCGATAGTCCTTGCATCGATTCGAGTGGCTTTTTCGTTAAATCTATCGTTTAATTTGTCGAGTGTTTCTTACACGCCTTACATTCAAAAATTTTTCAGATTAAGCTGGACTAATAAAATTGGAGAAAAATTATGGACGTTGGGACGAACATTGACCCAAAATATGGAAATAAAAATGGTAATCATGTATTAAATAGCATTAAGATTTATACTCTGCTTGTACTTTTCCACATAAACACGCCTAATAACGTTGGACCACAATTTGAACTCTCCTGTATTTTGGTTGAATCGATGAGTCATTGGTAATAACACGAAATAAAAAATTTCCCATTTGAATTCATTCTTTTGGCAGAAAAAGAGGTCAAATTCTAAAAATCACAGTTTTTTAATTTATTTAAATTGATAAAATTAATGTTTGTGTTCAGCAAAGGGTATGACCGGATAAGGGGTGAATTTGGCCCTTGGCGGTTTTGGCCTCCTAAACGCCTCAAATAGTTTATATTGACTTGAAAAAAAATTTCACCAAATTTTGGACCCCTACCCTCTCTTTTTCGAGATTATGGCCATTTTATTGCATTATTTTCAAAAATTTTAAACTTCAACCAAAATGAAGGAAATTTTCGGTTTTTTGGCCCAAAGCTACATCTCGTAGAGGTGTATTTATGATAATTTTTTCAACAGTTCTGGTGCACTCCTTCACGTTTTTTCGGCTACTTGAAATTTCCAATCGTAAAAAACACCATATAAGCGAAGAGCGACCACCCTAGAAAAATGATTTAAAAATACGGTTTTTTATGTAGAATTTTACCAAGTATTTGGTTTTGGCCATTGCTCTGAACTAAGGCTCGAAAATCGCGAAAATCCGTACAGAAATGTTGTCATTTTAGCAGATTTTTCACATTTTGAGCGTTTTATACGGAAAGAAATGACCAAATGAACAAACCAATTTCATATTCGTGTTTAGCAGATCAAAATACCCTAATAAACACCCGTTTCGCGACAGTTATGCCTAAAGTTTCAAAATTTATTTTTTTTACTGATTTTTCATGACCAAAAAAAGTGAATTTTGAGACGTCAAATAAAACGATTATGAAAAGGGGTTTATCAGGGTGTATTGACCAGCTGAACACGAATATAGAATTGGCTTTTTCATTTGGCTATTTTTTCCCTGCAAATTCGCCATTTTAAAGTTTGAATCGAGTCTCTCGGACAAAAAAATTACAAAAGATAATAAGTGATTATATAATGCCATATTCGTGTTCTACGATCCCAAATTGGTCAGAAATCGACATTTTCTCGATTTCAAATCCTTTGAGTCACATATGTATAAGTAGTTAAACATCCCACTTTGAGCAGCTACAAAACCCGTCCAAAAGGAGCGATGAAAACTTTTTTCCACGTCCCAAAAATGTTGAAAAAATTATCATAAATACACCCAAAGAACAGAAAATTTCCTTCACATCCGTTGAAATTGAAAATAATCTAATAAAATGACCAAAACTCCGAAAAAGAGGGGGTAGGGGTCCGAAATTTTGTGACACATTTTTGCAAGACAATATACACCACTTGAAGTGTTTAGGAGTCCAAAAGCGCCAAGGGACAAATTCACTTTTTCAGGGTGTCTACAAGATTTGCAGAGCAGAAAGCTTGACTTAGCTTGATTTTTTGGAATGACTTTTTGCATGCATTTTTTGAGAGCAACCTCACGAAACTTGGGAAAAAATCTCAGGGGAGGGGGAGAAGGGGGGGGAAACTGAAAAATTTTCTGACCAGTCATATTGAAACTATAGAAAACAAAAAAAATCTTGCTTTTTATGTGCTACTTTAATTCTTTGAAAAAAATTATAACAAATTCTTTAATAACCTACCCCTCCCCCCCACTCATAAAAAAATTGAAAATTTTATTTGAGATCGCCTTCAAATCTTCCGATAAAATTAGAAGAATACATTTTTTTTTTTCGTTTCAAAATATTCAATTGTCTGAGATGGAAGAGAAGAGATCATATCATAATTTTTAGAAAGAATTGTTTCGCGAGGGCGAACATTTTTGAAAAAAGAGCACCCAAAATTTGAAATTTTCTTATTAAAAGTCGTGCTTTATTTCGTGTTATGTTTCGACTTTCAAAAAAACGATATCTATGGACTCATCTCCATCGAAACATTTTTGAAAATTTCCATCGAGATCAATACCGAGTCTTTTCATAGTAAAATTGTGTAAATTTATTAAGCCCGAGGGAAGCGAAGGCGAAAATTTTTGAAGAAAAAGGCATTTAAAAGCTAAAATTTCTTCACTGTTGTAATCAATGTTTTAGTATCGAAAGGGAAACGAAATCTTCAATTCTTATCTCTTATAAGTATAAATATTAGATCTTATATGCCCGAGCGAAGCGAGAGCTAAGATTAGAAAAATTGGTGATTTTCAAAAAAAAAAGAGAATGGAAGTTTTTTTTGATTTTTGAAAAAAAGCTTGACATTTTTAGTAAATCAGGGTAAATTAGTCAAAAAGTTTGACTTTTCAGTACCGCATGACTTTTTTAAAAAAATCTTGACTTATCAGGACCGTTAGAGACACCCCGTTCGTATCCGGCCATACCCTTTAGAATCCACAAACTTTTTTCGTTTCTTTTTGTAATTTTCAAGGATTCGAACATAATACAAACATACGAACTCTCCGATTAATTTTTATGGGAATTTTGCCATTGTTGAATACCTAATTTCGCATTTTGAAATATCAAAATTGAAAAAAGGTAGTGTTAGTCCAGGCATTTTAAGAGTTAACCCCAAAAATTAAAGCCTGATTTTTTTTTCACGTTTTATGTTCGTAAGGGTAAACTAAAAGTAGTTATGAACAATCTTGTTCTACACAAAATTTCCTAATCGGAAGGGTTTTTTTCTTTTTCAAAAACACTCACTTCCTTGACCAAAAATTAAGGGTAAAAAACACCTATTTTTCAAAAATTTGCAGCATTTTTGCAAAAAATCTAAACTTTTGGGAATATCTCCTCAAAAAAGCCTTAAAATGGAAAAATGGTCATAAACAATCATGTTCCACGTGTAATTTCCCATCAGATAGGTTCGGTTTTTTTCGAAAACACTCGCTTCTTTGCCCAAAAATTAAGGGTGAAACCCGTCTATTTTTCCAATACCTATTTACAGTATTTTTGGAAATGATGGAAATACGAAGCTAAAAGTACACGAAATGAGTATTTTTTTATACAAGCTGCTAGGGTATTCCAAAAAAAGTCACCGCAAAAATTTCCAAAAATATTGCAAATATTGGAAAAATAGACGGTTTTCACCCTTAATTTTTGGGCAAAGAAGAGAGTGCTTTCGAAAAAAAAACGAACCTGTCTGATAGGAAATTACACGTAGAAAATGATTATTTATGACTATTTTTCCATTTTGAGGCTTTTTTGTGGAGATATTCCCAAAAGTTTAGATTTTTTCCAAAAATGCTGTAAATTGTTGAAAAGAGGTGTTTTTTACCCTTAATTTTTGATCGAGGAAATGAGTGTTATTGAAAAAGAAAAAACCCCTTCCGATAGAAAATTATGCGTAGAACAAGATTGTTCATAACTACTTTTCAATTTTGAGATTTATTTGAGGAGACATTCGCGAAAAATCGGTTTTCAGCGGACCTTTACCCCTCCCCTGGGGATAGCGGAGGGTTGCGGGGTGTCCTACCAGCCAAACAAGAGTTCGTAAATGCCCAATGTAATGAGTGGTCGCATACGATTTACGTATACGCAACTAATGACGGCGAGATAATCATTTCTCATATTAAACACCTATACTAATCAACTAAATTACTTTCAGGACTACAGCAACGTCAACGTAACCGAATTAAATACCAAAGAATTAATCAAAGAAATGGTTACTCAGGTTCACGACATGTTGAGTTTGAAAAAATTCGCTTTAAGCGTAAGACTGACTAGTTTTTTATAACAATTACTGAAATATCATCGAAAAAGTATCGTTAAAACAATAATTTTTTTATTTGAACAGCGAATTGTAAGTATCGCCGAAAACTGCACCAGGAATTTGTCAGACACACTTCCTCAGGCCGAAAGGGATAGTTACACATTTCGAAATGCACGAGACAATAACACCTTCTCTAACGAAGATAAAGAACAAATGAAAGAAAACGAAAATTTTTTCAATAGGAATGTCAGCACCAACTTTAGCAGCGTGCATGTGCCAGATGATGTGTATATCAGAGGTAAATTACAAATATTTTAATTATCCAGTAAATTTGAAAACAGTAAAAAGGTAAATGTACTCATTAAAAAAGGGCAATGGTCAAAAACTTCACTGATGTAGACATTTTTTTAAGATGGTATACGTAGTTAAATAGGACAATAATTCAAACACCTAATTCAAAGGGGAAAGATTTTGGAACTGACTTTGAAATGTTAAGGGCATAGTTCGCATAACTTTTTGCATATTCTCGTGCCTGCCAATTTACATTACGCTTATGGGAGTTAATAAAATATTATTTTATTCGAAATGAGAGTGATGAAATTGGTTAAAATTTGAAAAATGTATATTTCAGAGCAAATTTCATCACTCTCATTTCGAGTAAAGTAATATTTTATAAACTCCCATAAGCGTAATGTAAATTGGCAGGCGCGAGAATATGCAAAAACTTTGCCCTTAAGGGATGGTAAATAGGCAAGTAATGTAGGTATAGGGCTAAAGTAAAATTGTTTCTCTTTCATCACACGACCACACGTGGATTATTCCGAATAAATTTGAGCACGGTTTTACCTGGCATTTTTTTTTCATAATCTTCTGCCGATCTATAAAATTTTTAAATACCATTCATTTTAGGTGTTGGCCACCGCCTAAGAACTTGAATTTTTTTTCAAAACTTGTGCAATTTTGCAAAAACACGAATATGTATCTTGGGGTGGTCCTTATTTATACTTGGTGGAAAGAAAATGTTGGGATTTTTTTCGGGACCCCCCCCCCCTAGTTTGGCGCCACTACAGGAAAAAATGGCGTACAAAAAATTTCAGTCCAATCGATGCATGTTAACCCGTTCCTCAAAGCCCATTTTGAAAAATTGATGGAGCGCGCCCGAGCTCACATGACGTTTAAATCAACGATTCGTTCAGTTCGTTCACGAAATGCAGCCTACCGGGGTAGGGTTTGCTTATATGCTCTAAGCATCTAAAGCAGTTTATCTATCGTGTATTTTTTCATTGTTATAATTTATTTTATGATGGAAACTAGCAACGCCTCTCCAATGAGCCTATTTTATGGGGTTTGATAAAAAAAATATCGGAAACGGACTCTCTGAGTAAAAAAAAAAGTAAATTTTGATACCACACTCGATTTTTAAGAAAAATTTTTGATTTGACCTTCCCCTGACACCCCCCCCCCCCCCACATAGGTCTATTTTGGGAGTTTTGATAAGAAAAATTGGAAATGGACTCTCTGAGTAAAAAAAAAACACGTAAATTTTGATACCACACTTATGAAAAATTTTCGAATTCGCACTTCCCTGACACCTCCCCAATGGGCCCATTTTGGGGGTTTTGATAGAGTAACATCGTAAGCGGATTTTGCGGGTAAAAAATGTGGATTTTGATACCACGCTCGATTTTTTCGAAATATTTTTTCACTCCCCCCCCCCCCCCACTTTGGATACTGATTGTAGTTCGAAGTCGAAATAACCGCAAAACTGGATTTGGATGCTCTGAATACCCCTAGAATTAAATTTTCATTCTTTCCCTTCGAAAAATGTGTTGAAAAATTTTTATCAAATAATTTGATTTTTTTTCTTTTTAGTCGCACTTTGTAAAACCCTTGCGTTTTTTTCCCAAAAAAATTTAAAATATCTTTTCCGATTCCAAATTTTATAAGGAATCGAATGCCGCAAACCAGAACATTCTATCTTCATGTCCATGTCTTTGGCGTAAATTTAAAGTCACCGGGTCACTAGGGGTATTTTTAGCGTTTCGTTGCCGCGTGGCCCTAGTGGAATAGTATCAGCTCGGGCGCGCTTCATAAATTTTTCAAAATGGGCTTTGAGGGACGGGTTAACATACATCGATTGGACTGAAATTTTTTATACGTCATTTTCTCATGTAGTAGCACCAAACTAGGGGGTTCCGAAAAAAATCCCAACATTTTTTTCAAGAACCACCCTAATGTACCTACTTGTCAAAATTTGGATAATTTTCCAATATTTTGACGATTAGTTATTTATTTAAAACTTGAACAATTTTCCAAAACTGAGGCAATTTCCTAAAATGCCACAATTTCTGAAAATTACCTAGTTTTTCAAAAAATTAAAGTTTTCCAAAACGTGGTCAATTTTCTAAAAATTTAGAAATTTTTCAAAACATGGAAACATTTTTTAAAGACTAGACAAATTTTTTCAAAAAAAAAAATAGATACCTAATTTTTTGAATTTTTAAAACTTGAACAAGTAATTCTTCTTTATTTACTTTTCGACGTAAATTTTCAAGGTTTGGGGGTTTTTAGTGAAAAATTTTTAATTGAATGTGGTTTGGTAAATTTCAACATCGAAATTTTGGCTTTTTCAAGTCATATTTTTATTTTATTTCAAATATAAAAATTGCCACTGCTGGAACTGGTATAAAACTGAAATTCATTTTAGTTCTAGTTCCAGTTTTCCATTACTGCCAGAAATTGACCGCTTTGTTCGTTTGTTCACAATTTTCCCGCCTTTTTAAAAAATGGCAAATAACAGGAAAAATTATTCAAAACTTGAATTTTTATTAAAATTTGATCCCAAATGAACATTTTAGACCCTCGAAACAACGCCGTTCATTCAAAAATTTGAAAAAACTCGAAGAATTTTGTTTTTTTTAATCAAAATTTGATGAATTTTGAATTGATACAATTTCAACAAAAAAACAAAATTCTTTGAGTTTTTTCAAATTTTTGAATGAACGGCGTTATTTCGAGGGTCTAAAATGTTCATTTGGGATCAAATTTCAATTTTTAAAAAAAAACCTTACCATTTTTTCCAAATTTCCTAACCAATGGCGCTGATTTGACGTTTCGTAAACGCATCGAAAAATTGCAAAAGTGCTTTCAAATGTGTAAATCGAAATTCAGTGGGCTCTAGCGAAACCGAAACAAAAAAGTTAATGGAAAAAAAAAACATCGAAAACTGAAATTGTATAATTTTTTCAACATTTCAAGTCTGGAAAAAAATAAACACTGCACCCCCGTCTCCTACAGACGTTTCACACTTCACTATATCAGAACGAAGGAAAGGCTAACACGGTTTTCAGAGACAAATAATCCATTTCAAAAATTCTCATTTTTTCCAAATCCCAAACCTTGAGAATTTTTGGGCGAAATTCTCAACATGTTCGCCATTTTTTGATCTGCATTAAAAATCATTCTCGTTTCTTAATTTTTGCAGCGAATGAAACGATTTTGGGAATAAAATGGTCGGAATCTTTGGAACCTATATTTCAAAGTAATTACGCCGTAGATCCAACATTATCTTGGCAGTATTTCGCCGGAGCCAGCGGATTTATGAGGATATATCCAGGTAAAGTACAGAAGTGCACTTTTTTCGAGAAATTCCACCAATGATTTGTTTTTGGATTACATTTTCAATGCCTTTGATACCGATTTATTTACTTTAACAGGAGTCAGGTGGCAAACCGCGGATGCAGATGCTGATCTATACGATGCCAGAATGAGGGAATGGTACATAGAAGCGGCGACCGATCCTAAAGATGTTATGATATTAATCGATAATTCGGGCTCGATGATGGGCCAAAAAAGAGAAATCGCTAGGCATACGATAAACACGATTTTAGAAACCTTGAGCCCTAACGACTTCGTGAACATAATTCATTTCTCCAATGACTCCAAACCAATTGTAGGCTGCTTCAATGACTCCCTCGTACAGGTAAGTACGATGTAGGCATGTTTCAAATATTTTACATTATAATTCGCTGACCGAATTTTCTATCGAGTAGGCGAATTTACTAACGATACGAGAATTGAAATTAGGAGTGGAAAACATGTTGAACGCGACCAGCATAGCAAATTTTACCAAAGCTTTACAAAAAGCGTTCACCATATTGGAAACTGTAAGTGAAAAATATCCAGTGACGTACCGAAGACATTTTCCACGGGGGAGAGAAGAGGTGAAAATCCCAACTCAAATTCTCAAAATTCCCAACTACATATCGCCGATATCAGAATTCCGGAGGGGGGGGGGTGTAAAATTCAAATTTGCGAACCAATCCAATTTTTTTCAACCTTTCCCGACTGATTTCTTAAAATTTACATGTAGGTACTGATTTTTCCCCAAGTCGCGAGGTTTTTTGATTTTTTTTACTCGTTTTCATCATTTTTGCGAACTTTTGAAGTTTTTACAACCCATTACTATAAGACCCTTTTTGAGATAAGAAATCTGAATAAATTTTTCATTGGTTAGGTGCTCCAAACAATTTTTTTTAAACCTACAAGCAATGTCATTGTAGTTGAAAAAACATACGAAATAGTTTATTTGCCTTCAGCGAAGAAAGGGCGGAGTTTCGAAGAAAAATTATAATTTTACATCAATAAAATTTTGTAATTTCAATGTAAAGAATAGGGAGATGGATTTGGCCCGAGCGAAGCGAGGGCGAAAATTTTAGAAAACCTCAAATTGAATGTGCAATAAAATAATGTTTTGGAAAAATAAACTTTAATGAAAAATCGACTGTTTCTACTTTGAAATGATTAAAGTAGAAATATATCATGGCCGAGCGTAGCGAGGCCGAAGCTTTTGAAAAATTGGATTTTCAAATATCAAAAATAAGTTTTAAGGAGAATAAGAACAATGAAATTAATTGGAATAATTTTGAAGAAAAGTAAGAAAAAATCTCTTTTAAATTACAAGTACAACTATAAAATTTTGTTGGTTGACGAGTGAAAATTTTTAAATTGCAAGGTAATTAATAATTTTTTTTCCAAAAAAGCATTTATTACAACGGTTTAATAATTCTTCGCTGGGAAAATGATCAATTTTCAGTTGGAAAAGCTTGGGAAAATGACTAATTTCCCAACTAAAAAGTAAAAATTTTGTTGATTTCCGACTGTTAAAATAGGTAACCATTTTATTTATTCATTTTTCATTAAAAAAATAAATACTAATCGTCCCAACTGACATTTTTACTCATCACTTGGGAGAACGACCAATTTTAAGTTGGAAAAATAACCAAGTTTGAGTTATGAAAATTACCAATTTTGAATTGTGAAAATTACCAATTTTGAATTGTGAAAATTACCAATTTTGAATTGGGAAAATTACCAATTTTGAGTTGGGAAATTTACCATTTTCGAGTTGGGAAAATTACCAATTTTGAGTTGGAACAAGTGAAAATTTTGTTGATTTCCAACTTTTGAAATAACTATTTTATTTATTATTTTTCATCAAAAAAATTAATCCCAACTGTCCAATTTTCCCAACTGATGTGTTGAAATGTTCAATTTTCCCAACTCACAAGTAAAAAATTTCCTCAGGGGGGAAGCTCCTTCCCTCCCCCCTATCGGTACGTCACTGAAAATATCATCCACTGACTAAAAATATCGATGCAAGATTCGCTCTAATTTTCGTTCATTTCGCAGCATCGTAGATATAAGTTGGCCACGATGTGCAATCAAGCAATTATGTTGATTACGGATGGGGTACCGGACAGTTACATCGATATTTTTAGAAAATACAATTGGAAAAATTCCACCGAAACTCCTTTTCCAGCAGTTAGAGTTTTCACTTATCTGATCGGAAGAGATGGAGCTGATTTTAGAGAAACTAAATGGATGGCTTGCGCCAATAAAGGTAAATTATGGCTAAATAAACTTGCCAAGTACAAAATTGAGTTTAAAAATCGTAAATTCGATCGTTACAGGCTACTACGTGCAGCTGAATACAATTTCAGAAGTCAAAGAGCAAGTTCTTCATTATATAAACGTTTTGGCTAGACCTTTGGTGTTGACGAAATTGAGAAAGTTTGCCTGGACATCAGTATACGCTCACGAAGTGGTAAGTTTCCATTTAAACAAGTTCTCAGTTTCATTATTTGTGCGGAAAAAACCAGCTAATACGGGGTACAATGCGTCAAACAGGATACAAAATTATCAGACAGATATTGGGCAGAGGAACAGAATAATTTACAGAAAAGCTATACCAAGGAGTATATGGCAAGTTGGCAAGAATTTCTACTGCCGCAAAATCAACTTAAACGTATGAAACAGCGAAGAAGACTGGTAGGATTTACTGAATTATATTCATCAATTTACTCGAAAAATTTTTCGTATTAATCGATAGGAAATTCGATACACAGGAACTGGACCAAAATAAAAATTACGGATACGAAAAATATAATTTCATGGTGTCTATGTCCCTTCCAGCTTACGATAAAAGAGAAAAGAGGGTAAGTTATTTGTCAATTGCTTCCGATCGTTGGTTAAACGTGGGAGGCTTATGTGTATCTACGAATTAATTTATATTTTTACCTAATTGCTGAGAGCAATTCCATACCAACTCGAGCCAAAAATTATGTCGGGTCGTCCAATTTTGGTCAATTTTTTTACGAGTTCCCCTTGATGGTGTATTCACATAACCACGATTATTTCCCATCTCGCCCTCAAGGGGGCTGGGGGTGGGCCTCGTAATTATTATGCGATTGCGATTTTTTGCCAAATTACATAACTTTGAATGCTCATAACTCGAGATCAGTTGTACTTGGGAGAAAACTGCTTGCGGGATTTGAAAGAGAATTTATATGAAATTTAAAAAAGATTGTCACATTTTGAAAACCTCAATGCTGAACTTTGGTGGTGAAAGCTCAACATTCATGATAAGTACAAAATATGAAAGCGAACATTTAAAAATCTGAAAAAATTACAGTAAGTAGTCCTTTTTACCCTTTTTTTAACCAAAAAATTTTCTAAAATGAGATCTCTTCGCCCCTGAAGGGGGAGGGGGTGTACGGGAGTCCACAATTTTGACCGAATTCAAAAAAATCGAAAAAGTAAAGTAACACATCGATTTATACTAATTTGAAGGCGCCGAGTTCGAATATGTACTCAGTTTTCTCATCCGATTCCTATGACCCCTCCTACACTGAGAAAAATGTGTGGTAAAATTGGCTACAAATTGTGGAAAAACTTATCCAGTCCGAGTTTATGATGCTTTTTACCACAATTGTGGTACTTTTTTTGCCACAGCTGTAGTAAAAAGTACCACAGTTGTGATTAAAACTTGAAAAAGTACCACAGTTGTGGCAAAAAAGTACCACAGTTGTGGTGAAAAGCGTCATAAACTCGAACTGGATAAGTTTTTCCACAATTTGTGGTCAATATTGCCACACTTTTTTTTCTCAGTGTATTAGTCCCCTTGATAAGGTCAAAATTATAAAAAATTAAAAAATAACGTGTGACCTGTAGTCCAGTCATTTTAGGAGTTGACCCCAAAAATTAAATCTTGATTTTTTCGCGTTTTACGTTCGTAATGGTCCACTACACAACGTACTAAAATGGACACCCCACAGCCCTCCGCTACTCCCAGAGGAGGGGTAAATGTCTGCTAAAAATCGGGTTTTCGTGAATATCTCCTCAAATAAGCCTCAAAATTGAAAAATAGTTATGAATAGTCTTGTTCTACGTGTAATTTCCTATCAGAATGTTTTTTTGTTTTTTCAAAAACACTCACTTCCTTGACCGAAATTTAAGGGTAAAAAACACCTATTTTTCAACAATTAAAAGCATTTTTTGAAAAAGTCGAAACTTTTGTGAATATCTCCTCAAATAAGCATCAAAATGGAAAAATGGTTATGAACAATCATGTTCTACATGTAATTTCTTATCAAACAGGTTCATTTTTTTTCGAAAACATCCACTTCTTTGCCCAAAAATTAAGGGTGAAACGCCTATTTTTCCCATATTTACAGTATTTTTGGAAATGATGGAAATACGACGTTGAAAGTACCCAAAATTATACCAGTGAAGAGTAATTTTTTTATACATGCTGGTAGGATACCTATTCCAAAAAAGGCTCCGCAAGAATTTCAACCCCTACCAAATACTGCAATAACACCCCTTATAATTAACGGTAGGGGTTGAAATTCTTGCGGTGACTTTTTTTGGAATACCCTACCAGCATGTAAAAAAAAATTATTCTTCACTGGTATAATTTTGAGTACTTTGAACTTCGTATTTCCATAATTTCCAAAAATACTGCAAATATTGGAAAAATAGACGTTTTTCACCCTTAATTTTTGGGCAAAGAAATGGGTGTTTTTGAAAAAAAACGAACCTGTTTGATAAGAAATTACATGTAGAACATGATTGTTCATAACCATTTTTCCATTTTGAGGCTTATTTGAGGAGATATTCACAAAAGTTTCAATTTTTTCAAAAAATGTTGTAAATTGTTGAAAAATATATGTTTTTTACCCTTAATTTTTGGTCAAGGAAGTGAGTGTTTTTGAAAAAGCAAAAAAACCTTCTGATAGGAAATTACACGTAGAACAAGATTATTCATAACTATTTTTCAATTTTGAGGCTTATTTGAGGAGATATTCACGAAAAACCGATTTTTAGCATACATTTACCGGTAGCGGAGGGTTGTGGGGTGTCCATTTCAGTATGTTATGTAGTGGACCATTACGAACGTAAAACGCGAAAAAAAACAGGATTTAATTTTTGGGGGTTTGGTACTTTTTTTCTCTTATTTGCCTGAACTACTGTCGTTGGTTAGGTTTTTGAGGGCACTGAGTTCGAATATTTGCTTATTTTTTGAATTTGGCCCTTCAGTGCTTCCCTAGCTCCCAATTTTGACGAAAAGTATGATAAGAAATGAAAATAGCGTGTGTCATATCGATTTTCACAAATTTGAGTGTGTAGAATTCGAATATCGAGTTACTTTTTAATCCGATCCCCACCCCTAATTTTTTTAATATTTAATTCCTGATGATCACTTAAGACTGTGGGAGGGGGTTGGTTAGAGGACGAGGAGGGGGTCGGACCTGAAAGTAAGTTGATATTTGAATTCTACGCACTCAAATTAGTGAGAATCAATAAGCCACACGCTACTTTCGTTTCTTAACATATTTTTCTCATAAATTGACGGCTAGGGGGGCACAGAAGGATAAAATCCAAAAAATAAGCAAATATCTGAACTCAGTGCCTTCAAAAACCTAACAAACGACAGGTCACACGTTATTTTTAATTTTTTAGAATTTTGACTTTATCAATGGGACTAATAAGAGGGGTCATAGGAATCGGAAGAAAAAACTGAATACATATTCAAACTCGGCACATTCGAATTAAAGTTTATTGAAATAAAATTAATTGAACTAAAAATTGAAGAAATTCCATTTAAATTAAGAGAAAAAATAATAAAATTTAAAGTTGAAAAATTTTGGTTAATTAAAATAGGATAGAGGATATAAAGTTCAACCTGTATTTTTGAACTTTTCGAAATGTGATTATCGTTTTTGAATCTCCTATAAATTCAGTTTCAACTCCCGCAAACAGTCCCCCCCCCCCACCCAAGTACAACAGATCTCGAGATATGAGCCTTCAAAGTTGTGTAATTTGGCAGAAAATCGCAATTGCATAAAAATTACGAGGCCCACTCACCTCCCAGCACCCTTCAGGGCCAGAAGAGAAATGACCGTGGTTCTGTGAACAGGCCATCAAGGGAAACTCGTAAAAAAGTTGAGCGAAATCGGACGGTCCGACATCATTTTTGGTTCGAGTTGGTATGGAATAGTCCCCTACCAATTTAGGTATTTAACAAAATAGCTTTAGTTTAAGATAACGCCATTCTGATAATGTGTACTTAAAATTATGATTAAGATTCTATGATTTTATTGCTACAGAATATAACTGAAAATGTCTTAATTAACGAAGCGTTTTGGATTCAGAGAGTGTACGAGGTATTATTTTAAACCTTTAAGGTAGCGAAGTTGAAAGATGTTTAGATTTAGTTTCGTAGCACGTACTACCTGTAGGTCTACTGATTTTTACAGTGATTACATCTTACATGTGGGTAATTAGTTAAATTACTCGTCGAAAGTACAAATAGGTATAGAGTAGCCTACCTATACTAGCTACCCACCGCATTTTACGTACCTATTTTAAAAAAATGGAAATTGCGCCATTCGGAAGAAATGAACGAACCGGTTTCTGTACGATATAGTTTGTAGTGTGATAAAGTGTTGTACCTAAAGATGAGTACAAATTGTAAGTATCGTAATAGTTTATTCCTAATATCGATTGTATGTAGCAAGTCTAGGTATCTGTAAATTTTGTCCAAGAGTGTACTGTACTCGTACAAATGTACAACATTTTTGTAAGCTAGATTTAATGAGAGTGATTTTCCTCGAGTGCATAGTTGGTTGTGTTCCTTGTTACATTTAGGTTTAGGTTTAGGTTTAAGTTAATAGTTTACACAATTTAGATATGTAGATGTACCCAACTAACTTTATCCTGCTGATCCTACTCCAATATCCTCAACAGTTTGAAAGGTAATATTGACTCAGAAATAAAAAAATCGAATCTGCAGGATTTATCGAGGAGGAAAAAGTGCGTTTGTTTGATTTTTGGAGAAAATTTTTGAAAATTAGCCTAATTTACGTATTTAAGATAGATTCGTTTTGCCTTTTTTTCAATAGTTGAATAACACAAGTCAACAAAAAAAAAAAAATGTTCTGTGTTTCAGTTCTCATGGCCAAATTCTGATTTTAGACATCAAAATACACCAATATGCTCATTCGTGGCTTCCAAAGTTTGCTTGGGGGATGGGAGACCAAAAATGTGATTTTTCAAAAACAATACACACAAATTTGAGAAAAATTTTTAAAAAATTTGAAATTTTTTTTTTTGATCCAATCTTATAGAAAATTTTACGCTGAATCGAATGCCGCAAACCGCAGACCTCTATCTCTTTTTAAAAAAAGTTACGATTAAAACTTTCCTAAATTATGTGAAAAAATCGCATTTTTTTCGCCTTGCTCACCGAAAAGTGGAATTTCTGAGAAATCTAAGCGTTCTACGACCATAATGACCATGAACAAAGTTGTAGAGAATTATATTTCCTAACGGATAGGTGCATTCAGATTTTTCCGGGAGGCGTAGTTTTCGAGATATTCTCGAGTAAAGTTGAACATTAGTTGAGGGAATTGAGAAAAAAAGAGAAATGAAGCAATTTTTGGCTGTAACACTTTTGACAGTCAAAAATTGCTTCATTTTTTTTCTCATACCTTCCACAATTTTTCGCTGTAACACTTTTGACAGCCAAAAATTGCTTCTTTTCTCTTTTTTTCTCAATTGCCTCATCTAATGTTCAACTTTACTCAAGAATATCTCGAAAACTACGCCCCCTGGAAAAATCTGAATGCACCTATCCGACAGGAAATTTAATTCTCTACAACTTTGTTCATGGTCATTATGGTCGTAGAACGCTTAGATTTCTTAGAAATCCCATTTTTCGGTAAGCAAGACGAAAAAAAATGAAATTTTTTCACATAATTTAGGAAAGTTTTAACCGTAACTTTTTTTCTAAAAGAGATAGAGGTCTGCGGTTTGCAGCATTCGATTCAGCGTAAAATTTTCTATAAGATTGGTTCAAAAAAAAAATTCAAATTGTTTTCAAATTTTTCTCAAATTTGTGTGTATTGTTTTTGAAAAATCACATTTTTGGCCCCCATCCTCCCAAGCAAAATTTGGAAGCCACGAATGAGCATATTGGTGTATTTTGATGTCTAGAATCAGAATTTGGCCATGAGAACTGAAACACAGAACTTTTTTTTTCAGGGTAAAATTTTCTATAAGATTGGGCCAGAAATTTTTTTTTCAAATTTTCCTCAAATCCGTGTGCATTGTTCTTGAAAAATCACATTTTTGGCTCCCCCACCCCCCAAAGCAAACTTTGGACAAAAAAATTATTTTTCCCTTCATTAGATACATAAAAGCAACCCAAATTTCGCAATCGGAACCCAAACACAAGAATCGTGTCGACTTGTGTAATAAGAGGGAATTACAAAGTTGTATCTGAACATGAAAATAACAGATACCTAAAAATTTCACTCCCTCTTTTCCACGTTACCCTAAAATCTCACAGCTGTAAACATTTTTTAAAAATTGGAAAAATTAGAAATCGTTACCAAAAAATTATAATAAGCAATGTTTTCAACGAAAAATGCCATTGATGTACACTTTTTAACAATGTGAGAAACAATCATTTTCCTTACGCTTTTTCCTTTGAAAAATAAAAAATAAAAATTTTCAACCAAATCAAAAACGACAATATGCCAATTTGCATCCTGCCCCTTGGTGCACCATTCCTCAGGTTCCCTTATAAAATCATTTTAAATAAGTTTTTTTTCAAATTAACTTTTCACAATATTCTAGAGTAAACTTGAATGAAAGCTATGAAAAACTTCTGAAAAGATAGATAAAAGCTGGAAAATGGGCCCCAATGCCATTTTTGGATAGAAACATCTATATTTATCATACCATCCTTGCCAAAATTTCTCAATTTTACAAATGTCTATTAATGGCTGGGGAGGGTTGAGAAGTCAATCAAAAATTCGAGTCACACGTTTTGTATTACCCGAAAGATGGGGAGGGGGAAGGGAGTTTCATTTTCTCAATCGATGATGTTTTGTTACTTCGAAATACCATTAAGTAAATCGAATAGGTAGTCAAAATTTTCGTTTCCTCAAGTTTGACAAAATGTCGTTCTACCAATTCTTGAGAATCTTTCTTACTTTTTGTTTTTTTCATACGTCAATGGTCTTAAAATTTTCGCCTCCGAAATTTGGTCTCGCGTTTTATATATAACTTATTCATGTTAAAAACCGATTTAGACATAATGTTCAACTCTCTCTTCACTTTGGACAGTGTCTTGGGAACATCTGTTTTGGATATAGTCCCCCCCCCCAAAAAAAAAAATAAGTTTGAATAATTTTGACCGTAAAGGCCTCCCAAAAAAAAAAACAATCTGGATATTCCTTAGATAATTCAGATTCAGTGTTCAAAAAAATACAATTTAAACATAGTATCCCAACAGACTAATTCGGATACCTAATCTGGGCATGATACTCCGAAAAAAAAACAATCTAAACACTAAAATTACAGAAAAAACCAATTTAGACAAGTTGTCTAAAAAAAACAATTTTTGACAATTTAAATAAGATACCCCAAGAAAAAAAAAACAATTTGGACACTGCGTCCCAGAAACGTCTGCAATTTGGGCATGATTCTCAAAAAAATCAATTCGAATAATTCGGCCTTTATGGCCCGAAAAAACAATTTAGACATGTCTTTGAATAATTTGGAAATAGGGTTCCAAAAAAGCAATTAAGATAGGTACCAATTTAGATATAATACTCCAGAAAAAATCAATTCAGATACTAATGTAACACAAAAAACTCAATTTGGACAAGTTGTCCCAAAAAAACAATTTTCGATAATGCCCCAGAAAAAAAATACGACATATCTAGTGTCCCAAAAAAACAGTTTGAATGCCTTTCTTAAAAAAAAAAAAACTGATTCAGATGATTTGGATATATGTAATTCCAGAAAAAATCTCAATTTTTAGAGAAATAGCTGCAAATCTCGTTTATGGAATCATTTTTTAGCTACCCAAGTTGATTTTTATGACCCGCCCTCCGGGGAAATAACAGCTACACGCATCGTGTTAATCAAGTTGCCTAGCGAATTCGCCGCAAATAGTCGAATGTCGCGGATTTACGGCGAACCGGTTATGCAATTCTATTAACGTGATACATTTTTCGAAAAAAACATGTTCTTTTTGAATATTTAAACAAAACAATATAATTCAACGGTGAAGAGAGACATTGTACCCTCCAAGTCAGATCATTGGTAATGATTTTTTGCCCAATTTCATCGACTAAGCTGACAAATTATTTTTTCAAAAAAAAAATCCTGTCTTTATTATCTGAAGGTCAGGCAAAAATACTAAAAACATTAACATAAATTCAAAAAAAGTTGTCTTTGTCATTGGTGGAAAGTTGTACCTTTTATTCCGTCACTATGGATAGATAGATAGATCAATAGATGGTTAGAAATGTGGTTATGAATTAGGTACCTAATCAAAGAAATAGCTAGTAGAATAGTACCAGTGTGGGTAGAACTGTTCACATAACAAAATTAGAACTCCGATTCGGTATAATTTTTGATATTACATTTTACAGGTAAAGGCTGCTGCGTTATTGGGAGTTGCAGCGACTGATATTCCTATAACGGAATTCAAAAGGATCATGAATTCTCATACGGTAAGCAATGCAATAGGCAGAAAATCCTATCAGCGGAGTAGGTACTGACTAAATCTTCTTGTAATACAATAATTTTTTTTTCCAGCTGGGAGTTAATAATTACGGATTCATTGTTAATAATAATGGTTATGTTATAACTCATCCAGAGTTACGACCAATGGTAAGTATAAAATCTTGAAATTCTCTTCATCAGCAGTGGCGGATCTAGCCAAATTTTTTGAAACGGCACAGAAGGACCATGAATATTGGGGGAGGGGGAGGGAGGTCAATTTATCAAGAAAAAATGTATTTTTGAATGCATGGGGGGGAGGGGTGGTGGAAAATGAAATCTCAAGTAATATTTCAAGTTAACACACACCTATTAAATGAAAAATTATGCGATTTATTCAAAAAATATGATCGAGGAGAGAAATTAAAATAAATTTGTTTTATGACTTGAGATTAAGTAAGTACATACCTAATACATATAAAACAATTCGGCTGATTTTACGAATTACAGCAAACTCTTCAACTAGGTAGGTACTTGATTCAAATTCAAACTATTGGTCAAACTTTTTTCACTGTAAAATGAACGTAAATCTCTCAAACGTTCATTGGTCATCGAATTTCTTATTATACATTTTTCAATTTCAAAAAAAATTTAGAATTACTTACGGAAAAAAATTGTTGGAAGAAATTTTTAAAAAATATGAAGTTGGAAAACATTTAAAAAATCAAAGTTGAAAAAAAATTTTGAGAATTTAAATTTTGCAGTTGGAAAAAATTTTAAGACTGGAAAAAATTTTATCATTGAAAATTTTTCTAGCTTTCATTTCTTCAAGTTTTTTTCAACTTCATATTTTTAAAAATCTCTTTTAACTCGAAAATATTTTTAATAATTTTTAAATCCTTCCTCAATTTTTTTTCCAAATCGAAAATTTTTTCAATTGGAAATTTCATGAAATGTTTCCCAGCTTTGAATTAAAAAAAAAAAATCAGCTTCATCATTTTCAAAATTTCTGCTACCTAACTGGATGAATAATTTAGAAGAAATTTAAAAAAGTACCTTGATAAAAATATGAAATTGAAAGAAATTTGAAACCATGCATAGATAAGTGTCAAAAACGACAATTAACTTAATTTCAGCCAATCTATCGCGTAAAAAATGGAAAATTCCAGAAAATAAATTATTTCAAAATGGTTTCTTGACAAAATGCTTCCTAAAAAAGTTACGATTATGTTAAAATTGTTTTTTTTTTTTTTAATATTGTCTTACTTTTTGCTCACAATTCTGCACAACTCTGGGCATTCAATGTTTAATAATTAAACATTGAATGCCCAGAGTCTATCTTTACCAAAAATTATTTTTGGTAAGGATAGAAAAAGTTCGAATTTTGATTTCACTGTGTACAACATAATCGAAGACTGCTCAAAAATAAAGTTTCCGTGTTTTCTGAATCTACACTTATGATTTGCACCGTAAAAGAAAATATAGTAAAATTTGGGAAATGTGATAAAAAGGTGTATTTTAGTCGTGGAAAGCTTAACATCTTTTGGAAATTGAAATTGTTTCTTTTAAAAGCTTTTTCCCAATAAGCATGTTTTCATGTTTTTGTCGTTTTTTTCCTGAACTATCCCACCGATTTTATTTTTTTCTTCATTATTATACCTACTCAGGAAAGCTTTCTTTGTAATTTTGATTGGAGGATTTTCGGATAAGTCACTTTTTTGTGTTTTTACGTTGAATTGGTTTACATATTACTGTACTGATTTGAATGAATGAACGAAATTTTAGGGATAAACTCGGAATTTCTGTAAACCCCTCTGTTAAATTATAAAGAAAATTTTCTTGAACATAATAAAAAAAGAAAAAGAAAATTGCCCGGGTAGTTTGGAAAAAATGGGACAAAAACATGAAAAACCAACTTATCGAGAAAGAGTTTTTTAAAAGAAAAAATTTCAATTTTCAAAAAATTGAGCTTTTCAAGGCTAAAAAACACCTTTTCATCACTTTTCAAATTTTACCATATTTTCTTGTACCGTGTGCAAATTATAAGAGTATAGAGTCAGAAAACACGAAAACTTCATTTTTGGGCAGTTTCCGATCTTGCTGTACTGAATGAAGTCAAAATTCGAACTTTTTCTATCGTTACCAAAAATTAAAAAATGAATGCCCAGAGTTGTGCAGAATTGTGAGCCAAAGGTAAGACAATATTTTAAAAAAAAATCATTTTTAATATGATCGTAACTTTTTTAGGAAGCAGTTTTGCCAAGAAACCATTTTGAAAACATTTATTTTCTGGAATTTCCCAATTTCATGGGTGATTGGTTGACTGAAATTGAGGTAATCGTCGGGTTTGAAAATTATCAGGGCATGGCGGATTACTCAGCGCATTCTTTAAAAACTCAATTTTTTCAACCCCAAAAATCTACCTTCTAAAATTCCCATTAAAATTGGATACTTACAATTTTTTTAAAATTAGGATTGAAAAAATTTGGGGTTTAAAAAATTTGAACTAGGAATAAATTTAAAGCAAAACGTTCAAATCATTTTTGACCTTGCTACATCAGATTCTAAACGAGCTTCTACTGCAAAATTCTCAAATTTTTTCGGAATTTTTCGAATAATATGTTTTTCTGGCTCTTTAAGTTCATCATTTTCAATACACGTGTTAATAGCTTCGTTATACAGTTCATTAAAGAAGTTGTCATTTTTGCTATAATCTGCCATATTTTGAATTAAAGATTCAGCGAGAATCCAAATTTGGCTTATCTGTACAAGAAAGTTGTGATTTACCTATTTTCTTTCTTTTTTTTTTAAAAATCGAAAATTCTTTAAAAGTAACCAGTCGGGCCAAGCTTTTTATCCACCCTGGTCCGCCCTTGTCTCCGCCACTGTTCATCAGAATCATATCTTCTCCTCGTATCGTATCGTAATCTACACACCATTAATCTATTTCTTCATTCTATTTTAACAGTTCAGAGATACATTGAAGCCAGGCTACAGTACGGTCGATATGCTGGAACTTGAACTTCTTGATTCTGCGAAATCGGTAGATCCCAGAGACTTTGGAATTCAAGTATTATTGTCGCATCATGTAAATTGTACAATTGCTTGTAACTTAGAAATTATTATTGTTCACAATATCGGGCATTTCTCGCAACGACATCGATACTTCAATTCTGAGATTTCATCCATTTATAGTGCCAGAAGGTTGCTATCAGAGGCGTAAATGTGATTTTCGAAGAAATGAAGCTAATCTGAAATTGTCCCATTCTTCCTATTCATTAAAAAAATTTCTTCCAAACCTTCCCGCCCTATTTACGCTCCTGAAGGTCAAATCATCAAATTCACAAGCCATTGTGTGCGTTCTAATCACCAATAGAAAGTTACATCACGTCATAATAATTATCCACGCATTCACTCATTCATTCACCGAATTCATTTTTTTCCAAACTGATTCACTTTTAGAATTAGTAAGTTAGGTAAAGTTTTTATTTATTGTTCCTGTTAATTAGTTGCAATAGTTGAATTTGAATAGGTCTGTGGCGAGTGTACAGTGCACTGTAGCACCGAAAGAAAAAAATTAGACACCTAATAGAGGTGCGCGTTAGATAGAAAATTAGCCTAAATACGCGAACACAAAATAGTCTAAGCTTCTTTAGGTTTTATCACAATAGTTAGACAATCGATCAATGATACCATGCGTTGCTGGAAAAATTGAATATTACACGTATTCGTAGGATAAAATTTGAATATCGATAAAAATTCCCAAGAGAATAACGTGGAAAATTCTGTTTCAGCAGGATGAAGAAATATACATGTTGAGTAATCTATCCCTACTTCGAGATTATATCATCAACCAGACTGAATTTACCAATTTTTATCCCGTGAAATTTCATTACGATAATATGGTAGGATGAATGAAGATATTTTTCTCAAGTGATCCATAAGCAGTAGGGTGGATCGAAAAAAAAAAAAAAACATATCTTGGATTTTGACCAAATTTGGTGGGGTGGTTTACTTTGAGTGGGAAACTTCACAAAAAAAATTTAGCCCCCGAGGGGTAAGGGGAGAGGAGCAGGAGGTGCTCAAAGTGCACCTCCTTTTGAAAAAAACGCTGTTTTTTGCGTTTTTTTAGCCAATCAAAATTGTGTGAGAAGCCTTCGTAGCACTTTGAAGATGCGATTTGAGTTTCTACATCTCCCTAAACCATCGCCATCCTTCTCCGATCAAAACTCTGACTGCTTCCAGGGGGTTGAAAAGTTGCAGATTGCAATATTTCAATTATATAAAATTTTCACCAAGCTGGAATGATTTTTTTTCATCGAGTAAGCGAACAAAAAATGTTTTCAACCACTGAAAGTGAATTTTGAAAAAAAAAATTGAAAATTTTATACACCAGTGCAGCCAACAGCAAATCATAAAATTCCAAAATACGGAATTTATATAGACTTTGAATTGATTATTTTTTCGCCTGAAAATATTATGTTTTTTTTTTCAATCACTGAAAGTATATTTCGAAAATTTTGTATGTCAGTGCAGCCAGTTACAGATCGTGACATGTTACACCATGGAATTTACGTTGACCCAGGGTGTCTACCAGTTTTTAAAAATCAAATTTCGCGACTTTTTCGCGACCTTTTTTTAAGGTGTCTAGTATCTACCTCTCCATTTGACCCCATCCCCCCCCACCACCACCAAAAAATCAACGAGATCAAATTTATTGTAGAAAAAAGTTTATACACGGAAGAAAATACGCCTTTAATTTTGAAAAAATACAATTTTTCACAAAAATTTTCCAAAAGTGAGTTATTTTATGGTAAAGAAGAGAAGTAGTTACTGCCCGAGCGAAGCGAGGGTGAAAATTTTACGAAAAATCATGTTAGAACGGATAAAATTGTTAAATGATTATTGAGAAATAAATTCATGGAAAGTCTGAAATATTAGCAGATTTGGCCCAAGGGAAGCGAGGGCGAAATTTTTTCGAAGAATTTATTTTAAAAACAGCGAAAAAAGACATATTTTCAAATGGGTTTTTCCTCTAAAACATCCCTTAGAAAATTCCAAAATTCTCTAACTATTTTAGATTTTCCTGACAATGGACACAATATTACCTTATGAAATTTCCAATCGTGAACGCTACTTAGCCTTCGTCTTCCACAAGAACATATTTTTCCGCTTCAAAATATTCAATTGACTGAAATTGAAGGGAAGAGGGCGAAGAGGTAAATAAATTGAAGAATGGATTTTTAAAATTTATGAGCCCGAGCGAAGCGAGGGCAAAATTTTTAGGAAAAATGTTCAAAAAGGTGAAATTTCTTTACTTTTTCTGTTTTGTAAAAGGCGAAAAAATGGAAGTAATTTCGGAAAAATTCGCGCGACTTTTTCGCGACTTTCGTGACTTTCGCGACTTTCGCGACCGGTAGACACCCTGGTTGACCTCGAATTAATTTTTTTATCGTTTGAAAAATTCACAATAATTTTATTTCAATCATCAGAAATAGAAAATTTAAAAATTTTCTTTAAAAATTTTGTACATCAGTGCAGCCAGTTGCTAATTGTGATATTCTGATGTTATGAACTCGAATGCATTATTTTTTCGTCAAGTGATTGGACCAATTTTTTCTCCCAATCAATAGAAGTATGTTTTAAATTTGAAGACATCAGAACATCACAATTAGCAACTGTCTGTACAGATTTACAAAATTTTCAAAGAAAAATTTCAAATTTTTTATTTCTGATGATTGAAAACAAAATTATTGTGAATTTTTCAAACGATAAAAAAATTAATTCGAGGTCAACGTAAATTCCATTGTGTAGCATGTCACGATTTGTAACTGGCTGCACTGACATACAAAATTTTCGAAAAAAATACATAATATTTTCAGGCGAAAAAATAATCAATTCAAAGTCGATATAAATTCCGTATTTCGGAATTTTATGATTTGCTGTTGGCTGCACTGGTGTATAAAATTTTCAATTTTTTTTTAAATTCACTTTCAGTGGTTGAAAAAATTTTTTGTTCGCTTATTCGATGAAAAAAAATCATTCCAGCTTAGTGAAAATTTTATTATTGAAATATTGCAATCTGCAACTTTTCAACCCCTGCCCTGGTAGCAGTCTGAGTTTTGATCGGAGAAGGATGGTGATGGGTTAGGGAGATGTAGAAACTCAAATCGCATCTTTAAAGTGCTACGAAGGCTTCTCACACAATTTTGATTGGCTAAAAAACGCAAAAAACAGAGTTTTTTTTTCAAAAGGAGGTGCGCTTTGAGCACCTCCTGCTCCCCTCCCCTTGCCCCTCGGGGGCTAAATTTTTTTTGTGAAGTCTCCCACTCAAAGTAAACCATCCCAACAAATTTGGTCAAAATCCAAGATGAGTTTTTTTTTTTCGATCCGCCCTAATAAGCAGGTAATTAATCAACTCTCCAAAATGTCCACAGAGAAGAGCAGCAACTGGATCGAGACTCTACAGCGTGAAAAAAATCGACGAAACTCCATTCACAATGGTATTAGCAGTGATGAGACCACCTTGCAGAATTCACGGCGTACCTACCAACTGCCCAGGGGTTAGAATTTCAGCACCTCAAGAGAAGCCAGAACCAGATGGTAATTTTCTTCGTATTGAAATAATCTAACGAGATATCGACGCATCAGTTAATTGTAAATAAACTACTCTTTTTACAGAACTAAAAGAATTATTTGCGGGAAATTGGACCATCCACCCAGAATGGTAATGAAAAAATTTCTCCATTAATAAATAATACATATATCAGAATTGAGTTAGATCGATTTTTTGCGCAGGTTCTATTGCAAATACAACTACAAGAATAATTATTACAGCGCGTGGGCCGATGGGTTCGCAGACAAGAATAGCGAACTGATCCATTTTCTTAAAAAAATAAAAAAGGAAAATTTAAATTTCGCCAAAAATCGGTATAAAAGTTTCGTTGAAGAAAGTAAGTTGAACCTAAGCAAGAAAGACTATTCAGTTTTCGACGAATTTTGAATAATATTTTTTTCGAATTTTTTAGCCAACAAGAAGAGACCAAAATTTTTGCTTCTTTCTCATTACTGTAAGGAGTTTTGCCTTATCTCATGGGAAAATTTTGATGGCCAATAAATGAATTTATATTTATTTTCAGGCGATGAAGAGCTTATATACAATGTGCTTTATGACGCCAATATTACAAAGAAATATATCCCAAAGTCAACAAAAAAAGCTGAAAGTACATTGACTGATTTAAATTTTAGGTAAATAATAACACAGGTCGACATTTTTAAACTTTTAAAATGCTGTTTGACATGTAATGGGTGGTTTTTATAGTAAAGTAATGAAAAAATTTCAACACCCAAGGATTTATTAATTTGAATTTTTTATTGAACATTTTTTTTCACTTTTTGATAACTTTTGACACTTTACGTCAATTTTCTGAGAAAAGGAAGGGTTCAACGAAAAAAATTAATAGAACATAAATTGTAGAGTGTGAAATTTCCTTTCTGTAGAGTCCAATTAGTTTTTTTCTTAGGAAGCTTGGATTTCGAGATATTTCGCTTGAAAATTCAAAGTTGAACTTATTTTTTTACCGGAAATATCTCAAAAAGTAAACCTCCTAGGAAAGAAACTAATTGCAATCTATAGAAAGGAAATTTTACGCTCTACAATTCATGTTCTATTCATTTAATTTTTGGAGGCTTGATTTTCCCAGAAAATCAATTTTTTATAATGAAGCACATTTTTAACATTTCTCACTTGTAACAATGGAAATATCAAAGGCTGGCATAAATCAACAATTTTTTTCTGTGTAAATGATTCTGATTGGTGATTCTGACCTAGGGTACTCTGAGTTTTACTTCATCACGTCAGGATTTTTCATAATTGGAATTTTTTGTTAAGAATTTGTTTTACATTTTTTGATTCAACTTTTGATCGTTAAAGTCTATTTTCTGAGCAAAGAAAGGGTTCAACGAAAAAAATGAATAGAACATAAATTGTAGAGCGTGAAATTTCCTTTCTGTAGAGTCCGATTCGTTTTTTCTTAGTTTTTGAGATATTTCCAATTTAAAAAAGTTCAACTTTCATCTAAAATATTTCGAAAGATAAGCCTCTTAAGAAAAAACTAATTAAATTCTACAGAAGGGAAATTTTACGCTCTACAATTTATGTTCTTTTCATTTTTTTCTTTGGACCCTTCATTTGCTCAGAAAATTGACTTGAAGTGTCAAAAAATGTTTAACAAAAAATTCAAATTGTGAACAATCCTTGTGTGATGGAATTTTTTCACCATTTTTCACGTGATCGATGCTAAAAATACTATAAAAATCTTCCATTTAACGTCAAATAGCATTTTCTACGTCGAATTGTGTATCGACGAAGATGATAAAAGTTCTATGCAGGTACTTCTCGTTGACCACAAGGCGTTACTAATTATATTTTACATTTTCTGGTACTCTACAGTTTAGCAAATGTGTTCCTTTCAACCCATAGCGGATTAACCAGATGGCAAGATTTTAATGGTAGCGTGTAAGTAGGAGAATTTTCCAACGAAGAAATTTCGCGAAATTTAAGGTACCTACTTCACTATAACCCTATGTTTGATTTCAGGCCATTTGGAAACATTTATAATCGTTCGATAGATGAAATTTGGTATAAAAGAGCAGTCGAGCAGCATTATTTCGAAGAAGACAGTTTCGTGTATTCAATTCCTTTTAAAGATGGTAAATAATTATTGTTTATTTCTTAATATCAAAATTGGAATGATTATAAACGTTGGTGATTTTTTTCAAAAAATGAGCTGGCAACTTAATCGAGCAATGCAATATTGTTTCGACCAATTTGGAAGTAGGAAAGATTTGGCTAAGATTGTGGGTAGCGATTTGCAGATTTGCCAAGAAAAAAAATTTGAACGAAAAAATAGTTCAAGTATTATTTGAAAGAATGTAGAAATTTGAATACCTACTCGTAGTTTTCTTCATGAATTTGTCTGTAATGACTATAGAGGCGAGAATTGAGACCTGAACTTGACACTAGGTGATGATCACTCACGTTTATGGTATTCGTAGTCATTTTAAAGGAGAAAATTTGAAAAAAAAATTTGTTCATAAATTCTAATATTTTTCAAAAAAAAAAAAGAATTTATGAACCTCATCCCGCCAAAAAAAAAAAGAGATCAAAAATGACTCAACTCAGAATTTCCTCGTTTATATATTCAGAAGTAATTAAATCTATCGAAAAAAAAGAACTAGAGCTTTCAATTTTGCACGATCAAAACTGAAAAAATCAAAAGAATTGTGTGATAATATCTGCGAATTTGTAGGAAATCACATTCTCCATAATATGACAAACGATTTCAAAAAAATTAAAATTTTGTGTACAATATCATTCGTCAAATAAAGTTATTTTTGTGATTTTGTGAGAGCCTTAATCTCCTCTCCTTCAATGAAAAAAATTAACAAAAAAAATCAGTTCCTCTCTTAATTTAATGAAAACTAAAACAAAATCAAAAAGTTCTATAAATCGTCAGGTTCAAAACCCCGGGTTCTTTTTTTGGTATGATTACCCTTTACCCCTTAATGACCCTTTTCAATTTTTAGAGCCTCCAAATTTTTTAAAATTGAAAAATTGAGACCTTAAGGACACTTACATAATTTATGATTTTTTACGAGTTTATTCATCAGGGATTTACTAACTTTCAGGTTTATTAGGTAACAATTCAACTCCCCTCTCCTCCCACCTGTAGAAACTTAATTCGAAATTTAAAAATTCAAATTGCACTTTTTTTTGGAAACGACTTTTCAATTATTTCCTAATCACGACCAAACCAAATTTTTCCCAAAGAAATTTTGTGATAATTTTATATTGGTATTATATAATTAATTCCACTTATCAAAACGATGTACTATTTAATTTTCACAGTCCCAAAAATTGTACTTACATTAAGACAGCTAGTAACAGTAATGACTAATACCCTCTCCCCCCCCCCCTATCTAGAAAAAGCCATGGTTTTATCGGAGGGAAGGAGTGCCTATAAAATTTAGATTATATCCTACTCGAAAATAATTGTTTTGATTTTATAAAACTGCAATCGTTTTCAAATCAAAACAGAAAAAAACATTTTAAATAATTTTTTCACCTAAAATGTAATTTTTAATTAAAGGAAGTAGTCCCTCTGAATTTTGTTTTGCCTGCTGTTATTTTTTTCCTTTTTTTTTGGAACAATTTCAATCGAAATCAAAACATAATTATTTCAAATAATCTAGAAAGAAGAGAACAAAAAAAACACAAATAAAGTTTTTAATGTTTGAAAGTCATTTTTCACTTGCGATGAATTTTAATTTTTTTTTCAACAACGAAAAGATCTCAAAAAAGAGATTCGAGGAATTTTTTGATGAAAATACAGATAAAAAGTAACCATTGCCAAAATAAGAAACCAAGTCTCTGAAAAAGGACCTATGTATTTGGAATGTCTGCATCTTCGTGCCTATTTCCAAATTTTCAAAAATCACCTCGAAACCGCTCCAAAGGAATCGAATTTAAACAAATTAGCTAATATTAAGAAGAATACTAAAACTTTAAAATTTTACGACCTTAATATGCACAGATGAAGAAAAACCCGGATTAGTGACAGCCAGTCATGCAATTTTCGTAAAAGATAAAAAACAAACAAAAAAATCCGACGCTTACGAAGCTCCGGTTGCTGTAGTTGGTTACCAATTCGAACACGCGGGTTTGGAGGCATTTATTAGAAATATTGTGCAAAATGTAAATGAAAAACCACCCGTTATAAATAAATACCGAAACGAATTCGCATCGACTAAACAGCGGCATGTTTTACAGGGATACGAAAAAAAGGATTCGAATTCTGCCGAAAACGTCAACTACGTGGTGCTCGATAACAACGGATATATCGTCGCATCGAGTAAAGACGGCGAAGCTGGACAATTTTTCGGAAACATACAATCGCTCATGATGAAAAAATTTAAAGAATGTAATATTTACAAGCAAATCATTATATACGATTATCAAGGCGTTTGTTTTCAAGATTATCACGATTCACCAAATAGTGCTATTTCAGCACTTGTTAACGTAAGTATGAGTGTACGAGAAACCTGAAAATTTATTTTTATGTTGAAAATTAATTCGAAAATTTCGTTTATTAGCCTTTCAAGCAAGTGAATAAACTCATAACATGGACAGTATACACATTATTATGGGGAATTGTGCAAATCAACGTAGAATTGATCACATCTTTTGTATGGTTTCCATTTCAATGTGACGCTGGAACTCCGGTGATAAGAGACAGTCCATATATGCGCATGGATGAAGTTCCTATACTAGAAGAAAGTGAGTATCTTGCTACCTCCCCAATTTAAAAATTATCGGCATGACTTCTCTCGCCGTTCTAAAATATACAATTCCATAACGCAATTGGAAAATTTTGAATATCCTAAATTTTTCCCATCTTTTCGAACAGGATTAGATTCAGAGCTGCTTGAAACTTTTGAAACGTTCAACTCGTCCGATAACGAAAACGAAAGCAACGAAGGACCGAAATACGTTCAAATCAGGCATCTCGTCAAAATAAACAGAACTAGACCGAAAACCTGCGATAGAAGAACCGTTTTGTACTCATTAGAGCCAGCATCCAAATGGGAAAACAAGACAACCGACTGCATTAATGTAATAAGGTGAGTAAATTGATAATGAACCGATTCAGAAAGGGTACCGGCGAATAAAATAGCCAAATCTGCCCCCGAGCTGAAATTCGAAATTAACCGATGGAATTTGGTTCTTATGATTTGAAAACCTCGCGGTAAAAAATTTGACCCCCCCCCCCCCTCCTCTCATATCTCTTGGTATGAGCCAAAACGTGACTTTTTTCAGCCTTTCCGCCATACTTCATTTTTGGATATAACCGGGTACCATTAAAAAAAAGTTGATGAACAAGTTGCCTATATTGACAATTGAAGGGGCAAATGCTGTTTTTTTAAAAAATCACAAATAAAATTTTTTTCAACCATATAATAGGAATGGATAGTACTTTGAAAACTGAATAAATTTTCATTATATGACTTTTTGCCTAACTTGAAAATTAAAGGGGCTGCAGAAAATTTTGTTTAGAAAAAATTCTAAAAAAATTAACTAATCAAAGGAATGGATAGTACGTTGAAAATTGAACAAATTTTGTTCTGAGAATTTTTTGTCTAACATGAAAAATAAAGGGACTACGGGTCATTCAAAATGGAAAAAATTTGAATTTTTTGAAGCCCACTTATTTTGAATGACCCGTAGTCCCTTCATTTTTCATGTTAGGCAAAAAGTTCTCAGAACAAAATTTGTTCAATTTTCAACGTACTATCCATTCCTTTGATTAGTTAATTTTTTTAGAATTTTTTTTGAACAAAATTTTCTGTAGCCCCTTCAACTTTCAAGCAAGGCAAAAAGTCATATAATGAAAATTTATTCAATTTTCAAAGTACTATTCATTCCCATGGTTGAAACAAAATTTTTACGTGATTTTTGAAAAAACAGCATCTGCTCCTTCAATTGTCAAGATAGGTAACGTGTTCATCAACTTTTTTTTATTGGCACCCGGTTATATTGTTCATATTAAAATTTTTTTGAAATGTCCAGTCGCCACCTCTAAAAGATTCCATCCCAAAAATCATGCGAGCCTTAAAAGCTCGAAAAAATCGAGGTATGATTTGTGAGATTGCGTTTCGTCCTAAAAATCATCTTAGCGTCAAAAATTCGGAAATTTTGTCCCAGCCTCAAAAGCTCAGAAAAATCGCCTCAGCTTCAAAAGCTTGGGAAAATCATCCGAGCCTCGAAAACTCGAAAAAATGGTGGGATGATTTGTGAAAATGATTATCATTCCAAAAAACATTCCAGCCTCAAATGCTCGGAAAACTCATCCCAGCCTCAAAAGCTCAGAAAAATCACCTCAGCTTCAAAAGCGTGGAAAAATCATCCAAACCTCAAAAGCTTGGAAAAATAGGGAATGATTTTTGAAATAATTTTCATCGCAAAAGTCATCTAACCCAAGAAAAAAGCAGGGTATGATTTGTATGATTGATTTTCATCTCAAAAATCATACCAGACCCATAAGCTCTGAAAAATCGGGCGATGATTTGTGAGTTTGATTTGGTCGTGCAATTGGAGTTTACAGAGATAGTTTGAGCTGCTAAACACGAATTTGGTAAATTTTTTCGCATGAAAATTTTGTATTCAAAAAAAGTGAGATGTTTCATCTTTGGTCTTATGCTAAAAACTACTTGAAATTACAAAAATCACAAAAACGACATAACAGACATAAAATAAAGTAAAAATCGGGCATAGGTATAATTTCAAAAAAAAAATCGGCTAAAAATAACAATTAACTCACGGAAACAAAAATTCTTACTCAATGGAAACGCTGACGTTTTACCTCATACTTAATAAGGGGTAGGTGAGGGCTAGCGAGCCAAAATTACCACGAGTTTTTCAGATCATAAAAACCAAATTCCATAGGTTAATTTCGAATTTACGCTCGGAGACAGATTCCCCTATCTTATCCGCCGGTACTCTTTGAAAAAATAATTCGTACAAGAGAATTTGAGTATTTTCGACAGAACTCTTAGTTATTCTATAACTTTTTGCAATTTCAGCAACATAAAAATAATACCTCACACGAACTTAATATTCGTCCTGTTGAAGAACGATTTCGTCGAGAAAAAAATAGATTACGATTATTTTACCACTAACCCGCTCAAGGTGAAGCCGAAATTCTACAATTATTCTTCGGTGTGCCAAAAAATTACCGGGGTACTGTCTCGTCGCAGGCCATCGTCTTGTTGCAAACATCACAAAAATGTGAGTTCTTGAATCGATATTTTCCCCACAGCACCTACAATAATTAAATTATTTGGTTAATTATTTTCTAAAACACAAATACGAACGTAAAATGAAACTTTATTTTTTAGGAAAGCGACATAAAATTATGCGGTTCAGGGAACATGTTAAAAATAGGCATTGGCTACGTATCGATACTCTTATTTTCAATTATTCACACAATCCTGAGATGAAATCGGTACTAATCGATTAAGGAACGTCATCTTCCAATGAATTTCAATCAAAACTTTCATAAAGTAATATATTTCAAAGAACCAAAATCAAGGAAGTACAAAATAAATCACAACGACCAATTGGAGGAGAAACAAAGATGATAACTTTAACTTATTGTATTCGTTTCATTGTTGAACTTTTTTCATTACCTACGTATCTAAATATTTTAAATTACGTTTTTTCTTGTTTTCGTTTGTTTGTTTTTTTCATTAATAGTAGTTTAGTATTTAAGCGATTGTACAGGTGTTTAAAAGCGAATACAACAGAACGTCCTTTTATACTTTTTATACTCGAATATAGCTTTTTAAAAAAGGGGAATTAACGAAATCGTTGTTCGAAGTTCGTATTTGAAAAGATGAGCTTCTCCTTGTAAAACATTATCTATTTTATGTAAAATAACGGAATATCGATGTTGACTGAGTACTTACAATATTAAACTGCTTGTGTAGTTCTTCACAATTGGACGATGAAGGGTGAAAACTACGGCCACTTCTTTCGAAACCTCCAAAAATGATAAATTTTCTCGAGCTGCAATCATAGGTACCTAAAAGTTAATTCTGTGATCATTATATTATAAGGAAGTATGTATGTAATCGAACGAAATGGTCAAAATTAAAAAATACACGGAGCTTATACCTCATAATACAAACCAATTTACATTAATTAGTAGTGAAATATTAGAAATACGTACATTCTTGCAATGAACTTCAAAAGCTTCGTGATCCGCTTAAATATCCAACTCTGATTCATTTTCATCTTCGAACGAATTGCTTTTGTTTCGCAAGGGCCTGGAACTAATTCGACCACACGCGTTTCTGGTCAAAAAGTCAAACACATTATTACCAACTATTTTCTAAAAATAATTCGAATTAATATATCAGTGGAATTTATTACCTAATCTATTTTTCTGCCTGTCTTTTGTTTATTTATGTATATCCTTAGATACTAAAATAGTATACTAAAAGAAATAAAAATTTACTATCAACTATTTTTTATACGTACAAACAAAAACAACTTGGTGACTTACTGCTCTCGTATATTGAATGAAATAAATTTTTACTTTTTACAACGTGGTATTTTTATGCGTATAATTTTAATAGAATGCGATGGTTGCCATATTTTCACATTTTAATGCATCTGAATAGAATCGATTGTGCGTATAAAAGAAGAGTAAGGCATGCATGGTGAATTTTTAGAGATTCAACGAAGGCATCGTGAAAATTTATTCTTTACTTTGGATACTACTTTTGACTACGTCCTAAAAGAAAAAAAATACGATAGAAATTCATTAAGTCAACATTCGAAGATTGAAACGTACTGCGGAATGCAATATTTTCACATACTTTCAAGTTGCTAATAGTTTCATTCCACTCGTCAGCACCTATTTTCTTGACAGTGAGCAACATGATTTGCTTAACCTTTTCTACATTCTGTTTGAAAGTCTTAATCACATTTTCCACATTGACCGTACCTTCACTGGCATTCCAGCAATCGTAATCAGTTGCCATGGCAATGCAAGCGTAGCATAAACCAGCTTCTTTGGCCAAAACAACCTATTAATCAATATTTATCTCGAATTAACATAATGTTATCATATCATAATTTGAAATGAAAAGAAATTTCTCGTATATACCTCGGGAACCATGGTCATGTTGACCAAATCAGCGCCCCATGATCGGAATAATTTACTTTCAGCCAACGACGAGAATCGTGGTCCTTCGATGACCACAGCTGTGCCTCCGCTTTTGCATTCGATACCTAATTCTTTAGCAGCGTCCGACATCAGCGAACGTGTTTTATTACAAAATGAAGGTTCCATTGGAATATGCAATACGGTATCGGCGAAAGGCCCGTCGTTATTGTAAAACGTTGTAATTCTCTGTTTGGTCCTAAAACGTTGTAAATACGTCATTTTAGGGTATGTATAGTATATTTAAATGATCCTCAAGTACTGATAACTGAAATCGTACAAGTCGATAAAGGAATCTGGAATGACAAGATCACCGGGGGCAATTTTTTCTTGCAATGAACCACACGCCGAAGAAACTATCACATGAGTACAGCCGGCTTCTTTCAATGCCCAAATATTAGCACGATAATTGACATTGGATGGATTGATATTGTGCTTCTTGCCATGTCTACAATATGAACGAAAAATTTTCATTCGATTTACAATACTAGTCTAACAAATTATCTAACAGAGCTTGAGAAAACTTACCGTGAAAGTACAGCGCATGGTACGCCACCAATTGTTCCTTCTACTAAATCACTCGAAGGTTTGCCAAATGGTGTATTTACTGCTTTTTCTACAGCGTCTTGTAATATATCAGGATCATCCAGACCGGAGCCACCGATGATTCCGACTTTAATGTCATATTTCGCCTGCTTCAATCACATAAAAAGGATTCAATTCGATTAGAATTGTAGTTTTTGATATGATAATGATGGCATTCATTACCTTCTTGCAAAGCTCGTCAGAAGACATGTTTTTCGCTTTAGAAATGACTTCCACTAGAGAGAAAACTTCAGACTTGCAACTATCGTCAACACGGTCAAGAAACGACTGCTTTAGTACCTAAATTGAAGTAAATTACGAACGTTGGTACTATCATTCAACTTGGAATTTAGAATAACGGTTATCTAATGTTTCACGCTGCGGTGTAATAATTATCTAATCTAGGTACGAAACCTCTTGCCCTCACTTATGCATTATTTCAACCGAAGCAAACTTTTAACATAAAATAGAAAACAGTAGAAATGATTTACCACGAAAATGAAAATATATTATCACTTTACAACATACAAAATATCAACATTCAACAAGTGGTCACGAACTGAACACGTCGAGCGAAGGAATGATAACAAAAACAAAACAATGAAGGAAAAAATGTTTGCATGGTTTCACTTTCACTTTTGCTCATGAAAATAAATTTCGAATTTCTGAATTTAATAATACTTCCTTCACTATTTTTAATTAAAGATATTATTACCCATGAATTCTCATGTTAGTTTTACTCATTTCCGCAGCTTAAATGAAACCAAGCTCAAATTGAAGTACAGTCATTATCATAATCATTTTTGTTATTTTATATCGATTCTATGGCAACAATTCGCCTTTGCCGATAGTATTCTACACTCCCACTGAACACTTATCATTAGAAATCAATGTTTTTAATTGAATTTTGAAATATCTATTAAGTATATAGAAACTAGAAACCTTCCGGCGTTCTATTCGTTGTATAAATGGATTAAAAAATTGGAAAACGTCCCTTCTTGATATAGAAAAATTCTACGAAATAATACAGTTAAAAATGTAATAAATGGAAACAAAATTACACACACATAAATAGGGAGACACGATAAAAAGATTATAAGCAATACTATTATATAAAAAATTTTAATACAATTTCGCAGTTCTTTCGGCGTTCAATAATGCCGTCGCAGTTTGGATTTTTTGTTTCATTCTTTCCATAGAACTCTTCGAGTATTCTGTAATGTAGACCATGAAAGAAGAGAAAAATGTAATGAAAGAAATTTTGGCGAAAAATGTTACGTTGCCCAACTTACCTCCGTCTGTTTCAGTGAAAAAAATAGAGATAGGATTGTTCATTCGAATAGGAACACATAACTGAGAACCGTAGCTTCGTTTAAGTTTGAGTAAATTGATAATCTCTGCACCATGATTACTTGTAAGATTACCTGAAAACGATACAAGTAATTAAAAAGATATTTTCCAACTTGAGCTCTCCTTCGTACGTACTTTTTTTCGTTTTCGAATTGTTTGGTTGTTCGGCTTTGGTCGTATTTATTATGTCAGTCAATTCATTTCTTAATATTTCAAATCGATGTACTCGTTTAGCAGAGTTAGTAGATATATCGTTAACTGAATGACATATGGCTAAATGCTTCGCCGAGAGATTTAATGCTAGAAATCGTTGCATATGTACCGCAATTATAAGTCGACCGTAATGCAAAAAATATTTCAAACTGATATTATAATCTGTCGTGATAAGAGTAGTTTTTTTGGCAATTAAATTTGATAACAAAACCTGCAACGAAAATATATTATTAGAAAAATATTAACGTTTTGAATTTGAATTACTTTCAAACTTACATTTACTGGCACATCGATTGCTTTGGAAATATTTTCATTCGCCCCTAAATTATCGACAGCTTTAATCGCCGATAAACCCGTGCCGGTTTTCTTTTTCAGATTAATTAAAAATAATAGATATTCTTGCTTTTTCAGAATTCTCTGTACTTCGGCTTTCAACTTATCGTGATGGCGTTTTAATTGAAACAGTTCGCGTTCAATTTCTATAAACATTGGAATCAGACATGAACGAAAAGTACACGTCGATTATTTATATTTTAAATTTACCTGTAAATAATCGATCGATTGCAGCGTCATCTAAATTCGCTTTTTCGTCTTCACTAAATAGTAAATGCTTCTTGCTTTGGAATGTTTTCAACGTTGCTATTAAATCGGATTCTAAATTTCTGAAAAAAGAATCATTATAATTTGACGTAAGAAAGATTTAATCGTTTGATTAACTTTATTTACTTCGTTCTACTTGAACAATCCTCTTTGAACTTCATGTATCCACTTTGGCTACGTTCTTCTTCATGTATAAGCATAAAAATCATATTATTCAAAAGAGACAGATTTTCTTCGAAATTAACGTTGACGTTGGGTCGTTCAAGTAGAAGTATTCCTGCAGAAAATATTCAATACAAATTCGCAAATCATTGTCAAAATTATTTACAAGTAAAACAGATCGCATATACTCACCGAATTTTCGAATAATCACTATTTTAGTAACATATGTGCTAAAATTGAATACAAATTTAACATATTTATCACCGTCGGCTTTATTCAGTAATGAAGGTAAAAGTTTCGGCGCTTCAAAATCACTGCATTCCTAGGTGAAAATTAAGAAAACACTGAAAACATCATCAAGGTGCAAATGAACAGTGATGAAATAAGACTTACTTTTTTGATGAAGTCTATTACAGCTGTACGAAATTTATAACTATCGGATGTGAAACTGATTGGCCAAAGTATATTTTTTCGACAATATTCCGGGTTAATAATCGATATGAACGAGTAGAAAACAGACTGCATTCCTTTAGTGTTCGGCTTTTTGAACATGCCCTGTGAAATTCGAAACGTTCAGTGAAATGCTCATGGTCCTTAAGTGTTAATTAATTTGAGTATTTATTGAGGTATATATTTACTTTTTGAAGCTTTCCTTCCATGTCTAGATTCGGAAATACCTTGGTAAGGAGAAATAAATTTTGATGAATTGCTGTGTGAAATACTTCCATCGTCCTGAAATATTTTCATTGGAGTCGTTTCTCGATGAAGAATGTAGCACTGTACAAAATTATAATAAATTAATCATTAAAGAATAAGTATATTCAATGTTTATTCATAAGTTTTTCACAATTTTCGTTCAACCTCTTCACTTTGATTTGTAACTGATAATAAATGGCGGCGTTTTTTGAAAACCGGAGTTGTTATTTTCCATGACTTGGAAGAGCAGTGAACGACAAACGAATGTTCGATTCGATTCGATCAATGAACGATAACGATACTGAATTTGATCCTCCATTCCATATCTTCATTTTCCCTCCAAAAATCATTATTTTCAAATTTCAAAGTTGTATCAATTTTACGTTTATACTTACTCACCGACATCACCGTCACCGTAGCTGCCCGTAATTTCAATCCGCGGATAAGGATTGTATGGAGTAGTGTTGTGTTAGTGCAAAATAATTGCTTTTTAAAAAAATTGAAAATTTCTAAAAAAGCAGCATTTTAAAAGATTTTTTGTTGATACGAAAAATTTTCTGAAAATCTAAAATTTATTTGAAACATTGGTCACAATAATTGTGGTTTTACAAAATTTTCTTCAATAACTACGTGTTTTAAATTTTTTATGTGCAATATGGCTGTGCTTATTTTGAAAAAATTCCCAAAATTTAAAAAAGTTGTTGCATTTGACTCATTTGAGAGCAATCAATTACAATTAAATTTAATGTACTTACTTCATTCTTGATTTTACTTTACATTTAATTTGAGAACATACCTACATAATGAAAACGTGAAATATTTTTTTAAATTTTCGACATTTTTTGCACCAAAAATTAAGGAGATACGATTTTTGATGTCCTGAATCCGGTGGCCAGTGATGGAAAACTGAAATGATATTAGTTCCAGTTCCAGTTCCAGTTCCAGTTCCAGTTCCAGTTCCAGTTCCAGTTCCAGTTCTTGTTCTTAAATTTTTTTAGTTCCAGTTTTCAGTTCTAGTTCCAGTTCCAAATACCAGTTCTAAAATTTCAGTTTTTTAAATTTTGAAGGACAAAAAATGCAAAATTTTCTGCTAAATTTGAACTTTGTAGTCTTTCTTTTTCTGATTCAAGGTACAATTTTTTCCCTGTTCAGGGCTTCAAGTTTAAAACAAAACAATTCTAGAAAAGAAGTCATTGTCATTAGTAGTATTTTTCAAACAACAAAAAATTTGAATAGGTACCTAATGTATGAGAGGACGTCTTTAATTGGATGAAATTTTAAAGTTTACAACACAATATTCTTCTTTATTCACTTTTTGACGTAAATTTTCAAGGTTTGGGGGTTTTTAGTAAAAAAATTTTAATTGCATGTGGTTTGGTAAATTTCAACATCAAAATTTTGACTTTATTTTGACTTTTTCAAGTCATATTTTAAACAATAAAATTGCAACTGCTGGAACTGGTATAAAACTGAAATTCATTTTAGTTCTAGTTCCAGTTTTCAGATTTCAGTTCTCATCATTTCAGTTCTAGTTCCAGTTCCAGTTCCAGTTTTTCAATTTTAGTTCCAGTTTTTTCAAGTTCCAGTTTTCCATCACTGCCGGTGGCGAAGAAAAGGAGGATTGAAAAATCCATGTTGAATTTTTCAAGAGGACAAAAGGGTCCAATAACGAGCTGTGTAAGCTTTCTGGTCAGCATACACGCTCATTATTTTGATTTTGATAGTTACTTTTCTCCGTTGAACTGACAAAGCTTTCATTTTTTTAGAGTGGTAATAAAAGCATCACCACAATTCAAGGTGGCTGCGTTGGCAATGTGAATTTTGAAGAAATCATCGTAACAACCTACACAGGTATTTTTGCTCATTACTGTGGGTAATTATTTCAAATCGTTTCCAATAATTAGGCATAGCAGAATTCCATAAGAATTTTTTTCCGCATGTTTCTTTGGATTGACAACAAAGAGCCAAAAAATGAAGCGACGAATAATGTAAGTATGGTTTCTTAGAAGGGGGGGGGGGGCATAAAATCCTCAAGTAAGATTCTATTTGTATTGCAAACAAGCCCCATTTTTTATTAGAATCGTTCATTTTCTGAATAATATTTGCAATATTTACGTCTGAGGCAGAAGAATTCGAAGCTAGAAAATAGCCAAAGAACGAGTAAATACTTGGAATATTTCTGGATACTTTTTTAACCAGACGTCACAAAAAGACGATGCTACCTATTTCGTAATGCTTGAAAGTGAAACTAACATGTTCAAATTCGATAATATCACAACTTCACAAGTCGACAAAAAAATATCTCACTCTGTGTTTCAGATCTAATGCCTAAATTCTAATTCTATAGGCATCGAAATACACCAACATACTAATTTGTGACTTTCAAAGTTTGTTTGGGGGGGGGGGGCTTGAAAAATGAGGTTTTTCGAGAATAATAAACGAGAAAAAAAATCAATTTTTTTGGTCTAGTCTTATAGGAAATTCCATGGCAAATCTAATGGAACAACCCTCAGACCTCTATCTCATTCAGAAAAAAAAGTTACAGCCTTAACTTTCCTAAATTCTGTGAAAAAATCTCATTTTTTGTGCCTTGCCTTCCAAAAAATGGCATTTCTGAGAAAACTAAGCGTTCTACGACAAAAATGATAAGATCTAAAATTATAGAAAATAAAATTTCCTATTTGACATAAGCAAATAGATTTTTCTGGAAGGTATAGTTTTCTAGATATTTTTGAGTAAAGTTCAACATATGCTCATGTTCATACCTATATTTTTTATTGCAGGTACCTAATAAAAACGTTTAAATTATTTACACGATGCTTAAAATTGAAAATACACATTTCGTAAAAATAAGTATCACAGTTTAATAATCATAATTTAATACCTAATGGTACGATTCTTACGTTGATAAATAATTACAGTTAGGTACCTACCAAGATATTATGTTCATATTTTTCATTGTAGGTGGGTACCTACCTAATAAAAACGTTTAAATTATTTACACGATGCTTAAAATTGAAAATACCCATTTCGTAAAAATAAGTATCACAGTTCAATAATAATTTAATAATGGTACAATTTTACTTGGTTCGATGATATCTCGACAAATTGGACACTGGTTATTGGTTTATAAATTATAACTAGTCAAAATGCAAAATATCAACAGTCTACAAATGGCCATAAGGAGTACAACTCTTAGTAGTTCTGGATTCCAAACACAATTAAGGGGCAACTTCGATGAGCTCTTACTAGAAATCGTATTCGAAGAAGTCTCGATTATGGAATGTTTCGAAACCCAGTTGTGTACATAATGAGCTTCTATTAAAAATGGTAACATGGATTTGTTTACATCGATACAAGTAATCTACAGTTTGAAATCGTTCTGTAAATGCAAATTTAGTTCACTTTACAGCGTTTTATTCAACACAAATTCGAGAAACGTGAACCCGGTTGATTTAGCTACACCCATCAAAATAATCTTTTCTAAAAGTAAAATAAAATGTACTCCAAAGCGATTTATTTCTTAATCGTAATGGTGAAAATTGACGTAGGTCTAGGTACAAGGTACATAGAAGGTAAGAAAACCTTTTTACGTACCTAACATCTTCTTCTACAATATTGGTAGGTATATTCTTCTCCTAACGTTTGATATCCAGATAAGGTGGTGAAATACCTAGTAATAAAGAAGTCGCGAACATATTTGACCGATTTGTCTGTACTGGAGCCATACAGCATGTCTGGAAAAGATTTAAATTAGTGAACCAGAATTATAATCGAGAAATTTTCCATCAACTTACCATCGACTCGAAGAACTAAATCTTGTTTTTCAACATATCAAATAGTATTCTGTCTTTTTGAACTGCTCTTCAAATTTCTTCAGGACCAGCTGTCACGAAAACTGGCATAATGGCGAAAAAGCATGTCAACGTGGTCTATTTTTTGATTTTTTTGCTCACATCATCTCACACTTAAATACTTGAAATAAAATTGAAGATCGAATTGAAGTGAAAGGACTTTTTTCAAAAAAGCATAGACAACCCTAGTCAAAGAATGAAATTCAGAAGAGAATGTAGTAGGTACCTATTTAAACTTCAAGAACTTTCATTTTTGAAATCGAAAAAGTTTGTAAATTTTGACTGTGGTCGTTTTTAATAGAATCCTTCAGTTTTTCCCATCAAATTTTTAAGATCGCCCACATAACGACATTTTGTTAAATCTTGGAAAAATTTCAATACACCAGCTGACATAATAATGATTTTTTTTTGATTTATTGAAATTGTTTAAATGGGGTACCTAGGCCAAAGGTCGTCCCCTTCCCTTATTTCGACCCCCCCCCGCGTTTCTCAGCCGGTAAGAGCTGCACTCCGGTGAAAATTGCTCAGACGGGTTCTCTACCACGTAGTTACCTCCCATAAGCATCGCTTTGGCATCTTTATGACTTTTTATGGCAGCAGTGCGCGAAATAAGTTTTTTCATGCAAAAAAATTTTAATTTCTTGATTTTGAAGCGATCATTGTGTGTATTCAAAGTTAGTCATTTTTAATTATGAATATACCATTTTGTAGCCCAGAAAATGTACTTTCAGAGCATCTATTTGATTTTTTTATTTTGTCCACTGTTTACGAAACAGCGAGCGAAATGTAAAAAAATGAGGAAGTTCCTAATTTCGTCCCCTCCTCAAAATTTGTTAAAAATCACTCAAAAAATATAAAAATGTAATTTTGACACATATTAAACAGTACAGTAAAACGGGGTGAAGTGGATACAATTTCAGCTTTTTTTAAAAATATCTCTGCCCTATATTAACTTCAGGAAGTCGTTTTGGTATTAAATCAAAGGCCCATATTTCAGGAATATTCACCGAAAAAATCAACATTTTTGGTTAAAAAATGTGACCTTGAGACGAATTCAAAGGTGTGGACCACTTCACCCCAGTTTGGGGTGAAGCGGACCACCCCATTTTTTTTGCACCAATGAAATTCTTGGTCAATTTAGACCTAAAAAAAGTTGGAAAAAAAATTTATACCCTCCCCCCTCCTTCACCACAGCGAATAAAAGACTCAAAAATGGATGTTTTTATTCATAAAAATCTTCATTTTACTTGATAAATTGAAAAAAATGGCCTAAGAAAATTTTTTTTAAATGTTTCAGCAGTTTAAAGTTAATTAGGGGTTTAGAAAATTTCATACAGATCATTTTGGTGAAAAAAGTTTTTCATTCCAAGAATCCTAATCCGAAATAACGAGGTTTTTATGAATGAAAACAAAAATTCAAAAATATTGCAGGTCCTAACTTTGATTAAAATGCATATTGGTGCTTTGATAACAAAGTTACGTAAGTGCAATGATATCTTACCGGCAGTATTTTTAAACTATTGTCGTTTTCATTCATGAAAATGTCGTTATTTTGCATTAAAACTGTTAAAATATAGTTGTTTTCATTCATAAAAACGTTGTTATTTCGGATTAGAATCGTTAAAATGAAAAAAAAATTTTTACCAAAATGATCAGCATAAAATTCTCTACAACCCTGATTAACTTTATATTGGCGACACAATTATTATTTCCTTCTGCAGACCATAGTTTACGCCTTAACAAAATTATCAGTAATTCTTGCTTTGATTTCAACGGTTCTTAACTTACCTTAATTTCATCGTAAACCCAAATGTTTTTTACGCAAAATGTTCACCAAAGCGAGACCTACACGATGGTTTTTGTTAGAGGTTGCTATGTGCAAAATTCAGGGAGTACTTGGCAAAAAACATAAAAATTTCAACAAGTGGACCGCTTCACCTCGTAGGTCCACGTCACCCCGTTTTACTGTATTTTTATACTTTTAGATGCCTCATTCACAGTCGAGGTGCATTGACTGTTTTGAATGCCAAAAACATAAGTCCAAAAAATTTCCTTATGCTTATTGTCTAAACGAATGGATCGACGTTTTTCTTCAACAGATGAAGTTTACATTATATTTTTCATAGATATACTCATTATTTGACATTTTCCACCATTTTTCGATGTTTTTACCGAAAATTAGAGGGGGACGAAATTTGGAACACATTTTCCTTTGACCAAAAACTGACGACCTTTGGTTTTTGGCCAGGGGCTTAGAATGATGAAAAGTTGAGGAAAATTCAATCCGGGGGATTATGTCCAAAGGTTTAAGGTACCCAAATCACGTTTCGTTGGATTCAAAAAATCAAATTGGGGGAGCGTAGGGGTGAAAAAGGCTATGGGCGACGGTACTTGGGCCAGGTACCCTAACAATTGAAACAAAAGTCTGACAAAATTTGAAAATGCTAGGTAAAAAGAGATGTCAAAATTTGATCACCTATCGATTGTCAATTTATTAAAATTAATTGGCAATTTATCTGATATTCTAACAAAACGTCATTACCTAACTAAATACGAATTTGAATATCTACAATTTTAATAAAAAGTCTTCTTTAAAACATTATACCTACCTACCCATAATTTAAAAGCTTTCTTGTTTTGATAGGATATTTCTAAAAGTTTTCGTGTTGTTAAAGTTGCATGGTATCATACTTTTCAACAGGTTCAGTTTCACATTAAAATAATTTTCTTGTTTTTACTGACTTAATCAATTAGAACGAATGATATGTATAGAATTGCTGAATTGAATGCGCTGATATCGATTGTTTCTTTCATAATTTTATACATTTTTTTATAAATTAAGTATAATTGTTATAGGTAGAATAAGTTAAAATAAAATTTTTTTTTTTTTTCATTTATTCCTTTTTCTTGTTGGTAATTTTTTCATTAATTACAAATTTGATTTTATGTGTGGTCCAGTTGTTAAAATAAAATCATGCATTGATTTCTCAATATGAAATTATTAAAAAACCAGCTCGAATAATTATTGAAATTGAACTAGGTAGGTACCTAAGTACCTATCGCTTTTATTTCCGATAGTTATAGGTACCAAACTAAAGTAATAATATTTATATTAAGTACCTATGTCCTTTAATTATTGCTGCGAATTAAAATTCGACATAGTAGGGGAAGGGGAGGAGGTTTGGAGCGATAGCTTTCACAGCAAACACAGCCATACAAATTAATTTCAGGATGAAGTAATGATTGATCCTTGATCAGTACATCACCCCGAATCCATAAATTTTGAGCCCCATAAGAAGCTAAATGCACCTCTCCCCGCCTATTTTGAAAGGGGGAAGTTTTGAGCGGGTGGAGGATTGGAACGCCATAGGTGGAGGTTTTGAACGATAGCTTCCACAGCCATACAAATTGATTTCGGGATGAGGTAATGATTGATCCTTCCCTTTTCCAAAATTTTGGGTCCCATAGGGAGCAAAAGGCATTCCTTCCCTTATTTTGAGAGGGGGAGGTTTTGAACGCCATATGTGAGCCTGGATATAGAAACCACCCTCAGGTGTCAAAAATTAGTTATTGAGTTGGCACTAATTTTGGACTTTTCAAAAGGTGTAGAATCAATGGTGAACCTCAACTCAAAAACCAATTTTTGACGCCTAAGGGGGGTTTCTATATCCGGGCTCACATATGTGAAAACATTCCAATCCACCCTCGCTTCATTTTCAACATTATATCGCTCACCAATTAATTTCTATGGAAGATATATTTATGATATACTTATTATACCTACTTATTGGTTTCATATGAAAGAGAAACATTTACTGAATTCATCTTTACTTTTAGTATTTTTCTTTATGTACATAGATTAGGAATTACATTCCTAATCTATGAGCCTAACTTGTCACCCGCGATCAAAATACCAAAATTTTGATTTTACATAAATTTTTACATGTGCTTTAAATGGAGGAACATTTTGTAGTATAAAGATGTCGTCACAAACTGAATACACATAAAAGAGATGAACTATTTATTCGAAGAATATAGTACACCGTAATAGTCGAGTTAACTGAATTAGACGAATTAGCTAAAATGTCACAACGTGACGGAACGAGATCACAATTAATATTAAACCGCGAATTCGATACAACAACAGTTGTATCTGTATTTGGCAATACTCGGCTGCCAACTCCCTTAAGGCTACCCACTCTAGTGGCCTTATATCGAAAGAATTTTCGGTATCGATATATATCGATATTTTTGAAGCCAGTATCGATAATATCGATAAATATCGATATTTTTTTCCAGTACAATAAAACCTAAATAACGTACGTCTGACCCCTCAAAATACTCGTATTTCTGATGTAAATAGCATGGTGTAGATGAAAATTTAGTTCATTTTCGATCGATTTCGAATCTCGTATTCTCGTGTCTCCTATTTTCCTTTCACATTCACGACTTCACATTTGACGATCAGGGTTTTGGCACAAAAACGAGCCAAAATGTAATAATATCAAAAAAATCAAAAAATATCGATACTCATTCGATACCACGTTTGAGTATCGATACTTATCGATACTGCGAAGTATCGATATTATCGATATATATCGATACTCTTAAGGCCACTAACCCACTCTCAAGACAGAGAGCAGCCAGCAAGGGCCAAGTCTCACCGTTACACTTGCCCCTTCGAGCTTACGCGAATAGCTGGCATACGCGTGCATCCAACTATCACGAAGCCGAGGGTAAGCGCGAACTTAGAAACTGTGACCCCAGTGACCACCCTGCCCCTTCGGGTTTGCCATCGAGAGAGTGGTTAGGTCAAGCGAGTAGTCAGCAGAGTAGAGCCAAATACTTAAAATTTTGAACCAATTTTACAATAACCGATCGCTAGGTTTATAAACCTATATCGTATCGTCACGTGCATGAGCTGTAGCTAATTGTCAAATTCGAAAGACATAATCGGAAAAAAGGACAAAATTGAATACGAAAGGTCAGAGCCTTTGTAAGTTCAAGTAAAGATCTAATCTTTACTGTACAGGTAGATTTTCAAAATCGTTAATTGATGACCGGTCATCGAAAAGAAATTTATGAAATAAACGAGATCAATTTATCGTAGACGCAGCTACGTAAAAACGAATATAAAAAATTTACAGGTGGACAATCGATTCCGGAGATCAAATTTAGATGGTTCGCAGATGGTAAGTCGTAGTTGAGAAAATATTTCGTCGAGATTCGCCGAGCTGTTACAGAACTGATTTCATCGATTCGCAGATATAGATTCGTTCATAGTGACGCAGATTATCATATCATCGCAGACGTATTACTGACTCGAAGATTCATATGATGCTGGTAGAATCTAAATTGGCAAAATAATTAACTTGTTTATGATTGTATTTACACGCTAATGTTTCAACATTGGATACATTGTCCAGTTGCCACTGTTATCATGTAATTACTTCAATAATAAGTCAATTATTTTGTAAAAGAGTAAACAAGTTCGATATTTATCGAAAGTCGATTAATAAAGTTGAAGTCGAAAGATTCATCAATCTGTTTGCGTTTGAACAGTCAGATCGAACAAATTTCCATAATCAGACGTTAGTCAAATTTCAATTCATCCGATTCTAATTAATTACGCATTTTACAGATTTGAAATCTTGGTAGAATAAAAGATTCGATATAATCGAAAAAACGAAACTACTTTATTTTTTGTCAAAATTATAAGTCGCATATCTGCGAATACTACATTGAAAACTAAATCAAAAACTACATCGAACTACAAAATGAAATTACATTCTACGGAGACGAAATAAGAGTCAAAATTAAAAGATATTTTCTGATTCATAGATCAGTTTATTTTCGACGAACGTCGACAAACATAAGAACAGAAAATAAAATAAAATTACTACGAAGAGAAAAGAATGTTTGACCAATGTCAAAACATTTTCGATAAGGAAAGTACAATTACAAAATTACGATCGAAAGATCGAGAAAATATTAAGTATAAGAACGAATATAAGATATAAAAATGAGAAATTTAGAAATCAATTCGACTCTGGTCGAAAATCGTACAAAATGGATCGAAAGAAAGGTATCGTAAACGAGAATATAACAAAATCGGGTAAACTTTTACATAGTCATGAAAAATAATAATATATATCTTAGAAAGAACGAACGAAAATAACATATTTACAAACGAGAATAATCGAAAGTGTTACATAATCGAAAATATAACACGTAAACGAGCGAATAGAGATATACGAAAATACGAAGATAATGAACTAATGTTCATTTCTATATAGTAATGCTAACGTGGTGTCATCGAGTAACTCTCGCGCGGCTTTCGAATCTTGATTGGCGAGGGATACTCCCGTTCCGAATTCGTCACGAAATTCTGTACAGGAGAACGAGGCAAATGCCTCGAGAACGTGTACACTCGCTCCGTTTACAGCATGGTGGAAATCCTTCAACATGTTGTTGTAGTCGGCGCGAACGGGAGGTCCGTTTTCTATCAAGGGAAGAGGACAGATCAAAATGTCTTCAGCGCCTTTTTCTATCAACATCGTGATAATCCTTTCGATTTTCTCTTTTAACGCCGGGACTGTCGCTGTGTTTTGGTGATGCGTATCACTGCCGCAGGTAGAAAAGCAGATCTTCTTCGGTACCCGCCGAGTTTTGGATATCTTGGTCACGAAATCGTCCACCCAGAACTCCTGGGGGTACCAACTGCTCACATGTATCTCCCACTTGTACCTGGCGTGGTACGCCTGCCGCAATGCTGTGTAAATGAGACCATCTCCAGCCAGCATGAAATGATTGGAGAAGAGGACGAGATTACCGTAAAGTCTGGCTTTGATGAAATTCTTCTCTCTCTCTTATGCTGATATGGCTGGAGCCATATATGAATAATCATCCGACTTTAAATTGGTCCTTGCCTCGCGGTTAAACTGCTCCTTCGTGATACTTTTGTCGTACTTATATGTATTAACTACGTGTAATACCGGAGAACGAGGACGGTGTTGCGGAATGCTGACGGCGTGGCGAGTGAGAACGGTGGTAGGTAGAGGATCGAGATTGATCGCGACGTGTTGCGGAGGCGTACGAAGTGGATGGACGAATATCCATATCATTTGCGCGATGGTTTGACGAAGATCCGGTGGTCGATGATTCGGCATTCGTTGATGCGTTGGCTTCGGACGGAATCAATCTTACGGTCGTACCGATCGTTGCCTGGTTAGTCGATGAACGAAGCAATGGGCTGTTCGAGGCTTCTGCCTCGGCGGTAATCGATGAGACGACTGGAATAGGCGGGGGTACGGGATAATTTACAACTGGAGCAATCGGCGCAGGAACGATGGGATTCGTAGCAGGTACCGTCTCTCGTCCAGCGAGGTAAAGATTAAACTGGGCTAGTCCCAGGTCACGGGCTAGATGTAAATCTAGGATGTTGAATCCCGGAATACGTGCGTACAGCGTCCTTGTCAGATCATTATTGAACTGGCGTTCCCGATATAGTGTCGTCGCCTGGTCGTTGAAGCGTATGAGTAATGACTCATATTCTTGGCGAAGCTGGGCTTCGCGTTGAGTCTCTGTGGCCGTTGCCGCAGCGTGCGGGGTTCCAGACGGAGTCAAGAAGCATAACGGAATGTTAAAGACGGAAGTTTGGGTTATATCCCAATACGAACCGCAGCTCTTGCATGCAAATCTTCATCCAGTTTCGTCGGTGAGTATGCACTTCCTGTGCATAACATGGAGGCACTGCGCTATGCGGAGATTATCGGCATGCTGATTGTCCGACGCGGCCAAATTCAGGTTACAAATGTTACACGCTGCTAACGGGATCATTTCTAAATTAGGACATTTAAAAATATTCGAATTAGGAATCAATTCAGTTAGAAAAGGTTTTTTAACGTATAAGTTAAAAATGGAATTCGTTAACGAATTGTTAACAGCTGTAGTATTGACCAATTGATCAATGGCTTTATCTTGAATGGTAAAAATTTTGGTCGGTACCAAAGACGTGAACGGTTCTAAAGACATCGAATTTGTATCTGTAGATACATTATTGGATGCGGTCGAATCATTGTTCGACACAGAAGACGACGATCTATCTGATGCTTTATAAATTTCGTTGTCTTTTTTAAATCTTTAAGGGGAATACCGTTAGTAATGTGCCAAAATTAGATATCGTTTCTCCCAATTTTGAGAGTTTTTCATTTCGGATAGATAAATCCGTTTCGTCGAGGTTTTAATGTTTGTCTTTTAGGGAAATTTCCCGAATCACCCAAAAAGGTTTTTCATGGGGGAAAAATTCCAAAATTTAATGTAAAACTATAGTTTTATTTATTAATAAATCAATTACTTACTTGACTATTGTCAAACTTATCAACGATCGGGAGATTAGAAAATGGAAATCGATACTTGGAAGACCGGCTTCCCGACGTCGGTTAAGGTTTTAAATGGGAAAGGGAAACGTTTCATTTCCCTGTAAAAGATAACGAAATTTAAGAATAATTAATTTTTAAAATTAAAAAAAACGTATTTATTACAGTGGGCAGTGCCCCTTTTTCGTAAAATAATCTGAAATCGGCCATGTGAATATGAACCAAGTTCAAATCTGACACATGGCGTCCTGTTGTATTTCGAACAGAGTTCGATTTCTGGAAATTAGAAGATTTGTAATAGTCATTGTATTACTTACGTATCGGTAAACAGCAAAGATGAAAAACAAGGTCGAAATATAATATAAAATATACATATAATGTATTGAAAAATTAAAACGAAAATCGCAAGACGGAAAATTAAGAGGCAGAAATGGCTGAAAAAGAATTACACGGCAGAAATGAACAGGGTACAATCTGAGCAAATTTCAACGTGATTTAAAACGCAGAAAAGAGAAGCAACCAATAGTTGCTGCGCGGAGTTGCCAGCTGTCTATGGAGAATAACGCAATGGAAACGGAATCCAAAACATTGGTTTTGGTGTTGCGACGATTTTACTTTTTATTTAGTAAAAATGATGAATTTATTTATTGTAAGAAATACAAATGTATTCCTTTTCGAAGTCGTTGACGAATTTCAACATTGCGATCGGAATCGGGATTGCATTTTTGATTCTCGTGCTCCGGCGCAGTGAAACATTAGTTTCATTTTTACTGTTGGGAGATGCTGCTTTCTCCTTACGAGTCTTAACGTGTCGAGATGCTGCTTGTTTCACTTGATCAAATCTTGAAGATGATACCGTTGCTTTCTTGATGGTTTTTTCTAGCTTTTTCAAATCTTCCTTATCTTCTAATTTCTTGAGCTTTTTTGCAATTTTGTCGAATTTCTTGTTTTTCGGCTCAGGTTCGGGAGTTTTTTCATTTTTCTTTTTATTTCTAGCTTCGAGACGTTGGTCTCGAGATGAAGTCGACGCTTCGTTGATGAGTTTTTCCGCTGTTATCCTGACAGGTTTCCTTATTTCCTTGTCAGTGATGTTGATTGTGTTTTCGTGTTCGTGGAGGTAATTGCGAATTTTGTCTTCGATTTCTTCTTTATCCACGTGGGATTGAAGACGAACGTCGTTTCTCAATTCCTCCTGTTCTTTCGGCGTGAGGAAAGTGGTGAGCTGTCGTATGCTCACGACTTTTCCAATTTTATCTTCGGCGGATTCAACGATTTTGTAACAATTTCTTGTTACGCGTTCTTCGATGTAAAAAGGTCCTAGCCTTTTTGGTAACAATTTCTGGGAAATACCATATCCGCTGGTCGACTGCTTGTGTTCAGTTAAAAGGACCATAGTCCCTTTTTCGAGGATGATCGGGTCACCGTGTATCTTGTTAAAAAGATACTCATCGTGGATTCGTTGTTGACGGCGTTTTTCACGAATAAACACTTCGATGATTTCGCGGTTCGTCATCTCCTCGATTTTTTGATTCTGCATCTCGGGTGTGTAGACGCTCTTTTTTGCAAGTCTGTCAGCGTATATGTTGGTGATTTCGTGCCCATGTCCTTCGACATGGTGAATTTGCACTTCGTCGAATCTTTTGATTCGATCTGTGATGTCTAGGAACAATTCCTTGTGAAAAACGATTTGTTTTTTGTTATTCTTCCAACCGTTCTCCTGCCAGGTCTTGATATTCGAATTTATGGCTTTGGCCACATAATGCGAATCAGTGAATAATTTCACTTTTTTGACCTCGTTGTGTTCCAGAATTTCCAAGGCCTTTCTGACTGCGATGATTTCGGCCAGGTTGTTGGTGTTGGGAAATCCGCCGATGGAAATTCTTTCGGAAACGTTGTTTTTGGATTCCGGCGAGAAGCATATGCCGATACCTGCGATTGCGTTCTCGTCGCCGTTTCTGGAGCATGCCCCATCTGCGGCCACACGAACGAAATCTTTGTCAAAGATATAATCTTTTTTGGCAAGCTTCTTCTGGAGAAGAATTTCTGATGTTATTGAAGGAATGTCCAATTTTGCTTGTTGCAAACGTAGGTTTTTCAGCTCGTGAACGAAGTTGAACGGAACGATGTCCAATGCAGAATCCTTAACCAGTTTGTTAGGAATTCCCCAAGCATCGTTGGGCGTAAACTTGAAGGGCGTTGGTGTGTTGTTTATTTCCAATTCGATGTCGGGAATAAACACGTGCCATCCGTGGTGGTTTACGTATGGGTTGAAGGTTTCGTTCATCTTCACACAGAGCTTGTCTCCCACGATGCGCATTGTTTGTTCGACCAATGACGATTGCGGGTTATAGTTGAGTACGTGTCGCACGTCGATGTCATACGATGTAAGGAGATCATTCCAGCGATTGCTGATAAATTGCGTACCGTTATCTGTGATAACTTTTTTGATTTTGATATCGCGACTGATGATGTCCTGGATGATCCTTTCCATAGCGCTGCAAACGGTTTGCGCTTCAATGTTCTTAATTGGGCGTAGCCAACATTTTGACGTGAAGACATCTTTTGCGACAAGTAGGAATCTTAGCTGTCCTTTTTGCGCTGCGACCGGACCAAAGAGATCTACAGATAGTACGTCGCCTATACCGTATGCCTCTACCTGGCCATACTCCAGAACTTTGCGTGGAACGTAATTCTTGTTTACTTTGCATATTATGCAACTGTTGCAGATTTTGCGAATATATTTCATCGCGTTCGGGAAGAAGTACATTCTCTTGAACGTTTGTTCAAGTTTTGTAGCGCCAACGTGACCATAAATATCGTGGAGATAATTTATAGTATCGCAGAAAAGTTCTTCGGGTAAATATGGAATTTCGGTGCCATCTTCGTAGCAGCGATAGAGAATCGATTGTTTCTCTTTGTTCTTGATTATTTTGAACTTTTTCTTGATGCGTTCGTTCTTAGCTTGCACTTTGTGATGACAATTTGAGGTATCACTCAATAGTACTTCTTTGATCTTCATACATGCTGGATCAGCGTCCTGGAAGGATTCCATATCGTCGAAACATGTGTGAAGAGTATCTGCCATGGTCTGGGTAAATTCTACGGCGTATGGCTCAATATTAGTCCAATCGAGCGAGCACAGCGTTATTTCGGGAGCGTTGATCTTGTAAAGTTGTTTTTTCGGCTTCAGATCATACGCGATGTCGTATCCATTTAACTCCGTAATCCACCCTGCCGCTTTGCGGTGGGTCTGGATTAGGGTTTCGAATTTGCGGACAATCGGTTTCAAGTCCGTGCGTACGTGGATTTTGGAACCGTGCAACCATGGTTGCAATTTGTGGATGGTAGTCACCAGAGTCTGCATTTCACGGTCGATGATCGTGTAGGTCTTCTGGTGTGGCCTAAATGAGTAGCTGGTAAACATGACAATACGGTCTTTACCGTCAATCACTTGATATAATACCGAATTCATTGCGTCGTCGGTGACCATCGTGTCAAGATACAAATCTTGTTTGGGATCAGGCGGCATCAGTTTGAAGTCCTTGATATACTCGGCTTCGAGTTGTTCAAAGGCCTTTTGCTGGTCCTTGCCCCATTTCAAAACTGCATCTTTCTCGGTCATCTTGTAGATGGGTGCAAGAATCTGGTGGTAATTCGGGATGAATCTCTTGTATAAACTGGTAAGGCCTACAAGAGTCTGAATATCCTTGACGGTTTTCAAGGAAAATTTTCCTTTCTTGTCAGTATGTTTACGCTTAAAATCTGTGAACTTTTGTACCTTTTCGCTCTGCTTGCCGATTTGTTCGTGGGCAAGCTTGTAACCCAGGTGTTTGGTTTCACGTTTGAACAAGTCAGTCTTCGTAGGATTGAGTTTGAGACCGTTTGCTCTGATCAGAGTCAGAACTGCCTTTAGACGTTCAACCATTTTCTTGAAGGTGTCTGTTGCGATGAGAACATCGTCCACGAACGTTTGAACGTCTTCCATACCGATGGGTATGACTTGGTTCATCATTTCGATGAATTCGGCTGATGCGATTTTCAGACCTTAAGGCATTCGGTTGAACTCAAAAACTTGTCCTTCCACTTGGAACGCGGTGAATTGGCGTGACCGGGCGCTGAGCATCAGTTGCCAAAATCCTGCGACGAAGTCCAACGTGCTAAACCATTTACCGTGAGTTTCATTGATGATGGTTTCAATGCATCTGGGTTCCGTTAAGAGTCGCTCAAGCCACTGGTTGAGTTCGTCTGCGTTTAGACATAGTCTAAGTTCGCCGTTCTTCTTAACGACAGGAGCTAAGGTATTGATGTATGTTGATTTAGAGGGTCGGATAATCTTCAAGGCTAGCATCACCTTGATGGCCTTGCGAAGCATCATTTTCAACTTCTTGGAGGGTCTGTATTTTTCTCCTCTCCATTTCTTGAGATGACTTTTGTCATCTTTGAATTTGAAGTCGACTGGTTTGCCGAGGTAGGCACCGGGGTATTTGCTAAAACAATCCGAAAATTCGGCTAGTTCTTTGTAAGCAAATTCGGCCTCCTCTTGGGTAACTTCGCCAGTTTTGATGGCCTCTTCGATATCCTTTTTAACTTTGTTAAAAATTGTTCCGGTCCGTGATCCTCGTCTTCAGGATCTAACGGAATCCATTTTTGGCTTGATGTTCTCGCCATGGTGTTACGAATGGTCTCGTGTTTATACTTCTTATCAAGTTTAATTCTCAGGATATCAGCGCCTTGATATGTACCACCTTCTTTGAATTTGAGGATCCTTTTCTTTTCTCCGGGTCCAGGTGTACATTCAGCACGATTGTACTTGAGCTTCAGCTCAATTCCAAGAATCTTCATTGACAAGCGACCAATGATAAAGATGGAAGCGTTTGTATCGAGTACGTAAAACGGTAGAATCATTGGTATGTCAGCGAAACATAGAGATACAAGTACGATGTTGGTCATGGTCTTGACCAATTTTCTGTCGGCGAGTTTCAGAAGGATGGGTCGTGATAACGGCAAGTACATGATCTTATCAGGATGTTGCCTTGTTATCCTTTCAACCCATGAGTGGGACATAACGTTCGGGAGCGCACCAGAGTCCATTTGAGCCGCAACAGTACTTTCGTTTTCGAACTCTAGTTCAATTACGCAGGTAGGATCTTTAATCGATTCGGTTACGAGTTGTTGTTTAATTTTCTCGTCTAATTTGCGCATTTTGTACTTTGCGTTGTCAATGGCGTTGATTGCGCTGATTTCGAATTCAGAATCATCACTGGCCGAGCCTAACGTGTTGTAGCCTTCATCAGCAGTGATAAACAAGTCCGTTTCGTTTGCAGTAGCGTATGCTTCTGTTGGCTTGTTTACGGTGATGAGTTTATCGATGTCTTCGGGATCGATGGGTTTACGTTTGCGTCGACGGTGATGATGTTTGCATTCGTCATCGCTATCAGAGTCGTATGATTTGATACCTGGAGGTAGCATTCGTTTTTCGGGTTTAAGAGAAATTTTGAAAAATTCCTTACTGTTTTCTCTTCTTTCTGCTTTCAGCTTCGCGTTGATGTTGGGTTCGAAGATGTTTTCACCTTCGTGGCAGATTTTCAAAGCACCAGTGTTCCTTGACTTGTGAAAGTTCGATTCAAATTTCTTAATTTCTTCAGTCATTGTGAATATCAGATCAGACAAGGTATGATTCGCGATGTAATACTTTTTCATAGTATCAGAAAATTTAAACCTGTCTAGTTTAGGAATGATACAGTAGTTTTTATCTATCGCCGGTCGTCCGTATTTTTTACCTGATAAGTTCTCAACTATCTCAAGTTGCAGGTACTTATGTGCTGGCGGCCCCGCCATACATTTTTAAAAAACGTTTGGGTTTTTTTTCAGGTTTTGGAAAAAAACAAATTTTCGGCATAAAAACAAAAACGTATTCCTTAAAAGGAAAAAGGAAAAACCCCAACCCCTTGCCTTTTTTTCACCTTTTCAATCTTGGGTTGAATTTATCGGGGGAACCGCCAAGCTTTTTTTCAAAAAAAAAAACCTTTTACGGCAATTTTTAAAAAATTTTTTGGAAAAAAAAAACCAAAAAAAAACCGTTAGGGTTTCGGGGTGTTTTGGGACAAAAAAGCTTTTTTTTTTTTTTTAAAGGGGGGTTTTTTTTCGAAATTTTAAAAATTTTTAATTTTTTTGAAAAAAAAGGTTTTTAAAAAATTTTCGTTTTTTACGGGTCTTGTTACTATCTACTCCAGCGGGATTTTTGAAAGATTCACTGTCTTTTTCAGAATGTTTGATGAAATGAGCAACGCCATCACCGATGAATTCGTATTGCTCGAAAATTTGCATTGGGTTGGGCTTTACATCGCTAGAAGGTTGCCCACTGGCTTCTAGTCCGACTCGTTTCCCGAACTATTTTCAGAACTGGACGATGAACGTGCAGAACTACTGTTCTGTTCAGATTCGGATTCGGACGACTTCATTTCAGCTTCAACTTTATTTACATTTATAGTTGGTTTGAAATCGCGATCTTTTCGGCTGTCGTTTCTGTTATCACGTTGTTTATCTGTGCATTTACTATCACGACGATTGTCGCGTTTATCATCACGATTGGTTTTCTTGAAGAATGAAGCTTCCTTCGGTTTCTTCTCTTTTTCATCGTTTCCTTTATAGGGTTTCTTATAACCAGAGTTATATTTATCCCTATTGTCTTTCTTGTAATTCTTTTGATAACCTTTGTTATCATATTTCTCATATCTATCGTTGCGGCGTTCAGAACGATGACTTTTCGAAGAAGATGATGAAGATACTTCAATCTTATGGTCAAATTCGGATTCGTTGTTCTCACGTGCCAATTCACGCATACAGGTAGTAAAACTATCCATATCGCTACGATCTTGTCTTGACAGCTTCGCCTGCATCATCTCTGGTAACTTATTATACATCGATTGTATAATTACGGAATCACTAATGTTATCCATTCGTTTCAATGTTTTCAGCCATCGCAGAAACGTATTGGCGATGAGGCTGGTCGATTTCGCTTTCGTTATATTTTCGCGAAAATGATGGAATGCCTGTTGCTGGTGATTTGTGCTCCAAAACTGGCCGTAGAAATCTTCAAGCAGTAGCTCGAAGTCGTCGGATTCATCCTGGAGATCTACCCAGTTCAGGTCGATATCGATGAAGCTCAAGAACAAGGCACATTTTGGACCAGGGTCCAAATTATTATTTTTCACGTAATTACAAAATTTACGTACAAAACTATGAGGATGGAATCGATTGCTGTTATCGAAAAATATTCCAGCATTACGCATATCGTTACTGTTCAAAGGTAGCTTACCTTTTTTAACATCATACGGCGTCGGGTGATGATCTTCGAATGTTTTCATCTTTTTTGCCATTTTAGCAACGACATCGGACGTTAATCCGATTTTCTGCGCCGTTTCCAATTTATCAGCTGCCATTTGTTGTTCAATTGAGCTGAAACGATCGTTTACGACTTCGCGGGTATGGATTATCGCTTCTGTTTGTTGGCGGTCCACGTTCGCGATCTTTTCATCGTTTTCGGCGAGGTACAGACGCAATTCAGATATCGCATCGCGATATTCTTCCGATGTTTGATGCTGGACGATCATTTGGGATTCCAAATTCATAATTTGCTGTACGTTAGTCTGTATACGTAAGTGTTGGTTTTGCGAAATGTCTTCCAGATTAGTAACTCTAGTTCTAGTCTGGTTGGTTTGGGTTATAGCCCAATCACGAATACTTGACAGCGACTCAATCATACTATCGAATGACTGTTTGTCAGTCATAGGCGGCGGCACGATCACTTGGGTATGCGGAAAATTCAAAGGAACGATTTCCTGTTTTTTAAACGGCACGATCGAATTATTATTAGGGTTTTCACTAACCTTTCTGTCTTTTATCGTAGAAATCACCATCGTAGAATTCAACGGAGCCGAGGGACGCGTATGAATATCCGCCGTTGCTACAAAAGTCGTTGGTCGCGATGTCATCGGAGAACTAGTATTCGAACCATTCGTCAGGGTAACGACCTCTCGACAAAGATCATTGACCTTGGTGGCATTCAAGGTCGCAGTAACGTCTTTGACTTGGTCCGGATCGATATCGTCTAACAAATCATCAGTAATTTTAGGATTATCTGATGCCCTTTTACTTACAGTCGATTGGGTTTCCAAGTCGCTGTAGTCCGTATCTTCTGATACGTTCGCTTCAGAACCACCGTTCTGTTCAACATAAAGTCGCCTCGCAACCGTGGATCCAGGCGGAGCAGGATTTCGACGTGTATATGTTCGTGGTCTGACGCTTTTCATCATGTTTTCTTTCGCGAAGGCAGCGGCATTCCGAACGGGGTGACGTTGATTTGAAAAATCATTTTCCATCACTTCCTCCGGCGTCGGAGTCCGGTCACGACTACGATTCGTTGAACTGTTATCTGGTTCCATTTTAATAGAAATTTTATTAGCTATAGCTAATACGTTTGAGCGAATTATTCTGATTAACTCACAAAGATAAAATAATTAAACAGAAGAAAATTTTAATTTTAAACAGAAAAAAATATTGGATTAAATCCAAATGCAATTTGCGTAAATATTAATTTACAATAAATTATCTAATAATAAATTTTCGTTTCTTTCGAAACGCACTTACGGCTATGATGAAGTCGTATTTTATTTATTAAATGGTGTATAGAAATAGTTTTCTATATTGAAGAAATCGACAGAGCGATTGAGGTAAAAGGGGTAATAGGTTTTTGGGTTTCTGCAGCTTAAAAAGTTTCCCCAAAACGTTTTGGGCCCCCAAAGTAAATATAAAAATGGGCGTAAAAAAAGAATACACATAAAAAAGAGAACTATTTTTTGAAGAAATAGTCCCCCGTAATAGTCGAGTTAAACCCGGGAAATTTGGAAATTAGCTAAAATGTCACAAAGTGAGGAACCCAGATCAAAAAATTAAATTTAAAACCCCGAAAATTTATAAACAACCCGTTGTACTTTTATTTGGGAATTTTCGGCTTTCCCCAAATCCCTTAAAAGGTACCCCCTTCAAGAAGAGAGCAGCCCCCCCAAAGGGGCCAAAATCTCACCGTTTCCCAAATTTTTCGGGAAAAAAATAATTTGTTTTGTCGAGAGAAACAAAAAATATGATATTCAATTTTTGTCTAACTCAAGTATCGCAGGGGCTATCTATTCAATCTTTTAAAATAGGTATTGTAAGATTTTTAATTTTGGTTATTTTTTATTGCTCCTTCGAACGCAAGTCAAGCAAAAAGTGTAAAATATACTTATTCTTTGTTTCTCTTGACATGAACTGTCAATTTGGTTATATCAAATGATGATTTTTTTTTTTAAATTCCTCCATTTAAAGCACATGTTAAAATTCACATGCAATCAAAATTTTGATCGCATAAGTTGAATTTTTTTCGAAACGGGCACCTAGCAATCTGGCATTTTTGATATTCACGCCGCTGGTAACAGGTTAGACTACTTCCCTTTCATTCATATTTCGAGGAGGTAGTTCTATGGCCTCCCTCCAAATACCTTTATACGAGTGTCCGGTGAGAGGATACATTAACTTGACATTCGGATACATCCGGGTGCCTCAAAAAAACGTTCAAGATGAACATGTTGCCTATCTTGAAAATTGAAAAGGCAAATGACAGATTTTAAAAGATAAACACAAATCACATTTTTAATCATGGGAATAGATTGCACTTCAAAAATTGATGAATAGTACATACGTTGAAAACTAAACAAATTTTAAAATTGAACGAGCCGCGAGTCATTCAAAGTTGAGAAAATTTTAAAAGTTCTTGAAGACCATTTTATTTTGAATGATCCATAGCTCCTTCAATTTTGATGTTAGGCAAAAAAATCTGAAGAACGAAATTTGCTCATTTTTTAGATTTTTTCGAACAATTTTTTTCGATAGCCCTAATTTTCAAGTTAGGAAAAGCCATGATGATTAAATTTGTTCAATTTTTTAAAGTTCAATCCATTCCCATAAATGATAATTTTATTTGCGCTCATTTTTTTCAAACAATCATTTGGCTCCTTCAATTTTCAAGATAGGCGAAATACTCATCTGACATTTATTTTAATGATTGGTGATACCAGGAAAAAATGGATTTTCAATGCTCAAGAAAGGTGTGTTTTTTTTCATGTTTTAATGCTTTGAAAATTCCTATACGGTACCTTTTCTTAATTCCGAAATCATAAAAAATTGATTGATATAAGATCTGGTACATGTTGTTTAGGATTTTAAAGACGAATTTGACCTTGGTACTCATGATTTAACCCATTTCACCACGTTCTCTTTCCCTACCACACCTATTTTGAGTCAAAGTTGCGTAATACTTTGAAATTACTCGTAGGATACTTTAAGAAGAAAGGGTCTTTCCGCATAAGATGGTAAAAAGGCCCCTTGACCCAAATATGGTCAAAGGTGGTCCTAAATGTTTACCCCGATGGATGTAAAAACTCCCCACAAAAATTTCTAACCCTCCACCCTAACTCTTTCCTGAAAGTCGAATTGAATTTTCGATATTTATGGGGCAATTTCTCAAGAAGGGGTGGAGGTGGGGGTCAGAAATTTTTGTGGAGAGTTTTTACATCGAGGAAAATATTTAGGACAACTTTTGACCATATTGGAATCAAGGCCGTTTTCACCATGTTATGCGGAAAGACCTTTTCTGGGGAATTCGGAAATTGGACTACATACTACACCAGAAAATTACATTTCAAATGTAAAATAGTAGAAAATGGAAGGGAATAAAAAGTATTGAAATTTTCGCACTTCGATTCTACTCTGACTCCTTTCAATAATACTTCTTTATAAGAGTGCTCTTTTGTTCTTCAAGAGAGTTCTCTTCCATTCATTGTACAACTCCCTCGACTACAAAAAATGATGTACCAAGTACTCCACACTCTCATCCCCTACTCCACCTCATTTTCGACTTCCTTCGATTAAAAGCGGCTTCGAGACGTTGAATTCTCGAGCTCTAAACTTTTAGTAAAAATATGTAGATTTTACCCAGGAGTTAGGAATTTCGAAAAATTGTGCTTTAATCGATCGAACAGATTATCAAAATATAAATAATCCACGTTTACCTACAGGAGCTCAAGTTCTTATGAACCATTTTTATGGACTTTTTGTCGATGTCGGGAAATTCAAAAATTTTCTAGATGCTCTAAAACGTCGATACTGCACTACTGCATCCATTCGATTCGTGAGGTCGAAAATAGAATAGATATAAAATACCAAATTTCAGTTTTTTTCGTTGATTAGATCAATTTTTTATATTTTGTAAGTCTCTTAAGTAAGTAACGTTCAACTTTCAAAAATTCGCCAAAATTTGAAAAATAAACTTTAGCTCCAGAAAGGGTACCCCGGTTGAAATAGGTGAATCGGCCTAAGAGCTACTTTTTGAAACTAACCATCAGACATTATTAAGGACCACTAAAAAAATTTTAGGGCGCAATTTCCAACCCCGCACCCCTCCGTTTCACCCCCACCTACCCAAAATCTCGCGTTTTCGTCAAAAAATCCTATCTCGGTTCCTTATGAACCAAAAATTTTGAAATTTATGTGGTGTATAGGGGGAGTGGTGACCAACTTTTGAGAATTTTTTCAATTTTTTTTGCACTGCATTCTAGCCACCCCCCCCCACTTAGAAACCTTAAAATCGCTCTAATTTTAAAACAAAACCACATACATTTTTTCTTTTTGGTACAAATATGGTTCTACTACCATGGTACAATATAATTATAATTTTTTCAGATGTTTTTGCAATGCGTTCTATCCCTCCCTCCCCCACAAAGGGCACCACCGGCGCGTGGCGGATAAGATAGGCGAATCTGCCCCAGAGCTGAAATTCGAAACTGACCGATGGAATTTGGCACTTATGGCCTGAAAACTAAGTGGTAAAAGTTTTGGCCCCCTACCCCTTCTATTCTGACTTTCTGATATTAAGTTATTTCGAAAATATAAAATTTTATAAGATTTTAAAAGTCGACTGAATTTTTGTCTCCCAAAATAGTATCTTAAAAATTGGTGATTTTTTTCGATATTTCATTCAATTTTGGTCACATTTTGAATAATTTTGATGCAATTTTCACATTTTTCAAAATATTTTGTCATTATTTTTATAGATTTCAATAGTTTTTCACATTCTTGTACAATTTTCATCAAAATTCGAAAAAATTTTCTTAATCATTCAAGAGGCGTAGTTGAGAGATGGCTATTCTTAACAAAAAATCACTTTTTTAAACCATTATTTGCACTTTAATGATATTACGTTTTTTAAATTCTTCGTCTATTGTAATAATTCGCTTAATAGCATAGAAACAACTCCGTACCAAAGCGATTATAATAAGCGGCGCGTACTGTATATACATCACTTGTTTGATTTTCACTTCATTTCAGTCATTTTCATGATTTTCATAATTTCAAGCACAAATAAATATACAACACATTGCTCAAAATCGAACATTTCACTTTTTTTGTATACTTACCTAAAAAATTGTCATACGAAAAAATCCGCATCAGATTCGTGTTTAGAGGCGAAAAAGTTGAATTTGAGTGCGAAAATTTACAAAAGTGCTGGTGATTTCTCTTTTGATTTGGAAAAAATTGCATTTCAGTTGAAAAAAAAGAAGTATTTTTTAGTGAGTTGTGCATTTTTCCATGAAATGTCAAAATGAGAGGAAGGATTCTCGATATTTGAATGTTTTGATCTTGCAAATGGAGTTGGTGGAGGTAGTTTGATCCCCTTCAGTAGATATAGTGTATAACTGTATACTACCCAAGCAAGTTTTGAGAAAATTCGGTTGAAAACTCGCGGAAATGAAAATTTTTGGTGGTAACGTTGAAAAATAGTATATTTCACAACGAGGGGAAAAAAATAGTTTTTCCTTCGAGTTTTGAACTATATTTTTCTTTATTAGGGGAGAAAATCCCGAGTTTGAGCACTCGATCGATTCGCGAGAGGGAGGAAAAGTAGTGTTTTGCTCCCCCTGTAAGGAAATAATTACACAAAAGAAACATATCATTACATGTTGAAAGTTGAATTCAAACTCGAAATTTAAATGAATGAACAAAAAGAAATGCAATGAAAATTACGTTATTGAAAATAAAGCTGTATCTGCTAACAAAAAGATCACCTGAAAGCGAATACTTTTTGGAATGAAAAATGCGAAATCGAATTCACAGTTAGTATGTAGATTTGAGCGTTACGTTGTAATGTTGAAAATATTCTCGTTTTTAAAATCAACGTTGGATAGGTTCAGCCATCATTAACACTTTATTTTTAAATAAATCGAAGGTAATAATCACACAAATTTATACATTTTAGAAAATTAAAATTTCCGAATCACGAATTTGCCGGTTACAATTCACTGATTCAGACAACATATTTGAATTTAGTTTTGATAATGTTTATAAAATTTAGTGTTGCCAAAATGATAAACATGGAAGAAATGATAAAAAATTACTTTTACTCCCTAGGGAGTAAGTTGGTGGTCCTTAATAATGTCTGATGTTTAGTTTCAAAAAGTAGCTCTTACAGTTAGGCCGATTCACCTATCTTGACCGGGGATACCCTTTTGGATATGAGGTTCTTTTACATGTACCACATGTTCGATACCTATATCTGTATTTGTTTCGACTTTCGACCCAAGATGTTAATGCCATTCAGTATACCTCCCTCGTCAGAAGACACATTTCCTAATTTTTAAATAGGTGAATGACTCATTTCCGATGAGGTTTTTATTTACAACAATTACAACCATGAATAAGTATCAAATATAATCAAGTACATAAGTATTTTAGATATTATGTCATTCGTCGTGACATAATAGATACTCAAGTAATTTCTAGTACCTACATACTTGAGGAAAAAATTAAAGAAGATAGGATATCTATATAAATGTAACAAGACCACAGTAACTACCAAACAAAATCATGGAGGAACTTCGCCTCAAGTGTCAACTTTCGGTCAAGTATATTTTCAAATTAATTTTCGAAATAGTTAAGGTATTTTTTTCTTTTTCTTTTTCCTTTTTTTTGGGTTCAGACTACTAGGTCTATCAGCCCTAGGGTGGCCCATTATTTATATTTTTTATACTTAAGTAATAAAATATTGATTCAATTTTTTTAATAAAAAGAAATCACTTTAAAATTTTTAATATAATTTTCCCAAAATCCAAAAATGAATGCAACTTGTTCAAAAAAATTGAAATGTGAAACGAAAGTGCGCCCGTCACCGATATTACACTGCCGCGAAATCACCGTGGAACAACCAGTGACGCGCTCGCGCTCTACAGCTCGTTGCACGTAGGTAGGTAGATCTAGGTACCACCTATGTGCGCATCATAATCTGAGTAACTCATTCCAGTTCAATTATTTTTTCAAAACATAATATGTCTTAGGCGTGGGGATTAATTTTTGAAAAATTTAGTAACATTTTTGCGTTGTATTGACCATATTTTTGTTGGAATTGAAAGAACTTGTAAAACATTGGGATGATCGCTGTCATTATTGACATTCTGTTGGGCTTGAAAAAAATAAAAATTGGTTAAATGACAGATTAATGCAATGACATTTTGTTAGATTTTTGAAAAGGGAATAATTTTAGCGAATTGAGATAATGATATTTGGTAAAATATCAAAAAGTTATAGAAAAGTCAACATTTTTGTAAAAATCACTGACGCAATGACATTTTATGTATTAGATTTGAAAAAACGTTAAAAAATTTACTGATATAAGAAGGTATTTTTCATTTTTTCCAGATATTTTCAAATACCTTTCCTCATTTTCTTCCATGTTCTGAAATGTTTTATTTTTTATTTTTTAGAGACACACCTCAATTTTTTTTATTACATCATGTCACAACTTGGAAAAATCTCTAAAGTACATTTTCGCATATCCACGACCCAAGGTTTTTACTCAAAAGAAAAAGTTTTACTCAAGTACATAGATATTTTTTTCTATAATTCAGGCTGAATAAACTGAAATTAATGCTAGCGAACTGTATTCAAAATAATTCTTTTAATGGACATTTTGTCTCTGAATCTCCCTACATAATTTCCGTTGTCAGTTCGCCTGTACTTTTTGAATCAAATCAATATGTAATTGAAGACCTCACGGGAAGAACGGGTTAACTGAAATTTTTTAAATTTTGCAGGAGAACGTTTTAAAGATAATGTTGAAGTGGAACTGAATAAAAATGGATTTTCAAGTTTCGTTTTGATTTTATTACTTTCAAAATGTCAATTAGAATCATTTTACATCGGCAAATATTGCTCAAAAGTTTTTCAAAAGCTTCAAAGTCGCTCAACACACTGCGTGTTTGAACAACATTTTGAGACGTTAACCCGTTCTTTCCGTGTAAGAGCCTCAATTAACCCGTTCTTTCCGTGAAGTGACACAGTTAACCCGTTCTTTCCGTGTTTTCTTGAAATTAACATATTTTTTCTCTGAAATTAATCAGTTTTTTCCACCTATGAGTTATCTTTTGTTAAATTATGATTTTTTTTTTCATGTTCACAACAATAAATCAACTATTTAAAAAACAAAAATCAGCTTTTTGCACATTTTTTTCTTTGTTTAGAGTAGTTAACCCGTTCTTTCCGTGTTTTTAATTTCTTGAAAATTCTTTTTTGCTTTTATTGACAAAATTTGAAAAGTTTGACATTTTTCATATAAACCACATAAAAGTACATGGTTTATTGTACACGATGGCACAAAAAAGTCATTTTTGAAAAAACCCTCAATTAACCCGTTCTTCCCGTGAGGTCTTCAATTGATAAATTATTACACAAAATTGGAATTGTGCATTTCTACTCTGTTGAAAGATATATCTACATATGATATAATATACGTATGTGGCTAGTAGCTATGAACGCGCAACGAGCAATTCGGCATCAAAGTTTTGACGTCATCGCCCCACTACAATGCAAATATGTGTTGAGTTTTTAATTTTTTGATAATTTTGACGAGTTAGCTATCAAATTAGTCAAAATTGTCAAAACAAATAGAATTACACACATCAGAAATGAAAAGAAATTGGAAAAACTATAGACCTCCCATAAGAATCAATGTTAATTTTTTCGCAGTCCCCTTTTTGAAAAAGTACAAAAACTGATAATGTGCATTTGTAGTAGTAAATGTGACGTCAGACTTTGCCGAATGGTTGTTCCACGGTGGTCTTGCGGCAGTGTAATATCGGTGACGGGCGCGGGCGCACTTTCGTTTCACATTTCAATTTTTTTGAACAAGTTGCACTCATTTTTGGATTTTGGGAAAATTATATGTTATACCTGAGGGTGACACCAAATCGTGGAAAAAAATTCAGCCATGTTACCCCCAAAATTTTTTTAAATGATTTTTTGAAAATTTCAAAGCGCTAAAAAACTAATAAAATGTAGGTGAATCGAAAAATTTGAAAAAATTTCCACAAATATGCCGACAAAGGTTTACCGATTTGGAAATCTATGATCAAATCGTTTCATTAATTTCGTTCTAATATTAGAATTCATTCGATGAAAAAAAAAATAGTATATTTCACAACAAGGGAGAAAAAAATTGTTTTTTCTTCGAGTTTTGAACGATATTTTTCTTTATTGTGGGAGAAAAACGCGAATTGGAGCACTCGAGCGATTCGAGAGATGGAGTAGGGTACCTGGCCCAAATACCGTCACCCATAGCCTTTTTCGCCTCTACGCTCCCCCCATTTGATTTTTTGAATCCAACAAAACGTGATTTGGGTACCTTAAACCTTTGGACATAATCCCCCCGGATTGAATTTTCCTCAACTTTTCATCATTTTAAGCCCCTGGCCAAAAACCAAAGGTCGTCAGTTTTTGGTCAAAGGAAAACCAAATTTCGTCCCCCTCCAATTTTGTAAAAACATCGGAAAATGGTGGAAAATGTCAAATAATGAGTATATCTATGAAAAATATAATGTACCTAAACTTAATCTGTTGAAGCAATCCCTTTCAATTCAAAAATCCCCCTATTCATTAATATTTATGAATAGATACCTAATACCCAAAAATTTATAATTTTATTTTCTTTTTATGTTTTATAGAATACACGAAAAAATTACAAGAGATAAAAAATAAAAACCCAGCCAAGCAGGATGAAAAAAAGAAAAAAAGTGGAAAAGCTGTACGAGGATTTTTCCGTGCAGCGAAAACAGTGGCGGCTATTTCTAGAAGCCAGCGCAGCGGCGCGGCGGCGAATCTAGATTTTTAGGAGCTAATTTAGCTGTGAAGCGGTCTTAGACGTACAAAAAATCGTTGCACTATAAAAGAAAAAAAACAACGACTTTTATTTAAATCTGTGGTATCCGCCTTGAATACGCTTGAGTAAATTTTACAACAAAATCAAGATTTTTCATCATGTCTTCACTGTTTGCAACTTGCCCCGGTATTTTACATTGTACTGTACCCCACTCGTAGGGTAAAATTCAAAGAAATTGAAGAAGATTTCAAAAAAAACCTGTAGAGTTGAGGTAGGTGTGCGTCAAAAAAGGATTTTTTCAGCGAAATGAAAAGAAAATTTTCGAACTTCAATCTGTTGCAAAAATCGAACGATTTGGCCAGTTTAAATACATTTGGCAGACCATTTGTTCTAGGATGGTGCATCATGTCCCGGGGTTCCTTTATGTATCTACGCCATATAAGATACAGCAAAAAATTTTCTTGAAAATCATCGCCATAGTGAAAACCTTTTGGAGTAATCCTTTACTTCAAACTTTCACTTACCGATCATAGTATACTTAAAAACAGATATTTTTTGAAACATTAATAGAAATTTTCACTAATAAGTAGAACTAATAACAAGGGAAATAAACATTTCACTAATGCAAAATAAAAAATTACGATAAAAGAAAAAAATTGCTTATTACGCTGTCATTAGCTAAGCGAGAACGAAAATTTTTACGAAAAATCACGTTTAATGCTTAAAGTTGGCTACTTATAGAGTATTAAACGAAACATTTTCCATCTTCTTCTGTCTCTCCTGCATACACAAACACCCCTTCTCCTCGCGATGAATGCTTAATGATAAAACAGCGTTGTAAGATCCAACTCCACCTATATCTTGAAAGCTCCACATTTAAGTAGAAGAAGAAGGTTTCCATCCAATAAAAGTTGATGAAGTATAACAAATATGAGAGGTGCACGGAAAGAACCGGGTAAGTCTCTTGAGTGTAATTTTTCTATTTATTTTTTTTTTTTTTGTGCTAAAAGCCACACCTCAACTTCTAGCTTGAAAAAAATTACACTTGAATCCATTTTCTAATATACGATTTTGTAACTCAACTGTTCTTCCCCCGTACCCTTCATGTATTCTAACTATCTGTATATTTATCGGCCATGTTTTGAAAAACAAACACATTTTATTGTTTGTCCACGTTTTTCATATAAGCGTATAGGTATGTCGGTCCAGGGGCGTGCACAGACATATTTTACCGGGCAAATGCCCGGTAAAATTTGGGGTGGTGGTATAGGCGAGTAGGGGGTGGTGGATGGGTTGGTGGTGGGTGGTTGAGGTGGTGGTTATGAAAGTTTGAAAGTTCGTTGAAAAATAAAAAGAAACGGAAATAAAAATTATTAGAGGTAGGTATAGATACGTAAGGTACCTAATATGCAGTTGTTGCTTATTTTTACCGTCCTTCTAATCGCATTGTAGCAATTAGATTTTTGATTGAGATGTAGATCTAGGTATACCTACTTAGATGATTATTGATTTATACTTATTACCTTGAGAGGTGTCGGATGGTAAAAATGAATGAAAATTGAAAAGTTTGCGAAAGAAATTAAAAAGGCAAAAAAATTATTACAGATACAGATACCTAACATGGATTTGTTTCTTCATCCTTACTACCTATCCTTTTAATCGTATTTTATGTAACAAGTAAATTTCAGATTGAGATGTACCTAGGTGTAGATGGTGATTGATTTATAAATATGTATCACTGCACAAATGAAATCGTATGTGATGATGCATCATATGAAATGGGATTTCGGTTGGTCGGCCCTAGGCCAGTAACGTGCCGATATCAGAATATTGCGAGGGCAGAACCTTAAAATTTCCGACTCGTTTTCAATTAATTCCTCAGATTTAATCCTTACTTTATTACTAAAAACTATCAGGCGACAACTCAAAAAACTTTTCTATACTTTTTTCTATTTACTAACTAGTGTAGTAAGTAGGTTGTTCTTTTAGTAAATCAATTTTTGAAAAAATTTTGGGAAATGAACTTTGAACATATTTTTCAGAAAAATAAATTTTGGATTTCTTTTCAGGATTTGAAAAATTGAACTGGGAAGATTTTAAAAATTATTACCTACATTTAAATTTTCACACTGCAAAATTTTTATTGAAAAAATAACTTTCAAAATTTTCAAAAACTACCGGGGTTCACTATTTAAAAAAAAATTAGAATCGGTTATGGATTTATTAGACGTTTTTTGAAAAATTGATTTTAACAGAATTTGATTGTGATTTTCAAGTACATACATATAGTTTTAATAATTTACATGTAGGTATCAGAGACGAAACAATGGGGTGTGTAGGGAGTGGTTCAGCCTTACTCATATTTTCTCAAAAAGTTGGTAAATCACGTTGTAAATCGGTAAATTTTGTTGTAATTTGGCAAATTTTCTTTTGAAATCGGCAAATTTTAATGGGAACTGACATACTGAGGAAGTTCGAAAATTTTGCTGAAAATCGAAAATTTTTGAAAAAGCGTCGATTTAAAATTTAATTTGTTGACTTTTTCAGAAAATTTGCCGGGAAAATTTGCAGATTTACATCAAAATTTGACGACTTTTTTTAGTCATTTTCTCATTAGGTCGAAAAATTTTGAAAAATTACAAATATTTACCACGTACTTAGTAAAATAAAACACAAAAAAGTACGAAATTTCGTTTAAAAAAAACATTGAAGAGCACAAAATTTTTATTCCAAAGTTATAGAATTTTTTCAAACAACAAACCATTAAAAAACGAATTATTTTCTTTCTGAAAATCATCAATTTTTCAAATCTTAGCCCTCGCTTCGCTCGGGCGTATAAGTTTTGACATATATAAGTATGTCAGGGATAGGAGTTGAGGATTTCGCATCCCTTTCAATGCTAAAATATTGATTTAAAAAAATGAAAAAATGTCAAATTTTGGATACATTTTTCTTGAAAAATTTTCGCCCCCGCTTCGCCCTCGCTTCGCTCGGGCTCAGTACATTTACACAATTCGTTTTCAAAATTATGGTATGAACAATCTTTCCTTGCAGCCCAGATAATTGAATGTTTTCAAGTGAAAACAATTTACCTATATGCACTTTTTATTTATCATAAGACTTAGTGACAATCTCGAATCGAATTTTCAAAGTTTAAAAATTTTTTTCAAAGGAGAGGAGCACAATAAAGAATATCGTGTTTTTTGGAGATGAAAAAAATAACATGAAAAAAGCACGAAATATGAATAAAAAATTGCAGTTTCTGGATGCATTTTTCTTCAAAAATTTTCGCCCTCGCTTCGCTCGGACTCGATAAATTTACACAATTTGTTTTCTAATCAAGGGTCTTTGTGGCAATCTCAAAAAGAATTTTCAATTTTTTTTTGATTTTTTAAAACATTAATTTTTTTAAAAACTATGAGTCGGCAAATTTCTTCTTTTTAAATTACATTGGTCGACAATTTTTTTTCACCCCCTCCCCAGGATTTTTGCCCAAATTTGGTCTCTAGTAGGTACTTCATCGTTTCTAGTTTTTCTCAAAATTGATTTTCAAATATATTTTAATTTGATTTTTCTATTTTGTTCAGTGAAATCATTGTTAAAACTCAAAATATTGCAAAAATTTAACTCCCGTAAAAAAATCCAGTATTTTGACACCCATATTGCTTTTTTTGCTCTCATCAGTGAGGGGTGGTGGTGGGTGGGTGGCTAAAATTCCAAAAAATGCCCGGTAAAGTTCAAGCTCTCTGCACGCCCCTGTGTCGGTCACCAAGGTGTTCAATAAATGTGCTTCAGGCTTCAGATGCCTAGTGCCTAGCTAATGTACATAATTATGTAGGTTTGGTTTATTAAGGCAATCTATAAACTTGATATTTCATGTCAAAAATCTAGAGATAGTCTTCAAGATCCGATTCTAATGATGGAACCAATAACGGAACCCTAAACGTACCTATATAAGTAGATACCTTTCAATTCTCATATTTACGATTCGGGTATAGATACCTATTCAATGCGGGAAAATTCTTTCATAATAAACTTATTAAAAAATGAGAGAAACATCTTAATGACATAAAAACTTTGATGAATTTAATTAGAACATAGTGTTACCGTGTGTTACGAGTTAGATGATGGGGTGCCTTATTCTCAAAATTCTATTCAGTTTTATTTGTATGTAAGTACACTCATGCACAGAGACAAAACTAGGTACCTAAATCTTGTGTAAATCGGCAAATTTTCTGCAAAGGTCGATAAAGGGTACCGGGGGTTAAGATAGACAAATCTGCCCTCGAGCTGAAATTCGAAACTAACCGATGGAAGTTGGTTCTTATGGTTCTGAAAACCTTGTGGAAAAATTTTTGGTCCCCAAGCCCTCTCCTATCTTTAGTTATGGGCCAAAACGTTCTTTTTTTCAGTCTTTTCATTAGGAATTTTTATTTTCGCGAGTTTTCAACCAAATTTTTTCAAACTTGCGTGGGTGGTACACTATACTGAGGGGTATTAGTTGATGGTTTGAAAAAAAATTCGATGATTTCTTCTAGCTGAAACTCGTGTTTGAAAACTTCAAATCGAGTTTTCTACACGATGATTCAGAACTTCAGAGGTGCAATTCTGAAAAAAAAAATTCTATGTACCTAGTCCCTATGTACGACGTGATATTTTTATCAGAATTTTCCAGGTGGTAAAACATCTTGAAAAATGAACCCATTTTTCCGCAACGTTTTTCACTCATAAAGTGGTTATTTTTGGTCGAAATTTTTTTTGTGAAATTATACCCCAAAATACGTATTTATACATCACATACCAATCCATAAATGAGTTTCAAAATAATACTACAAATTTAAAGAAACAAAAATTGTATTTTCGAAGACTCCGCCGGTATAACGAAAGAATATGTCATTTTGTCATTTTCGCGATTTGGCCACTTCCTCTGCTAGTATCCCCCCCCCCCCCCAATATGTCTACAAGAATGACTGTGGTAAGGGTAAGGTGCCCCATTATCGCCCACTTTTTTTTGAAGTCTCACCATTTCAAAAGTTTAAGGGCTGGAAATGTGATTGATGGCTTAATGGATACCTACATCCTTCTCCTACAATTTTGGAAAGCTCCGTGGTCATCCGAAAAAAATTAGTATTTTTTAGGAATTTTTTTCTGAGACATGTCAAAATGCGAGGTCGAAATTTTGGGTTCCTAATATCGACCACCGACTGATTTTGTCCGGTATGAACGAAATCTACTGGAAAACATTTTTTTCGTGTTCCTCTTTCACCAAAATGACAACCCTACGACCAAAATTCGAGAAAATTGAAAAAAACAAAATCGCTTAAAAACAACAAATTACATATAATAAGATTTATAGGTGGTCGATAATGGGGCACACCATAAAAATGAACTTTGAGTGATTTTTTTCTAACTTAAAGTTGTAATTATTAAAATGCGATAATTACATCAGAAACTTTGAACTTTTTCAATTACAAAAATATTAGAAACATTTAATTCAATAATTTCAAGAAAGAATTCCAAGGCGTGCAAGCAATTGCTAAAAAAAGTTTTTGGCCTTCCGAATTCTTCTTTTCTATTTTTCTCCGCGAGTTTTGGCTTTCAGGATGTCGGAGTGGTCTTATTTTTTCGGATTTTCGATGAAGAATATGAAAAAAAATTTTCGGCTCGCTATCGCCCATAGCGCCGGAGATAGACGAGGTGGTCGACATTGGGCACTAGGCGATAATGGGGCACCTTACCCTTATCATTAGATTTTTTATACTCCAGTGAAAGATTATTGTTGCTTCCACGACCCCGTTTTTCCCCATGAAATAGTATATTACGCAACAAGGAAAATCATTTATCTCCCTAGTTGCATACGATATTTTTCATTGTAGAGGGAGTAAAAGTCGAGTTTGAGCACTCGAGCGATTCGCGAGTGGGAGTAAAAGTAGACCTTTACTCCCTCTACAATGAAAAAAAAGTTATGTAGTGCTCAAAATTGGGGGGGGAGGCACGGGTGCCCTCCCATCGATCAGACTGAAATTTTTTCTGTATAATACTTAGTTACCATCTCACAAAGGAAAAAATAATTGTGGATAACCATTGGCGTATTTTTGAAAAATAATTCGTTTGGTGGTAGTGGAATTTTCAAAATTTGGGTGTTTTGATCGTACAAATGGGGTATATGCGAGTAGTTTGAGCTGCTGAACACGGATCTGTTGAAATTTTTTCGTATGCCAATTTCGTGTGCAAAGAAAGTGACATGTTCAATTTTGAGCCTTCTGCTGTACTTATTTGTACTTGAAATTACAAAAATCGCAAAAAAGGAATGAAATGAAGTGGAAATCGGAAAAGTGATGTATAAATACGTATTTTGGGGTTGGGTATAATTTCACAAAAAAAATTTCGACCAAAAATAACCACTTTATGAGTGAAAAACGTTGTGGAAAAATGGGTTTTCGCATTTGAAAATTTTCTTGAAAAAAGAACATTGCTACCGAGACACATTTGGGAATTTTACCAAAAAAAATGTCCATGGAGAGAAAAAAAATTGAAAAATCTGGGAAAAGTAGGGTGTGCCAAGGCACATCTGGCAGTCACGCCTATGAATTCAGTATCATTCTCCCAGACCCCCAAGGAGGGCAAATAGACAAAACAACTCCAAAATAGTATTTTTTAGGCCAAAAACTTAGATTTTGGTACCAAACTCGACATTCTTCAATTTTTTTTAAAATTTGAGGTCAGTACCGCCTCCTCCTGGGGGCTGGAGACAACGACTGACTCGAAATTCGGATTCTACGTTGAAAATTACTTATAAATACTTACACGATTTCGAACTGACGGTGAGTCATAATTTCTTCAAAAACGGATATGCGCGTGGTTTTTTTTAAAATTCCAGCCCAGTGCGTGGTGTCTAGAAAGAAGATGGAGTCGAGATAAAGTCAAGGTAGAGATAAGATGACGAAAATATTTTGACATCCCAGCTCACATAGCCCACCTTTATTTTTTAAAATACTTGGACATCATTAGTACGTTTTAAAATTGACGACTGTTGATATACAGATTTTCAATCAATTTCTTTCTTAAGTTTGTTTCACAAGTGAGATATGTAAACCTCTGAACGTGGCTATGTACTTTAGTGGCTCGATCTCGCGCTATTCAACCAAATAAGATCCTGTTTCAGTTAGGTAGGTATATATATTTTAAGCTTTAAAAATAAAACCAGTCCTAAGTGAACTGTTTGTTTAGGTGTGTTCTGTTTTAATTAAATAGATAGATACTTTGTATGTGGTCTCTTCTAGGGCTTTCGCTCAGTGGTGTGGCGAGAGGGTTGAGAAGGACGAGTTACTCATCCGGCGCACAATTTTGGATCGTGCCCATGGGCGCACAATATTGAAATCATCTGCATCATCCATGGATGAGCGGGCCCGTTTGATGCGGTTTCTATACAGTTTTTTTGCCTTTTAAATCAAAATTTCTAAAAAAAAATCACCAAAAAAACTGCTCCATTTTTCGTTTTTTTGGGATAGGTGTACGTTTTCAAAAAATAGCTTAAAATGATCAAACCTTCCAAATTTTGGAGAAAAATATATATAAACACAATTTTTGCAAGATCTTGACCCATTTTGCGAATTAGAACAGTTTCAATTCTAAAATTTTGTGACTTCAAGTCGTAAACGTCTGATAACACCGAAAAATATGCACATTTTTTTTTGTTAAAATAGATTTTTGAGAATAAAAAATGTTGAAAGCAAGAAATTCATGAAGAAATTACATGTTCATCCCCTCACCCTCAAAAAATCCGTTAAAGCAGACCCCCTCTTTAAAACGACTCTGTGAAAAAACCAGTACGTACCTGCCCGAATTTCTTTGAATAAAAATCGGCGCCAACTTTATGAAAAAAAAAATCTGACTCATACATTCCCTTGTTTTCAATGTTTTATTTGGGGTAAATACCTTGGTGAATGAAAAATCGAAGTGTGTTTGTTGGACTTGTGTATTAGTAGCCAAACAGTAAATAATCATATTGGAGAATTTTACCGCGTAAAATATTACCTCTACCTATAAAAAAAATCGACGGAGTTTCCATTGAAACTCAGTTATGTGTAGGTACTAGGTACCTACATGAAAAAGGTTTCAACATACAAGTACATTAGGGTGGAGCGCGAAAAAAAAAAACATATCTCAGATTTTGACCAAACTCGGTAGGGTTGTTGGGTCACCATCGGAGACTACCCAAAAAAATTTAAGTCCCCTAGGTTGAGGTGGAGGGGAGCTGGGGGTAGAGATGTGCGCCGTCGAAAAATTACGCCGCCGCCGCTGATTTTTTCAGAAAACGTTAGCGACCGCAAAACTACAACCAATGAGAAATCGCGTGCGTACGTACGCGTATACATGTACGCGCGCATGGGGGGGGGGGGGTAGTTTTCGGTAGTCAAAGTTCATGTATAGCGTTGTCAAATGCATTTTGGCAAGCAGCACCGGTAGCTGCATGGTTAGAATTTTTTTGAAATTTTTTTCGACCAAAAATTTATTTCAAGTCCTTTCTTATGTAAAATTTTAATTTTTTTTTACTCCTATATTTTTTTCGCGAAATAAAGTGTAATAAATTAGGAATTTGTATTATAATATTTTGTAGTGATACAGTTGTGAGGTGAGGTTAAGTTTAGGTGACAAATGGTGAGGTGAGGTTAAGTTTAGGTGACGAATCGAATGGTGAGGTGAGTGAGTCATGGTGAGGTGAGGTTAAGTTTAGGTTAGGTTGGAACAGGTTTTTTTTCGGAACGAGCCGAAGGCGAGTGACTCTGCACAAGCCGAAGGCGAGTGGCAAGCAGAGATATAGAAAATGAGGCACGAGCCGAAGGCGAGTGACTCCAACACCAAAAGATTTATATTATTTTGCAACCTCATGGTTTTGTACTCCCAATCCTGCAAAATGCTGTGATTGGTCGAGTTTTGCGGTCGCTAACGCTTAGTGATTTTTTCTACTTTTTTGCCGCCGCCGCCGAGTAAAATTACCGGCGCGCCGCCGACGCCGCCGCCGCCGCCGCCGGAATTTTTATTGGCGGCGGCGTCGGCGTAAGGGAAGGGTCTTCTCCCAAAAAGATGAAAAAGAGCCTGTAAATTATTAATAAATGACAAGTTTCCCAGTTTTCATTTTTCAAAAAGTTGCTGTTTTTTTAAATGATGTCATTTTTTGGATTTTTTCCATATTTTGAAACTAATTTTGTTGAGTAAAAAACAATGACGCCGCCGAAATCGCCGCCGGAGGTTTTGGAGACCTCGCCGCCGCCGCCGATTTTGTCTCGGCGCACATCTCTAGCTGGGGGTTCCCAAAGGCCACCACCTTTTGAAAAAAACGTAGTTTTTTGTGTTTTTTAGCTACATACTTAAAGTGACTGGAGAATTATGGAACAGTACTAAAAAGGTGCGATCTGAGTTTCTACATCTCCCTGAACCATTGCCATCCTTCTCGGATCAAAACTCAGACTGCTACCAGTACCAGGGGGTCGAAAAGTTGCAGATCGCGAAATTTCAATATTGCGAAATTGTTGCTGGCTTTGAATTCTTTATTTTTGCGCCGGATAATTTTACTTTTTTTTTGGAATAAATTTTTGAAGAAAATTTTCAAAATTTCCTCGATCATTGTAGCCAATTGCAAATTGTGATAGTCAAATTAATGGAATTCTCGTTGATATGAACATGTAGTACCTAACTATATCTTATCCCTGGAAAATTTCACAATTTTTTTTGTTTTTTTCAATAATTTGAAAACAAATTGAGAAGACAATTTTTCATACCAGTGCAGTCACTTGTAAACCACGAAACTCCGGATTTTTCATTAAGAAAAAATGAATTTTGAGGCAGTGCTGCCAAACGCAACAATTTTGATTTCTGAGTAATTCTAAGGATTTTAGGCTGGATTTAGAATTTTTCAAGGGTTGTACTTAAAAATTGATAGTCCATTTTTATTCAAACTTTCCAGTTATGTAATCAAACCTAACTTTGAATATAACAATTCCCAATTGGCTACACTGATTGAGGAATCAACAATTTCCTTCAAAAATTAAAAAAAAAAAGTAAAATAATCACCCGATGCAAAAATAATTAATTCAGGGCCAGAAAAAATTTTACATATTGAAAATTGCGAAAAACCATACAGAAATGTCGTTATTTCAGCACAATTTTCAAATTTTGAGCGTTTTATGCAGATAGGCAAAGGCAATACTAAATCACGAAACTAACGGGAGATTCGTGTTCACCGAACCAAAATACCTCGATAAACACTCTTTTCGCGATCGTTTTACTTCAAGCCTCAAAATTCATTTTTTCGTAATGAAAAATCCGGAGTTTCGTGGTTTACAAGTGACTGCACTGATACGAAAAATTTTCTTCTCAATTTGTTTTCAAATTATTGAAAAAAACAAAAAAAATTGTGAAATTTTCCAGGGATAAGATATAGTTAGGTACTACATGTTCAGATCAACGTGAATTCCATTAATGTGACTATAAAAATTTGCAATTGGCCACACTAATCGAGGAAATTTTGAACATTTTCTTCAAAAATTTATTCCAAAAAAAAGTAAAACTATCCGGCGCAAAAATAAAGAATTCAAAGCCAGCAAAAATTTCACAATTATTATGAAATTTCGCGATCTGCAACTTTTCGACCCCCTGGTAGCAGTCTGAGTTTTGATCCGAGAAGGATGGCAATGATTCAAGGAGATGTAGAAACTCAAATCGCACCTTTTTAGTGCTGTTCCATAATTCTCCAGCCACTTTAAGTAGCTAAAAAACACAAAAAACTACGTTTTTTTTAAAAGGAGGTGCCCTTTGGGAACCCCCAGCTCCCCTCCACCTCCACCTAGGGAGCTCAAATTTTTTGGGTAGTCTCCGATGGTGACCCAACAACCCTACCGAGATTGGTCAAAATCTGAGGGTTTTTTTTTTCGCTCTCCACCCTAAAGTACATACTTATTTCATAACCGCGATAAACGAATTCGAATAGACAGATTATCTTGAGAAATTTTAAAATTCGATGAATAGGTAGAAATACTATTAGCATATATTGATGGAGTAATAAGTAGGTATGTGAAAAGATTGTACAATGTACATTAGGGTCTTCTCCTTACAAGGGAGCTACCCGAAGTCGGACACGCGGAATGAAAAAAAATTTTCACAGGCTTGTAGAGCATCACCAAATACTTCCACAACCAAAATTTCAGCCCCTAAAGTTGATATAGGGGGGAGCTATGGGGGTTTGAATTTCGAAAAATCGCTCAATACACCGAAAAATTACAAAAATCTAAATATTTAACTCGCGTTCTTTTGGCGTTTAGGAGATGGATTTTATACCAGGAAGGCCATCTGAAGATGGAATAGTCACCTAGATTCGAGTTTAACATCCGGGGGGGGGGGGGGGATTTTCACTCATACTTTTTATGCGTGATGTAGAAAAATTGTAATAAAGACCAATGTATGAGTGAAAATCCCCCCACCCCCTGATGTTACACGTGAACCTAGGCGACAATCGTGTCTTCAGATGGCCTATACCGAGGGCAGTTCGTGGTATAAAATCCATCTCCTAAACGCCATAAGAACGCGAGTTATTTAGATTTTCGTAATTTTTCGGTGTATTAGGCAATTTCTTGAAATTCAAACTCTCATAGCTCCCTCCCATTTCAACTTTAGGGGCTGAAATTTTGGTTGTGGAAGTATTTGGTGATGTTCTACAAGCCTGTGAAAAAAATTTTTCATTTCGCGTGTCCGACTTCGGGTAGCTCCCTTGTTAGTTTGTTACTTATTAATGAAAAAACAAAAAAAAAAAGAATTTTTCCAGGGATAAGATATGTGAGCCTGGATATAGAAACCATCCTTTAGGTGTAAAAAATTGGTTTTTGAGTGGAAGTTCTCCTTTGATTCTATACCTTCTGAAACGCCCAAAATCAGTGTCAACTCAGAAATCAATTTTTTACACCTAAGGGTGGTTTCTATATCCAGGCTCACATATAGTAAGATATAACATGATCAGATCAAAGCGAATTCCAATAATTTGACTTTCACAATTTTCAATTGGCTGCACTGATCGAGAAAATTTTGTAAATTATCTTCAAAAATTTATTTTTAAAAACAAAAAATAAATAACTCGGAGCCTGCAAAAATTTCGCAATATTTGAATTTCGCGATCTGCAACTTTTCGACCCCCTGGTAGCAGAAAGAGCTTTGATCCAAGGAGGGTGACAACGGTTCAGGGAGGTGTAGAAACTCAAATTGCACCTTTTTAGTGCTGTTTCATGAATCTCACACCATTTTTACTTGCCTAGGATCACAAAAAACCGTGTTTTTTCAAAAGTAAGCGCCCTTTGGGGACCCCTAGCTCCCCCCCACTCTCACCTGAGCGGCTCAAATTTTTTTCGAGTAGTCTCCGATAGTGACCCAACAACCCTACCAAGTTGGTCAAAATCCGAGGTACCTATGTTTTTTTTTCGCGCTCCGCCCGCCCTAATGTACATGTTACGCCTTGGCCTAATCGATGTAATTGCCTAATTCATGAAATAGGCGAAAGGAAGACGTAATTCTTGCCTATTTCATGAAACAGGCAATAAATTTTAACAAAATTACATCATTTAGGCAACGTTAAATAAAGCATCAAAATTTATTTTTAACAAAAGTGGTATCCAATCGCACTATTTTATGCAAATTTCTACGATTTTTATAAAAAATTACGCGATTGAACGAAAACATACATTTTTAATGGAAAAAATGAACGAACTTGATCTCAATTTATTCCTAATTTGAAAAAAAAATTCTACCAAGGCACCAATTATAAATCTTTTTTATAGTTCCACCCGACACTCGTAAAAATCAGTTTCGCAGTCCATACATGCTGATTGAACACAATTTCATTGGGGTGCCAAATTACCTACATTTCTGTTCATCATTTTGAAATCTAAATCACCTTTGATTATTGAAATCGGCGCAGTAGGTATTCGATTTTTAATGAATATCTTAATCATGCATGTAAAAAATTCTCGAAATCTCAAAATTATCAAAACATGAATATTTTTTGCATCTGATATTCGCGAACGGGATGGGTACCAAATTACCCTACAGCCTACATGGTGCAGAATTTGTACCACTTTCTCTATCCCTATAATATGTAAATATCGTATCTCATATCCCTTCGCTTGATTGTTCGGATACATATTTCAGCAGTCATTTTTCATGTGCGCGAGAATACGCGCGCTTTTTCGCGCATATTCTCAGTGCGCGCAAGCAAAAAAGATTATGCGCGAATTTTGCCATCACTACAAAATCGCCAATCGGCTTATTGTCGGCTATGATGTGGCTCAAAAAATTTTTCCACGTGATTGGTAGGCGGGTATCACTTTGACACAAAACAGAAAAAAATTACAGACCCGACGGATTGCTTGCCTACGAGTTATTATTAATACCTAATGTGATTTTACGTGATTTTAGTAAAATTCTTAAAATTTGATTTTTGTGAAATACCTATAATGTTCTCAAGTTTAAAAAAAAATTAAGATAATTTTTTTTGTAATTTACATTTAATTACCGATCGTTGATGTATTTAGTTGGTACTTTCCCCGTTTCCCCTATATTTTTTTTCCAGTACAGTGAGTTAAAGAATTGGTAATTTTCCCAACTCGAAAATGATAAATTTCCCGACTCAAACTAGGTAATTTTCCCAATTCAAAATTGGTTATTTTTCCGACTCAAATTTGGTCGTACTCCCAAGCGATAAGTAAAAATGTCAGTTGGGACGATTAGTATTTATTTTTTAAATGAAAAATGAATAAATAAAATTGTAAATGGTTAAGTAGGTACCTATTTTAAGTCGAAAATCAACAAAATTTTCACTTGTAAGTTTGGAAAATTAGTCATTTTCCCAACCTTTTCCGACTGAAAATTGATCATTTTCCCAGCGAAGAATTAAACCGCTGTAATAAATGCTTTTTTAAGAAAAAAATTAATAATTACCTTCCATTTTGAAAATTTTTACTCGTCAACCAAAAAAATTCTTATATGTTATACTTGTAATTTAAAAGAGATTTTTTCGCATTTTTCTTCAAAATTATTAAAATTAATTTCATTGTTCTTGTTCTCCTTAAAACTTATTTTTGATATTTGAAAATCCAATTTTTCAAAAGCTTCGGCCTCGCTACGCTCGGCCATAGTATATTTCTGCTTCAATCATTTCAAAGTAAAAGCAGTAGATTTTTCATTAAAGTTTACTCTTTCAAAACACCACTTTATTGCACATTCAATTTGAGGTTTTCTAAAATTTTCGCCCTCGCTTCGCTCGGGCCTAATCCATCTCCCTATTCTTTACATTGAAATTACAAAATTTTATCAGATTTTTTATCTCAAAAAGGGTTTTATAGTAATGGGGTGTGAAAACTTCAAAAGTTCGTAAAAATGATGAAAACGAGTAAAATCAAAAAACCTCACGTGCTTTGGGAAAGATTAGTATCTACATGTAAATTTTAAGAAATCAGCCGGAAAAGTCTGAAAAAAATTGGTTTGCAAATTTGAATCTCAGCCCCCTCCCCCGGAATTCTGATATCGCCTATATGTATTTGGGAATTTTATTTGAGTTGGGATTTTCACCTCTCCCCCCTCCCCCGAGAAATACCTTCGGTACATCACTGACTACAGATGTTGATTTTTATACTATTTTAGATCATTTTGCTTGAAATTAAAAATGTAAGTAATTCTAAGCTAATAAAGCTATTATGTAAAAAATGTCTTGATTTTTAAAATTTGAAAAAATTTCATATTTGTTGGTTTAAGAAATTTATATTTCAAAGTTTAGTGTCAAGGGAAGCAAGATTTAAAAAAAAGTATTTTTGATAGTAATTGAGAGCCGCAAAAAAAACGAGGAAGGATGCAAAGAAAAGGGAAGGTGGCTGGAAAAATTTAGGGGAGGGGGGTGACTAAAAAAATTGGGGGGAAGGTAAATGAAAAAATTGGGGTATTCCTCAAACGCTCGGGGGGGATCTCGGCACCCCTGATGAGCCCGGTACAAAGTACGAATTTTCAAAACGGTCCGAACCCATCGAGGTTGGTACAAAATCACCTGTACCAACTACCATCTTTGATATTGTACACTTCCGGACTTGGTCCATAACATATGGTATACATATTACATATATGTGACCACGGCAGACAAAACCAACCTTAGGTGTCAAAATCTCAGTTTTCATTTTTTTCCGGAATTTTATTCTCAAAAGCCTTAAAATTCAGTAGAAACCAACGCGAAGTCCCAAAATTGAAAATTAAATGTGCAATGAGCAAAAATGTGAAGAATACGGTTAAAACGTCGCACGGAAACCCCTCTTTTTTATCAGTATCGCACTGTAAACTTTAAAAGCTCGTATCTCGAAAAGTTGTTTTCACTGTCAGACATAAGGTCGGTTTTGTCTGCCGGGGTTACATAATTATGGGTAATTTTCTTCCCAATAAATTTTTTGTTCTCTTTTTTATATGGAGGAGTGAAGAGTGGGAAATAAATGGAGAAAAATGTAATTTTTGGAAAAAATTACCACTTTTATTATTAAATATTCCCGATTTGAATCTGCGGGGAAAAAACGCCGAAAGGGACAGAAGAATAAACCTCGTCGATTATAGTTCATACTTCATAGGTATTTGAATGTGATATTAAGGATGATTCATGGTTGTACACATTTGTAATCACTTTAAAATTTGACGTAGGAATTGTTAACGCTAACCGAAGAAATTATCTAGAGTGACGCAAATGTACTTGAGTGTGTATGATAGGAGGTCTCATCACGCAGCCACGCACGTGAAAACGATTGACTGGCGGATATCAATAACTTTATTCGTATGAGTCGTAATTGCAAAGCGGAACCAATGATTCATTTTATAGAACGTCCCCATGGCGGAAAATATTATAAAGTTTCAGGATGTTATAAAAACCTTTCATCTGATTGTAAAAAAATTTTGAGCAATTTTCTATGCATAAGGAGGAGGGGAAAATGCTACATTTAAAATGAATAGATTTTTCAGTGTTTTTCATTTTTGCTAAGTCATACCGATAAAGTGTCACAATACCTACTTATGGTGTCATCTTGAAGGGGAACCGTCGGTTCATTTCTGCAAAAATTATGAGCAATTTCCGTAGTTATTTGGTAACAAGGTTCGGGTCAGTGGCGTAAATACGGCGAGGGGGACAACCCCCAACCCCCTCCAGAAGTCTTTTAAAAAATAATGAATTTTTTTTCGAAAAGTATTTGTGATCTTAAAACCACATTTTTTTCGACAGAATTAAGTATATTCTGCAAAAAAATTTACCTTCGCTTCGCTCGGGCTGAGTTTTCTATACGTACTTTCCTTATTTTTTGAAAATTGAGACTTTATCAAAAATCAAAATCATCTCAATTTTTTCAAAGCTTGGCCCTCGCTTCGCTCGGGCATGAACGAAATTACACTTCTATCATCTATCTGAAGTCTGAACTGATTGAAAACCTTCACAACTGTCACACGCAGATTCGAATGAAATGTAGCTTGACTTGTAGTTGGTAGAGGTAGAACACCACCACTAAAATATTAGGTGCCCGTTTTGATTACAGCCCTAGGCCAACGCGATCAAAGTTTTGATTTTTATCATGTATTTTAGATGGTAGAAATTTTTTTTCAAAAAAAAAAAAATAAAAATATTATGGCTTATGGGTAAAATATGTAGAGAGAAAGAAAAAATGGTATGTACACATATTGCATAACTTGAAAATTTCAGGGGCTATTATCAAAAATCGTACCTATTTTTTACTTACCATTATTCCAATTTAAATGCAAAATTACCTTCGAATGCGCGTGTGACAGTTGTGAAGGTTCCCAGACGACAGTGCGAAACATAGGCGTGACTGCCGGGTGTGCTGGGTGTGCCTTGGCACACCCTACTTTTCCCAGAATTTTCAATTTTTTTCTCTCCAGGGACATTTTTTTTGGTAAAATTCCCAAATGTGTCCCGGTAGCAATGTTCTTTTTTCAAGAAAATTTTCAATAGGTACTGAAAACTATTTTGAGAAAAAATTCAGAAAAGTACCACATTTAAATTAAACGTGGGAAACTGTGAGAAAAGTTTAGGCTGAAAAAATTCTGATGTTGGAAATAATTGTGAAAAAATTAAGGGCTGAAAATGATTTTAAGAAAATAGGAGTTAAAATTTGAAAAAAAAAATAGAATGGAAAGAATTTTTGAGAAAAAGTGGGATTCAACATTCAACTCGTACATACACCGAAAAAATGGGAATCTATTCGCCCATTCTTTTACATGGGTATTTCTTCGGGAATAAACTCACCTACAGCCCAATTTCTTGAGAAATTATTTTTTTTGGGGGGGGGGGAGGACCTTACAATTTTTATGACATATATGGAAATGTCATAAAATTTCCTGCTTGTAAAGAATCTTTTTTTTTTTTGAAAATTGTCCAAGGTTTGGGAGATTCCTCAATTTTTGGAAAATCGTTCAGGCTTTGGAAAAAAGTTTCTCTACTTTTGGTAAATTATGCGAAGTATTGAATAACTAGGGGGCCCACCCCCTAGGCCGCTTCGCGGCCCCAACCCCTAGCTCGCGCCCTCGCTTCGCTCGGGCTGCTCGCTGCAGGTGAACTTCCGATTTTTAAGTCAATAATTGAGGGGCTTGGTTCCAAAACTCACTTTTGCCAAAAAGATACTTTTTGAGAAAACAACGGAAAACGATTAGACAAAAGTGACTTTTGACACCAAAGTTACTTTTCTTACGTCTATTATAGCAAAGTCGAAGCGTTAACATGAAAATGGAGATTGTAGAGTCGTGAAGCATTAAGAACGGAACCCAAATCCGGGAAGAAAACGTAGTAAATTTTCGTGGCAAAAGTGAGTTTTGGAACCAAGCCCCTCAATTTTTCATTGAAATTTGAAACACACAAAATTATAACTAAAAAATAAACGATTTAAAGTTCGTAATTTCAAGATCGAATAACCGAATTCATAAGGTAACAAGATAGTCCCGTTTTTCATACTCCTGAGCTTTCGGAGGGCATAACTCGGGTAAAATTCAAGGAAAGGGGGTTACACCCCCTGGGCCGCTTTGCGGCCCCAACCCCCAGCTCTATTTTGAAACATACCAAAGTTGTACAAGATTAGAAATTCATGATAAATTTTTGGTTTTACAAATTTTTTTCTACCTCGCAGTAGGTAAGAGATAATTTTACGTCATAGAGGGAATAAAACGCTACTTTATTCCCTCTCGCGAATTGCTTAAGTGCTTAAATTCGCGTTTTTATTCCCTCTATGACATAAAATATCGTATGCAACTCAGGAGAGAAATGATTTTTTTTCGACAATTTTGAGTTACAGTAGACTCCCGATTATCCGACATAATCGGGGCGGGGAAGTGTCGGATACTCAAAAAAGTCGGATAATCGAAAAGTTCAGTTTTTTTCAGAAAAAACGTAATAAATGAGTTCTTGAAATGCGGGGAAATAATTTGGCATGCATTTATTTCACCAAAATTAAAACCATAGAACTAAAATCTAAAAAAAAACATCACCTCAATGTTTTTAGGTAAAAATTTAAAAACAGAAATACTTAAAAGAAATCATTTTTTCGAAGACAAAATCATTAATTTTTTGAAAAAAAGTCAGTTGTACATTTTTGTCGCGGCGCATTAATTTTTTTCAGAGCCTTTTCAAAGTTCGACCATTTGCGAAAAATCAACAGTTTTCGCGAAGTGAAGCCTTTCTGCCTTTCCAAAACTCGCGAATTCTCATTTCCCACTGCTTTTTAATACCATACCAGATAGTGTGAACAAAATAAGTTGGATAATAAAGCATTATCCGACGTTTTGAGGTCGGATAATCGGAAGTTGTCGGATAATATTTTTTGATCGGATAATCGAGATGTCGGATAATATTTTTTGATCGGATAATCGAGATGTCGGATAATCTAGAGTCGGATAATCGGGAGTCTACTATATTTCCCTCGCTTCGCTCGGGCAATAAACCTCAAAATTCATCGAAAATCACTTCATCTCCCTTGTTGCATAAAATACTATTTCAAAAAGGATGCATTCATAATCATTTCAAATGAATAATAATTTGAAAAACAACTCCATAAGAAGGGAGGGGTCTATGTAATATGGTAATCTACCCATAAAATAGGACCACTATTCTCGTTTTTTGCTACGTTGCCGGTTCATGCTTCCCGTTTGTTTCATATAGAGGGTAATGAAGTTTTTTTCATTTTTTTCCAAATCATGAAAAATATTTTCATTATTATTTTGTTTTGAAAATCAAAAAAACAAATAGCTCTGTCAGTTTGTCAGGAATACTTTTTTACATAACGAAATGAAGCAATTGCCTCAACTAATGTTCAACTTTACTCGAGAATATCTCGAAAACTACGTCTCCCGGAAAAATTTGATTGCACCTATCTGATAGGAAATTTAATTCTCTACAACTTTTGTCATGGTTATTATGGACGTAGAACCAGGGGAGCCGAGAAACACTTAAGATTTTGAGGAATTACCCCCCAGTTTCTCGCGTACCTCTCCCCCATTTTTCACACATCTTGATTTTTTTACATTTTTAATATGTAACTAAGTACAATAAGTACATATAAAAAATCATTCTTTCTACCTCCACTTTACTTCTGTTCTTAAGCCCTAAATCATCATAAAAATGCAATCTTTTAAACCAACCAGTGAGGTGAAGTTTCGAAGACATTTTTTCAGGAGGGAGGAGGTGAAATCGGTAAAAATCTTTACTCAGATTTCAAATTTTCCCTACAATATGATACCTAGATCAATGACTTTCTTTACCCTCCCACAATGCTCATTTTTTATTACGAACCTAGTACCTACTCTCCTAGACTTCAAAGGTAGCTGTAGCCAGTGGCATCAGGAGCTTCTTTTTTGGGAGGGTACGAAGTGGGAATAGAGACTTTGAATACCAGAGGGATTTTAGGTGTAAAGGGGAACTTTTTTCACACTGTTACCTGAAATGGCTTGAAGAATTGTGATTTTGGTTATGCCTGAGCGAAGCGAAGGTGAAACTTTGAAACTTTTGAATTTTTAATACCCAAAAAAGGGGTTTTAATGCTTTGAAAATATCTATCTAGGGTAATTTGGAAAGGGGGGTGCATTATACATTGCATCCCGGCCACGGATATAGGGAGGAGTACAATACACTCCTTGTGACCTACTTTTTGATGGTATTGGCTGCAGCAAACATGATTGAAAATTTTTAAAACCAATTTATTCAGATTAAGGCACGAAACATTTTGGCTTTTGGGGACAGAGATTGATGGCACAAATTTGGTGACCTAAGTAATTTTTTTCACCCCCTTGTCTCTCTCATTCACTTTTATTGCTTTTTCCTATTTTGTCATTTTTAAAAACATTTAAAAACATACCTCGGTACTTATTAGAGATTTCCACCATGTTCTTTATATGTAATTGAAAAAAATTATAAAACATGTCTATTTGTCCCGAGCGAAGCGAGGGTGAGGTAGGAAAATTTCAAGAATAATAATAATTTTATAAAATAACTTTTATGCTTTCAATGTGCGTATGTGAGAAACGATTTTGTTCCAAGTGGAGCGAGGGCGAAAATTTTTGAAAACCTCAAATTCCAGGTGCAATGAAACAATGTTTTGGATTAATAAACCTGAATAAAAAATCGACCACTGCTAATTTAAAATCATTAAAGGAGAAACACCTACGATAAGACAGAGCTCAGCGAGGCCAAAGTTCTTAAAAACATTAAAAATAATTTCTAAGGAGAAAAAATACAAACAAAATTAATTAAAATAATTTTGAGGAAAAATAAGGGAAAAAATCATTTTTGTAGGATTTGGATTATTTTAAAATTATGAAAATAGAAATACAATAAGGACGAGCGTAGCGAGGCCAACATTTTTGAAAAATTTTGATTTGGGAGGAAATTTTTGTGTTTTTTTTGAGGGAGGAGGGAAATTTTAGGTGGTTTTGGGGGCGGTTTCTTGTGGTTTTGGAGGGTAAATTCAGAGTTGAATTGTGATTTCTGAAAAGGGACACTTTCACCCTAAAAATATTTTTGAAGAATTGTCCTCAAGAACTCAGGCTTCTCGGCACCCCTGCGTAGAACGCCTAGATTTCTCAGAAATCTCACTTTTCGCGAGCAAAGCGAAAAAAATGTGATTTTTTCACATAATTTAAGCAAGTTTTCGCTGTAACTTTGTTTCTAAAAGAGATAGAGGTCTGCGGTTTGCGGCATTCGATTCAGCGTGAAATTTTCTATAAGATAGAATCAAAAAAAATTTTTTTTTCAATTTTTCTCAAATCCGTGTGTATTGTTTTTGAAAAATCACATTTTTAACACAGGAAAAAAATTCAGAACTTGAACATTTACGTTGAAAAAATTTAGAGTTTGAAAAATTTACAGGAAAAATCCAGAGTTTGTAAATTATTGACGTGATAAGAAAATGACTCTCAAAACGAATGTAAACAAACGTCGTAGAATTGCCCAATTTGCTAACCAACAAGTTGTACGTTTTTTGGATAGCGGATTAGAAACAAATTAAAAAAAATAAAAATTGTCCATTTTGTATCCTATTAAAGTACCTACCTAACTGGAATTCAGACTTTAAATTTTAGCAGCCAGCGATATTTATTTCAATGCCGGCTAAATTTTACAACCAAACTTTACATCTCCCGAAAATGGGCAAAATTCGCCTTGGATTTTAGTATAATAGGATTTTCCAGTTTTTGCAAAGTCATCGTAAGTTATGGAAAAATCATTCAAAATCGAGTACAAAATCTCTGAGAATTTAAATAACGCTGAATGCAATAATTTACATTCTTCTAATGGGATATTTTTTGTCATATTGTGATAAAAGCCCTAAGTTACCTTTTTCGATGAAAAGTCACTTGCATTATTTTTATTTCAAAAATTCGCCAAAATTTGAAAGATGAATTTCAGCATCTGAAATTTTGCATATGAGAAATGAATTTCAGCACCTGAAATTTTTCATAATGGGGTTCTTTTATGAGATACCTATTTTCGATTTATTTTGGGTTGGGCTCAAAATTGTACTCAAGAGTTGGAATATCTAAAATTTCTGGAGCTGAAGTTCATTTCTTGAATTTTGGATAATTTTTGAAATTTCAAAATTACCTCATCGCCCTGCAAAAGATAAACATTTGATCTAAAAATTTGGTAGGTATATGTGCCCTATTTTTGGCTTCTCCGATCGATTTGGGAGCGGTTTCAAAACGTTTTGGAGCTCCCAGAAAATTTCAGAATTTTCCAGCACTGGAGAAAATCCCATAAAAATGAACCATGAAATTTAGCAATTTCACACATTATAAGTAGGTACCTACCTAATCAAATTTGAAACTTTGTTTTTACGACACGGAGAAAACTGCCGATTTCTTGATAAAATTTTTTGGGACATGGATATTATTTTTGATTTTATTTTAGGGCTCAAATTTTTGGCACACCCTACTCAGAAGGTCCAGTCACGCCTATGGTGCGAAAGAAGGCTCCCTTTTACCCTCTTACTCTAAAATCCTTCTGGTATTCCAATTCTCCATACCCAATCTGTGCCCTCCCAAAAAATCGTCCAACATCACTGTATTTCTGCCCCCCCCCCGCTGAAGAGATGTCCAGTTATGCTACTGATTCGGGTTCCTCTGTATGATGGTACAATGACATACCATATTACTATTAGAATTACGGAACCTAATTCGTATGACTTCACAAAAATAAAAATGCTGAAGGAGTATAAATAAATCGTGATTCAAAATTTTCTTCTAATGAATGATATGTAACAAAACAGTTATATGCTTGCTCCTGGTAAATTCGCCTGTATAATTTTGAAGACGAAAATCATACACTGGTGTTACCATTCAATGAATTTTGAATGAAACGTATTGCATTTTTTGTTTATTTTCACTTAGCCTTCTTCTTTTATACCTGGACCTCCATCACCTGTGAAAGGATTCTCTGGCTATGGCACTGGTTGTAACACTAAGAGCATACTTTAAATTGTCCGGACTTATACTAAGTGCCTATATTGTTTTGTATTTCTTTAAATGGGAACTGTCTTGTAAAAATGGCAGATACCTACCGACGCGACAGGTAGATATGATGCTTTTGTAAAGTATGTGAATACGTAGCCGGACTCATCAATGTCTGGGTGGTCTACTTTTAAACGCTAATGCGGCTTTATTCGGTTACCTTTATGGTCCTTCGAGAATGGAACAATACTCGCGTTTTTATTACAGCAGTACCTACAGAATACACTAGGGAAAATAAAATTCACCGTAACGGGTAGGCAGATGTAGGTAGGTAGGTAGGTATGGTTATGGTAGTACATATAAGTATAAAATAAATATACCTTTTTTTATAAGTAAGTACATCTTATTTTAAATCAAGAAACTTCAACCTTCGCTACGGTTTGATATCAACATTAATTCGATACTTCAGAATCGAAGATCAAACGCATCACGAACAGACTTCCGTACCTTAATTCAGGTATGTACCTATTTGAGACCGTAGAGAAAAAATGCAAAGTTGTTAAAAGGCAGAAAAGTCTAAATTCCTCGTACAAAAAGAAAGGGCCTACATTCAAATTGAATAACGAAAAAAAAACAAAATGACATGTCACAGGTTATTTTTACGAACAAAGAATGCATTGCTGAATGGGACGAGAGGGTGGCGGAGGCTCGAAACCAGAAATTGATAAGTAAGTCGATTTTTGAACTCAGCATGATCGAAAAAAATAGATACACAAGTTTTACTTTGGGGAAAAAGTTTTTTTTAAGTCATGGATATGTTTCAAAAATGGCTTATCGTTATAATAGGTTCCTTTCTATAAGTTAGATATGTACTCAACTCCAAAAAATTTTCAGAGTTCTTAAATTTTGACAATCCTTTTAAAATATTAATTTTCAGTTCACAAGTTTCGTTTTCAAGTTCTTTCGACTTTTTAAAAAGTATTCTGCTTTCTAATTTTTTTTAAATGTTATTTTCTCAGTTTTTAAAAATTCTGTTTTCTCAATTTTTTTAAAACAATTTCGGCAATATTTCCGAGTTCAAATTTTTCCACATTTTTGTGCAAGTCGGGAGGTTTAATTCAAATCTATACTTACTTACTTTACTTACCTACATATTTCTTCCAAGCTTTTTTAACCCAAAATGAGAAGACGACATCAAATTGACATCTTTTCATTTTGAACTAAAAGAATTTGGAAACATTAGGTAGGTAATTTTAAAAAAATTAAACGTTAAAAATTTAGAGAAAAATTCAACTGGGAAATTTTTTGGATAAGAATTAAGGAAATTAGAGAATAGGGTTGGTGCCAAAAATTTAGATTTGGCTGAAATTAATATATGTTATAAAATACGCGATTATAACTTCAACGGAACAAACCGCATCCAAATTGGTCCATTAGGATCGAAGAAATTGACCATTGAATTCCGCAGATTAAGCGGGTCGCGAAAAAGAATCGCAACGCGGGTTACGTTGTTGTGACGTCAGTTCCTCGGATTCAAAGGGGAACGAAACAGCCGGCGCGTCGCGTCGCGTAAATTATATTGCGATTTTTCGATAACTTAATGATTAATCGTACTTTTTTCGTTGATTTTTCAATGTGTACTGCTACTTGATAATTTATTTTATCAAGGATTAAGGACATAAAAATAGTTGATAAAATTGGAAAAAATGAATTGAGAAGATTGAAAAAAAAAAGAGAAAAAATGATTTGAGAAAATTGAAAGAAAAAATCTGAGTTGAGAAAATTATGTCTGAACAAATTTGATTTCAGAAAATTATTAAGAAAAAAATTTGAGTTGAGAAAAACGGAAAAAAATCCAAGATTTGAAAATTACTTCTGAAAAAATTTGATTTGAGAAAATTGTGAGAAAAAAAATCCGAGTTGAGAAAATTGAAAGAAACAAATTTGAGTTGAGAAAATTGGAAGAAAAATCTAAGTTTAAAAAATTACGTCTGAAAAAATTTAAGTTGAAAAAATTATAAGAAAAAAATTCGATCAAACCCGCGCAACCCCCTCTCTAATTTTTTTTCATTGCAAACTCGACCTTGAAAGTCAATTTTTTGGATACCTATAGTCGTGGTATTAAAATTTAAAATTGTAAATTATAGAGATTAAAAGAAAAAATTTTGAGTTGAGAAAATTACGTTTGAAAAAATTTGAGTTGATGAAATTGGAAAAAAATAAGTTGAGAAGATTGAAAAAAAAATGATTTGAATTGAAAGAAAAAATCCAAGTTGAGAAAATTACTTCTGAAAAAATTTGAGTTGATGAAATTATGTTCGAAAAAATTTGAGTTCAGAAAATTACGTTTGAACAAATTTGATTTGAGAAAATTATTTAAAAAAAAAATCGAGTTGATAAAATTGAAAAAAAAACAAATTTGACTTGGGAAAATTGAAAGAGGAAAATTGAAAGAAAAAAATTGATTTGAGAAAATTATAAGAGAAAAATTTGAGTTGAGAAAATTGAAAAAAAAAATCAAATTTGTGCTCGGAAAATTGAAAATAAAAAGTTGAGTTGAGAAAATTGGAAGAAAAAAAATCAAAGTTTTGAAAATTACATCTGAAAAAATTTGATCTGAGAAAGCTATCAGAAAAAAATTCGAGTTGAGAATATTTAAAGAAACGAATTTGAGTTGAGAAAATTGGAAGAAAAAATCGAAGTTTAAAAAGTTTGAGTTGAAAAAATGATAAGAAAAAAATTTGAGTTGAGAAAATTGAAAGAAAAAATTCAAGTTTTGAAAATTACGTCTGAAAAAATTTGAGTTGAGGAAATTATAGGAAAAAAATTAGGTTGCAAAAATTTGAAGAAAAAAATTCGAGTTGAGAAACTTAAAATAAATAAATTTGAGTGGGGAAAATTAGAAGAAATGATTGATAATTTACTTCACCACATCATGGAAAAAAACTTGTAAAAAAAAATCAGCAAAATCGATAAAGTCAAATTCGAAATCAACGAAAAATTGAAATTGCGCGTTGAAATCCGTTATGTTCGCGACGCCAATACGAGGAACTGACGTCACAGGGCATATTTTCGTTGAGGCGGTCGTTTTTCGAACGAGTTCAAAAATCGGAACTTTACAATTTTTTTTCTCGAGTTCTACTCAACCGATTTGAGTGCGGTTTGTTTTGTTGACTTTAAAATTGTATATTCTATAACATATTTCAATTTCAGCCAAATCTAAATTTTTGGCACCAACCTTATTTTAAAAAAAAACACAGGAAATTATGTTTTTCAAAATTTCTTCCAACTAAAATAATTGAAAGAAATTTGAAAACTCGAAACATTTTTGAAAAAATCCAAGCTTTAAAGAAACAATTGAGAAGCTTGGTATCAAAGTGAGACAAACGCCATTTAGCAAATTGAATAAACAACTGCATTTTCCGTCGCCTCTTCATGAAAAAGAAACTAGACACACCGTGTCAAAAGAGCGGACTTCCTATTATATACAAACTAGAATTGAACTTGTTGTAATAGGGAAAGCCACCCTCAAGGGGATTTATACTAACACCTACACGGATACCTTCAAATCGTCTCTCGACTCAATGAATAACTAATTTACGAATGGTACTCTTTATTCTCAAACCGATAACAAAAAGACTAATTCACGAAGTAACGCATATCTACATAGTATATCACCGCATTAACCGAATAGCATATCCACCGTGAACGGACGTATAGCTACTAACGGTACCAACGCAGCTAGTTACCGGAGTCAGAGCTCTCTCAACTAGCTACGCAGTGTTGCCTGAGCGGCAAGGGCCAAACTACCTCTCACATTGTGAAGCTCAACTTTCAATGCACGTATCAACTTCAAAATTTAATCATCTCTTCCTCTATACACATTCTAATTACTACGGAAATTTCAAGTCGATCGATCAACTCTGACTTGAGTTATGGTGTCACAAAAAAGAACTTTAAAACTTCAAAGCTCAGCTTTCCTTGCTCATAATTTAACCTAAAAAATTAGGTCTTCTCCTGCACGATCTACACGTACTGTAAACATTTCAAAACGATCGGTTCAGTTAAACGAGAGAAATCAAGTTGGAAAAATTGACCTATTACAAGCTTTTGAACTTTGAGCTCATTTTTCTCAAAAACGTGAGATTTTAAGAAAAATTCATGAGAAATGGAGCTTGAAATTCCTAACCATTTTTTTTACCTCCATTTTTCTCTACAATGCACCGTTTCCGAGATATTTTTGAATAACTGAATAAATTTGAGCTTCAAAAGCTCAGCTGTCTATGCTATAGATCACCTTCCAAATTCAATCAGATTTTCTCCTAAACACATTCTTATCACAATAAAAATTGCAAATTGATCGGTCGATTTTATTTATCTTGTCAGAGGGAGGTTTCAGAAAAATGAGCTTTGGAGTTTCAAAGCTCAGCTTTCTATGCACAGAGTTACACCAAAACATAATCAGTTTTTCTCCTGTACGATGTAAACTTACTGTAAAAATTTCAAAACAATTGGTTCAGTTGAACGAGAGAAATTGAGTCAGAAATATTGACCAATCACAATCCTTCCAACTTTCTCGAAAATGGTGAGCTTATAAGAAAAATTCATGAGAATCAAAGTTGTAGAGCTTAAAATTCCTAACCATCCGTTTGGTCACCGTTTTTCTCTACGATGCACCATTTTCAAGATATTTTCGAAAACTAAATAAACTTTGAGCTTTAAAAGCTCTCGGATCGACTTCAAAATTTAATCAGCTTTTCTCCTGTACTCGTTCTAACCACTATAAAAATTTCAAGTCGATTGGTCAACTCTAACTTGAATTATAGGATCACAAAAATGAACTTGAAAGCTCCAAGCTCAGCTTTCTATGCACTGAATTGAACCAAAAAATGATCATTTTCCCTCTTGCACGATCTACACCTACTACAGAAATTGCGGAACGATTGGTTCAGTTAAACGAGAGAAATTGAGGTGGAAAAATTGACTAATCACAGGCCTTCCAACTTTGAGCTCAAGCCTTATAAGGAATTTTTGATGAAGATTTTATCTGCAGACCACTGCCTCAAAGGGGCCATAAAATCAGTCGTTATGTTGGTCTAAAAATGCCGACCCAGCGGGTGGTATTGCAACTTGCAAGGGTTCAAAGAAAATATTTTATCTGCCGAACCCTTGTTGATAAATAGGATTAAATCGCATCAGAAAAGTTGACCAATCACGAGCCTTCCAACTTTGAGCTCAATTTTCTCGAAAACTGTAAGCTTTTAGAAAAATTCATGAGACCAAAGTTGTAGAGCTTGAAATTCCTGACCATCCTTTTGGCCTCCGTTTTTCTCTACGATGCACCTTTTTCGAGATATTTTCGAAAAACTGAATAAACTTTGATCTTCAAAAGTTCGACTTTCAATGTACAGATCGACTTCAAAATTTAATCAGCTCTTCTCCTGTACACGTTCTAACCACTGTAAAAATTTCAAGTCGATTGGTCAACTCTAACGAGAGTTATCGCGTCAGAAAGAAATGTCCCAACAATGAGCTTTAAAGTTGAAAAGCTCAGCTTTCTGTGCACAGAATTACACCAAAAACTAATCAGCTCTTCTCCTGCATGAACTACACTTACTGTAAAAATTTCAGCCCAATCTGTTCAGTTCAGCGAGAGAAATCGCGTCAGAACCAAAAAGGCTTCAACAAATAAATAAAACAAAAACTAGACACACTGTGTCATAATAGCGGACTTCCTTTTTATTTTGTGTATTGTTAAACTGGAAAATTTGACCAATCACAAGGGTTCTTACTTTTAATATTAACTTTATGCTGGTTTAAATGTCTAAAATATGTCATTTGCTTAACCCTTGCTAAGAAATTTATGATACCTCAAAAGTTCAATAAAACCTGTCTCTATCCCGGCCTAAAAATTTCGACACAATAGTTGGCCCATCACAAAGAAAAAGAAACAAAAGAAATTCCATTAAAAATTTTATCAAATTTCATTGTTTCATTTTCTTTGTGGTGGGTCACCTGCTGCGTCGGCATTTTTTGATCAGGACAAAGAATTTTATTTCTTCATTATTTGTTAGTCTTATTGCCCTACGTGACCAGAATTTTGAATGAAATTTAGAATGGAAATTTTTCATCTGCCGATCCCCTGCTGAGAAATTTGATGCCTCAAAGGGGCCATAAAACCATTCTTTTATCTTGGTCTAAAAATGCCGACACAGTAGCTGGCCCATCTTAAAGAAAAAAAAAACAGAATAAAAATTCCATACTAAATCACCTCGCATCTGCTGGCTTTATACCACAAAGAAAAATAAACACAATTAAAATTCCTTTCTAAATTGTAGGGTAATAAAGTGAACAAAGGTTGAAGTAATAAACATAAATAACAAAGGGAACCCGAACACTCTGGTCCAAAAATGCCGACACAGCAGGCGGTATATCAATGAATTTAAATTTCATTGAAAATTCTGGTCACGTAGGGCAATACAACTAACAAAGGTTGAAGAAATAAATATAACAAAAGGAATCCGAAAAATACAAAGCCAAAGCTTCCCATCACAAAGAAAAACAAAAAAAAATAAAGTAAAAAATTCATTTTAAATTTTATCAAAAATGTAGATCACGTAGGGCAATAAAACTGTCAAAAATTGAAAAGACCTTCATATCAAACATTTAAGTCAAGTAGGGCAATAAAATTAACAAAGGTTGAATAAATACCTAAATGTAACAATGGGGATCCCAATACAAAGCCGCCGTCTGCCTTGTAAGGAATTTTTGATAAAGATCTTATCTGCCGACCACTGCCTCAAAGGGACCATAAAACCAGTCTTTGTGTTGGTCTAAAAATGCCGACCCAGCAGGTGGTATTTCAAAGGTTCAAAGAAGATATTTCATCTGCCGAACCCTTGTTGATAAATATGATTAAATCGCATCAGAAAAGTTGACCAATCACGAGCCTTCCAACTTTAAGCTCAATTTTCTCGAAAACGGTGAGCTTTTAAGAAAAATTCATGAGAACCAAAGTTGTAGAGCTTGAAATTCCTGACCATCCTTTTGGCCTCCGTTTTTCTCTACGATGCACCATTTTCGAGATATTTTCGAAAAACTGAATAAACTTTGAGCTTCAAAAGCTCGACTTTCAATGTACAGATCGACTTCAAAATTTAATCAGCTCTTCTCCTGTACACGTTCTAACCACTGTAAAAATTTCAAGTCGATTGGTCAACTCTAACGTGAGTTATCGCGTCAGAAAGAAATGTCCCAAAAATGAGCTTTAAAGTTGAAAAGCTCAGCTTTCTGTGCACAGAATTGCACCAAAAACTAATCAGCTCTTCTCCTGCATGAACTACACCTGCTGTAAAAATTTCAGCCCGATCTGTTCAGTTTAGCGAGAGAAATCGCGTCAGAACCAAAAAGGCTTCAACAAATAAAAAAAAAACCTTATGATCGCAATAGCGGATTCCCGCTAGAGCGGGAAGTCCGCTAATAAACCCTTATGAACGTAATAGCGTATTCCCGCTAGAGCGGGAAGCCCGCTAAAAAGCCGAAGGGGAGGATAAATATTTATTTTTCATAGTTTGGTTAGTTAGTATTACCACTCAAATTCGCCAAATATCTCAATTTTTGTCCTCCTTGGAAATTTTTATAATGAAAAACATCGATTTTTTGTGGCGTTTGTCTCACTTTGATACCAAGCTCCTCAATTATATTGTTGCAAAAATTTTAAAGTTAAGTAGATACAGTTTTGAAAAAAATTTAGAATCAAAGAAATTGAAGCAATTAAAAATTAGAGCTTAGAAATTGGAATGAATTTGGGCCAAGATCGTCGAAATCCTATTGACGGAAGAAATAAATTAGGCAGGGTTTCAAAAACGTTAAATTTTTGGGTTTTCGTTTTTACAATTTTAGTTTTCGTTTTTGCTCTTTTCGTTTTTAATAAAATTATAACGTTTTAGTTTTTTAAATTTTTTTTTGAAAGTAAAAATGAGAATATGTAGTAATGAAATATAACAATGAAAAGTCGAAAAATTTATCAGAAGTGCAAGAAATATGCAAAATGTTCTATTTTTTAAGAAATTTCTTCACAAATTGGAATAAAAAATAAACAGCCATTATCTCATCAAGTCATTAACTCCTTCTCAACCCAAGCGGACTATAACGCTACTACATAACACTCAAAATGGATCAGAATACTTGCCCAATGTGTACGCCGAAAAACATACAGTGACAAGGACAAATATACCTTCACTTTTGCCAATTACCAAGCCCAGTACCATACTTTTATACATAAAGATTTCTGCATGTTGCGCAGATATTAAACAAAAAACAAAATACCTATAAGTATGTTATTTTTTGAACAGAATGATGTGTGCCGAAACATACCGAACAGGTAGTTTTTTGAGTGGAAATGGGGCGGATTTTACCAATGCGTTGTTCGGTATACTGAGGAGAGAAAATTTATGGTCGGAAAAGTTGAAATGTATTTTTAATTGTGGGGCAGATACACTCGTATAGATGTTTTCCCTTATTTTTGATCAACTTTACAAAAATATATAGGTAACGTATTGGCTCGACTTGGCGAAAATAA